>CM070611.1:21040407-21640407 GCA_036346395.1 Hsuehochloa calcarea | reverse complement strand
AATTAAATTGAAAGGTGCTAGTTTTCTTGCTACCAAATCTGATATGACTGAATTGGATGCTAGTAATTCTATTTGCTATGCATTAGTTTGCAAAGAAGCTTTGTTTTCATTTAAGAATATGCCTTCTTCTTTGCCTCCTGCTGTCACAAATATTTTGCAGGAGTACAAAGACGTCTTTCCGAAGGACATACCGCCGGGGTTGCCACCTCTTCGAGGGATTGAACATCAAATTGATTTAATTCCAGGCGCATCATTGCCCAACCGCACCATACAAGACCAATCCAGAAGAAACTAAAGAAATTCAGCGCCATGTTCAAGAATTGCTTGATAGAGGGTATGTACGCGAATCTCTTAGTTCTTGTGCAGTTCCAGTCATTTTAGTGCCTAAGAAAGATAGATCATGGCGCATGTGTGTGGATTGTAGAGCAATCAATAATATCACCATTAGGTATCGTCATCATATTCCTAGGTTAGATGATATGCTTGATGAATTAAGTGGCTCTATTGTCTTCACCAAGGTTGATTTGCGTAGCGGATATCTTCAAATTCGTATGAAATTAGGTGATGAATGAAAAACAATATTTAAAACTAAGTTCAGCTTATATGAATGGTTAGTAATGCTTTTGGTTTAACGAATGCACCTAGCACCTTCATGCGACTAATGAACGAAGTCTTGCGTGCTTTCATTGGTAGATTTGTGGTGGTTTATTTTGATAATATACTGATATATAGCAAGTCATTAGAGCAACATCTTGACCATTTACGTGATGTTTTTAATACTTTACGTGATGCACGTTTCTTTGGTAACCTTGAGAAGTGTACCTTTTGCACCGATCGAGTTGCTATTCTTGGCTATGTTGTTACTCCACAGGGAATTGAAGTTGATCAAGCCAAGGTTGAAGCAATACAGAGTTGGCCGACTCCTAACACGGTCACACAATAGTACATAGCAGAGAGTAGGAGCTTCTGCTCAACGGCGACACCGGCGAGGAAAAGCATGGCGACTTGCGGCGATCGAGAAAATGGAACCCCGACGACGAGGCAGGGATGATGACGCGAACAGATTTTAGAAAAACTCACCGAGGAAGCGGAGAACACGATGTACGCGTTTTCAGCGTCGTGGCTCGATATAGTCGGCGATGATTCGGTGGTCTTTAGGTGAAGGTGATGGAAGTATAGCACAAAACGCATCGAGGTGAACTAACGGTGTAGACGGTTCGGCCGGGGGACGTCAGACTCTACACCGTGAATTGGACCAGATAAATAACAGAAATTAAATAAAAACTAAAAAGTATAAAATGAATACTAAAAATTAGAGGATGAATGTAAATGAATGTAGAAGAAAGAATAGATGGATTTGGAGTTTGTATAAGAGAGAACGAATTTCTAGAATGAATAAAATGGATATGTATAAAACTAACTTACTTTACTAGATAATTTTGCTACTGTTCATTGGCCAGAGAACAGAAAGCATGGCAAGGGCACGGAGGAAATGGGTGGCGCCCACGAAAGGAAGGGAGAGGCGGCTAGAAAACTAGCAAAATGGGACTCCGGCGAGGTACTCTACCTGATGGTGGTGGCGGCTCGGTCGGAGGTGAAGCGAGGAGGCGACAACAGCGTTCGGGGCGCGGCGCGCACGACCGAATAGCAACACTGGCATTCCAAAGGCGCGGGGGATGAACAGAGGTGAGCACAGGCATAGCCTCAGCCTAAGGAGCGCATAGGTGCTGTCGGTTTGGCCAGACACGGTCCGAGGCGATGCCTCCATAATTACCGGCAGTCAGCGGGTTGACGTCGGCATTCTGGGCAAACGGAGGGGAGGTAGCGGGTGGCGTTTGAGGTGAAACGAAGAGTGGAACATGGGGAACACAATGTTCACCTCGGTTGTGGTGGAATGTGCATGGTCGCCCTGCAGCGAGGAGAGAAGCGGTGGCGTGTCGCGGGCGTCGGGTGGCGGCGATGCTCCAATGACGTTCCGGCGAAGGCGAGGGGAGCACGGCGTAGAACGCATGAAGATGAAACTGGGGATGGGGTCAATGGTGGCGGGGCTCCACTGTAGGAGGTGCAAATGGCCGATGAATGGCGTTTGGCCTGCGATGGAAAATCTTCGATTGCGTCGTGGAGGAAGGGAGGGAGGAGCTAAGAATTTCGGGGATGGATGAGGGAGAGGAGAGGCACACGGTACTCTCTTATATAGGGGTGGAGGTGGCCATGGAGGGATATCAATGCACGGGTGTCATGGCTGGACATTGCGCGTTCCATTAATTTCGCGCATTGATGAGGGGAGGAATGGCCGGGATGGAGGTGTCTTGATGAAGAGAGTTGAATGCTTGTGATTTTGCAAAAAATCGTGGAGTAAATCATGGGGATTTTGAAGCTTCATTTGGCATTCATGGCATCGGGTGCTGCGTGTGTTCTCTGGACATGGAACATGAAGGAAGAAAACATTCAACATGAAGAAGAGAGGAGAGAGAAGAAAGGAATAAATGAATAAAAGGAAGGTATAGTTAATTGAAAGAGAGAAGAAAGGCTGGCAGTGCATTAGGAAGTTAAGCGGGCTGGCTCCATAGCAGCATGGGTGACCGAGCGGGGAGTTTCATTTTTTTTATTTTTGAAATACAGATTAAACAATAAATCAAATGGATTTTTAGAACATAGCAAATAGAGTTAAAAAATTCTAGCAAAATTCACACAAATTACTTGAACTATTTTGAACTTAATAAAAATAATTCCAACTTTAAGTTGGCTTTTATTTTTGTACAATAATTGATTTTATTTTCTAAAAAATAGGAAAAACCTTTTTAATTACCAGAAAAGTCTAGAAATTAATTATTATTTTTTCAATTTAAATCCAATAAAATCCCAAAAAACTCAATAAATTTTATTTTTGACTTTAAAACCAATAAATTAAATAATTGATTTTTTTATTTTCACAAAGAAAACTCTTTTTAAATTGCAAAAAATCAAGAAAAATCTTTGACGGCCAGAAAATCCAATAAAATAATAGTTTTATTATTTTTTTCATAATAGAACTTTTGGATGTTACACCTTACCATAGAATTGAAGAGTGATACAAATTTTGGCTATGCTGGGCTAGCTCTTCGAACTCCCGGTTCGTCATGTCCATATATTCACAGAGTTCATAAGATTACTACTGGTAATTTGTATAAAAATTATTGTAAAATTTTCATAATACTCTTCAAACTCCTGGTTCGTGATCCCGTATTTTTCAATGCATTTTTCATGATTTATTGCTATTTTTAGTGATTAAAAGTAATATAAATAATCATAGATAATTAAAATTGTAAATACAATATATAAATTGCATAGAAATAATAATAACAAAATTAAACATGCTTCAAAAGTTCAAAATTATTTAAAATTTGAATTCCCAAGGCCCTTTTCTACTGGAATACGAATTTTCGTTGAATTCTGTAATTTTCAGGGCTTAAACTGCTAATTTTCTGTTGTGAGAAAAAATTTGTACATAATTTTTAAATTTTTGAGGTGTTATTTTGTAATAATTTATTTCTCAAAATATTTACTCGTAATTTTTAGAACTTCAAGGGTTTATTTGCAAATTTTAGTTCTGAGAAAATTTTACATAATTTTAGAAAAATCCGAGGGCCTTTGTGCAAAATTACCTTTTTCGGTTTCTTTCCTTTTCCTGAAAAATACTTGGGCTGACCATTTCTTTCTTGGCCCACGCCGTCCCAAACCGAGCGATATTCAAGGGCGCTAGGTTTCCCCCTAGTGCCACTGTGCCGGAGGTGGCGCGTGCTACGCGCGGGAGCGACAGCGGCTGCAGGCCGGCTCTAAGGCAGTGTGGAGTGCGATGGCTGCGCCTCAGTAGGGCCGTGACGCGGAGGCACATCAACTCGGCAGGAACGCGCGCGAAGCAGCGGCCAGGAGTAACATGTGGTGGTCGGCGCGGGAGCCAAGGCGTCGTGTGCAGGCGGCACGACTGGTCGGTGTCTGCTTCAGGCGGTGCGTACACGCAGAGCGGTGGCTCGGCTCGGCCGGAGGCGTGGCGTGCCGCCCGCCTTGGTGCTGCGGTGCAAGCACGCGTGTGAGCGATGCGCGTGGTGCGCGGCGTGCACGAGGCGGCCGGTGGCGGTAGTAGGTTGTCTTGGGGCCGAAGCGCCGTGCGCGCACTCGAGGAGGTGGTGTGTGGTCGTGCGGGGCCCATCTCGGGGCGTTGAGGCCGATGACGACCACGATACACCGTCGGCGCGCGCGCTACCCACCCCTTCCCCTTTTCTTCTTTTTTTGCTTGGCGGCGCGCCCCGCAATTTGCGGGCCGATGGCGCGCGTCGCGGCGGCCGTGCAAGAGGTGGTCAGTCTTGGCTCTAGGTCGGGGCGTGCGGCTTTGAGCGGCGTGGGCTCCTAGCGGCCGACAAAGCGTCTGTAGCGCAACACGACGCGCGTTAACCGGTAGCGGCATCGGTGTGTCTGATCATCGAGCTGCGGCGGTCGGCAGCAGATGGCGTCTGAAGCGATGCCGTGAGTGGCAGGCGAAAGACTGCACAACTTCTTTTTTTTCTTTAATTGTTCATGTAATTACTGTTCATGCAATCCACTGATCGGCTTGGTCGGCGGTTTCAAGTTGGCTAGTGGTAAATTAAAACAGATTTGCAATCTATAATGCAATCATCATCTACTCTTTCTTGCAATCCACCGATCGGGATTGTGACGACGACTTTAAGTCGGCTAATGGTAGATTAGAGCGGTTTGCACCGTAAGATAATATAATTTGGAAAGTAACAATTGCGGAATTAAAAGCGATCTAGAAAACGATTCGATCTACAAGCGTCATGCTACGATGGTTACCTTTCGATCCGTGCAGACCGGAGAGCGTAGTCATACCGATAACGTGTTAAGGAACCATTGCTGGAGAGTCCAATTCAAACTATTACCTCGTAAAACCCATCATAAGCTAGTCTGACCTAGACCTGATTTCTTAACATATCTTACCAGAAAAGACTGCAGATGATTACCATTCAGATGCTACGTTTCCCTTTTAAGAAGAAAAAACATCGCTGACTAGCCGTGGATATCACCAATCTTCGGTCCGTTGCTACAAATTGACCAAGACGCCCTTCAGGAAAATAGAAATCCTAAACCCGCTACCTCCGTCCCGTCCTCGCTGGCCTGCCGCTCTAGGGTTTTTGCTTCCCACCTCGCCGCCCGAATCACGCCGCCGAAGTCTTCCTGAGCTCCGCCCCCGTCTTCCCCAGGTTTGACGTACCTCGAACCCTAATCCCCCTAATACTATCCATCGTCGATTGTTTTCTTGTTACTTCTCCATCCACTAGCGTATCCTGGCCTGCCGCTCTAGGGTTTTTGCTTCCCACCTCGCCGCCCGAATCACGCCGCCGAAGTCTTCCTGAGCTCCGCCCCCGTCTTCCCCAGGTTTGACGTACCTCGAACCCTAATCCCCCTAATACTATCCATCGTCGATTGTTTTCTTGTTACTTCTCCATCCACTAGCGTATCCTGGCTTCTCGACTTTCTCTTTTGAATCCGCAAATGAGATTGCCGACGAGGGCAATCGGTTCGGCTTCTCTCTTTCTTTATAGCAAGATTCGAGTGGTTATTTGAGCGATTCGCTGCTCTTATTGCATCCAATTATTTTGTGATTTGGCAGGAGATTCCGAGAGATGGCGTTCTTGCAGAAGGTTGGGAATCTTGTCAAGCGATCCGCAGGTTCCGGCTCGCCGTTGTTCCAGGCTGTTCGATGCATGTCCTCCTCGAAGCTCTTTATCGGAGGTTCGGAGTACTCCGTTTCGTACTGTTCATTTCTTTCGGTCTGTTGCTACAGAAAGATTTCCTTGTTTCGAGAAGCCCTTATCTTGTAACTGGTTTTGTCCTTGCAGGCATCTCGTACGGAACAGATGAGCAGAGCCTGAAGGATGTGTTTGCTAACTATGGTGAAGTCATTGAAGGCATGTTTCTTTCTTGTTTTCCTATTTCACATTGATAAAAAAGGTCTGCTCCTGTATATGTGAATAATGACTGTGGCTTTATTTATTCAGCTAAGGTAATTACGGACCGTGAAACCGGAAGGTCGAGGGGTTTTGGTTTTGTGACGTACACATCCACGGATGAGGCTGCAGCTGCCATTACCGGCATGGATGGGAAGGTGCGTTGTTCTTCCTTTGTCAAACTGATTGGACTTGGCATGCCAGATGGCAATAAACCCTGTTTGTCCAGCTGCGATTGCATTGTGTTTCCTTTGTCAGTACTCATGGTTTAATACATTAGTGTGGTAAATTATCTAACTGTAGTACATATGTTGTATGTGGTATGGCTGCTCGGAAGGCACACTTGTCGCTAAGAAAGATTTGTGGTTTATTAGATTATCTTAAAATTTTGAAATGAAGATTTCAATTAATAATGAACTCATAGCTTTTCATATGCCACAGCGTACAAATTAAAATGATTTGTTGGGCTGACGTAGGTAATAATTTTTGGAAATCTAAGGGATTAACACAGCCAAATTTGTGGGCTCCTTAAGTTGTCCATGTAGATTTTCACTTTCATGAAATGGAAGGAACTTGGTACCTTAATACTACTTCAGCAGTTTGTTACGTATAAGATGAACACAGTAACTTATTGTGGTGAGGATGTAATGTAGAAACAAGCAAAAGCTGTTAATTTGTTTCATGGGCAAAATTTGTATGTCTTTATGCCAACAAGGCAGTTGGAAATTCCACATATGCTAGTGCAACAGTTATTTTTGCTATGCCGCTAAAGACAGACAATTTTATCTTATATCTATGCCAATCTTGACATGACAACTAGCAAACAGGATTAGTTCAATGGTATTGACTGCACCAGATTGTCATAAGGCCCTTTTTGTACGTGCCATCGAAATTTGACATTTTGGTGTCATCTGTCAAAACTTCCTGCAAAAAATGTTCAGTGAGCTTGTGAATAAGCACTGGTAGGACCTGGGAGTAAAGATATAGCGTACCTAAGGAATAGAAATGAAGCTAACTAGATTAATCTGTTTTAACTTGACTGTGATCAGCTATTCTATTAAACAGTTATACAGGTCTGTTTGCTAGAAAGCCTAATTACTCTGTATCACCTGTAGCATGCATTAACTAGAACTACTCTACCCCATGAGCAAATATAATTCGATATTTCGATGTGCTAGAAATTACAAGATGCTTCTGTTGTCTTTAATCTACATTCTACAACATCTTTTAAGCAGCTTCTCGATATCTCATTCTAATGCAGTGATGCTTTCAGTTACAAGTAAGCGCAAATCTACATATAATGAACTTTAGCACTAGCAAGATGCGCTGGTTACTTTCATTGCTCCTAATTCTGCATTAACCCCAACTATTAAGTTGCAAGTGGTTTCTAATTCATGTGCCAAAGTTTTGTCCCTTGAGCAAACCAGTATCTCTACCAGATGCCCTCTCACCAGCCTGAAAATCTTGGCCAGTTGGCCTCTTAACCGTTAACACTATCAAGTATCAACCTTATCTTCCTGGCCAGCCAACCACATCTGTGTTTAGGGCCCTTTTGGAGGGTTTGGGCAGGAAATCTTATGGAGTTGTAGTGTTCCTTGCAAAAGTCTCGTGAATTTCGTGCAGTCTGAACATGCCCTTAACTATTGTTGCCTTGTTATATAGGCAGCTAGGGGCTTGTCCCTGCCTCCCTGGTGATGATCTCTGAGCTGGTTTAAACTAAGAAAAGGTAAAAGGTGATGACCAAGAGAACAGAATTGCTGAGGGATTGAGTTATAAATTTAAGAGTAGAGGATAGATTCAGTGATATTTTTATGTAATAAATGGCAGCATTGCCTTTATCTTAAACTTCAGCAATTTGGGCTTCTTTGCTGGATGTAGTGAAGGCAGAGGAGTGGAGTGGGAACTAAAATGTGAGGATTGGAACTAAGGGAGAGGGTGGTGAGGCTACGGTACTCGATGGGTGTTAGGACCAAAAAATACAATTATGAACTCTCTGTGTATAAATGCACTAGTCTAGGATCACGCTAGTGCACACAGTGTCAACATAGATGAGTATCACTCTACACAAAATGAATATAAGAATAAACGATTAATTTGAATAATAAATAACAGTTTTGACTCTAAGGTCGAGTTTACACATATTAAGCCACGCAGGGCTGACAGTAAATAAATAAAAAGCAACGGAACGAAATTAACTCCAGTGGAAACCCATCGATTTGTCACAGGCAACCGACTGGGTTTAAGGCCTAACGATCAGTAACCTCGTAGAATTCCTTCAAGGCAGGTGATGATTCTTCCACTTCAGCTGAATGATTCAGCAAGAATGAGTACTTCGAGCTCCGAGTACTCAACAAGTTGTGCCACAGAATGCAATTATAGATGGTGGCTTATTCCAAAGGAAATAATTTATGTGATTTTTTTCTTCATAAAAGCAACATTTGCAATTGAATACAAATAATAGATTTAAAGCATAATTCAAAACAAATAAACAATATTAATTTAACAATTGTTTTCAGAAAGACAAAAAGCATAATCAATTTCTTTCACACAATCATATGAATTAAATCACATAGCTGTCCCTTTCCAAATTATTTTATGAAAATCTACCTCTCGTGTGAAATCATCGAGCATGTCCATGACCGCGGACGCGGCTATTCGAATAGATTGTTTAACACCCTACAAAGGTAGTACACTTTACCCACATGATATAACTAATGTAGCTAGCACCAATCCTAACAAAGCTTTTCCTGAGACTTCGTCTCAACAATTGACACGCCAGGCGTGTTTGATTGTCGTATCAACCCTGACACAATGTTTTGACACGACGCACACCGTTGGACCTAAAGATAGTGAACCACTCATAAATGTGACCTACAAAGTAGCCCACGCCTCGACCCATCACTGAGTGTCTAACCTACTACCTGAGTAATCAATATCGAGATTTCGTAACTTACTCAGTTAGGCATGCCCCATCAGGCATGTGGTTATACAGTTATGGCTCAGTTCAATGACACACAAAGTTAAGTCATTAATTAACCAAGGCAAGGCCACTAAAATGCTAACTAAGTAACCATAATGTTTTATTCTTTTCCAATCCACAAAACAACCATATTACACAGTTTTCACCACTCGTCTCAATCTAAATATTTTTTCACCCTGTTGGTTAAGTGCAACACATGCCATCAGCGAGTAATAGTATACATCACACAGTTTTACATATATTCCATAATCACTTAGTTAAATTCATATTTGCAACTCAAATGATATCAATAACTCGTTGTATGGCTAAGCAGACTATACATATTTAATCAACCCACATTGGTGCTATGATAATTCCAACTATTAATTAACCAAACTAGGGTGACAAAAGATCATGATAATACAATAGACAAGGCGGATATAATCAAATGGACGTATAACTAATCCCAAAGCATTTAAATAATTACTTAAAGTAGAATGTAGTAATTTGAATCAAAGTAGTTTTTGGAAAAATTGGGTTCAAATGGTTAAAGATACATCTTGCTTTGGAACAAGTCTTGGTACTGGTCTTGGGCTTGATCAACTTCTTCCTCAAAACCTCCCGAAATATCAACATCTACTCGCAAACGAAAGTAAATAAACAAAGCAAATACAAAACAGAGAGATAACAAACTCCAAAAATTAAATAAAAATCTTAGAAAGGTAAAGCTTGAATTAAGATAAATTTAGAAATTTGAATAGGCTCAAACGAAGTTTGTATAAGAAAGAACAGGCTTCTGGAAGATCTAAACCTAAAGAAAAAGAAAAAGGATTACTATTTCTAATTTCCCGAATTAATTCTCTACTGGAAATTCCGATTAATTGTGTCAGCATGATGTCAGCGATTAATTTCGGAATTAAAAGAAAATCTGGAATATCATATCAAACACTGACATGTGGGATCAGGGGTCTATGGACCAAGTTCATGGATCTGGTCTATGTGTCTACGGTTCACGGGCTCATGGAATAGTAACGCTGATCAGTGGGGCCACAAGTCATAGGCTTGGTTCACGGTGAACTGGGTTTACCAAGGTTGGATCTGGTTTTTAGGGTTTAGGTGGACATGCTGGCGCTGACGGGGATGACACGGGGTGACACGTGAGCGATGGGGCTAACGTGGGCATTGAGGTGGCGGCTAACACGACATCCACATTGGCTTCAACGCCGGTGAGGCTCGGGAAACAAGGGTTCCGGCGAATGGCGGCTCCTCGACGGCAGTGAAGGCGAGTAATAGGTAGAGGATGCGATGGTGATCACGATGGTGTACTCACGGGTGCACGGGGACAACGATGGTGGCCGGCGGCGAGGTTGTGGCGGAGCTAGGGTTTCAGGCTTGACGACGACGGCGCTAGAGGGGCGCTCGGGCAAAGTGGATCGTAGATCCAAGATGCGGGGGGTGCGACGCTTCCAAAGATGGTGTCCGAAGGCGACGGGGGCGATTGGAACGGTGGCGGTGAGGACGAAGACCTTCGGCCAGCATTGAAGACGAAGACGACAGCTAGGGTAGGCGGCGCTCCGACCGTTGCTGCTAGTGTTTTTGAGGTCGGCGCGTCTCGGGGTGCTCCTCCCGAGGGTCCTCGAGGCTTTAAATTGGCTCGGGAGGCGTGCGGACGGTGAGGTGGACTAGGTCGAAATGGAATAGGGTTGGGCTGGAATTTAGGATTTCAGCCCAAAAGCATTTCCGTGATTTATAATAGATTTTGTATTTTAGAAATACCAATAAGTCCAAATAGCAAAAGGAAAATAAAAAATGAACTCGGAAAAATTCCAGAAAAATCTGGAAAATAGTTCCAAGCACAAAAAACTCAAATAAAATAGTTTTGGAATTGATTGATGTTCAGATTAGTCATATTAAATTGTTTTGCTATTGAAAGTCGATATTAAGCTTAAATAAAATTCAAATAAATCTTGGGTGAATTTTCCAAAGGCTAAACTATTCAAAAGGATTTTTAAAACTTCGGAAAATTGAGATTTTACAATGGGGTGGTGGGAAGGAAGCCGGTGACGAGGCAACAGCGACATTTTAACATTTCTGTTCTTATTTTGCTTTGGCTAAGTTTAAGGGATTTGTGATTTTCAAATGGTCTAAGGTGTAACATGTTCTTCATTTAAATTATGACAGTGGTATGAGGAGACAATTTACACTATTTGCAGCGGCATATATATTTTATTAATTTCATTATTCCTTTTACAGTTGCATATTTCAATTTTATTTCTTTGTTTTTATTATATTCTGTGACTTGCAATATTTTTAAGCTTGGACATCAGTATATGTAATATTCTCATGTGATTTTGGGTCTCTTAGAGATTGCTACCTCAAGACTTTTTGGGTTTTGTGATAGTTGTGCAATTGACGAACTGCTGCTTTGTGTGATCTGTTCTTCTTCGCTTGTGTTGCATGCTGAAACTGTATATAATATCATTATTAGAATTTTTCTATTTTTCTTCTAAGAGGCTAATATAACAATGTACAAAACTTTCTGATTTTCTTCTCGGAGCTAACCTGTAATTCCATTGAGCTTGGTTTGTGTTAACAGTTCAGTCTTCTTTATTTGTTACCCACTGGTTCATTTTGTGATGATTTTCTTTGCTGTATCAGGATCTGCAGGGTCGGATAGTGAGGGTGAGTTATGCTCATGACCGTGGTAGCCGTTCTGGTGGTTTTGGAGGTGGTGGTGGCTATGGTGGAGGTGGAGGCTACGGTGGTGGAGGGTATGGTGGAGGTGCATATGGTGGCGGCGGAGGCTATACTGGAGGTGGCGGCGGTGGATACAATGATGGTGCGAATTTCGGTTCAGGGTACAACACTGGTGGGAGCTATGGTGTTTCTGAAGGTGGGCGAGGTGGTTATGGTGGTGATGCTGGTTACACAGGAGGCAGTGGTGGATATAATGCTGCTCCTGGCAACTACAGTGGTGATAGCTTCAATCAAGGGGGTGCAGCACCTGGTGCATATGGAGGTGGAAACTACGGTGCAAGGAGTGACAGCTATGTGAGCAATGCCTCGAATGATGCTTCTGCAGGTAAGCTGGACGACTTTTTGAGTGATCTCAAAGTTGATGGTGATGGCAAGGAAGATGTTGAGAGCAAGGGTGATGAGGACTTTGGCTTGGTCGACGAGGACTCGAAAGGAGATGGTCAGGATGATTTCAAGGATGAAGACGAGCCTGATGACTATGCCGACAAAAGAAGTTAAACTCCATCCAACCATAAGGTCCAGTCCAGTAACTTTATATGGGTTACGCGTGGAAGTGTTCTCCCTAATCACATTATGTTGGTAAATCCCTGTATCCCACAGTAAAGACAATGTCATGTATGCAAATAAGTCCAGAGTTTCGTGTCGTAGCTATGTTTTGCTTCTGGCTCGCTTGCATTATGTATGCCAGACTCTCGATATGATGCAAACATTTGAAACCTAAACTCGTGTGGACTGAAAGTAAGAATTTTGTTTGCGCTGCCGTGTCGTTGGTGCATTATATTATTGACATCAGTAACTCTAATACGATTCAGATGATTGTTGTACTTTTCCTATCGATGATAAACATAAATCATATGGATTGTGTATTCGTTCAGGTGATTCATAACTGGTAGGCCATTTTCGAATTAGTACTGTCAGGATTTTTTTCAAATTTCTCATGAGACCATTTCAAATTCAAATGGTTACATCATATGAACTAGGCACCTAATGTAATATCCTGTTTAATTTTGGAGGGTTAAATAAATTAAAAGAAATTAGAAATATAATTTATTAGTCACCCTCTGTGCCTTCTCTTGGCCGCCACCACTCCTAGCACCTGCGCGACCTCCCTATCGCGCTCTCCCTGGCGGTGCGCCTCTCCTTCCGCCGTGCCCTGCTACTGGAGCTGTTGCGGGTGGTGTTGGTGCTTTTTGCTGCGGTGGGAAAAAGAAGGGAGAGAAAGGAGCCAGCAGGAGTGAAGAGGAAGGGAAGTGAGAGGGAGGAATCAAGGGTTCCGAGATTGATGACGTTTTTGATGTGGGTAAGGTCTGTTAATCTCTAGATTTATTATAGATTAATTGTTCAATTCGTAGATCGATTTCATGGGAAGTGCAGTTTTTTGTAAGTCTTAATTTGTCGAGTTGCTATGCAGAGCCTTGTGGGGGCTATTAGAGGTGTTTACATTCGGATTCAGGATTTTTACTAGTTAGAAAAAAGTGGAGAATTTTATTAGATTTCGAGAAAGGTCTAGAACACTAGATTTGGAGTTGTGAACAAAACGTTATAGCCTCGGGAAGCATACTATTTAGAAAACGGACGCCATTGGTGCTTGTCATGTAGATGAGCTGCTTTCGCTTGGTAAATGAAGTAATTTAATTTTTGTTATAACTTGAATAAAGTAGGGAATTTTTAGTAGATTCGAGAACTACTATTGTTCATACTTTTCAAGTTATATAAAAAAGATACGAAATTATCTGTCCTCACAGATTCTGGTGTAATCTTTGTGGTTGGAAATAGGAAAATAAACAACGAATTCAGAGGTTCTTCATAACTAAAAAGTTACAAATAATTTTGTGGAGTTTCTAGAAAGTATATATTTTGGCTATGTTTGGAGTTCAGAGGAGAGAGCTAGAGTCGTTTTACTATTGGGACAACGGGTAGTGCGTCCGGTAAAGTCAAGTTAATGGCGTTGATTCGTCGTACATATACAATGGTGAATAGTTTAATATTTTGGTACTGTGATTGTGTGTTTTTAGTCTATTATTATAATTATTTGTTAAGGGAGTATTGCCTCTAGTACCTTATCACCATCTCGCCACTCAGCTCCGAGAGGACAAGAGGTAAGTGCATAGTAGAACGGTGATAAATGGTTTGATCATTGTATTCTTTATTATTCATTGTCTTTACGTTGTTTATTCCATTACATTGTTTAATTATACGTCTTGAGAATGACTATGGTGTTGATAATGATGATGAAGACATAAATTGTTGTTAATGGAGTATTTGATGAGATTAAGTTGAGTTATTGCATCATGTGCATCACTGCATAAAAGAGAAGGTAATCATAGTGATCACATATCTACCTCATTGGTAAAGACTCCATAGGAGAGGAGAGGTCCCGATCCTTTTGAGGCCGGGCTTGAGAGTGAACACTGTCGTAGGTGTTCACATATGTTATACCGGTATAAGTAAAGAAAAGAGCATGTGGACATGTATCATAGTGTTGCATAGCATTAAATGAAGAATTGATATGATATTTGAGTATGGTCATAAAAAGTAATAAATAGATGATGTTGATGATGATATTGATTATGGTTATTAAATTAGTGTTCATTGTTTTATTATGTGTTTGTTGAGTCGTGGACTCATTCTTACTTTATTGCTGCTTTAGGTGATAGTTGACGATATTTCACATAGGAAGGGATAGCGCACATAGAACACTTGCAATCACTACCATTACTTGATTCATTATTTGCCTTGAGAACTATCATTATAGTCTGATGATCATTTCCTTTAGGATTTAATAGACGTGGGTATTTCTAGATGATTGGTTATGATTTATTCATTCAATAGACTCATTTAGAATGTTTATTACTTATTGGTTCGTTATTCTGTATTGCTATCTTGTAAGTTGCTCCTATGATTACTGTCTTGTGTTTTATGCGTTGTTATGACCCGTGGACTGGTTTTGTTATTTAACTGCTTACTAGAATTTATTGTAAAATACTGTTACAACTAGTAGGTAGTGTAGTTTAGTGGCATTCGGACTTAGTGTTGGGCCAGTATGTTAAGACCTAATATATGTATTCTAGAGAAAATATTCTTCAAAGGAGGTTATCCCATGCTTGAGCCGGCTTAAATAACAATTCACGTTACCTAGTGAGGCTAAGGGGATGTATGACCTAAATGAGCAAGCCAAAATTTTAGTATAGTCAAAACCTGGGTAATGCCAAATATTAATAAAAAGAATGTTTTTTGATTGTGGCCGAACCAAATTTTGGCGTTACCAAAAATTATTGATCAATTTCATCTCCCTCAGATTGCCCACATATGACATTAGATTTCATTAACGTTACTAAATTTTCGTGGGTGTTACTAAATTTTGGTAGCAAATCAAACAACAACTAATTTTCATTGGCGATACTAATATTTATTTTGATTTTCAAGGGTAGCGAACCAAAAAGCCCCTAAGATTGCCAATTACTGGCCGGTTAAAGCCGATTATGGTCTCCGATGCTTTGAATCAACCTCAAGTCTCTCTCCTTGCTTCAACTAGAGCTCGATGCGTGCCTTGGCGCATGCGCAAGACATGTCTACGACTATACTGTTAATCACTGTAGATCTGGCTATACTGGTAATCACTGTAGATCTAGAAGCTACATTTACAATTATACCAAAACTAACTATAGGTAAAGAAGCGTGTAAGAATGACGGTATGTCTCATGCGTAAATAATCGGTATTGGGAAGCTAATCGTACAGAAACAATGTGGACTATGATGTAGGGAGCAAGCACGGAGATAAAAGCGAGTACGATATGAGTACATTCAGGCATGCCTGTATGCAACAATAAAAAAAAAAAAAGAAGAAGATTTGTTCAGTCTCCATTCGAAGCCTTATCCAAGATCAAAGGGAAAACGACCACACTGAAACTGAGCACAAGTTCTATCCAAGCCGAAATAGGTTTTTGCTAAATATTCAGTTTGCTGTACATAGCAAGCAGATGAAAAACTGCTCAGCACTAGATAAACCTATAGAAGGTGCTAAATAATTAGTTATAATAGTGGGTTGTAGTTTGCTGAGCGTCATTCTATACCAAAAGCACTGAGGATAGGAAAACGCAAAGTATTAAACATTGGTAGATATATATTATAAAGAAGTATGAAATGCAATGTCTAATGTTGATCCTACATAGACGTGATTACACGAAGATGGCAAAAACAGGTAGCGCGTATCGATTCGGGAGCATAGAGAAACCAGAAGATATAAAGTCCAGTAGTACATATAAAAAGGTTATAACAGTAGACAGGATGAATATAGACCATACCATATATTTTTAAGAGTAGATTAGATAAAACGCATAGCAGTGGTTGATTTAGCAGGGAGTACAAAGTATGGATTTCTAGTATAGAAGCAAAATGTAAGTTATGTTGCGCCAGCATGCTTCGTTGGAGTGACTGCAGGAAGACAATTAATGATGGTTCAAATTAGCACCTGAGCTTTGGAAGGGAATAGTAATTTCAATAGGGATGGCTAAAGATGCTGGTATAGATAACATACCTAGATCTAGTTGGTGCTTTCTGCATCTTGACAACTCTTTTTCACAAGTTCAGAAGTAGTGATATCGTCAGATGGAGCACACGTTGGGCTGGAAAATATTGTGCAGGCCATGAGGATGGACCATAGATAGGTTCAGACAGATAGGGGAAAATTGTATAGTATTAACTACATGATGATTAGCACGAATAGAAGTAAACAACAATTCAACTATTTACCTCTTAGGTTTTGAAGTAGGCAGACATTGCTGAGGTAGTGTCTATTCAGCAATATGTGATGAAAATATGAGTATTTTTCAAATTACTTTAATCTAAAAATATACTAGATGAATCATAGACAATACTCTAGCCTTTTTTCATAAAACAAGTAATCATGAACACCATAGTCATACGAATTTCTTGAAGAACAGAAACTAGTATTCCTATCTCAGTGTTCAAGACAACAACAGATAATAAAGCTAAATAAACAAGTGTAAGATAGATATACCCAGAACCAGTAGACGGAACAACAGCAGGAGAAGTGTTGGTTAGGTCGTCGTTCGCCATGGCGTAGTGGTAGTAGTCGTGCAGATGATGTAGATGAAGCAGATGATCGGATGATGACGAGCAGCGATCGGATGAAGACAAAGCAGCGAGCAGTCGCGCGAACGCTCCCCAAAAACCTTATTCGTCCTCGCTCGTGCAAGCCTTCAAGGACGGGGTTCGGAGGCTGTTCTCTTGACCGTTCGTCTCTTGCTGGAGATCGCCGAACAACAAAGAACAAACTCGGGGATTCTTTCTTAGTCTCTCGTGGGAGTGAATTGGAGAAGCTCAAACACGAATAGTTCACTGTCTTGTAATAGCCAAAAACCAAACACGAATAGTTCAGACCAAAGGAAACGGTTGCCATCAACCAGTTACTTAGTCGGTGCATTTTGATTTTGAAAAGATAAAGAAAACGCGCCTGATGTGCTCAAACACGAGCACGAGCAGCACGCCAAGACGCGCCAGACTCACACCGCACAGCTCGGCGAGGCGAGCGAGCGCGCGCGTGTGTTGGCTTTCTCCAATTCCACAAGGTGGGCTACCATGTTCCACCTTATAAAGTGGTGTAACCCCCCTTCAACTCTCCATGTGGGACTGTGCACATGGGCCTTTGAGATTTTCCAGGAATTAATTAGAAATAAAAAATGGGCCCAGCCTGTATTAATTCTTACAATCCCCCACCAGATCTCAAAGACACATGTCAAATGCCTTGATCCACAATATTATTTTAATATACCAGTGTTTCGATGGAGACTCAATAAGGTTGAACATCCATCTAGAACAGAAGCTACACTTATCCACAACTGCACAATGGACTAAGCCTTGAATTGTCAGTTTTGTGTGAATAAGTTTCACTTAAATCCTTAACTGATACTAGGTTGTCAGGCATCCCCGCGGGTTGGAGCATATAAGTCATACTCCCTGTTCATGAGCTTCCTAGAGATTACCCTATCTCATAGAATGTGACTAGCAGTCGGGCTTATATAGGTGTGTTCTTTCAAGACAACTCTGTAGGACATCTTTGCTTAAACAAGCCATAGAACACATTAAAATAAAAATCAACCTGTCATACAGATTTAGGAGAGAATTACATCTCCAATGGAGTGGGTCTGTAAAAGTACTCTCCTCCTAGTAAACCAATAGCTTTTTTCGTCAATCCTACTTCACGGGATCTCCGATCACATAGGATGGGTTGCCACTATAGTATAACTCACGTGGGTCTCAAACCCATCTCCATCGATGCATTATCTATCACATTCCGTGATAAACCCTTTGTGAAGGGATCTGCCACATTCTTAGTTGTTTGGATATAATCCAAAGCTATTACTCCGGAGTTTCTCATTTTCCTGACATACTTCAGTCTCCTCTTCACATGTCTTGATGCTTTCATATTAGCCTTAGAACTGTTCACCTTGACAATCACAGTTTGATTGTCACAGTTCATCAAAATAGCCGGTACCGGTTTTTCAACCACTAGCAAATCCATCAAGAGCTCACGAAGCCATTCGGCTTCAACAGTGGCAGTATCTAATGTTGTGAGTTCTGCTTCCATTGTTGACCTCGTTAAGATGGTCTACTTGCAAGACTTCCATGAAACAGTACCACCTCCAAATGTGAAGATATATCCACTTGTGGCCTTAATCTCATCAGCATCAAATATCCAGTTTGAATCGCTATAACCCTCCAGTACCTTGGGATACCCGGTATAGTGAATGCCATAGCTCATAGTACCCTTTAGATAGCGCATTATCCTCTCAAGAGCATGCCAATTATCATCTCCCGAATTGGAAACAAAACGGCTTAGTTTGCTCACAGCAAACGAGATATCAGGCCTGGTACCGCTAGCTAAATACATGAGTGAACCAATTATCTGAGAATATCTCAATTGGTTTCTGGCTATTCTCCTATTCTTCCTAAGCAATACGCTAGGATCATAAGATGTTGGAGAGGATTTACAGTCGTTATAACCAAAACGACTTAGAACCTTTTTCACATAATGGGTTTGCAACAATGTAATCCCACCATCATCACCTCTCAACAGCTTGATGTTCAAGATAACATCAGCTACTCCCAGATCTTTCATCTCAAAATTCTGAGACAAGAAATCATTGACCTCCTTAATCACATCAAGGCTGGTCCCAAAGATCAGTATGTCATCAACATACAAACATAGAATGACTTCCTCTCCCCCACCATGGCGATAATACACACATCTGTCAGCTTCATTCACAATAAAGCCTGCAGATGTTAAAATTCTGTCGAACTTTTCATGCCATTGCTTGGGTGCTTGTTTAAGACCATACAAAGATTTCAACAACTTACACACCTTTCCTTCTTGACCATTTACTACAAATCCATATGGTTGTTCCATATAAATTTCCTCGTCCAACTCTCCATTTAGGAAAGCCATCTTAAATTTCCTCCTCAGGAATTTGCTCGGGGATTTGCTCAAAATATTCAATTGGAATGGTAGGTTCAAGAGTTGTATTAGGCTCCTGTACTCCAGATTTCACTACTAGAAATCTATATCCAACGCTATGGTGAGCATAGCTTAGAAAGACGCAATCGACGGTTTTTAGTCCAAGCTTACGCTTTTGGGGAATTGGCACATTGACTTTCGCCAAACAACCCCAAGTGTGTAAGTATGAAAGTGATAGTATTTTCTTCTCCCATTGTTCATATGGGGTTATCTCTTTATTCTTTGTGGGAACCCTGTTTAGGACATGACATAAGTCAATATAGCCTCCCCACCATGCTTTGGAAAGACCCACTGTGTCTAACATGGCGTTAACCAAATCAGTTAGAGTGCGGTTCTTTCTTTCAGCAACCTCATTTGACTAGGGTGAATAGGGAAGCATCCTCTCATGGATTATACCATGTTCCTCACAGAATAAATTGAACTCATTAGAAAAGTACTCGCCGCCACGATCAGACCTAACCCTTTTGATTTTCCTTTCAAGTTGGTTCTTAGCTTCTGCCTTATAAATTTTAAAGTAGTGAAGAGCTTCATCTTTAGTTTTCAAAATATACACATAGCAGAACCTAGTGGAGTCATCAATCAAAGTCATAAAATATCTATTACCGCCTTTTGTCAACACACCATTCATCTCACACAGATCTGAATGTATGAGTTCTAATGGTGCCAAGTTTCTTACCTCCGCGGCCTTATGAGGCTTATACGGCTGCTTTGATTGCACACAAACTTGACACTTAGAACCTTTGGCAAGGGTAAATTTTAGGATTAACTCTAAACTGGCTAACCGCGTCATGCAACCAAAATTTATGTGACAAAGTCGTGAATGCCAAATAATAGTCTCATTACCATTGCAAACATGGTTCACAACATTATTATACAAATCTGAAAGAGATAGGCGGAATAAGCCTCCGCACACATAGCCTTTACCAACAAATTGTTCACACTTGGACACTACAAATTTATTGGACTCAAATACCAGTCTAAAGCCATCTCTACACAGAAGAGATCACATGATGCACATTCTTCAGTTGCATAATCTTTCCCGAAGTAAACTTCAGATTGACCGTACCAACACCATAAGCAGTGGCACGTGACCTGTTCCCTATTAGAATGGCTGAATCCCGAGTGACCTGGTAAGAAGAGAACAATGAAACATCAGCACACACATGTATATTAGCACCAGTGTCAATCCACCAATCGGTAGAATGACAAACGGAAAGAACAGTAGGTAAATTACCATACCCTGAAGTTCCCGTCTTAGTGGTACCAACAACAACATTAATAGACTTGGAATTCTGCCCTTGCTGATTCTTTCCACCTTTGCATTGGCTGCAATCCTTAGCCCAATGACCAGATTTGCCACACATAAAGCAAATGCCATCCTTTGTATTCTTCTTCTTCTTGAAGCTAGTTGTTTGTGCGGTCTTGTTCTTACCTTTGAACTTTTGAGTTTGGCCATTCATTTTTCACACCACATTGGCACTAGAATGTCCCTCATTACCTCTAGTGTGTGTATCTTTTTCTCTCATCTTCTCTTCAACATCAAGAGACCCAATGAGATTTTTAACAGAAAACTATTGTCTCTTATGTTTCAGAGAAGTAGCAAAATTCCTCCAAGAAGGAGGAAGCTTGGCAATAATGCCTCCCGCGACAAACTTGTCCGGTAACACACACTTGAAATGCTCAAGTTCTGTGGCCATGGATTGTATCTCATGAGCATGTTCAACTACAGAACGGTCATCAACCATTCTATAGTCATGGTATTGCTCCATGAGATACAATTCACTACCTGCATCCGAAACCCCAAACTTGGCCTCGAGTGCATCCCACATCTCTTTCCTGTTTTAATCACCATGTATGCATCGATTAACTTCTCACCAAGAACACTAACCACAACACCTTTAAAAAGGTTATCAGCGGCCTCAAACGCTTTATCCTGTTCAAGAGTAAGTGTTCCTTCAGGTTTGCCGTTTGCCACATGGAAAATGTTCATGGCAGATAGCCAAAGCACCATCTTGGTGCGCCACCTCTTGTAATTCGCACCATCGAACTCAGAAGGTTTGAGCGCGGCAGCAAAGCCAGTTGACGAAAAATACATATGATAATGTTTTTGGAATGATGAAAATATGAGCATTTTTGAATTACTTTAATCCAGAAATATACTAGATGAATCATGGACAATACTCTAGTCTTTTTATAAAGCAAATAATCATGAACACCATAGTCATACGAATTTCTAGAAGAACAGAAACTAGCATTCCTATCTCAGTGTTCAAGATAACAACAGATAATAAAGCTAAATAAACAACAAGTGTAAGATAGATATACCCAGAACCGAGTAGACGGAACAGCAGCAGCAGAAGTGTTGGTTAGGTCGTCGTTCACCATGGCGCAGTGGTAGTAGTCATGCAGATGATGTAGATGAAGCAGAGGATCGATGATGATGAAGCAGTGATCAGATGAAGATGAAGCAGCGATCAGTCGCATGAACGCTCCTCAAAAACTTTATTCGTCCTCGCTCGTGCAAGCCTTCAAGGACGGGGTTCCAGAGGCCTGCTCTCCCGGTCCGACCGTACACGTGCCTTGCGGGATGGAGATCGCCAGACACAACAGCAACAGACTCGATGATTCTTTCTTAGTCTCTCGTGGGAGTGAATTGGAAAAGCTCAAACACGAACAGTTCACTGTTCTTGTAATAGCCAAAACCAAAAACGAAGAGGCAGAGACCAGAGTAAACGGTTGTCATCAACCAGTGCAAACCGTAGCCATAACTCATTGGTAACTGAACCGTTACTAGCAGCCGTTCGTTAATGCCATTACTTCGAGTCGGTGCATTTCGATTTTTGAATAGATAAAGAAAAACGCACCCGCGCCCGCACGGACGCGCACGCGCACTCGGACCGTACGGCACGGCAAGGCGAACGAGCAGAGAGAGCGCGCGTGTGTTGGCTTTCTCCAATTCCACAAGGGGGGCTACCACGTTCCACTTTATAAAGTGGTGTAACTCCCTTCAACTCTCCATATAAGACTAATCAATTTTAGCACGTGCACATGGCTCTTTGAGATTCTCCAGGAATTAATTAGAAATAAAAACTGGACACAGCCCATATTAATTCCTACAATATGACTGTGGCTATGCGATAGCAATATGTAGGTTACAAGAAAATATATTTGAATAGAAAATTTGAGTGTACATTGGGTGAAATCTATGTACCATGTTGGATATTCTTGTATATGAATGTTGCAAGTTCTAAAAGGAACGACCATCTATTATTGCAAATATATATGTATCAATGTCATCAAAGAAACAACATAGAAAGTCGATAAATCAATTCTATAAAACGTGGTATCAACTACGTATGAGGAATCTTGTAACCATAAGAAGATGACCGCAGTAGTAAACCTAGATAGCAAAAATATAAATCTGTAGGTAACTATAGAACCATGGTGGAGGAGGATGTATAAAAAGACCTGCAGACTATAAGAACCTACACAGTAAGTTATAGCGCAACGAAAATTTTAGGGAAAGTAGAAAGGTAATATATGGTGAACCAGAGGGTGATAGTTGCAGACACAAACATCGTCTGGGTTTTTTTTTTCAGAATGATCAACGACATTTGTCTCGCTGGTGAAGTAGGTAGCTTGTTCCGGAGGATACTCAACTTGTACGGTCTAAAAATAATAAACAAGTAGAAAAACGTAAATATCCATATAGTGCATGCATGTAACTTAAGATAGATCGATGTGATGATATTTTATTGAGTGTTTAGTCATGCAAGTCTAGAAGATACATTAGTACGGTTGACAGGATTAGCTTGTCGATCATGGGAAACACCTCATATTTATCATTTATGATTTTTGGTGCAGATGATCGTATCTGATTATTTGAGTATAAATTTTGTTGTTTCAAATGATTTTTGATCTGGACAGAGGTTACTAGTGAGGGTGTCTTCGTGCACGAGATCAGGTATGTGGTTGACTTGTTCGGACCGTTAAGGACCGATCCACGAGCTAACAACTCCAAGTACCAACCGTACTTCCACACACGGGATATGGGTACCGCTTGGTCAAGTGTCGAACCCGGGAACGAAGGATCCTGAATTTTCTGTGTTTTCCACACTAGTTCAGGATTTCTAGTGTGCACAATCCAACAAAAGTGTCATCATAATCATATCACGCATTTATTTAATATGAAACAGAGTTTATTACAAAATAGGGCCTGAGGCCAATTAAAATAACACAGCGAAAAATAAATAAGTAGTAGACTACACAATGCGTCACAGGCAATCGTTTGGAGGCGTAGTCCTAAACGTCTGGATCCTCACCGTCTGGATAGAAGTCTTCTCCTAAATATAAGTTATTCAGCAAGAGTGAGCACAACTACCGTGTTCGCAAGTTACACCCAATAAAGAAATGTGATGTATGCATAAGTAAACAAGTGAGGCTGATAGGGTTTATTTGCGTAAAGAAGCATTTTCAGTTTTAAATAGTCCTACTAAGTTTCAAGGCAATTTTTAATCTATATCCAAAAATCATATTTTTTTAATTGACAGTTTTATAGTGGATATTCTCCATATGAAACATGTTGATGGACACTCTCCTATCACACAGCTAACCGCCCAGTTTTACCACAAGGATTCGCCATCAAAAAATCATTTTATAAACAAAAAATAAAGTCTAACTTCGAGTGGCTTTGCTCATCATGTCCATTACCATGGACACGGTTATTCGAATAGTGTTACACTCTACAGAGGTGGTACAACTTTTCCCCCAAGAGATAATTTGCCTGTTATGTCGGCCAATGCACGCTTCCTTAGGCGTGTGACTAAGCAATTATCACAATGTGTTTCAAATGTTATACCTCACTGCTAATAAGCCCGCTAAGATTTCACTTCCATTGGGTTAACAACCTGCTGGAAGCCCCTTCTTGCGTCAGGTGGGAATACTGCCTAACCAACACCCACTCAACAAAATGGCACATAAGACAGTGAGGTATGACAAGTTAATAAACCTAGTTCTGCCCATACAGAATATGTGGTAGTACGGTGGAGCTTTGCAAGATGCGGCTCAAAGATCGATCCTTAACTGATTTAGGCGACTTTCCAAAATAACCCCTGGGCTTCAATCCTACTTGGATCGAGCCCATGCATAAACCTGCACCCACCAACTGTCCATTCCGCCTAAGTCCAAACCCATTTTTTACTTTTATTTTTCAAAGACATTTGTAAAAGTCCACCATGACAAAACAATGCCATTGGCTTTAAATCAATACTGCTAATTTGGCAAACATTCCCCAAAATTAAATATTTGTGATCTAAGTAATGTCTAAGCATATCTTTATTTTCAAATGTTTGTTTGACTAAGGTTACAAGGGATTGATGATTCAACATTAGTTTGGTTATACAAAGGAATTGGATTAACTATAAAGTTAAAACATGAATTTAAAATAACTAGATAAAATTATGCATGCAATAGTAATTTAAAAATAGAAGTAAAGAACTTTAAAATACTGGGATCAATATGATCAAAGGTGTAACTTGCCTTGCTCGAAGTCATGATAATCTAACTCTTCAGATGGATCGAGCTCTCTGGAGTCAACAAAATCTATACGCGAAAATAAACCAAATTTAAATAATATACAAATAAATTCAATTGAATATCCAAATTATCTCTAAATGAAATAATTTTAGTTTAATTAGATAGATCTTGAATTTATATAAATTTAGAAATTTGATTCACATAAATCGGAGTTCGTATGAAGAAATACAAGCTCCTCGAAGTTTAAAACTAAAGAAAAAAAATACTAAAATCAGATTTTATTAATTTTTCCCGAATTATTTTTCCAAAGGAAATTCGAGTTATTGCGCATTGCTGACATCAGCGTACGGAATTTATGAATTTCGACCGATTTATGTTTCTAAAGAAAAAGCTCTGTGTCACTAACATGTGTGCCCCACAGTCATAGACTGGGTCCATGAAACGGTCAAAGTCACGGAGGACTCGGCTCACGGGCAATGAGCGGGAGGTGTCTTGCACGATGGTGGCGCAGCAACCACGTGGCGTGACTCAGCGACCGCATAGCGAAAATACGAGGTGGCGCTGATGTGGCCGAGCCACGTCGACCCGAGGAGGGCGGCACTCTGTGAAGGCCTCGACAGCGCTACGCGCCACGGCGAGGCATGGGAGTGTGCGAAAAAGAATGAGGAGATGACGAGGAATCTGGTGCGCTACCTTGCGGTGGAAGGGCGAGGCAGAATGGTCACCGACAACGAGGTTTTGGCAAGGTGAGATGGAGATCCAACATTTCTCCGGCGAAGAGGGTGTGCGCACGATTTAGGCGACGGTGTTGTGATGCCGAGGGTGCGGTCGGGGCGGCCGAAGCGTGATTGTCGGCGATGGAATCGGTGAAGAACCGAGCTTCGGGGATCGCCGGAGAAACTCGAATTGCGAGCGCTAGAGAGAGACTGGAGCGAGGAGAGCTGGGGCACTAGGTGGAGGAGACGGATGCGCACCCGGGGCTACCTTTTATAGGGCGCGGGAGGACTGGGAGGCGGAGATCGTGCGCAGAGGTCATGGCGGCAGCGGCGAACGCCCGACGTAAATGCACGCAATTGTGGAAAGAAACGACCGAGAACGGGCGCGGGAGTAACCGGCCACTTGAATGTGCATAATTACAAGGGGAGAGGTGGAGGGAATCGTGGAATTGAAAATCTCCGCTTGGGTGTTAATGGCGGACGAAGGCGCCGGACGCGGAAGGAAGAAGGGGTCACGGAGATGACGACATTGTAATGCGGGCCCCACCTGTCAGTGACAGTAAGAAAGGAACGGAGTGGATGGTGCTTGGCCGTTCGATTTAAATCGGATGGCCCATACTGATCGTTGATCGGACGAGTCAAACTGATCGGACACGCCATACTGATCGGACGGGCCATAATGATCGGACGCGCCATTAAGATCGGGCTGTTCACTTTAGATCGGACGGTCCAAGGCATTTGCGCGCAGGAGAAGCGGTCGGGAGAAACGTTTTGTGAGAAAATTCACGGAAATTCTCTAAGGTGTTTTGAATTTAAATAAAATATTTCCAACTTATTCTTGATTATAGATTTTGTAAATAAATTATTTTCTCTTTAAAATAATTAGGGAATTTTTTAAAAAAATTCAGAAAGTTCCACAAAAAATAATTAAACTTTATTTTTGACTGAAATTTGAAATTTTGGGCTGTTACAAATCTACCCCCTTAAAGGGAATCTCGGCCCAAGATTCAGATTTGGTCAGCAAAAAGGTGGGGATACTCGGCTTTCAAAACTTCTTCTCGCTCCTTGATGGCTTCTTCTTCGGAATGGTGGCTCCACTGGATCTTGAATGAACGGATGACTTTGCTTCTGGTGATGCGTTCTGCCACGTCGAGAATCTTGATTGGTTGTTCCACATAGGTGAGATCTTTTTGAAGATCGTTGTTCACAAGCGGTGTTTCTTCTATTGGCACTCTAAGACATTTCTTTAGCTGAGAGACATGGAAGACGTTGTGAACTGCTAACAGATATACCGGTAGCTCCAACTAGTAAGCAACTTCACCTCTTTTTGCCAAAATCTTATAAAGTCCAACAAATCTGGGTGCGAGTTTTCCTTTAATCTGAAACCTTCTCACTCCTCAGAGTGGAGTTACTCTGAGATAGACAAAGTCTCCTATCTTAAAGGATAGTTCTCTCCGACGATTGTTGGCATAACTCTTTTGTCGGGACTGAGCCACTTTCAGGCATTCTTTTATTGCTTTTACTTTACCTTCGGCTTCTTTTAACAACTCTGGTCCAAAGAACTGACGTTCTCCCACTTGATCCCAAAGGAGAGTTGTTCTACACTTTCTGCTGTACAATGCCTCGAATGGTAACATCTGTAAACTGGCTTGATAGCTGTTGTTGTATGAAAATTCTGCATAGGGTAGATTCTTATCCCAGCCTTTTCCATAATCTATGGCACAGGCTCGAAGCATGTCTTCTGAAATCTGATTGACACGTTCTGTCTGGCCATCTGTCTGGGGATGATAAGCTGTACTGAAGTTGAGTCTGATTCCCAAAGCTTCATGTAGCCTCTGCCAAAATCTTGATGTGAACTGTGAGCCTCTATCGGACACAATGTTCTTGGGTATCCCATGCAGACAGACGATCCTGGCCATGTATAGCTATACTAACTTGCTGCTTCTGTAGGTGGTCTTGACTGGAATAAAATGAGCCACTTTAGTCAGTCGGTCAATTATCACCCAAATGGAATCACATCCTGATTGGGTCCTAGGAAGTCCGGTGATGAAATCCATACCAATTTCTTTCCACTTCCATTCGGGAATTTGTAATGGTTGTAATAACCCAGCGGGTCTCTGATGCTCTACCTTAACACGCTGCATACATCACAGCGTGCAACAAACTCCGTGATTTCTCATTTCATGCTGACCCACCAATATTTTTGCTTCAGATCCTAGCACATCTTGGTACTTTTGGGATGGATAAAGTAAGGTGATTTGTGTGCTTCTATTAAAATCAACTGTTTTGTTTCTTGATGATTTGGTACACAGATGCGGTTTTCAAACCAAACTGTACCTTGCTCATCCTCAGAAAATCTTGGGGCTTTGCCTCTTCTCATGTTCATCCTAATTTCCTTGATATCTTCATATTCGAGTTGTTTTTCTCTGATCTAAATTTGGATGGTCGGTTGCACTTCCAATGTGTTGATACATCCCTGGCTAACAATTTCCAGGTTCAGGTGCTTCAGTTCTTCATACAATTCCGGCTGATTCTCCTGAACTAACATAGTGTTGCAATAAGCCTTCCTACTCAGGGCATCTGCTACCACATTTGCTTTGTTCGAGTGATGATGGATCCCGAGGTCATAATCCTTTATCAGCTCAAACCATCTTCTTTGTCGGAGGTTAAGCTCTGATTGTGTGAAGATGTATTTCATACTCTTATGATCCGTGAATATCTCACAACGGTTACCAATGAGGTAATGTTGCCATATTTTCAAAGCATGAACAATTGCTGCTAACTCCAAATCATGAGTTGGATAACTTCCTTCATGCGGCCTCAACTGACGTGATGCATAAGCCACGACTTTTCCTTCCTGCATCAGTACACAACCAAGACCTTGACAGGATGCGTCGCAGAAAATCTGAAAGTCCTTATGAATATCTGGTAATACTAGCACAGGGGTAGAAACTAGCCTTTTCTTCAACTCTTGAAAACTATGCTCACAAGCATCTGTCCATTCAAATTTCTTTTCCTTCTTCAGAAGTTGCGTCATGGGTCTAGCAGTCTTGGAGAAACCCTCAATAAATCTGCGATAATAACCGGCTAAAACAAGAAAACTTCTCACTTCCGTGACTGACTTGGGTTGCTTCCAATTCATTACTACTTCGACTTTAGTAGGGTTTACTGCTACTCCTCCTACTGACACAATATGTCCGAGGAATACCACTTAACTTAGCCAAAATTTGCTTTTGCTGAATTTGGCATAAAGTTGATGTTGCGTGAGTCTTTCCAAAATTATCCGAAGATGCTTCTCATGCTCTACTTCATCTTTTGAATAGATGAGGATATCATCGATGAAAACAACCACAAACTTATCCAAGAATTCCATGAACACCTTGTTCATCATATTCATGAAATAAGCAAGGGTGTTTGTCAAACCAAAGGACATTACTGTAAACTCATACAGTCCATAACTAGTTGTGAAGGCGGTCTTGGCTATGTCTTCTGGCCTAGTCTTTAGCTGATGGTAGCTTGATCTTAAGTCGATCTTCGAGAAAAACACCAGCTCCTTTAAGCTGATCAAACAGATCATCAATCATAGACAAAGGATACTTATTCTTGATTGTTAGTTCATTGAGTGATCTATAATCCATACACATTCTCCTACTATTGTCTTTCTTCTTAACAAATAGTACTGGAGCTCCCCAAGGTGATGAGCTATGCCGAATATAACTTTTGCTCTGCATCTCTTCAATCTGCTTATTTAGTTTTGCTAACTTATTTGCAGGCATCCTATAGGGTCGCTTCGAAATTAGAGCGGTTCTTGGAACTAAGTCAATTATGAACATTATGTCTCTATCTGGTGGCATACTGTGTAATTCCCCAGGAAATACATCTGGATATTCTTGTACCATGAGTATATCTTCAAGTTTCATTTCCTCCAAATTGGTCGGGATGGAACTCCTTCCTGCAGAAGTCTTGGGTTTGAAGTTTGCTATAATCTCTTGCTC
Organism: Hsuehochloa calcarea; assembly: GCA_036346395.1. Classification (NCBI taxonomy): domain Eukaryota; kingdom Viridiplantae; phylum Streptophyta; class Magnoliopsida; order Poales; family Poaceae; genus Hsuehochloa; species Hsuehochloa calcarea. The sequence goes on along the minus strand of CM070611.1, from coordinate 21,610,924 downwards.
ATTGGTTAGGGTCATAGACTTATTGGCACAGTCTATCCTTCCCAAATTCTTAGCGAGCCAATTCATTCCAAGAATGATATCCAATCCTTGCGAGCGCAATATTATTAAGTCTGCCGAGAAAGTTACTCCAGAGATTTCCAAAGTAAGGTTTGGGCAAAAGAAACTAGCTCTCATTTCCGAGCCCGGGGAATGAATTATCATATGGTTAACTAAAGGGGAGATATGTAACCCATACTTTCCCACAAACTTATTTGAAACAAAAAAATGTGAAGCTCCGGAATCAAATAAGACTGATACAGGTATTGAATTAATCAGGAACATACCAAGAACGACATCCGGTGCTGCATGAGCTTCCTCTACTGTGACGTGATTCAGACGTCCCTTCGTGTACTGGACAGTCGGCTATGGGATGCTGCCAGTAGTTGGAGCTCCTAAAGCTAGCTTGGTTGGGGCTGCAGCCTGTTGCTTATTCGGGCATTTATTGGCGTAATGCCCCAGTTCATTGCAAAGGAAACAGGTCATCCCTACTGCTGAAGAAGTATGGTTCTTCTGCTGAAATTGGCTTCCTAGCGAATTGCCACGGAAACTAGAAATGTTGGGTCGTTGTACTGGTGCTGGAGTTCTGGATGAGAAAGACTAATGATATGGGGTGGCCCAATCTTCTCGAGTAGAACCGTGGAGAAATAGCGCTTGATGACGAATAACACTCAGTTGTACACCACACGCCAGTGCACAGACTTACAGCTTTATGGATATTCGCCAACACGCACCTGGATGATCGTCGCTGGACCACGAGCGGAGATCGCCAAGCCCTCAATTCCCAGCAAAAAAGCAAACTTGACCTTAAAATGCAGAACGAATAATTGATTGTCTAATTCTCTCTCAGAAGTCCTCGCATGAACTCTGTTATGAAAGAACAAGCAATAACTTGTGTTCTGTTCTTTTGCATAAATGTGGTCTGATTTACAATGGAGGTCTACCCCTTAATATATAGTCTCAGCCTAAGAACTGTTCAGTACTAAATTTTCCATATGGACTATTCATGTGAGCATTTACTGTTCACGCGAGCGCTGTAGCGCGCCTGTTACTGTAGCACGGCTACTGTTCACAGCCCATACTGTTCATGCACATCACTATTCATGGGTCGATCACTGTTCATGATGTGGACTTGTGCTTCCTTTGTGTTTGACAGTTTGGACCTTGATCCCTCGCTTGGCCGCATGGACGTTGGCCCTCTCCTCTTTGGCCGAATAGGCCATAGGCCAGCGCCTTGACCACCTCAATTGATGGTCTTGCTTGGATGACGGCCGCATATCCTTGATCTCCGTCCATCGCTGAATCTTCAAACCTGAGCACAAGCAAAACATTATTTTTAGGTAGTAAAAAATTATCATTAAAATCAATGACATATTCATTAAGGAGCAAGTTCCTCTGAGATTGTAGTTTCTTGGCACGTGCTCTTGTTATTGGTCATGTCGGCAACTCGAGGCGTATATCATGATCATTAGGTTGAGGAGAAGAAAGTGTTGTAGGGATGCCCTCATCAACTAAAATCTTCCGCGCTGTGGTGGCAGAGGCTGAGTGAAGCGGGGCTTGGGCAGACCTCCAGAGTTGAACTTCTGAGCAGCCATCCTTCGCTTGCGGTTCTCCATTTTCTGATGTTTGCCCTCCTGGTGAATAGCCTTATTCACCAACTGCTGAAAGTTAGGGAAATCCTGAGAGATTAGACGGACTGAGAGTTCATCATTTAACCCTTCCAGGAATCTTTCCTGTCTGTCTTCATCCCTAGCCACATCTTCCTGGGCGTAGCGAGCAAGTTGGATGAACTTGTGCAGGTACTCGCTCACCGAGCGGTTGCCCTAGCAAAGTGAGCGAAACTCCTTCTTCAGAATTACCATACCAGAAGGGATATGAGAGTGGCGGAAAGCTTGCACGAACTCATCCCAAGTGATTGCTTGAGCGTTGGTATGAGACATGCTGAAATTGTCCCCACCATTCTGATGTGGGGCCAATCAACTAATGAGAGGCAAACAAGACCCTCTCGCGATCTGTGCACTGAGCATGTCCAACTTCTTCCCAATGGCCCAAAGCCAGTCATCGGCATCCATGGGTTCTGTGCTGCTAGAGAAAGTTGGCGGACGCATCCTCATAAATTCTGTAATGGTTATCCTTGTTGGGGTGGAGGAGCATGATATGTTGTTGATGATTGAGCATTCTGATTATGGTTGAGGGACTGAGCTAACATTCCAATCAGATGAGTCTGATTGGCCATCATCTGTCGCCAATCAGGTGCTTCAGTCGGAGGTGGTGGTGTTGCTGGACTTGATTCTCCTGATAATTGGCGTTCTCATTTCCTTGTACCCTGGCGCGCCACTTCTAGTGCGAGTAGTCACCATCTGCCGGGTCTTCCAAGGATTTAGAAGAGAGGAAGAAAGTTCTAAGGGAAATAGATCTAAAATCACCCCAAGAACCAAACAAACATACAAAGCTAATAACACCTTTTTCAAATAGCTCTTTTATTAATTTTATTAGTTATGACTACCACAAAGGAGATTAGTAGCTCATAATTCACGTCTAATGATAAGCTAAGGATAACATCTATGGGGTAACTGGGGTATAGTCTGGCTCGCTAGAACTAGCCTCGCCTGCTTTGTAATGGGCTAGCTCTTCTTCTGTGGCCTTCAATTTTGCTTCTGTATCTTGTAGCCTCTCCTGGATGATATGCAGCTCATCCAAACTATTCCCGTAGGCATGATCCATTGCCTTTGACAGATCCACCTGATGCATGAGGTCGGGGGAGTCTTCATCTCTGGCTGAACGAAAGGTGCTATTATGATGGGTTGGAATGGGCATCGGGTAATAGTGGAACCCGGTGCCATTGAGGCGGTGATCATAAATGTAGCGGAGTCGGCGTACTACTTCTCTTGCTGCATCCTGGAGGCCTTCAGAGAAGGTGTCTCGTTGCATTGGAGCGTCGAAGATGTGGAAGTTAGTATTTGGTGATAGGTTGGAGTAGAGTATCACCTCTACCCTCCAACGGTCTTGATATCCCACCTTGTACTTGTAGCCTTGGTATGTTGGTCTTTCTTCAAAGTCCAGATGTTGCATCATCTTCCAAAGGACTGGGGCCCAGTGTCCAGCAAAAACTTCGTGAGAAATGGCGTTTGGTACCTCGACCATCTACAATTTTTTTTAGAGAGATGAGTTAGTAACCATTTTTAAGAAAAGGGTTGAGATAGGACACTAGAATACCAAAGTATTTTTAATTTTCAAAATAAATCCTTAAGGGTTTTAGCCATTCTAGACTACAACCTACAGTCTATATGACTCTGATACCACTCTTGTCGAACCCGGGAACGAAGGATCTCGAATTCTCTGTGTTTTCCACACTAGCCCAGGATTTCTAGTGTTCACAGTCCAACAAAAGTGTCGTCACAATCATATCTCACATTTATTTAATATGAGACATAGTTTATTACAAAATGGGGCCTGATGCCAATTAAAATAACACAGCAGAAAATAAATAAGTAGTAGACCACAAGATGCGCCACAGGCAATCATCTGGAGGCATAGTCCTAAACGTCTGGATAATCACCGTCTGGATAGAAGTCTTCTCCTGAATATAAATTATTCACCAAGAGTGGGCACAACTACCATGCTTCCAAGTTACACCCAATAAAGAAATGTGGTGTATGCATAAGTAAACAAGTGAGGCTGATAGGGTTTATTTGAGTAAAGCAACATTTTCAGTTTTAAATAGTCCTACTAAGTTTCAGGGCAATTTTTAATCTATATCCAAAAATTAGATTTTTTTTTTAATTGACAGTTTTATAGTGGATATCCTCCATATGAAACATGTTGATGGATACCCTTCTATCACATGGCTAACCGCCCAATTTTACCACAAGGATTTGCCATCCAAAAATCATTTTACAAAAATTATTTTCTAAACCAAAAACAAAGTCTAACTTCGAGTGGCTTTGCTCAGCATGTCCATGACCATGGACACGGCTATTCGAATAGTATTACACTCTGCAAAGGTGGTACAACTTTACCCACAAGAGATAATTTGCTCATTATGTCGGCCAATGCACGCTTCCTTAGGCGTGTGACTAAATAATTATCACAAGGTGTTTCAAATGTTCTACCTCACTGCTAATAAGCTCGCTAAGGTTTTACTTCCATTGGGTTAACCACCTTCCGGAAGCCCGCTTTTGCGCCAGGTGAGAATATTGTCTAACCAACACCTACTCAACAAAATAGCACATAAGACAGTGAGGTATGTCAAGTTAATATGGCTAGTTCTGCCCATACAGAACATATGGTAGTACGGTAGAGCTTTGCAAGATGCGGCTCTAGGACCGGTCCTTAACTGACTTAGGCGACTTTCCAAAATAACCCCTGGGTCTCAATCCTACCCGGATCGAGCCCGTGCATAAACCTGCACCCACCAACTATCCATTCCGCCCAAGTACAAACCCATTTTTCATTTTTATTTTTCAAAGACATTTGCAAAAGTCCACCATGACAAAACAATGTTATAGGCTTTAAATCAATACTACTATTTTGGCAAACATTCCACAAAATCAAATATTTGTGGTCTAAGCAATGTCTGAGCATATCTTTATTTTCAAATGTTTGTTTGACTAAGGTGACAAGGGATTGATGATTCAACATTAGTTTGGCTATACAAAGGATTTGGATTAACTATAAAGTTAAAACAGGAATTTAAAATAACTAGATAAAATTATGCTTGCAATAGTAATTTAAAAATAGAAGTAAATAACTTTAAAATAATGGGATCAATTATGTATCTTTCCTTGCTCGAAGTCCTGATAATCTAACTCTTCATATGGATCGAGCTCTTCGGAGTCGTTAAAATCTATACGCGAAAATAAACTAAATTCAAATAATATACAAATAAATTCAACTGAATATCCAAATTATCTCCAAATGAAATAATTTTAGTTCAATTAGATAGATCTTGAATTTATATAAACTTAGAAATTTGATTCACCTAAATCGGAGTTCGTATGAAGAAATACGAGCTCCTGTAAGTTTAAAACTAAAGAAAAATACTAAATCAGATTTTATTAATTTTTCTGAATTATTTTTCTAAAGGAAATTCGAGTTATTGTGCATTGCTGATGTCAGCGTACGAAATTTCTGAATTTTGGCTGATTTATTTTTCTAAAGAAAAAGCTCTGTGTCACTAACATGTGGGCCCCACAGTCATAGACTGGGTCCACAAAACAGTCAAAGTCCACGATGGCCTTGGCTTACGGAACAGTGAACGGGAGGGGTGTGCTGGCGTAGTGGCTGACGCAAGCAACCACACGGCGCTGACTCGGCAGCCACGCAAGCGATAATGTCGAGGTGGCACGGATGTGGCCAAGCCACATCGGCCCGAGGTGCAGCGGCGCTCCGGTGATGGCCTCGACGGTGCTACTCGCCACTGTGAGGCACAGGAGTGGGCGCAAAAAGAACGAGGAGATGACAAGAAATCTGGTGCGCTACCATGTGGCGCAAAAAGAACGGGAATGGTCGTCGGCGACGATGGTTTTGGGTCGACGACGGAGATGGAGCTTCGGCCTTTCTCCAGCGAGGAGGGTGTGCGCACGAGATAGGCGACGGGGCTGCGATGCCGAGGGTGCGGTCGGGCGGCCGAAGCGTGATTGTCGGTGATGCAATCGGCGAAGAATCGAGCTTCGGGGATCGCTGGAGAAACTCAAATTGCGAGCGCTAGAGAGAGACTGGAGCGAGGAGAGCTGGTGCGCTAGGTGGAGGAGACGGATGCGCACCCGGGGCTACCTTTTATAGGGCGAGGGGAGACCGGGAGGCAGAGATCGTGCGCGGAGGTCACGGCTGTGATGGCGAACGCCCTACGTAAATGCGGGCAATTGTGGAAAGAAACGGCCGAGAACAGGCACAGGAGTAACCGGCGACTTGAATGCGCATGATTACGCGGGGCTGGAGGGAATCGCGGAATTGAAAATCTCTGCTCGAGCATTAATGGCGGACGAAGGCGCCAGACGCGGAAGGAAGAAGGGGTCGGGAGATGACGACACTGTATTGTGGGCCCCACCTGTCAGTGATAGTAAGAAAGGAACGGAGTGGATGGTGCTTGGCCGTTCGATTTAAATCGGACGTCCCATACTGATCACTGATCGGACGCTTCAAACTGATCGAACACGCCATACTGATCGAATGCGCCAAACTGATCGGACGCGCCATACTGATCGGACGCGCCATCAAGATCGGGCTGTTCAATTTAGATCGGACGGTCCAAGACGTTTGCGCACAGGAGAAGCAGTCGGAAGAAGCGTCGGTCGTCCGATTTAAATCGAATGGCCCGCACCGATTGCGCACGGCGGAACAGGCCGAGCAGCCACGAGGAACAGTGATGGGCTGTGGAAATTCAGCCCAGGTACTGTTTGGGTGATTAATGATTTTTTTATTTAAAATAATTCCAGTAATTCAAAAAGGCTTTAGAAAATAACACATAAATTCCAAAAATTATGAGAAAAATCACAGAAATTCTCTAAGGCATTTTGGATTTAAATAAAATATTTCCAACTTATTATTGATAATAGATTTTGTAAATAAATTATTTTGGCATTAAAATAATTAGGAATTTTTAAAAAAATTTAGAAAGTTCCACAAAAATAATTAAACTTTATTTTCAACTGGAATTTGAAATTTTGGGTTGTTACATCAAGTAAGGGGAGAGTTTTATTGGGTTAGGTTCCAAGTGGTGTGAGGACATTTGTGTTCAATTATCTGTTCGTAGGAGCCGGTGCAATTTTCTATAATGTGCATGAGAGCACTATTTTTCTTTATTTACATTGTATCGGTATCTCCAACAAAACTTGCGAGCCTGCTTAGCAAGCACTATCGATCGTTTGTACTAAGTTTGGGGTTCATCTCGCAAGGGGGCCTTATCTCAATAGGGCTTTCTTGCCGAAAAATACCAAATCTCGACTTCCTCGGCCGACACACCAAAGGAAGTGTGTTAATTACGATGGCTTACAGGCTTGTCGAGTCGTGTGGGTAATGTAGTACCTCCTACAGGGATTAAACTATTCGAATAGTCGTGTCCATGGTTATGGACAGCAGTTTGTTTTTGGAAGACTTCATCGCTAGACTATAAATTAAAATTTGCATGGTTATAACTTCGTATTCGACATGAACGGGTGGGTGTTCATGCATTTTAGTTTATCAAAGGTGGCTGCCACATTGGTATTTGTTTGATTCATTTGTTTATTAATGTATAACTTTATCACAGGTTTTACTTGTACTTCAAATCTGATTTTAAAATGGCAATTGTAAAACTAGTATGTGCAGGATGAAAAATTATTGTGTCTTTCACAAAACTATGCCACTATTGCCATCCTTTGATTATTCTATATGCATAACTATTTTTTCTTTTGTGTAAGACTTGCGAGTACATTTGTACTTAACCTAGTTACTACAAATTCAGGTGAAGAAGATTCCAAACCCAACGAGTTCATTAGCGTCGATTATGGCGACGCTAACTAATAGTGCTATTCTTTAGCCCCCAGTTTGTAGCCATGGGTTATGGGGCACACCATTGTTGGAATTTTTCTTACTTTCGCTGCTACTTTATGATCTTATTTGAATTTAGCCGGTCGGCCCTATTGTAATAGTTGTAGACTTGAACTAGTATGTTGTTTGTCTTTCATTATGTCAATGGATGTTGTATGACTGTGATTGACGTTGATGAGGGTACGAGCCTGTTGGTTGCTGATCTTGGGAGCCAACACGGTCGCAAACCCACTGTTTTGAATTCCACTTTAACATGTTTAAGTGCGGACTTGGACCGTTTGGAGAACCGGTAATGAGGTAGTGCTTGCAGGGGAGCAGTACGCATGATCATCGGGGCTCTAGTTTCGATCGGGTCTTCTCACTTAGATGGGGTTAAGATGGAATTCATTCACTTGAGGCCCAGAGTTATTTCTATAAGACCGAGAAGACCTCGGTCTTACGAAAATAACCCGGGGGTCCTCACGTCTCCTCACCCGGTGCCACCCCCACCCCATCGCCCCTCCAGGCTCCATCAGCACTCGGCCGCGTCGGCGCCGCTGTCATGATCCGAGAGGATCTGACAAGAGAATTTGAGGATTTTTGTGTTTCTGTTGGGAAGAACGAAGAAGCAAACTGTCGAACCCGGGAACGAAGGATCCCGAATTCTCTGTGTTTCCCACACTAGACCAGGATTTCTAGTGTACACAGTCCAATAAAAATTTCATCAAAATCATATCATGTATTTATTTAATATGAATTAGAGTTTATTACAAAATAGGGCCTAAGGCCAGTTAAAATAACACAGCAGAAAGCAAATAAGTAGTAGACCACACGATACGCCACATGCAATCGTCTGGGTGCGTAGTCCTAAATGTTTGGATCCTCACCGTCTGGATAGAAGTCTTCTCCTGAATAAATAGTACAACTTCTATGCTCGCAAGTTACACCTAATAGAGAAATATGATGTATGCATGAGCAGACAAATGAGGCTGATAGGGTTTATTTGCGTAAAACAACATTTTTAGTTTTAAATAACCATACTAAGTTTCGAGGCATATTTTTAATCCATAGTTAGAATCATATTTAAATTGACAGTTTTATAGTGGATAACCACCATATGAAACAAGGTGATGGATACCCTCCTATCACATGACTAACAGCCTAATTTTACCACAAGGATTCATCATCCTAAAAGTATTTACTAAAAGCATTTTAAAACAAAAAACAAAGTCTAACTTAGAGTGGCTTTGCTCAGCATGTCTATGATCGTGGACACGGCTATTCGAATAGTTTTACACTCTGCAGGGGGCATAACTTTACCCACAAGAGATAATTTGCTCTTTATGTCGGCTAATACACGCTTCCTTAGGCGTGTGACTAAGCAATTATCACAAGGCAATTCAAATGTTCTACCCCACTACTAATACGCCCGCTAAGATTTCATTTCCATTGGGTTACCACCTGCCGGAAGCCCCTTCTTTCGCTAGGTGGGAATAATATTTAACCAACACCCACTCAACAAAATAGCACACAAAACAGTGAGGTATGACGGGTTAATAAACCTAGTTCTACCCATACAGAATATGTGGTATAATGGTGGAGCTTTGCAAGATGCGACTCAAAGCGATGCTTAACTAACTTGGGCGACTTTTCAAATTAACCCCTAGGCCTCAATCCTACCCAGATCGAGCCCATGCATAAACCTGCACCCACCAGCTATCCACTCTACCCATGTCCAAACCCATTTTTTATTTTATTTTTTTATTTTTCAAATACATTTGCAAAAATCCACCATAACAAAACGATGTCACAGGCTTTTAATGAATACTTTGCTATTTTTGGCTAAAATTCCGCAAAATTGTATATTTGTGATCTAAGCAATGTCTAAGCATATCTTTATTTTTCAAATTTTTATTTGACTAAGGTGAAAAGGAAATGGTGATTCAATATACAATAATGGATATACAAAGTAACTGGATTAACTGAGAATTTAAAATAGGAATTTTAAAAATAACTGAATAAAAGTATGCATACAATAGTAATTTAAAAATAGAATTAAATAACTTTAAAATACTGGGATCAATATGATTAATGATATAACTTGCCTTGCTCGAAGTCTTGGTATTCTAACTCTTCAAATGGATCGAGCTCTTCGGAGTTGTCAAAATCTATACGCGAAAATAAGTCAAATTCAAATAATAAAAAAATAAATTCAAATTAACTCCAAATGAAATAATTTTGGTTTAGTTAGCTAGATCTTGAATTTACACAAATTTAGAGATTTGATTCATCTACATCAGAATTCGTATGAAGAAATATGAGCTCCTCGAAATTTAAAACTAAAGAAAATTCTAAAATCAGATTTTATTGATTTTCCAAGATTATTTTTCTAAAGGAAATTCAAATTATTGCGCATGCTAACATCGTCGTACATATATTTCAATTTTCGGCTGAATTATTTTTCAATTGGAAATGGCTTTGTGTCACTGACATGTGGGCCCCACAGTCAAAGACTGGGTCCACGAAACGGTCAAAGTCCACGGTGGACTTGGTTCACGGAACAGTGAACGGGGTGCGTGTGCGCTGGCGAGAGCGCCACGTGGGCGTCCACGTAAACCCTAATGCTGAGCTGGTGATGAGGTGGCTCCGAGGTGGAGGTGCCACGTCGGCCCGACTCCGGTGGTGGCTCGGCGTCGAGCTCGCTGGCACTACGTGCCACGGTGAGCTCCGCTGATGCGCGCAAAAGAATCAGCGGGTAGCCAGGAATCTGATGCTCTTCCATGCAGTGGAGGGGCATGGCGGAAAGGTCGTCGGCGACGACAATTGGCGGCGGTGATTTTCGGTCGACGGCGGAGTTGGAGCTCCGTCGGTCTTAGGGCCGGAATAAGGTGTGCACGAGGTAGGCTACGATGCTGCGGTGCCGAGGGTGCGGTCGGGGAGGCCGGAGGACCTCAAACGGCGCCGGAATTGGAGAAGAACTGAGCTTCAGGGATCGCCAGAGAAACTCGAAATGCGAGCGCTAGAGGGAGATTGGAGTGAGGAGAGTTGGGGCACTTGGTGGAGGGAGAAGGTGCGCACCTGGGGCTACCTTTTATAGGCCGAGGGGAAGCCAGGAGGCAGAGATCGTGTGCGGAGGTTGCGGCGGCGACGGTGAACTCCTGGCGTAATTGCGCATGATCCGGGGAAGAAACGGTCGGGAATGAGTGCGGTGGTAACTGGCGACTTGATTGCGCACTAAAGCACGAAGATTTTCAGAGAGAAACGAGGAATTGAAGATTTCCAAAATGGTCGTTAATGGCGGCGAAGGCGCGCGGACGTGGGAGGTGGAAGACGACGGTATAGCATGGGCCCACCTGTCAGCGAAAGGCTGAAGCGGGCAAAGCGTCGACTGTCTAATTTAAATCTGATGGTCCACAGTGAACGTGCGCGGCGGAACGGGCCAATCGGCCAAGAGAACTAGGCCGGGACGCGGGTGAATAGGGGTGGGCTGCGGGAGATTCGGCCCGACACTGTGCGGCGATTTTTAATTCATTTTTCAACTTAAATGATTCCAGTAATTCATTTAAGATTTAGAAACTAGCAAATAAAATCCAAAAAATATGAGAAAATTCACAGAAATTATCTAGGATATTTTAGATTTGAAATCTCTTCTCGCTCCTAGGTGGCTTCTTCTTCGGAATGATTGCTCCACTGGACCTTGCATGAACGGATAACTCTGCTTCTACTGATGTGTTCTGCCACGTCAAGAATTTTGATTGGCTGCTCCACATAAGTGAGATCTTTCTAAAGATCGATGCTCTCAAGCGGTGTTTCTTCTGTTGGCACTCTAAGACACTTCTTCAACTGGGATACATGGAAGACGTTGTGGACTGCTGACAAAGATGCGGGTAGTTCTAATTGGTAAGCAACTTCACCTCTTCTTGCCAAAATCTTATAAGTCCAACAAATCTGGGTGCGAGTTTTCCTTTAGTCCGAAATCTCTTCACTCGGAGTGGAGTTACTCTGAGATAGACAAAATCTCCTACCTCAAAGAATAGTTCTTTCTGTCGATTGTTGGCATAACTCTTTTGTCGGGACTAAGCCACTTTCAAGCGTTCTTTTATTGCTTTTACTTTACTTTCAGCTTATTTTATCAACATCGGTTCAAGGAACTGATATTCTCCCACTTGATCCCAAAGGAGAGGAGTTCTACACTTTCTATCGTATAATGCTTCAAATGGTGACATCTGTGAACTGGCTTGATAGCTGTTGTTGTATGAGAATTCTGCATAGTGTAGATTCTTATCCCAGCTTCTTCCACAATCTATAGCACAGGATCGAAGCATGTCTTCTATAATCTGATTGACACGTTCTGTTTGGGATGATAAGATGCACTAGAGTTGTGTCGGGTTCCCAAAGCTTCATGTAGGCTCTACCAAAATCTTGATGTGAATTGCGAACCTCTGTCGGATACTATTTTCTTGGGTTCTCCATGCAAACAGACAATCCTAGTCATGTATAGTTCTGCCAACTTGTTGTTTCTGTAGATGGTCTTGACCGAAATAAAGTGAGCCACTTTAATCAATCGGTCAATTATCACCCAAATGGAATCACATCCTGATTGGGTCCTAGGAAGTCCGGTGATGAAATCCATACCAATTTCCTCACACTTCCATTCGGGAATTGGTAATGATTGTAATAACCCAGCGAGTCTTTGATGTTTTGCCTTAACTCGCTGGTATACATCACAGCATGCAACGAACTCAGCGATTTCTCGCTTCATGCTGACCCACCAATATTTTTCTTTTAGATTCTGGTACATCTTGGTACCTCTGAGATGGATGGAGTAAGGTGATTCATGTGCTTCTTTTAGAATCAGATGTCTTGTTTCCTGATGATTAGGTACACAGATGTGGTTTCCAAACCAACCTGTACCTTGCACATCCTCAAAAATCCTAGGGCTTTGCCTCTCCTCATGTTTTTCTTGATTTCCTTGATTTCCTCATGTTCTAGTTGCTTTTCTCTAATCTGAGTTTGGATGGTTGGTTGAACTTCCAATGCATTGATACAGCTTTGGCTGATAATTTCTAGGTTCAGGTGTTTCAGTTCTTCATACAATCCTGGCTGATTCTCTTGAACTACACAGTTTTACAATATGTCTTTCTACTCAGGCCATCTGCTACCACATTTGCTTTGCCCGGGTGATAATGGATTCCGAGGTCGTAATTATTTATCAATTCCAATCATCTTCTTTGCTGGAGATTAAGCTCTGACTGGGTGAAGATGTATTTCAGACTTTTATGATCCATAAATTTCTCATAGTGGTTACTAATGAGATAGTGCCGCCAGATTTTTAAAGCATGCACAATTGCTGCTAACTCCAAATCATGAGTCGGATAGTTTCCTTCATGCGGCCTCAACTGGCGAGATGCATAAGCCACGACTTTTCCTTCTTGCATCGGTACGCATCCAAGTCCCTGGCGAGATGCATCACAGAAGATCTCAAAGTCTTTATGGATAACTAGTAATACTAGCACATGTGTGGAAACTAGTCTTTTCTTCAACTCTTGGAAACTATGCTCACATGCATCTGTCCATTCAAATTTTCTTTCCTTCTTCAGGAGTTGAGTCATGGGTCTAGCAGTCCTGGAGAAACCTTCAATGAATCTGCGGTAATAACCGGCTAAACTGAGAAAACATCTCACTTCCGTGACTGACTTGGGTTGCTTTCAATCCGTTACAGCTTCAACCTTGGCAGGATCTACTTCAACTCCTCCTACTGACACAATATGTCTGAGGAAAGCCACTTTTCTTAACCAGAATCCGCTCTTGCTGAATTTGGCATAAAGTTAATGTTCCCTGAGTTTTTCCAAAATTATCCGGAGATGCTTCTCATGCTCTACATCATCTTTTGAATAGATGAGAATGCCGTCGATGAAAACAACCACAAACTTATCCAAGAATTCCATGAACAACTTTTTCATCATATTCATGAAATAAGAGGGGCGTTTGTCAAACCGAAGGATATTACTGTAAATTCGTACAGTCCATATCTGATTGTGAAGGCAGTCTTGGGTATGTCTTCTGGCTTGATCTTCAGCTGATGGTAGCCTGATCTTAAGTCGATCTTTGAGAAAACACCAGCTCCTTTAAGCTGATCAAACAGATCATCAATCCTAGGTACGGATACTTGTTCTTGATTGTTACCTCATTAAGCGATCGGTAATCCACACACATCCTCATACTATTGTCTTTTTTTGACAAATAGTACTGGAGCTCCCCATTGGTGATGAACTTGGTTGAATATAACTTTTGTTCCGCAATTCTTCAATTTGCTTTTTCAGTTCTGCTAATTCATTTGCCGGCATTCTGTAGGGTCGCTTCGAAATTGGTGCGGTCCCTGGGACTAAGTCAATTAAGAAAATTATGTCCCTATCTGGTGGCATACCGGGTAGTTCCTCATGAAATACATCCGAATATTCTTGTACTACGGGGATATCTTCAAACCTTACTCCCTTTAGACTAGAAAGGATGGAGCTTTCTCCTGGAGATGTCTTGGGTCTGATGTCTGTTGTAATCCCTTGCTCATTGGTTAGGGTGATAGACCTATTGGCACAATCTATTCTTCCTTGATTCTTGGCGAGCCAATTCATTCCAAGAATTATATCCAATCCTTGCGAGCTCAAGATGATTAAGTCTGCCGACAAGGTTACTCCCGAGATTTCCAAGGCGTGGTTTGGGCAAAAGAAACTAGCTCTCATTTCCGAGCCCGGGAAATAGATTAACATAGGGTTAGCTAAGGAAGAGATAGGTAACCCATACTTCCCATACTTTCCCATAAACTTGTTTGAAACAAAAGAATGTGATACTCCGGAATCAAATAAGACTGATGCTGGTATTGAATTGATGAGGAATGTATCAAGAACGACATCTGGTGCTACATCAGCTTCCTCTGCTGTGACGTGATTCACACGTCCCTTCATGAACTGGATTATCAGTCTTGGGGTGCTGCCGGTAGCTGGAGCTCCTGAAGCTAACTTGGTTGGGGCTGCAGCCTGTTGCTTCTTCGGACATTTATTGGTGTAGTGCCCCAGCTTGTTGCAATGGAAATGTGTCACTCCTGCCGCTGAAGAAGTCTAGTTCTTCTGCTGGAATTGGCCTCCTGACGAACTGCTACGGAAGCCAAAAGTGTTGGGGCGTTGCACTGGTGCTGGAGCTCTGGATGAGGGAGACTGAAATCTTCCACGCTGCGGTGGCTGAGGTTGAGCAAAGCGATATTTAGGAAGTCCTCCAGAGTTGAACTTCTGAGCAGACATTCTTCGCTTGCGGTTCTCCATCTCTTGATGGTTGCCTTCTTGGCGGATTGCTTTGTTCACTAAGTGCTGAAAGTCAGTGAAATCCTGAGAGATCATATGGACAGAGAGTTCATCATTAAATCCTTCCAAGAACCTTTCCTGTCTGTCTTCATCCCTAGCCACATCTTCTGGGGCGTAGACTGCCAACTGGTTAAACTTGTGCGGGTACTCGCTCACCGAGCGGTTACCCTGGAGAAGTGAACGAAACTCCTTCTTCAGAGTTATCATGCCTGAAGGTATGTGAGATCAACGGAAAGCTTATACAAACTCATCCCAAGTAATTGCTTGAGTATTGGTATGAGACATACTGAAGTTGTACCACCATTCAGATGTAGGACCATTCAACTGGTGGGAGGCAAACATGACCTTCTCGCGGTCCGTGCACTGAGCGATGTCTGGCTTCTTCCCAATGACCCAGAGCCAATCGTCTGCATCCATGGGTTCTGTGTTGCTAGAGAAAATCGGTGGGCGCATCCTCATGAATTCTAACATGGTTATCCTCGGTGGAGGTGGAGGAGCATGATATGCTGCTGTTGCTTGAGCATTCTGATTATTGTTGAGGGACTGAGCTAACTGATCAATCAGATGACTTTGATTGGCCATCATCTGTCGCCAATCAGGTGCTTCAGTCGGAGGAGGAGGTGGCTGCTGGACTAGGTTCTCCTGATAGTCAGCGTTCTCGTTTCCTTGGCCCCTGGTGCTGCCACTTCTTGTAACACCCCAGCCCAACACTGAGCCTGGAATGCCACTAAACTACTCTCTAAACTAATAATTATCGACACACTATATAATTACATCAAGAAAACATCAATAGACATATCCATGGACCACAAAAGAACATCCATAATTATGAATCAAGCAAGAGTAAATAAGCAAGGGGAAATATAACCAGGTAAACAATTCAGGATAGCACCAACTACTAAATCCAAAATCATTGAAATAAATAATCTAGTCCAAAATGTGACCTAAACTTTATTCAGCCTCTAACATGTCCAGGAGTAATCCATCATTGAATGAAAAAGGTTCTTATGGCAAATGATCATGTGATTGAAGTATGGATCTAATCCATGTGCTCTACTCGCTCTCAGTCACGGCGTCCTCGAAGATCACCTAAAGACAACAAATGAGCAAGGGTGAGTCCACGACTCAGCAAACACATCAATACACAACGAACAATAATAAATCGGCAGCAATCAATAACTTCATTATCATCACATGTACTTCTATTAATATTCTCATGCCGCTATCTTCTCTTTGTTTCACACACATTCATCTCATATATCAATGCAACACTAATCTACATGTCCACATGCACTTCTTTCGCGTATACCGGTATAGCATGAGTGAATGCTCGCGACAACATTCACTCTCAAGCCCGTTCCTCCTCAAGGATCGGGGACCTCCTCCACTCCCGTGGAGTTGTGATCATTCATGATCACCTGCTCATATGCAAAGATGCTTATGTATGAAAAATGCAAACTCCATCAAATCCAATTTTTCATCATGTCCATTAACAATATAAATCCATACCATTCCATTGCTTGCAATTAAATAAAATAAAAGCACTACAATAATGGTAATGGAAGATAAAGAAAACAGTGATCAATCATTGATCGATGTCTACCATGCACTTGCCTTTACTAGTTGCGACGCACGATTTGGCTAGAAGATGGCAACAAGCACGACGCCTCTCCTACATTATATACACAAATTTCAATACAAGCTACAGCATCAAGAATAGCAATCAATAGACATCGCTCCTACTCGTCCCCAAATATATCACGCTTCTCCGGTACCGAATAGTTACCCAATGCTGTCCTGTTACTAAAAAGAGCGTAACTTTTGACTCAAAAGTCCGATCACGACAAACCACCCAGTTATGGATTCTACACAAAATTCTCCTCATTTTCTTAGATTACAAAGTCTTCTAAATAAATCATCTAACCCTCCGTTTTTAGCCCAGAAAACCGATCTGTCCGCTTCGTAACAGCGGGTCTTACTAAATTCATAACTTTTGTTTTACCCAACCAAAATTCGAGTTCTTAGATTCTACAGAACCCTTAGACAATTATCTACATCTTTCATGTAGATCAAAAATACTAATTAGTCCAATTACTATTTTTAATCTGCAGTCTACCAAAACAGCGTCGAAAGACGACAACCACAAAGACAGCAGTCTTCCAAAATTCATGTCTCGAATTCTACTTGTCCGATCGACATGATTAAATATGCTATAGAAAGATATCGAAATTATCTACAATTAACTAGTAGATGATATTTCCAAAATCCACAATTAAGGTACCCGAATAAATCGTTCAACAGAACAGCAGGCTAAACAGATCTATTAATCGATTTTCCCCCCTACTAGAAACATGTCAATTCTTTATTCTAATCTCGATTCTAAAACTATAATAAAATAAACAACAGAGAGGAAAGCTTGATCGTTACCCACACGATGAAAATCCAGATCTTGGCTTCTTTTCTTCTATTTTTTCTCTCTTCCTTCCTTACTGTTCAACTCTACTAGCACGCATACAAAACAGATTTGCAATGCTAAATAACTTCTATTGCTAGTTGTCTGCATGCAAGGAGACTCACGTGACAAAAAGCTATATGTGGCGCATACTCACACTCACAGGAGCCAAGAAATGAGGTTGCGAGCGGTGCAGGCGCGGCCTTTGCTAGCGGTAGCGATCCAGAAAAAAAAATTCCGTGCTGGTGCGCACTCACGCGCGCAGGTGAGCACACTTGCGCCAAAACATCACGCGCTGGAGAGCGGCTGCATGTGGCGATGGCGCGATGGCTAGCGGACGGGGAGTCGGCGCGACAGCAGAAGGAGGCGCTGGCGGCCGAAGAAAATATTTGGAGGCGGCTACGGGAGGCGTCTCACGGGGAAGGAAAATAAATACTAGGATGATTAGGTTTTCTAGAATCCCCACGGTCTTTTATACCTCGCACAGTTTAGCCCCTCCGCAAAACTCTAAATTATTTTATTTTCACGTATCTAATTTATTTAATTACGCACAAGCCTTTAAGAGAGTATTATTTATTTATTTATTTATTTATTAGAATATTACATTCTACCCCCCTTAACAGAATTCGACCCCGAATTCTACTCGTTGTTCTACTCAAGGAACAACTACACTGCTGAAATTAAACAACAAAATAATACGTACCAGACGTGAACAACTCTGGATATTGCTCGCGCATGCGAGACTCCAACTCCCAAGTCGCCTCTCTCGGTCGATCGTCCCACAAAGACCTTGACGTATACCAACGTCTTGTGCCTCAGCACTCGCTCCGACCTCTCCAGAATGCGCGTCGGACGCGACTCAATTGTGAGATCTTGCTCAATAGTCAGCGGCTCTAATGAAATCCTATGCTCTGGGTCTCTCAAGAACTTTCTCAGCATCGAGACGTGAAACACATTGTGAACTCCGTGCATGGACTCAGGAAGATCCAAGCGGTAGGCTAACTTCCCAATTCTTGCAATAATCGGGAACGGTCCAACGTACCTCGGGCTAAGCTTCCCTTTGGTACCGAACCGAACAATACCTTTAGTGGGAGACACTCTCAAGAGCACCTGGTCACCCACCGCAAACTCCAAGTCACGCCTCCTCACATCAGCATAGCTTTTCTGTCTACTCTGAGCTGCCAACAGATTCTGCCTCACCATGGTCACACGCTCAACGGTCTTCTGAATCCAATCCGGACTCATAACTGCCTTCTCTCCTACTGCATCCCAACAAAGTGGCGATCTGCACTTCCGCCCATAGAGAACCTCAAATGGCGCGGTTCTAATACTGGAATGGTAACTATTATTATAAGCAAACTCTGCAAGTGGCAACTGGTCCTCCCAACTACCCTTCCAAGACAAAACGCAAGACCGCAACATGTCCTCCAAAGTCTGAATAGTACACTCATTGCCCATCATGCATGGGTGAAACTTAGATGTACTAAGGCGGGCTGTGTGCCCAATGCACTCTGCAGACTCTCCCGAACTTGGAGACAAACTTGGCGTCCTGTCGAAATGATGGTCTTGGGCACACCATGCGCTTACTATTTCACGCACATAAATAGGAGCTAGATCACTCATTGAATTTGTCGTGCGAATAGGAATGAAGTCGCAGACTTGCTTAATCGATCCACCACTACCCAAATCGCATCCTTCCCTCGCGGCGTGCAGGTAACGCCACCACAAAGTCCATAGAGATATCATCCCAAGGCCACTGGGGAACCTCCAAAGGTTGCAACAACCCTGCAGGACGCTTGTGCTCAGCTTTCACTTGCTGACAAACACCACAAGAAGCCACATAGTTAGCAATATCCACCTTCGTTCTTTTCCACCAAAAATTACATTTCAGATCTCGATACATCTTAGTCTCACCAGATGAGCGATTATGCAGTGCGATGTGCCTCCTCAAGATATCATCTTTGACCTCCGCCTTTGCGCGCGCAAAGGAGGCCTTTAAACCTCAAAGCACCAGAATCGTCCATGCTAAAATCACCTTCTTTACCCTCATCCAGACGCTTCCTAACCTCCTGTAATAACCGGTCACTCTGTTGTGCTTTTCGCACACGGTCTGGAATAGCTGACTCAAGAATCAACTGTGTCTCAACATGTGTTGTGCACGCATAACAATAAGATATTCATATGCGATCAAAATCAGCAATGAGGCAATCTAGAGTAGCAGGAGTCGCCTTGCGACTAAGAGCATCAGCAACTACATTGGCCTTGCCTGGATGATACTGAATAGTAAGATCATAGTCCTTGATCAACTCCAACCACCTCCTTTGCCTCAAATTCAGATCCTTCTGAGTGAAGATATATTTGAGACTCTTGTGATCTGTGAAAATATCACAAGACTCGCCGTATAGATAATGCCTCCAAATCTTGAGAGCAAAGACAACCGCAGCCAACTCCAAATCATGAGTGGGATAATTCTGCTCGTGCTTCTTTAACTGCCTTGACGCATAAGCAATTACCTTACCATCTTGCATAAGCACACAACCAAGACCCACTCGAGACGCATCCGAAAAGACTATGAACCGCTTTCCTGGCTCGGGAAGAGTGAGAATAGGAGAGGTCACCAACCTCTCTTTCAAAGTGCAGAAACTGCGCTCACACTCATCAGTCCACTGGAATCTCACACCTTTCTGAGTAAGCTGAGACATCGGTTTGGCGATGATAGAGAAATCCTGCACAAAACGCCGATAATAACCAGCCAAGCCCAAGAAACTCCTCACTTCCTTCACACAAGTCGGCCTCTTCCAATCCACCACTGTAGAGACCTTGCTAGGATCAACAGCAATGCCTTGAGGATTTATCACATGACCGAGAAAACTCACTTCTGAAATCCAAAACTCACACTTCTTCAACTTAGCATAGAACTTGTGGTCTCTCAAAGTCTCTAAGACTAGCCTCAAGTGACGCTCATGATCCTCATTGGTCTTGGAATAGATAAGAATATCATCAATGAACACCACCACGAAGTCATCTAGATACTCGTGTAACATGTTGTTCATGGTCTCCATAAAAATGGCAGGTGCATTAGTCAATCCAAAAGACATAACTTTATACTCATAATGCCCATACAGTGGAGAAAGCGATCTTCTCTACATCACCTTTCGCGCACGGATTTGATTATACCATTCGAGATCGATCTTGGAGAATACTTGAGCTCCATTCAACCGATCAAACAAGT
Organism: Hsuehochloa calcarea; assembly: GCA_036346395.1. Classification (NCBI taxonomy): domain Eukaryota; kingdom Viridiplantae; phylum Streptophyta; class Magnoliopsida; order Poales; family Poaceae; genus Hsuehochloa; species Hsuehochloa calcarea. The sequence goes on along the minus strand of CM070611.1, from coordinate 21,590,340 downwards.
CCTCAATGCGGGGCAATGGATATTTGTTCTTGATTATTCTGACATTAAGCGCACGGTAATCAACACACATCGCCAACTCCCATCCTTCTTCTCGATGAATAGAGCAGAGCTCCCCATGGCGATACACTACGTCCGATCAAACCTTTAGCCAACAAATCATCCAACTGCTTCTTCAACTCGTCCTGAAATGGACGTGCCAGTCGATATGGAGACATCGAGATGGGACGAGTACCCGGAACAAGATCAATGCGAATGTAATACCTCATTTATCCAGCTAGGTTGTATGGTTTCAATTGTTTGGAAATTTTATTCGAAAACGAGATTTACAACTTTCCGGAATCAAATCGGTAAAAAGAAAGAAGTCGGAGGGAGTAAAAGAAACATCTTTCGTCGGATTTTCCAAACAGCGGAGGGGAGTATTTGTTATTGTCGTCAACTGGAGCAGCGAGCCCCCAGTGGCCCAAGAGGGGCCGGCCGCCCATGTAGGGCCGACCAAAAGGGGGCCACTCCCCAAAACCCTAGCCGCCCCTACCTCCTTCCTCTCCCCCTTGGCCGCCTCCTCCTCTCCCCAAACCGGCCCCCATTGCTGCCCCTTGGTGGTGGTGCCATCTCCGGTGATCCCCGTCGCTCCTCCTCAAGTTCCCCTCCATCAACTCCGTTCCCCGCCGACGTCGACGGCCGCTCGTCGTCTCCCGGTGGCCGGCCCTAAGAGAAGGAAGAGAGGGGAAGGGAGGAAGACCCGTGTGCAGCGGATCTTCGTCGTTTTACTGGTCTACAAGGGTAATTAGACCTCCGATTCATTGTTTGATTCCATTAGAATTGAGGATCCGATTGGATTTGTAGTTTCGTTTTGATTCTGTTAATAGATTGATTCTGTCCAGTAGGTTGTACATCAGTTTTGGGCATCTTAGAGGCCGAATTGGACCTCTGTGTCTTCTAGATAATTGTTTCTGGTTTCGTTAGCTTTCTTTTGGCACCTGGATCACGATTTTTCACCCAGTAGATTAAAAGTTATGACTGTTTTACCACGTACTGCTCTGTCTGTCAGAAATTCAGAGTTTAGTCGGTTGCACCTAGGTTTTGATCTAGTTAGAGTCAGAATCAGGTCGGCCACCCAACTAGGTTTATGAAGATAATTTCACCATATTTCCAGGCTGATAAAGATCACTTTATTTGGATCAGTGGTTTAAAAGTTAGAGCATTTTCGTTATGGCTGTTCTGAATTCTGGACAGACTGCAGTTATAGTTTTTCATTGGATGGTTAGACCTCTGTTTTGGCCGAATTAGAGTTTACCATCAACTAGAGTTTTGTAGCCAGTTAAGTTAAGAAAATTTGAGCACTGGTTTCAGGTCTTTTGGACTTACGGTTTTTTATTGGTGAATTTTCTAGTAAAACTGCCAGATTAGGGATATATGGATTGTTTGGGTAAATTGATCAAATTGAACTTTTGTTTGGTTAGTTTGGCTAGAGATTGAGGGAGGACGCGTGTAGCATTGCCATATTCGTTTGCCCTTATTTTGATTATTTTACATTGTAGGCGGTGAAGCGGTGAGTGGAGGGGTATCTCAATTACCTCCCAACCCGTTGCAGCGCGGCAGGCAAGTAATTTGTATTCTATGATTGATGCCATGTATGATGCGTGAATGAATGATTATATTTGTTCGTATTTGTAGATGAATGCCATGTGTTAATATTGACATGGGATCTCATCATGACATGCATACATTACTTTTGTAAGACCCATCAATTCCAGTATGGGCACTTGAAAATCCCATCAATTCCAGTATGGGTACGTGAGTCCACCATTCCAATGTGGGCCACGTTACGTGAGTCCACCATTCCAATGTGGGCCACGTTGGACGATCGTATGAAACGTTCTTCATACGATTACTCTAAGTGAACACCGACGGGTGATTCACTCGCTATACCGGTATATGCTGCAATATGTCCATTTCCTTCAATGCATCATTCCACTTCATCCATCCATAAATTCGTTTCCAGTAAATTATTCAAATTATGATTGTGATATATTGCTCATGGTATGTTTGATTGTTTCATACCGTTACTTGCTGAGTCTTTGGCTCATTCTTGCTTTATTGTCTTATTTAGGTAAATGACAAGGAAGAATGATCTTGTGGTGGGTAGTTCATCACGATGCACTCACTACCATAAACCAAACATTTTGAGGACTTTTACTGTCGTTAATTATGACTTGTGTTGAATTGTAATAAGCCAGTTTGGTCATAACTATCGTATCTCTCAGAATTATTTATTTCCATTCCATTGATTAAACTTGATGATGAATTCTTGTTTCCGTATAATCTTACTACTTGCTTCACCTTGTCATGGGTTTTGATGTTATTCTTCTAAAGAGTAGTGGTTGTAGGTGACATCTTGACTTTCTTATAGTCAGGGTGTTACAGTTGGTATCAGAGCGGGCTTTAGGTCCGTGGTAATTAAGTTATTAAAATAACACACTGTGCACAGTAGGTGGGGTTTGGGAAATCCATTGTTTCCGCATTTCTAGTGATGTTGTTCATTATGTTGTATGGTATAGAATTGCTTCTGTACTATCTTTCTTGTTATTAATCTATGACGTGATGTGATATCCTATATATCTATGAATTAAACTATGATTGTCATGAGATGATCCTATATATTTATAATTGATTGCATTAGTTATGCGTATAGGTAGCGGACGTCAAGCAGCTGAGTTCGTGGTTGTCGTCCTGGGTTTTGCCAGGCTACACCACTGTTCGTGTTGTAATAGTAGAGAAGTTCTTACCCCTGTTCCATAGTTCTGTGTTGAGCATGAGCTCATTGATGAAGTTGTTGTCCTTCTCAAGTTTGTATCTGGTTTTCTGGTTGTAGTTTCTGACAGTTCGTGAATTTCTTTTGAATGGAGGGTTATAATGAAGTGGGCAATCTACAGTAGGTTTCTGATCGTTCTTTGAAACAATTATTGTTCTTTCTACTATTGTGATATTTCTGCTCCACGTGAGCGTAGTTAAATTGCAAGATTTACCTTTTCACGAAAGTTCTGTTTTACCCCTGTTGGAAAATTTAACCCGTGTACGCTGGGGTTTCTGCATTGCGCATTTCTTTTGCAAGTTCTTTATCAAGTGCACAATTATCTTGCATATTTCTTTTTGAGATGCTTTAGACAGTGGTTCTCTTCCTTGATTTCTGATTTTGACAAATTTTTGTCCGGTGGTAGTTGATGAATTTCTCTTAGGTTCATGATTCATGGTGGTTGATGAGATCCAATAGGTCTTTAATGGTTCTCTGAAAATATTATTGTTTTTTTTCAGTTGTTGAATTTCTTTTATTTTAAATGATCTTCGACGGTTGGAAATATTGATATTTCCATGTTTGTTCCTTCCTTCTCATTGGAAAAATAGCGACTCGTTTACTCGTTTGATAGTTTGTATAATGAGAGTTTTCTGTTGCAAGTTCGTTATCACAAGGAAGCATTGGCTCCATGTATTTCTTTTGGATCATTCCGCGTCTTGAAGTTTAACGCATCTCTTTTCTGAGGATTAGTGTTAAAACCCTTTTGGGGTGCCTTGTGGTGATTAAGTCGAAGGTGGTAATCAAACCAATTGGTTGGCTACGGGTTCCTATTGGTCCCTAGTTGTTTTTCAAAACAATTCTTGTCTTTCTGATTGCTGAGCTCTCTTTGCGACTTGTACACGATATTATTGACAAGATCATTCTTTTTGTAAGGGTCCTATCCCACTTGTTGATTAAGGGGACCTGGTTAACCGTTTGGTATTTTGGGAAACGGGAATTAGCTTTTACAAAGTTTGTCGAAGAAAGTCTTGACTCTACTCGTTTCTTTTGGAGTAGTTGGAATGTTGGAGTTTAGAACCTCTCTTGAAAAAAAAAATATCGAAACCCTCTTCTAATGTTATGGTGGAGTTGTGTGAGAGGTTTGTTTCAGCTTTTTGGTTTTCGTACTAAGTTTCCTTTCTAGAATAAGTTGTTATTACAATTCCATTTGATGCTGAAAAATTTCTATAACACGAATTGCCATGTTCCTTTAGAAGGTTTATTGACATGATCAGTAATGTGATAGCAATGTTGATTCCTTTATAAAGAAAGAAAGTTGTCCGCCTTTCGTAATATTTCTAAAAAATGATCAAATTTCCAGTTTTGTGTTCATGATCTTTTGGGGAATTCAAGTTCTTTGTGGTAAACATAGTTTGTCGAGTAAAACGATATGTTAAAAAATTATAATAGTTCTTCCATGATGCGGGTGTTTTGATCTTGAATACCTGTTTGTTCCTAACGGTTAAGGTCGGATATTCTATTTTTTGTGAGGCCTATGTTTTCAACTGTGGACTTCCCATATGTTTTCTGAGTTCGTTGCCTAATTGGTTTTCCCCTGAGTTCTGTGTTCCTTGCGAGTGGTAAGTGATTTCTTCAGTTGGTAAAGATCGTTTCTATTTGCCTCTTCTTTCGAGAAGGAATCAACCCATTCATTCCACGTGGGTCTTCCGAAATGTTTTCTAAGTGTTGTTATGGGCTTGATGTTAATACCTGTAGTAAATTGATCGCCTTTGGTGACATCGTTCAAATAAGAATATTTCAAGTTTAGCTTTCACGGTACCTTGGAGCTCGTGAATTAACTGGTAACTGAAATTATTTTGGGTAACTTGAGGAATTGGATTAACCTATTGTTTCTTAAAGATTTCGTGTGATTTAGTCCGAAAGGCTCCTTGGTTTGAGTTCGCTAAGTGAGGTTGCAATAAAAGAATATTTTTGTTGATCTCTTCGAGACGAAGTTAATCCGTTTGCTTTCCGTGAAATCCTGTAAAAGGGAAATGTTTCGAGTTTTGTGGCTGAGAACATTTAGATCTCGTGTTTCCCAAGTAGAGGAACTGTTTCGAGCAAGTTGTCCTGTTGAAGGATCTTATCGATTCTTAATTAAATATTGTGGTTATTTGAAGCGTCCCTAAATTTGTTGCTCTTTCCGCTCAAGAGATGGCGAATTTCAAACGTAATAACTTTCTTTCGTGTCTGCTGTTATTTGCTATTCTCTTTTGAGGGATGTGTGCCTCCCATTTATGAACTCAGCTTTCGTTTTCTAAGATCACCTTTATCAGAATATTTCTTTTGGTTTCCTGCTCGCCGTGATGAGCAACGTCTTTCTGTGTGAATAAACTTATCTTTGTTCGCCTCTTCCTTTTGAGAAAGGATCACAGTTTTGGGTTGCAAAGTGTTTGCAAAGGGTAAGTTTGGCAACTGTTTGGTGGTAGATGAGTAAGTCTGAAAAGTGTTACGACTGAGTAGAACCTATGGTATAGTGAAAATTCAGAACTTCAATTCATGATTGAATGGTCGGTGATTATCGAAGGTATGGAAACCTTGATTACTTCTATAGAGCAACACAATTGGATAATGATGCGAGATTAGGTGAGAAATTTCTAAGTATGCAAATGAGTGAGTATGTTAGAATTGGGGAAAATGTTGGAGATTCAATCCGTTGATTTCCCTATATGTTATAATTGAAATTTGTGGTAGAGATCTTGGAGATTAAATTTGGGTTGACATTGTTATGTTAGACCTTTGGTCACTCAATGAGTGTGTGTAGAGAAAGTGGAAAAAAATGAGTTTCCTGAGCAGTGGAATGATCATTGATAGAACCTTTTTGATGTAGTACATGAGCGTGTGTACTGAGGATTCTGAGTTGTTCTTGAAAAATTAGAGGTAATGTAATTGCATGACATCTTGGCTTTCGAATAGCCAGGATGTTACAGTGGGATCTATTTTTTTGTGGCGCTTTGGGTGCCTTCAATCAAATTATGGTTGATTAAGTAGAATGAGATGCATAGAGTATTCGGAGGATTCAATGGAGCCACCCCTCAGGGGTGTGGATGATGTATTTCAATTTGAGTATAATTTGAGGATGTTTAACTAAGAGGTTTTAGCTCATGTGGTAGTCAGTGAATTCGAATTTCAATGTTCGAGAGAATTTTTTTTTTCCTAGAAGAGAGAAACTGTGGAAAGGTATGTTCATCGGATAATGAAGTGTTTTCTTGATTACGTCGGCGTGAACGAACCGAGGAGGCGACCATGGCTCGCTTCTTTGAGGGTTTGAATGATGATGTGCAAGAAAAGACGGAGTCGTCGGACTACAACAATCTACAAGACCTTGTGCATCATGCGGTGCGGTGCGAACAACGTCTTTGCAACGCTAAGCCCGTGGCGATCGCACTACCTACAACAAGATGCGTGGAGGCGCCCACAACAGAAGGAGATGATATTGGCGCAAGCCCCAAGGTGACATCATCACACCGGACAGCCGGGGCTATGTCAATGGAGGTGTCGAAAGCTGCGAGTCATGGAGGTAAAGAAGCCTCTAAAGCTGATTCTAGTGCATTTTCTTCTGCTCGTACTAGTAATATTGAGTGCTTCAAGTGCAAAGGAAGAGGACACATGATGCGTGATTGTCCAAATCCGAAAAGTCTTCGCTCATCGGGAAGGTTATGTCACGGAGAGCTCTAGTAGCGAGTCTGAACACGACGAGTCAAAAAAAATAGAGACCGTTGTTTGTTCTCCTGAAAAAGGAATATTTATTGATGCTTTGCCCTTTCCAAGTGGTTTGAATATGCTAGTTCGAAAGGTGCAAAGTGCTGAAATTGAAGCTAAAGGGCAACGGTGGAATGTTTTTCAAACGGAGTGCAAGATCAAGGAGAAAGTATGCAAGCTAATCATTGACGGTGGGAGTTTTACCAATGTGATTAGCAAAGATTTGGTGTACGCTTTGGGGCTGTCCACGTGGAGGCATCCGCAACCGCACTACGTGGAGTGGTTGTATAACTCCGGGAGGTTGAAAATAACTCATAAGGTGCGTGTTCCGTTCGTCGTTGGTGATTATGTTGACAAGGTGGATTGCGATGTCGTGCCAATGGATGCATGTGGGTTGCTATTGGGTAGGCCGTGGCAATATGATCATAATGCTACACATAATGGACGGTCTAACACCTATTCTTTTGCGCATCACGGGAAGCGACATGTGCTTAAACCAATGATGGAGAATGCAATCAAAGTGACAAAAATTTCGGCAAAGAAGAAGAAAGCTTTGAAGATTACCCCAAAGCCGAGGACGGCTTTGCTTCAAGGGGGAGGGGATGATACGGCCCCATGTGCTACTCCAATTTTGCGCAGTGTTGTGCACGTGTGCGAGGATGTCCGAGGCGAGCTAAGTCACGAAGCTAAAAAGAATTATTTCTACGTGGGTTCTCATATTATTCCAATTAATTGAGTCAGAGTCCTGTTGTTTATTAAATATAGCTTTCCTTTTTAATCCAAATAGGAGTCTAAGTTTTATTAGAGATTAATATTTGAATGTGTCCATGTCTGACATTACGTGTGTGTTCCCGCCCATATCGGACATTAGTCAAAGTGTGTCTGCTTTCTTTTTTTAGTTCGTTTCCGAGTCCAATTCAAGATAGCGTGCGTGTGTGTGGCCTATAAAGTCAGGTCCTAAACATCATGGAAGGGAGGAGGTTTTGCGTTAAGAAAAAGAATCTAGAAAATCGCGATTGATGGCGGCCATATCGTGTGCCTCGCTTATGTGAATTCCTTCCTAGGATTTCATTGTTGCGTGTGTCATCCAATCATTGTGTTGGGTGTTTACCGCAGGATCGTGTGATCCCCTCAATCCGTTCGTGTCTTCTTTGGCGCTCGGGTGGGTCGCCGTCGTGATCGAGTTATTCCCACGACCAGCCGCCACCGACTCATCTATATTGATTGCCGACGAAAGCATTAATCACAATTTGGTGCTGCTGTTTTTGGATTGGAGTGCTGCTGATTCAAATCAAGTCCGAATGGTTTATTGCATCTATTGTTCATTCATTCATTAGTTAATGCTTTGACTAATTGGTGCTTGCTGCTACTCATATTGATTGAAGAATACAAGTCACGTAGAGCTAGCTATTCGTCTGGAGAGGACTGTGTTCGTCTACACACACATATCAATTCGATTGTTGGCTTGCTGTTCTGGTACTTGGCCAACGGAAGCAAAGGGGTTGCTGCTATTTGATTGCGTACAAGGGAAAGGAGTTCTTGCTGCATAATTGTTCCGTGAAAGATCGGGCCAACTCGCGTACAAATTAGGGATCTCTAATTTGTGCCGTATCACAATGAGTTCAAAGGTCAAAATAAAATCATGCATCAATAAACAACATAACGGAAGCGTAAAAACTATATTCGTACCTCTCTCTAACCTACTGTGCACTAGTGTATTAAATTTTAGGTTAGTTAAGCATTAGTAAATTTTAGTTGATTTACTAAAACTAAAACAAATTTTAACAATTTTAGTTTGCCTATGTTGTTAATCTATTCACCACGGACCTAAAGCCCGCTCTGATACCAATCAGTAACACCTCAAATTTCAACACCGAGCCTGGAATGCCACTAAACTACTCTCTAAACTAATAATTATCGACACACTATATAATTACAGCAAGAAAACATTAAATAAACATATCCATGGACCACAAAAGAACATCCATAATTATGAATCAAGCAAGAGTAAATAAGCAAGGGAAATATAACCAGGTAAACCATTCAGGATAGCACCAACTACTAAATCCAAAATCATTGAAATAAATAATCTAGTCCAAAATGTGACCTAAACTTTATTCAGCCTCTAACATGTCCAGGAGTAATCCATCATTGAATGAAAAAGGTTCTTATGGCAAATGACCATGTGATTGAAGTATGGATCTAATCCATGTGCTCTACTCGCTCTCAGTCACGGTGTCCTCGAAGATCACCTAAAGACAACAAAAGAGCAAGGGTGAGTCCACGACTCAGCAAACACATCAATACACAACGAACAATAATAAATCGGCAGCAATCAATAACTTCATTATCATCACATGTACTTCTATTAATATTCTCATGCCGCTATCTTCTCTTTGTTTCACACACATTCATCTCATATATCAATGCAACACTAATCTACATGTCCACATGCACTTCTTTCGCGTATACCAGTATAGCATGAGTGAATGCTCGCGACAACATTCACTCTCAAGCCCGTTCCTCCTCAAGGATCGGGGACCTCCTCCACTCCCGTGGAGTTGTGATCATTCATGATCACCTGCTCATATGCAAAGATGCTTATGTATGAAAAATGCAAACTCCATCAAATCCAATTTTTCATCATGTCCATTAACAATATAAATCCATACCATTCCATTGCTTGCAATTAAATAAAATAAAAGCACTACAATAATGGTAATGGAAGATAAAGAAAACAGTGATCAATCATTGATCGATGTCTACCATGCACTTGCCTTTACTAGTTGCGACGCACGGTTTTGCTAGAAGATGGCAACAAGCACGACGCCTCTCCTACATTATATACACAAATTTCAATACAAGCTACAGCATCAAGAATAGCAATCAATAGACATCGCTCCTACTCGTCCCCAAATATATCACGCTTCTCCGGTACCGAATAGTTACCCAATGCTGTCCTGTTACTAAAAAGAGCGTAACTTTTGACTCAAAAGTCCGATCACGACAAACCACCCAGTTCTGGATTCTACACAAAATTCCCCTCATTTTCTTAGATTACAAAGTCTTCTAAATAAATCATCTAACCCTCCGTTTTTAGCCCAGAAAACCGATCTGTCCGCTTCATAACAGCGGGTCTTACTAAATTCATAACTTTTGTTTTACCCAACCAAAATTCGAGTTCTTAGATTCTACAGAACCCTTAGACAATTATCTACATCTTTCATGTAGATCAAAAATACTAATTAGTCCAATTACTATTTTTAATCTGCAGTCTACCAAAACAGCGTCGAAAGACGACAACCACAAAGACAGCAGTCTTCCAAAATTCATATCTCGAATTCTACTTGTCCGATCGACATGATTAAATATGCTATAGAAAGATATCGAAATTATCTACAATTAACTAGTAGATGATATTTCCAAAATCCACCATTAAGGTACCCGAATAAATCGTTCAACAGAATAGCAAGCTAAACAGATCTATTAATCGATTTTCCCCCCTACTAGAAACATGTCAATTCTTTATTCTAATCTCGATTCTAAAACTATAATAAAATAAACAACAGAGAGGAAAGCTTGATCGTTACCCACACGACGAAAATCCAGATCTTGGCTTCTTTTCTTCTATTTTTTCTCTCTTCCTTCCTTACTGTTCAACTCTACTAGCACGCATACAAAACAGATTTGCAATGCTAAATAACTTCTATTGCTAGTTGTCTGCATGCAAGGAGACTCACGTGACAAAAAGCTATATGTGGCGCATACTCACACTCACAGGAGCCAAGAAATGAGGTTGCAGGCAGTGAAGCGCCGACGCCTGCTAGCGGTAGCGATCCGTAAAAAAATTCCGTCTTTGGTGCGCACGCACCTGCAGTGAGCACACTTGCGCCAAAACATCACGCGCTGGAGAGCGGCTGCATGTGGCGATGGCGCGATGGCTAGCGGACGGGGAGTCGGCGCGACAGCAGAAGGAGGCGCTGGCGGCCGAAGAAAATATTTGGAGGCGGCTACGGGAGGCGTCCCACGGGGAAGGAAAATAAATACTAGGATGATTAGGGTTTTCTAGAATCCCCACGGTCTTTTATACCTCGCACAGTTTAGCCCCTCCGCAAAACTTTAAATTATTTTATTTTCACGTATCTAATTTATTTAATTACGCACAGGCCTTTAAGAGAGTATTATTTATTTATTTATTTATTTATTAGAATATTACACTGTCTTCTTGGGGTAGATCTTGGTGTTCAGCAAAAACAACATAGTATTGATCTAAAATCTTTTCTATATTTGATGGAACATTGCAATCAGCCTCTAAAATCATATCATGGTTACCAAGTTGTAATGATTGAAAGGAATTTTGGAATTTTACCCCTTGCACCTTGTACTTGAGGTTTTCCACCAGTGCATCAGTTTTCAACTCTCCTCCATCCACAAAAACTTTTCTGGCTTGTACATAATTGAGTTTGCCTCCCTCCTTGAGCCCCAATTCATAATTCATAAATGAATTAGTGCTACCACTGTCCACCAGTGCTACTACCCTACTTCCTCTAATGACAGCTACCAAGGAAAAAGTAGATGGTCATGTGGTTCCCTTCACTGCATGTTGTGATATTTGCATTTCTTCTTTTGACTCTTGGTCCTTTTCTTGTTTTGGGCTATCATTAGGAGTGGTGTACCCTTCTTCTTGGGGGTTGTCTTCCACCTCATTCACTAATTCATCACCATCTTCCCTTAGCAATAGTGCATGGAGAGCCCTTATAACCTTGCATTTATGGCCTATGAACCATGGTTCTTGACAATACCAGCAAGCTTTCTTTTCCTTCTCCCCATTAGTGGTTCCAGTTTTGTTAAAATGTCCCTTATCAGCCACTGCTTGTGTTGCTCTTTGATTACTCCTGTTTTGAATATTGCCTCCAATTGTATATTTTCCTTTGTTGTAACCCCCTAAGTAGCTTATCCTTTTTGATGCAACCGATATTTCATACGCCCTTGCATATCAATACGATTCTAGTAAGCCTTGCGGTTTCTGCCCACTGACATCATGTTTAATCTCCCCTCTAGCCCCCCAATGAAACAGCTCATAAAAAATGCCTCTTGCAGGTAAGGATGATCCTTTTTTACTAATGTCATGCACTCCTCAAATCTGTCCACGTACTGAGATACATTTGACCCCCCTTATCTCATGTTCTGAAGTTGTTCAACAGCATCATGTGCATTAACTTCCGAGAAACGGTCCACCACCATTGAGCACAGCTGATTCGAATTGATTAGCTTCCAGGTTACTCCAATCCCTTTGAACCTCCTTGCGGCCCTGCCTTGGAAATGAGTTGTAGCTAAATTAACCCATTTTTCCTGAGGCGTACCAGATAAGGCAAAAATTTGCTCACACTGCTTCAACCATTCTATGGGATCTTCGCCATTAAAATATGGAAGTTCCAATCTTGGTCCCGTGATAACAACTTCAGCATAATGACAGTGATTTTCCCCATTTCAAAGTGGATGACTACCTTGATATCCCAGTATCTGCACCCCAGAACACTGAGGCATGCAGTCCTTATTCAGGAATTGCCTTGTGATTGGATTGTATTGATGGTTACTAAAAGGGTGGTGCCAGTTAATACCATAGTGATTGTTAAATGTTTTTCAGATGTCCAGCACTCTGTTGGTTACCAATGTTGTTTGCTTGAATCCCTTGGCCATGGTTTTGCAGACCGAATTGAGTTGTTGTCATGATAGCAGGAGTGTAAATGGGTTTAGTAGTGGGAGCGACAACATTGGGTTCAATATAGAAATGTACATTCTCTGTATTCCCCAAACTTCCAACAGCCGTACTAATCATAGGCATGTCGTTCCCTGCATTCAAAAGGGTAACAGTGCTCACCTTTTCTGTAGTATTCCATATCTCCACTTCCTTTGCGTCGATTAGACAGATCCTATTCAGAAATGACTTGATCTCTGCTATCTCGACTCTCATCCCCTTCAACTCAGCGAGTTCTTCTTTAATCGCCACTACCTCAAATCTTGCGTCAAAAGCTCCTTCTCCAATCATCTTACTTTGTGACCGCGTCTTTACTACCATACACCGGGATTTTTCAAGATCGGCTTGAGGGATTTTACCAGCCCAAAGCCAACCTCTCCCTACTTCCTCCTGTTAATCCTCACCGCTGCCTCGCTCCTCCTGATTCTGAATGGGGATTTTACAGCAGTTTCTTACCAACCTGATTGAACCATATGGAGTATTCGCCCCCAAGTAGCATATCTAGTCTATTTTCAGGGATTTTATAGCCGCTACTCGGCTCCTGCTACAAACCTTCACAACCCAAGATCCACACTCCAAGGATAGTGCTGAAGCTCTGATACCTTTTTCAGGATCGGAGAGGTTCTGACAAGAGAATTTGAGGATTTTTTTTTTTTTTTGTTGGGAAGAACGAAGAAGCAAACCCTAGAACTACTTTACTCTATATGACAAGGACTAAGAATATGCTCCATCAATCTACCTTCCATTCCTTGCATTGGGTCTAATATACCCTCAAAGTTACAGGAGCATCCAAAGTTCAAATTAGTTATTGTTTGATAGTAATAATAGGGATTACAAGAAAATGACCAAGTGATGATGTCTACAATACATAATAGTAATTACTGGTAGCTTCCTATTTGCTCGATCAAACTCTGGTAGATCCAACCGCTGATGTTCTCCCCCAGCGCTTCAAGTGGAAGTCGGCAAAGCGTTACCCTGTAGAACAATTTCAACTAACTCTGAAGTTTCGCATTCTCTAAACCTTTTCTTCTGAACTTGTTTTCTTCATCAATTGAGGAAGTCTGACGCCCCCCCACCCTCTGCCCCCTGCTCCCCTTCCTCGGCAGCACCGGTGCCGCCCCTCCCTCAGCCTGTCGGCCCTCGGCCCAGTGCCCCCCTCGACCAGCCGGCGCCACCCACCCCACTCCCTGCACCCCTCCCTCTGGTAATACATTGTAAAACTGATGTAATTGTTTATCTATTTCATTGGATGCCTCAAAATTCAAGTGATATGGATGTTGTTTCTTTAGTCTGCACTACTCAATTTGGTTTATCGTCTTGCACACTAGAGGATCAATGGAGACATGGAGCGGTAGTAGTACGGAGTTTGGAATAGTTTGACATACTAATTAAATTGGTCAAGGATCATATGCATGTTTATGCGAGTTATAAATTTTAGGCATTATGAGATTACTTTGTTGTTCTTTGATGAATACATTACCTGCCCTTTTACCGGTACTTATAATATGCTTATTTGTTCATAAGGTTTTGTGAGTAGTGACTGCATGCCCACTATTCTAGAGAACAAGTATCTCCAAGTTGTGAATGCGAGATGCTGCATTGTTGGTCATTAGCTTATTAGCTATAGTAATTAACAAACATATTTGGTCCTTTGGAAGTCAAAGCTTAACGGGGGACTCTACACCATATTCACATGCTCTATAACCATATATGATAGGCAAAATAATACAAGAAAGTTTGTCACATCTCCCCTCGACGCCTCCACCAAATAGCATGCATATTAGAACTTTATAGCATCCTGGTTTCATTTTTACATATTGTAGTAAGAGATCATGACAATTGGCACCATGACATCCTTCCTTTTGTGCAATAGAAATACATGATCTCCTGACCGCCAAAGCCTAACATTAGTATTCTATTTGAAATATTATATGCCATTTGATAAATATTAATTGATTTGATTATATTTAATGTAATAGAAATACATGATGAAGAGGACCAGGACAATGGCATCTTATTTTCCATCGCAATCCAATCAAACCCCTCCGGAAACAATAGGTCGCGTAAGCAAAAACTACCTCGTGCTAGTGGTATGTTGTATTGTTATTTCGCAATATGCATTAAAAAATAACTTTGTGGTCTTGTGTCCCTGATTTACCTATACAATTTCTTCTTTGTAGGTTCAAATTCTTGTACTATTGTTGACGAAGATATGATAGACTTGAATGAACCAAATCTTTGTTAATTAGGTATTAACTTTTGTACCACTACACTACACTATATTGTTTTGCCATATTTTATCTATTTTGTTGTATCGTTAAACATGCAATTCAAATTTTATTTCAATTATGCATTTGTGTTGTACTTTATTATGCCTCAATGTAAATAGTATTTGATGTTAGTTATAGTCACATAGTTTTGTGCCCGAGGCTTTCTAGAATGTTGGCTCCGCCACTGGTGGCAAGGGAGCTGTGGTGGCGCATGGCTGCCACGCGGTAGAGAGAGAGAGAGAGAGAGAGAGAGAGAGATATATATATATATATATATATATATATATATATATATATATATGCCTTTCACAATTCAACAGAAAAGTGTCTCTCCTCTTTAAATAGACAAAGTCACAAAAGCCCTAACAATCTTTGACTAATAAGTAATTTGAAAATATATTACTATTCCTTTTAAACGAAGAGTCCTAAAAGGACACTGGAATTCGAAAACAGTCATAAAGCCTAATACGGTGCCCTTTGCTTGCTTCCGCTGTAACTCAAGTTGCCCGGTGCCCTGCTGCTTCCGCTGTATACGGGGTGCCACGCATGACATACCGGAGCTAGTGGGACCATCATCCGGGATGACAAGGTAATGGTTGTAGCTGCTGCAATTTGGCTTATCAACCATGGCTTGAATGCTACTTGTGCGGAAGCTGAAGCTCGCGGAATGGAGTCCTCTTGGCTAAACAGGTTGGGTGTAACAGACTTCATCAGATCTAATCAGACTGGAAGATGGTGACCGACGAAGCAAATTCCCATGGTGAATTCAGGTCAGCTGGATCTGTTTTCGTCGCTGAAGCAGTAGAGGTCTCTATGTCCTTTGTGAAAGCATCCTTTTCTTATCGCCCATGAGCAGGCAATGGTGTTTGGATCGAGTCTTGTATGGTCTGATAATCCACCAAGTTTCCTTATTCCCATTTTTGTGGATGATGTAATGTAACATCCCAAAGATGGGAATTGTTGAAAATGAAAAGAATTTAAATATTTATTTGATTTTCGTTGCTATTCCAACTTTCGATGTTTATTGGAGAATCTTATTTTGGTTTTTTCCAAGCAATTCTTGTAATAAAAATAAAACCGGGAAACAAGATCCAAATATTTGGAAACTAATTTGAGCATAATTTGAAATTGGATTTCCAAAACAAAAATAAATTAAATGAAGAGCAAAAAATGTTGGAATATTAAAATTTGTATCGAAGTAATTGGAGCCGAGAGTTAAAATTGGAATTTGAATTCAAATCCCGTTTGGGAATTTCAATAAAATTCAAAAATCCATTCTTGTTGGCATTCTTTTCTCTCTTTCACTTCTAGCCGAGCCCCACTCCTTTTCCCTCTCTCTTCCTCCTTCCTCCCTCTTTCCTCTCCTCTGTTTGTCCAACTCCTAGCCCAGACCTGGTGCTTCTGGACAGCCAGCACCCAGCCCACATGCGCGCACGACACGCCGCGCTTTGCTTGCGCCGGGTCGGCGGCGCCACCACGCCGCAGCCGCCGCTCGCGTCGCGCCGCCCGGCCATCACTCCGCTCGGCTAGCCGTTGCCGCGATGCCCCACGTGGCTATAAAAGCAAGGACACACATTGACCTCTTCCCCATTGTCCCCTTGCTCCTCCTTCTCCCTCCCAAACAATGCGCCACCGTGCCCCGCGCGCTGGCCGCCACCACCTGCCCTGCCATTTCGGCCACCACGGCGAAGCTTCATACAATCCGCTCGCATCAAAATGTGTTCCTGAGCATCCTCTTATTCCCTTGCAGCTTAATTGGGAATCCATGCGCGGAGCTCGCCGGAACGCCATTCTTCCACAGTTCCGGTCGAATTGAGCCTCCACCACCGCCATCTCTTCCTTGACACCCCTCAAGCCTATTCCTCCTAGCTAGAGCTTCACCTCAACATCCTCGGCCTTCCCCAACCATTAGCCGAAGCTCCCATCCGCCCTAGGCCGCCACCACCGTGAGCCTACCCGCGTCGCCCCGGCCTCACGTCGCTGGCTTGCTCCGGTACTCCTCCGCCTCCACGGACAGCTTGGTAAGCTTCCTTGCACCTCCCTCATGCTCATGCTGTAATACCCCGGCCTGCTCGTAGCGTGACCCATGTGGCCCATGAGGAGTTGTGTGGTGGGATTAGTCCCACATTGCTTGTCTCAAGTGAGTTGTAGTGGTATATAATGCCTGTTGGATCCAAATGTAGCACCTTCGGGTTAACCCTTTTACACGAAGCGATGACGAAAGTGTAAGTGAGGTGCTATGCGTGTGCGGGTCCACCCCACGGTGGGCTGGGCATTGAGCCGATTTTGGGTCAGGGTGTTACAGATGGTATCAGAGCATCAACCTTCGCTGCAGGGCGTGCGGGACGGACAGGGCGGGCATATGGCGCATGGCACATGTGGGCCCGGAGTGGACACATGGCATGGCATATGCGCCGCAGACTGGACGCCTTAGGACGTGTACCGAGGGGTGGTTCGGGCATTTGCCGCAGATGCGGTATCTTCGCCGAGGGCGCCACCCTTAAGGGGTGAATGTAATACCCGGCTTTGCCAGAAGCGTGACCCATGTGGCCCATGAGGAGATGTGTGGTGGGATTAGTCTCACATTGCTTGTCTCAAGTGAGTTGTAGTGGTATATAATGCCTGTTGGATCTAAACGTAGCACCTCCGGGTTAACCCTTTTACACGAAGCGAGGACGAAAGTGTAAGTGAGCTGCTATGTGTGTGCGGGTTCGCCCCACGGTGGGCTGGGCATTGAGCCGATTTTGGGTCAGGGTGTTACACATGCTAACCTCACTTTCCTCTCCCCTCCCTCCGGCCGCCGTCACCTCCATTTGCCCCCCATACCCGGTCGCTCCCGCCGCCGTCATCTCCTCCTCGGCGCCGCCCTGGCCGTAACGCCACCTCCCTTGGCCTCTTCCCCTCCCAGTCATCCCATTTTTTTGGTCCCCGCCGCCTCTCCGGCCGTGGCTCGTCGCTGGCAGGCCCGCCACCGTGCGCCTCCCCTTTGGTTCCCATGTTCGGCTGAGTCCTCTGTTTTCCCTGTGTGCTAACTCTCTCTCTCTCTCTCTCTCTCTCTCTCTCTCTCTCTCTGTTGGCCCACTTCCTTTAAAGAGTTAAATGGAGGCAATCAATTCATCTGTCAATTTGAAGTTCATGCAAAACTCATTTGATAACTTTCAAATATCATGAGAACACCTGTGTAAATAATGATCATTTAATTGATAAAAGTAATTTAAGTAATTTTTCCACCAATGTTTAAAAACTGTGAGATGCAAGAACTTAAATTACAAATTTATGGAAATGGAACATGAAGCTATTCAAGGATATCTCTGATGCTCTCAGTATTTGCTCTATAAACTTTATTTTAAACTACAAATCCTATTAAAAAAATATTCTGTGGTCCAAATAATAATTATCTTATCTTTATACCTAAATCTAAAATTATTAGTGATAATTAAAAATAATTAGTGTAAGAATAAGCCCACCAAAAATAACTCGTATCATCCCCTGCCCCAAAAATCATGAAGACCTTTAAAATGGTGATTTAATAATTAACGAAAAAGAAATCATTTAAATTTTAAGTCCTTAAATATTTATCTCAAACATAACATATTTATCGATATATGCACAGCCTTGTGTAAGCAGCAAATAAGGAGTAATTAACCAATATACCTTTGCCATCTAATTTAAAATGAAAATTTAAATTTGAAGTCTTGCTAAAAATATAACCTTGCCAAAATAGCAGTCGTCCTATCTTTATCTCCGTATTTAAATCACCAATGGTAATTAAGAATAATTAATGTACCAACAATTCCAGGCACCACCTTAAGAAAGAATTCGGGTAATATATGGACTCCAAGATTAAATCGACAAAGTAAAATTATACTCTTCGTATGTTGAACTCACACCCTAATCTCTAATGGTTAACACTCATCAAATAATGACAGTATTCTTTTAGACTCATATCTATCATAAGTCTAACCCAACTCATGGAACTTCCTTAATAAATATCCAATCATTAAAGAAGCTTTTGGATTCAAGATCGAGGCATGACATTCCCCGATCAACGATACCTTACCATCTTCCAAATCCGAAGTGGAATATTCCTGTAAATGTTCCTTCGACTTTGATCATTTCCTGTTTCCTTCCCGATAGAGTTTCTCCGCAATTTCTCCTTTCGCTCAAATATCGTTTGACTTTGTCAAACATCCCACATTCGCTAAATCTTCTTTCATATTCCCAATCATAGCAAAACTTAAATAAGCTCCATTGAATTTATTTGGACTTTTAAATTTCCTTGGATTTATTTGATTTTTCGATCGATTATCGTGTAATTAGATATTGGAGACCCGAAGAAACAACGACTCGAACGTGATTGAGATTCGGATAAAGACGAAGACCAAGAATTCAAGACCACTGACTGAGAAGGCTTTGAGTAAGATCAAGGCCGTGGTAAATTGAGCTAGGCAAGTCATTACTTTGATCATATTGAACCTACATTTGTGCATAATTATATTTATTTAAATTATCAAATTGCATGCTTAATTCCTTATGCAACCGTATGTCAAATCTTTAAGGTAGTTACATACCCACTTGGTAATTAAATATTGTTATACCATCTCTTGACATTTGAACCACATGATCCTTGTCATCCTAGATATTTAAGTGGTAACTCTACTAGCTATAGGTTGTACTTAAAAGCCATGTTAGTCTTGCTTAAGTACCAGGGCATCAATTGCCTGAATCATCATCTTTAAAATCATGAACTTTGTTTTGGGCAATCATTCGGGGTAAAATGACTGGTATATTTGAGCAAACTTAGTTTTATACTTCTCAGAACCCTAATAACTTGTTGTTACCACATCTAGGTGGATGGTATGATGGTTGGTGCTGACGTAGCATAAGAATTGGTGGAATGTGGTATGTACCTCCCAGATGACATTAAGGATTAAATCATGTGATGACCTCCTAATGTAAAATAGTGCAACCACAAGTCTATAATGGTGTCGACCTGGCTAAATAATCTATATCCACCAGTGCGAGTTGCACCACTGGAGTGACCCATGAGCCATGTCGCTGGCATAAGCCATTGTGGACACGGGTCGGGATGCTGGCGTAAGCCGCCGTGTGGCGCAAGAGGGGGTCTGGGTGTGGTTGACGCAGGTGTGGTCGCCGTAACTACCCTTAGATGAAACCTTAGCGAGTGTAACTAACACTGGGGGATGCATTGTAAAGGCCTTATAATGATCTCCTTGATTCACATGTATAAGGAAACGTTTGTACATATAAAAACGATTATCTCTTGTGGGTAAAGTGTACAGTCTCTGCATAGTATAAATTATTCGAACAGCCATACCCACAGTCAAGGGTGGGCATGAGAACTTACGTGAGTTAGTTCTATTTATAAAAACTTTGTGGGTGGGATGAAAAACTTGTCGGGCTAACGTAGCCCTGATTTTGGTTTTTCCTGGGCGAACATAACCCAGTGTTGCTAATGGGCATATGTAACCCAAAACTAGCATACGGTGGAGGTAACCATGT
Organism: Hsuehochloa calcarea; assembly: GCA_036346395.1. Lineage (NCBI taxonomy): Eukaryota > Viridiplantae > Streptophyta > Magnoliopsida > Poales > Poaceae > Hsuehochloa > Hsuehochloa calcarea. The sequence continues at coordinate 21,570,254 of CM070611.1, read as the reverse complement.
GTCATAATGGGTGGATGTAACCTACACTACTATTATTACTGCATTCTCTCAAATAACTTTATAAAATCTGAGTTGGTAAAAAGATGCTAGGTCTCATGAATTTCCTATAATTGTATTTCAAACTGATGGCGTTTTCGCAAATAAAGGAACCTCAAGCCTCCCTTGATAGCCTTGCATATATTATTATTGCATTATGTGTGGTGGCTTACTGAGTACCTTTGTACTCATTCTTGCTCAATTACCATATTTAGTCAGTAAGAAGGACATAATCAAGCCCTGATGTCATCTAAAGGAATCAACAGAGCTGAAAGACGACGACGCCAAGAACTAGGTCACAAACTGTTGGACCGAAACGGTGACTAGAGGGGGTGAATAGGAGTATGATCTCTTTTTCATAAAGATCATATTCAACACAATTTTCACTCCGATAGCTATAAGAACTATGAAAATCAATATACAAGCACATCAGAAGTCTTGTATTGAATCCAATCGAAGCCCCGGAGCAAAACAACCAAAATCAACCAAAGCTCGATTTTCAAGTGTTGAGCGATCTGACCTCTATATCAATGGTGGTCTGACCGGTCACCTTGAGTGGTCTGACCGGTCACCTTGGGCGGTCTGACCTCCAGCCTGATGAACAGTAAAAATAGCCCGAAAACGAAGTTACAAATAGATCTAACTTTTGATCTACAACTCCAAACTCGATGAAACTTGGAACACACCTTCTCTAGGATTTTAGGAACCTATTCCAATCAAAGATCGTGAAGATCCTTAGCAAAGTTCCGACCTTTTTCCGTTTGAGTGAAGGATGGTTCCAAACCGAGTTAAAACGAAAACTAGATCCAAAAACTTGTTCGTGGGTTAGAGATGATCCTAGATGAGTTCCAACATGTCACAGCAAGCAAGATTAGGGGCAGAAACTAACAAAAAAAACTTGAGAATCAAAGAAAGCCTCAAAATCACAAAATAGAGAGCAAGAACAAAAAGAGACTCATCTCAAGAGAACTTGCATAGATTGATTTGTGATTGTTGATGGTTTACAACCACTCCATCAAGGAGGACAAAACTCAATACATGAGTGCACAATCAATCTCCTCTCTAGAACCCTAACCTCTCCACTCCCTAATCTCAAAAGCAAACTAGGGTTTCAAAATAAGCAAAAGGATCAAAGAGGTACTACAACACCCTCCCATATTTATAGTGGAGGCTAACCTTCTAGAAGAGTTTCCTATTGGGCACCCGTTAAGCTCACAAACAAACGGGTTTAACTCACGCACGCATTTTAAAGCGTCGTCTTCATCTTCTCTTGACCTAAACCGCTTCTCCTTGCGTCGTCTTGCGCCGCGGTTTAGCCAATAGCAATCAAGATGGTATTTTAGTGATATTACCAAAATACCCCTTCTCGATCTTTCTCCAGAGACTGAGTCCAATCTTCATGAAGTAATCCCATACTTCGCCATGTGTAGGTTGATCAACGACTATCATCATGTCGGTAAGTCTCTCCCATCCGACTCCCACCAAAACCACCATAGCACTTGCACCGACCCCTGCGCCGCTTGATGCAACCTGTCGCACCGAACTTCTCGTTCAGTCATCCTTGTCCATTTTGCGCCATGCTCGAATCCAATGACTTCACCCGGCATCCTCGATCGTTCTGAACCTCAGCTCTCTAAGCTTAGTCCCGATCATCCTCGCCATTGACCGTCGTTGACTTTCAAGCAACCTGCACAACAACAGACCAATAAATCGATTATGGGAACAAGTTCTTTGCAACTTGACCCACGTTAGTTAAAACATGCATCATGCAACATATATACACTGAAACCGATGAACTTGACCTAATAAACAAACATCGCCGCTATGAAAGCCGACGAATCAAGTGAAAACCGGCCGATCGCCACTCAAGGGCGGTCGACCGCCTCCGCCGGCCTAACCGCCGCCATGGCGATCAAAGCCGCCAGAAGGACTTAGCCAAATTTCACACCTTGAAATCTGAAACCTCTCTTGAAATTTGAAACGAATAGATCTTTTGACTGAAAGCTCCAAAAATTATGAGACCAAGTGTATGAGAATCCCCTCTCTTGCCTACACCCTCTATTTTTGGCCCAGCTCCAAACTCAACAATCATATACTGGTCGGTCCGACCGCCGCCTATGGCCGGTCGGACCGCCCCTGACCGGTTTGACCGCCAGCAGTGACCGGTTTGACCGCCAGCAGTGGCCGGTCGGACCGCCACTAGCCGGTCTGATCGCCGCCCTGGCCGGTCAAACTGCCTAAGACCTGACAGCACTGAATTTTGCCAAAAATGTGTGATTCGATAAACCTTCAACGACATTGCCAATTGTAACATCATCTTAAGATCATGAGCATATCCCCATGATATCCACACAAACCCCAGTTGGCTGCCTTTGGGAGTGTCCTGAGGTTCCCACCTATACAAAGTTTTTCGTTTCCGCTGCTGCTTTTTAATGATTTCGACCTGATCGGCTTATAATTGTTTTTTATGTTCAGTAATGTATATATGAGCACTACCTACTGATCTAGGGAATAGTGCGATGGAATCACAAAGGATTCTGGATTGATAAAATCTGGGTCCGACATGTAACCATTGTCTAAAAAAATACAAGTTGCTTGATTTCCAAAAATAATAATAAATAAAAACAAGTGGGTGTGTCGAACTGTACAAAAGAGGTTAGGAAAAAATTTAGATAGGTGAGCGCGTGAAGGAGGCATAGCAAGGCACCTGCGTATGGATCCGGATCCGCTGCTGAAATGGAGAGGATCAATGTATGAACAATGATTTGTGAGTGTGTAAACATTACTCGACAGTAGTATTGTAGCTATTGATCTAGACCTTTGTTTTTTGATCGGACGATGTATATCGTCTTCTAATGCATGGCACTGTAGATCCTCTGCATTGAGACCTTCAATTGCCCTGCGTATAGTAGTTGTGCGGTCAATAACAGCGACAATAAGGCAAGGCATGAGGTTGTGGCTTTGGACTCCTCGTGGGAACAGATGAAAAAGCAAGGATAACCATGGCACAAGCTAGCTCTAAAGGTGCCTTTCCCGAACCGAAAGCGTAAATTTGTGTGGGGAGCCAAAAGGAGTCCCTAAAAATATTGTTTGGAACAAGGGAAAAAACCAGCAGGGGTCGAGAGGGAAAAAAAACCTGTCAAATTTTTTTAAATTTAAATTTAAATTTATGACTGCATAATGCACTTTGTAGGTTGGTTTAGGTCTTTTGTGCTAGATTACCTATTGTATGAGCTAAATATGCTTGAATTATTGTACACCTAAGTCCCAATATTTTTAAGACAGTCTAGCCTAGCTAGTACATACTAGTTGGAATCTTGGAAGGGACCTTGGGCAGCATGAGTAGTAGGGAATCCTGGATTGTTACTTCATTAAACATTTTCTAATTAATATTTGTATTATTCCAATTGCTAATTTCCCATAACTGGTTTTCTCTGTTTTTTCCCAGTTTTGGTTGCGGTTTTTCAGTTTTTTGAAGCGGTTTTTCCAATTTTGTGTGGTAACCATTCCGATAACCGGGTTTAAAACATCCCCAATTCAAGTTTCAGTATTTGAATTTCAACCGGTTTTTTCTGGTTTTTCCAGTTACCGGCCGCCGAGCGGGTTTTCCTCCGGTTCTAAGATTTGTATTCTTGGTTTGGAGAGGGTTCCTTAATGAAAATTTTAATTCAAGTAGAAACTTCTGATAACACCTTTGATAATTCAAAGAAAACCCAATATATTTTTGAAAATAGTTTTGGGAATTTTAAGGTTCAAAATTTTGCAATAATTCTACCCTAAAATTTGAGCTATTACAACACTCCCTCTGGAAAAGTGTAACCGACTACAAAACCCTAGTTAGATGGCACCAAGCAGTCAAACCACCAACACATGGCCGGTCAATATGTGTTACAAAGACAGAGTGAAACCGACAACGGTTATGCACGGTATCGTGCGGGTTGTATTTCTAGTAAGAGTGAGATAAGAAGCTGAGGAAGTAGTTTTCGGTCATTAGCTCACTTTGAACATGTTTTTCTACACCCTGTATTGTCAAATGTATGTTGTTTGTTACCCAAGTAATTCTCTATCCATTCTATGTTGCAGATGTCTCAATCGTTTATCTTTTGTAATTGTTACACCATAACCACGTTTTTTCTCTTAACATGTTATTTGTTTACTCTCATTTAACAATTGCTAAGCTAATTTGATTGAAACTATACAATAAAGGGGACAGTGTATGCCAAAATCTAAAACATATGTTGCTATAATGGTTAATTTTGATAACTGTAGGAACTCAAGTATCAAAACTCAAAATTAAGAGTAAGAAAATCCAAATCAACAGTCCATTCTTAAAAAATTCCAAATCAATAATTTTAGAAAGCACAGACTCTTGTAACTTGGGGCCTGTTTGGTTTGTTACCAATATGAACCAAATAAAATTTTGGCAACACCAATGAAAATTGGCTTTCAATTGGTTTGCTACCAATATTTGGTAATGCCAATAAAAAATTGGTAACGTCAACGAAATCCAACGTCACACACGGGCAATTTGAGTGAGGAAATTGCTCAATAAAATTTTGGTAATGCCAAAATTTGGCTTGGCCGTAATCCAAACAATGTTCATTTTGCCAAATTTTTGCTTTGCCTAAGTTTTGGCTATGCCAAATTTTGGCTTAATTCGTTAGGGTCACGAACCAAACAACCCCTTGGTTTTTTTCTAAATGTTGAAGGACAAGTATATTGCCCACCTGATCTCAACAGCTTAATCTTTTCATTAAACTTAATAGTAAAAAAATAACTTGAAAAATGATTTCCCAATTCCTTTAAGTTTTACTTTAAAATACAGTATTGAGTATAACATGTGCGATCACTCATTTGATCTTTGTGAGCTTCCTACAATCTGCATTGCCCCAAGGATTTGGAAGATAGAAGTGAAAATCATGATATTAAAGTTTTACTCTATGGTGTCTAGAATATTGAGATAAAATATTGAATAGATTCTCTAGAAAAAATAATCAGATCTTATTGTTTATTTTATGTATGTAAGTCGTTTACATTTGTTATTCGCTCACATTTTTACCCTGTAGATGAAAATGAGACTTCTGGTTGGATGGGAGAGCCTACTACAGTCAATCCAAATGTCAACCCCAACCGATCCATCAGTCGTTCTCCTAGCCATGGGGTGATGAGAATAGCATTGGATAGGTATTCTTCCTTCACTGCAACTCCCATGTCTATGCCGTTATACACTGAGCAATGAAAAATATTTACACACACATGCGCGTCTGCAGCTGCGAAAGAAACTCAAGTAGCAGTCACAGAAAAGGATATCATGCAGGTGTGAAGAGGAAGCCACCGAATACACACTTGATCTAGGCAATGCTTTTCATTTCTTAGGCAATATTGTTCTGTGCCACTTTGCACAAAAAACAACAAAAGTAGCAGCACCTGTCAATTCAACATTATGACAATGGAACAATTGTTCCGAACTGCTTTTCTGATGTGTACAGGGGGGAAGAGCTGCAGAAATTTGCTCCTACAATCAAAAAATTTTAATTCTGGAAATTGGGATAATCTAGTCCATGAAATTTATAGCTTTAAGAAATGTTTGCGTATGCATTCTTCTTACATGGAATTCGAATGCAATGGCAGGGGTTTTGTACTGCAGGCCGGATGATTTTGGGAAGACAGTTGGAAAGGCGCTGCCACAAAATGAACATGAGAACATTCACTAGATTTGTGTTCTACAAGGAGCATTTCTAGTGATAGAAAACTAAATGAAATGTAATTACCTTTTGCATTGTTATATTTTTGTCAATGACTACTAGGTAACGCACATCAGCTTGTTCCCAACAAAATTACTAACCCACCGGTTCTACTTTTTAGTTTTTCCTCTAGTAAAAACATTCTTCATGTTTTTTTCTTATGTTTTTCAAGATGCAACTTTGACTATTACTTTATATCATAATATATATATATATAAAAATACAATATTACGAAAGTACTTTGTGTGGCAAATCTAATGGTGTCATTTTGTTGCTAATCTTTTAGGGTTCTATCTGTGTCTGTCTGATGAAAACCATGTAACTGCAAGAATACCATCTTTCTTCTTCTTTTTCGATGAGCAAGAATACCATCATTAATATTGCAACAACAAATTTCAAGGTAAATTTTGTAGAGTAAGTTCTATGACACATCGATCTAGTTTGACCAGCAAGGCATCCAATTTCCGTATTCCCGAATCTAAGGACTGAGTAGTTCTAATTTCAGGAAATGTCCCAGTTCAACGAGAGGAATCCAACTCAGCCGGTCACACAAACTTCGTTCGAATTATGGTTTTTATCATGAAAAGAAATGAAATTCAGTAGAAGAAGGCTTCTCGTAGCTAGTATGGGATTCATCACAACAAATATTCTCCTAATCATTTGAAAGCGATTAAAATGTTCATGAAAAATCCGAAAACATTTGTAAAGATATGGTGCAATATAATATATGATTCCCCAAAATTTCATATTTAAATTCGATCTACACAGAAACAAAAAAGACAAATTCTGCTGAAAAGGAAATCCAAAATTTAAAAAGAAAAGATAAAACTACTATTCACTGAACATCGTATTTTCTGTTTCTCAATGTATAGATCGAATTTCATGGAATGATGTATTATATTGTATCCCATCTATACAGGTTTTTTCATAACTTTTTATGACCACTCGACCCGCTTTTAGAAGAATTTTCTTAATAAAAAAAATGATCACTTCCATTCCTCTCATCAACCCGTCTGTAGCACTCATAGCTAAGCGGCGTACCATCTTATATCTGAACCGATTGCTGTTCGAATAATCAACAATTCAGCAATTCCTTCCAATAGGTTTACCACATCAAAAGCTACATGTGTTTACGAAATTATTGTCACTTGATGTGTAGCTGATACATCTATACCAAGCTTGCAAGTGTCTTTACTGAGGTGTTGCGAGTTTTTATGCTCTAAAAAAGGAAAGCATTTCAACTAGAGCGTCTTTACATGAGTGTCTAACGTCTAAACCTACCAAATACCAACCTCAGAGAATGCATGCTCTGGTTGAACTTCAGGCATATAGATACTCGTATTCCCATAGTTAAATTGGCAGATATTCAAACTCGATGAATAGATGCAGCAATAACTAAATCAATGCCTCTACAGGAGAAAGGGAATCCAGAATCCAACTGATCATCATTTATGCAAAATGGGAATGCCTTGTTGAACATTCTTTAACAATACGGCACTGCTTTGGACAAAACAAGATTGAATGGGAGTTTGGAACAAGCATATCTGCATAGCACCGTCACGTAATCAGGCTAATTATTGCAACTTAGCATGAGGATCCGCTTGTGAGGGAAAACAGAAGGCTGCTTCAGATGGTAAGTAGCCTGTGTTTGGAACAGAAAAAATAAAATAGAACATGATGGACAAAAGTTTCATCATTTTCCCTCAAGGGCGGATGCACCGGATATGATCTCAGTGAGCTCTGTAGTGATAGATGCTTGACGTGTCCTGCAGAGATAAAATGGAGTGAATCAGCCTTTTTTCTTTCATATCTTATGTTTGGATGTATTAATGTGTTCCCCAATACTTGCACCTAGATTAAGTACTAAATAACATGAAAGCAAAAAAGAGAGGAAGAGACCTGTTGTATGTGAGTGTGAGACGATCAAGCATTTCACCAGCGTTTCTGCTGGAGCTGTCCATAGCAGACATACGGGCTCCAAGCTCACTGCATGCATTCTCTAGAGCAGCATTATACATGACCTGCCAAGAGTAGAAATTCAAGACATTATTAAGAGGATATCTTGCCAGCAAAACTTCAAGCCTGCCAACAAAACTTCAAGCAAATAATATGTGCCTTTTACTATCTATTTAAGAAACGTTTCACTTTGGAATGAACACTTATAGGCAATTCACCCCCTAAAATTGATGGAACTACTAAAAGTAATGCTTAAGCGATGAGCCGATGACACAACACTTACACAAGAAAACTGGAACTCGGTAAGATTCTGCAGAATTTCTGATTTTGTTTCACCTCCTTCAATTTCATATGAATCCAGATCACCGACCTTCCCACCAGATTCTGATTCTTTCTCCATAACCTACCAAAGAAAGGAGAATAAAGGTCAGTAACAACTAAGTTGGAAGTCAATGGAGTGGATTTAGGTCATGGGAGCACAAACCCATAATCCCATATGGCCTCAAAACCAGTACTCACCTCTGGGGACAGTATCGTTGTTATTGTGGGCTTAAATGATATGACGGACTGGAACTTGTTAAAAACAACTCTCAGAGCATCATACTCAACATTTTTCAAGATATCATCAGCCAGCACAGCAATCTGAAAAATAATTCAAGAAAACAGTGGAATTTACTCAGTCAAAGAAGAACAAATATGCTTTCCATTTGGTCCTGGAAATAAACAATTGATTAAAATAGGAAAAAAATTATGGAAACACGATCTTTTCAAGTAAATTAAGTTCTGTTTTATTTGAATGAAACTAGCTGCTTTACAATGTGCTCGGAAAAAATCCTGGAAATAGGAATGAAGAGGGATATGATTGCAAATTGCGTTAGGAATAGAAATATCTATCAATGTAGTTATATGATTTTACAATGCTTAAGTAGTCCATACTCGGTTCACACAACACAGAATAGGCATCATCAAAGACAAGCTTACTTCTAAATTGGTCCAACTCAGAAAGCCTACGTGACATCAAGATAAAAAAATCCTTCACTCATATAGGCAAGGTTCCAGAAATCGACTGAAAGGCACCGCCTAGGCGGTCGGCGGAGCCCTGCCGCCGCGACTTCAATTAAGTCCGCAGGCGGCCTTTCAGATCCTTTGACGAAGCCTCTCCCACAGCCTAAGCATGAGGCACACACAAGAGCTATGGGTATTAGATATCTTCTAGATTGACTCTAGTGCAAGTGGGAGACTGTTGGAAATATGCCCTAGAGGCAATCATAGAGATGATGATATTTTGTTGTATCCATGATTTAATAAATGTTCCTTGAATATTGTCTTTGTGTTGATTAACAAGTATGTGAAACTCTTTACTTGGATGGTTATTCTAAAGTTGTCCCTAGTCGGAGTTCATGTGAGGACACACGTGAATAGTGGATTAGCACATGTATCGGTTGATGACTATGTTTCACAGGTCATAGACATGGAGATGTCAAACCAATAATGTGGACACATGTTTAGAACATGGGGTTGGACCGACCCAACATGAGACATAACAATTATACTTATGGTTCTCTCTACACAATGTGTACGCCTTGTCCTTAGACCTAAGATTGTCGCATGTACTTGAGATGTGAATCGACCTACTTAGGGGCTATCAAGCGCTACTCAAATGGCGGGTAGTTATAAAGGTAGTTTTGGGTTTATCATGAAGCATCTTTGCGAGGCATGGTCGCCAAGATGGGATTTGCCCTCTCTACCGAGAGAGATATCTCTAGGCCTCGAGTGATCGGATCCGAAATGCATGGTCATGCTACTTAAGGTTAAGAGTTAACCTAGTAAGGGATTTCGATCACAAGATCGAAAAGAGTGGTCACTTGGAGCTCGACCAATATCGTGAGGCAAAGGATTTGCATATACATAACGTTGTGTTCGTTAGTCGATATGATCTTTGTATACGTTTAGGAGTTGGGGCGTCTTGCTAGAGGCGCTACCAACTATTGACCAAGTATGTATACTCGAGTCATGTCTAAACATACGTGAACCTAGAGGTCACACACTTAAGGTGAAGCTTAATTCGGATTAGATCCGAATTAGATGGGCATTGAGTCCTAATGGGCCTCTATTAGTAGAAGCCCATTGTAAGGACGTCTATAAAAGGAGGCAAGCGCGCGGGGATGGTGAGAAGTTTTTCGTGACATCCTCAAACCCTGGCCGCCACCTCTCCCACGCCCTAGTCGCTCGCGCGGATCTAACAGTCCGGCGTGCGTTGCTTCCTCCCGTACGTGTAGATACCTTTGGAGGCGCTGCATCTGTAGCGTTTGGACGAACCGCAAGAGCGAGCCAGACGTGGGACGCCGCGACGAGGACGAGGAAGTAGTAAGACTACTCGCCGCTGACGTCTTTGCATCGGTTTCGCGACTACGCGTCTAGTGGTAAGACCGTGATCTATAACTGCAGTGATCTTGGTTTACGAGTAGAATTTTTATTAATTTGCGCTAGTGTAGCCTACCCTTAGCCTAAGGGTAGGCTACACTAGCAAATTACCCTTCTACCTAAGGGTAGGCTACACTAGCGCAAATTAATAAAAATTCTACCCGTAAACCAAGATCACCGCAGCTTATAGATCACGGTCTTACTACTAGACGCAGCAGTGCGGAACCGATGCAAGACGTCAGTAAGGCAGTAGTCGTATTAAGTTGATGCAAGACGTCGGGCGAGTAGTCGTACTACTTCGCCTCCTCGTCGCGGCCCCACGTGCGCCCGCTCTTGCGGTTCATCCAAACGCTACGGATGTAGCGCCCAAAGGTATCCACACGTGCGGAGAATCGACGCGACGCCGGATCGCTAGATCCGCGCGAGCGACTAGGGCGTGGAGAGGTGGCGGCGGGGTTTGAGGATGTCACGAAAAACTTCTCCCATCCCGTGCGCCTGCCTCCTTTATAGACGCCCTTACAATGGGCTTCTACTAATAGAGGCCCATTAGGACTCAATGCCCGACCTAATTCGGATCTAATCCGAATTAAGCTTCACTCTGCTGTGTGGACCTCTAGGTTCACGATGTTTAGACATGACTCGAGTATACATACTTGGTCAATAGTTGGTAGCGCCTCTAGCAAGACGCCCAACTCCTAAACGTACACAAAGATCATATCGATTTAACCAACACAACGTTATGTACATGCCAATCCCTTTGCCTCACGATATTCTATCGAGCCCAAGTCGACCACTCTTTCGATCTTGTGATCCTAATCCCTTACTAGGTTAACTCTTAACCTTAAGTAGCATGGACATGCATTTCGATCCGATCACCGAGGCCCAGAGATATCTCTCGGTGAGAGAGGCAAATCCCATCTTGATCGACCATGCCTCGCAGATGCTTCATGACAAACCCGAAACTACCTTTATAACTACCCGCCATTTGAGTAGCGTTTGATAGCCCCTAAGTAGGTCGATTCACATCTCAAGTACATGCGACAATCTTAGGTCTAAGGACAAGGCGTACACATTGTGTAGAGAGAACCATAAGTATAATTGTTATGTCTAATGTTGGGTCGGTCCAACCCCATGTTCTAAACATGTGCCCACATTATTGGTTTGACATCTCCATATCTATGACCTGTGAAACATAGTCATCAACCGATACATGTGCTAATCCACTATTCACGTATGTCCTCACATGAACTCCGACTAGGGACAACTTTAGAATAACCATTCAAGTAAAGAGTTTCACAAACAAGTCACATACTTGTTAATCAACACAAAGGCAATATTCAAGGAACATTTATTAAATCATGGATACAACGAAATATCATCATCTCTATGATTGCCTCTAGGGCATATTTCCAACAGCCTCCCACTTGCACTAGAGATCTCATGAGCGTCTTGAGATTGCATATGGCATCAAAAATGTCTACACTCAAAGCACTAAATAAGGCTAGTAGCTTGAGCGTCGAGATGTAAGCATTTCTCTTCCTCAATGGTTGGAGCAATATAATCCAATGGAGGAGAAAAGCCTACATCTACAATCCGCCATATTTTTGGACTCATGGCCCTAAAATAACAAGACATGGATTTTCCATTCATAATTTGTGCCATCAAATATAGGTGCTTCACCTAGGTGCACTAAATCTCTAGTTGCCATCCTTTACTCTCTAGCGGTTAAGTCTAATAAATGAGAGACCAAGCTCGATACCACTTGTAAGATCGAGGTGGCAACTAGAGGGGTGAATAAGGCTTTTAAAAACTTTATCTGGCTAAACCAATATATAAATACGAAGCTAATAGCGAATTGATTTTGCACAATTAAAACCTAAATCAACTAGGCTCAACTAAGTGCACCAACAATATGAACACAATACAATATATGTAAGCAATTAAAGCAAGAATGTAAATTGCTCAAAGTAAAGCACAAGTAAAAACAAGATGACACGATGATGTTTTACGTGGTGTTCGGAGACTTGCGGTCTCCCTAATCCACGTTGAGGTAAGCCCAACCCGCGTGGACCGGCTCCTCAAATGAGCACACACCTCCGAGGTAAGTCCAACACTTGGACCGGTTCCAAACCGAACCAACACCTCGCTCAACTATGGTTGCTCTTCCTCCACTCCGAGATGGCGAGCACCAAACCACTCACAAACACGCGGTCTTCTCACAAGCTTCTTGAGAAGATCACCGCGACACGCTCCACGCCGTCTAGGTGTCGGCAAACACCAAGAGTAACAAATCAACTTTCACTTGAACTAATCAAGTGTCAACGCTCACGTGGATACACAATCCACTACCTAAGGCAACACATGCACTTAGGGTTTACTCTCTAATCTCACCAAGTGCAACACATGCACAAAAGAGAATAGAGGCTTGCTCTTAGCTCAAAGAAAGAGTGTATCACTTAACAATAGCATCAACAACCTCTCCCAACGGCCAAGGTGGCTATATATAGCCCACACACAAAAACTAGCCGTTGGGAGACAAACCCCTAAATCAGGAAATCGGAAGTTCCACCGTGCAAAGGCGGAACTACGCAGAGAGAGAAAAGGCACCCAACGGCTATGTCGACGAGAAACTAGCCGTTTGATATTTAGTCGAACTACGCCAACTAAATATCGGAAGTTCGATTCTTCGGAAGTTCCGCTCAACACATAGCGGAACTACCGCACATTGAATTTTGCTAAGTCCCCAAAATGGTGCTTCTCGAAAAAACCAACCGCCGGTTTGAACACGATTAATCGGAAGTTCCGCTAGTTACACTCGAACTTCCGCACTTGGAAAATCGGCTAAGTCCCTAAACCAGCCTCTCGGAAAAATCAAGCCGGAAAATCGGACGGTCGAAAGTGCGGAACTTCCGCCGTTAAGCCGCCGGAACTTCCGATTTTCCTGACAGAAATCAGAAATGGCTTTTTCAACAACTTCAATTGCAAAACACATTTGCAAATTGACAAGCCATGCCAACAAGAGTCACAAGCAAGATTCCCAACAAGTTGCAAAACACATTTGCCAACTTTTGGAATCATACCACAAGGAAAAAGGTACATGGACTTACACCATTTGCAAAACGCATTTGCAAACTTAAGTCACATGCTACAAGGGTTGAATGCATGAGCATCGGCTATTTGCAAAACACATTCGCAAATAATAGCTCCATGCATAGATGAGCTAGAGCAAATATAATGAGTTATCAACACATGACTAACTCAAACTACTAGTCAAGATCCCTCTTAATAGTACGGCAAACCTATACTAGCAATCCGGTCTATCAACCAAACACCGAGACCGGTAAAAGACTAGGAACACATCCTTAGCCCTAGCTAGTCATACCTTTGCCTTGCATCTTCTTGAAGATTGATGACGACATCAACACTTCAAGTCCGGGTCCTTGACTTTGACAATCATCAACTCATGATGATTTCTTCACTTGGGATCTTGTCTTGAACATCATCAACACATGATGATTTCTCCATCCCGAAGTCTTCACATGCATCAACACATGATGCAATCCTTCACTTGACCTCCATCAACACTTGATGGGTCTTCTCTTGTCTTGATGATCAACTCATGATCATCTCTTCTTGATAAGCATCAACTCATGATGCATCATTTACACCAAGCTCTTGACTTGATGATCAACTCATGATCACCCCAAGTCTTCATCATCCGGAACATAACCTGTATATCCAACTCATGGAAAATGTTAGTTCCATCAATGTGATCATCATTAATTACCACACCATACCATTAACTCATAATGGTGGGACAAGATACCTCAATCTTTCCTCTTTGGTAATTGATGATAACCATTAAATTCTCATAAATTTAATGATGATAAATGAGAGAACAATTGAGTATATAAACTACACAAGTTATATATACTCTAACATGAGTATACAAGAACTACACAAGTTCTATATACTCATAACATGAGTATATCTGAACTACACAAGTTTTGTATACTCAAAGGTTTTGTTTCAACGTAAAGATCCTTAGTATATGTGGAAAATGGAATATGGATCAATACTAATGAAACCACAAAGTATAGGATAAAACTCCCCCTAAATGTGTGCATACACAAATGTGTAATGAGGTCATATGCACATATTCAAGTTTAACTTAAGGTTGAGTTCAATCCTATATTTTGGATCCGAGAAATGCAACATTATATAAATTGAGATGTCGATTGCATACCTCGTTGTGTTTCACCTTTATATCCAAATGAGACTACATAAAGATGATACTTGATAAAAGAGTTAGTCTCATATTTGGATTTGTCATTAATCACCAAAACACTCCATTAACTCATAATGGCGGGTCTAGATCTTTCAGTGGAGCAGCTAAGGGTTAGATAGATTCGAGGTGAAAATGTGTGGGGGCATGAGTGAGCTACCAAGTCAAGTTCCATGATGGGAAGCCCAAGGAATACATTCAGATGTTCACCCGGTCGTCATGGCCGGGGTGGAAGAAGAAATGGTTCTACTGAGAGACGACCAGTGAGGACACCTTTCTTTCGTGGGAAGCCCGTAGAGAAGATTTCTTCATAGGACTCGACTCCCAAGGAACTCGACCGGATCGCCCCATACATTCAAGCCATCGAGGACTTGAAGGATGAGGTGCTTACCGGATGGAACGTGGTGAAGGATTTTATCATGCGCCGCATCAGTCCCCTAAAGAAACGAGCACATCCCATGTGGAGGAACTCGGGGAATAAGGATCCGACCAGGGACTTCGAGGAAGGTAAATAATATTTCAACTCAACTCTTCTTAGTTAACTTTAATTTGTGCTTGATTGTTGAATATTTTATTCGCCAATGTAGATCTCCCATGAGCAGAGATTGACACCCAGGTCAAGCTCGTTTGTCAGAAAGCTCCGCCACCATATGTTGTGGCTCCTCGAATCCTGGTGGTCATATCCGCTAAGGAGAAGATGGATCGCCTAAAGGTAATCAAAAAATAATTTCATCTTTAGAGTCTTGTAATCGTAGAAAACGACTACTAAATAAGGTTTATTTTTCTGATTTTCACATAAAGTAGGCATGGAAAATCGTCAAGACAACGAAGAGGTCGAATTGATGGTTGTCGGGAAAGGGCCAGAGGAAAGCAAGACTCCTCCAACAAAAAGGCATTGCCTAGTGAGGGCCATCGACAAGCAAGACATAGGTTCAAGTTTCGATCTGACCATGCCCTTTAAGAAATTTTTTACAGACATAGTTGTTGCAGAGAAAACAAAGGCGGTCGAAGCGATCGAAACCCTTAAACACAAAGCCCCTAGGACCAAGATACCATTCTACTATCAAGACAAGACTTTCGCAGTTTCTGCTTCTCACGGCTTGGTTAAGCGTTTAGAAAATGAGAACTGAAAATATTTTGTGTCTTTTGTGAAGGATACTGCCACGCTGGCAGAGCCCTTAGTCAAGGGAAGCGCTACTCCTCAGGTGGTCAAAACAGGTTTCGATCACCAGGAGGGTTAGGAAGCCCAAGACCCACGACCAGACATGGTCATGGCGGACCCGTTCCTCAACTCGAGTTTTGACCAGACGTGGTTGAAGAGAAGAAGTCAAAGAAATCTTCCTTAGGGAAGGTTTCATCTAAATTCAAGATTATATCCAGAAAGTGAAAGTATGTAAAGAAAAAAAGTATAAAAACAACATTTACCTTTTGTTCTCTACACCTTAACGTGCTTTCCCTTCTGTAACGTTAGCCCAACTCCTCCTGCCTCGGAGAGCACTTCTGTTGAGAAGCCCACTACCGATTCTTCCACAGTCGTAGAAACAGCTGATGGTTCTCCTGCGATTGGAGAAACGACAGCGGAAGTGGTTGAGGGATCGACCACCACTCCCTTGAAGGAAAAAGCCGTTGCTACTGAAGCGACTATGACCACTGAGGTGGTTAAAGGATCGACCAGCGTCCCTGCGGTGGATGATGCGATAGTTGGGTGTCCTAATTTTTTTTCATGAGAAGGATAACTCGATTTGGGTGGAGACGACTCTCACGATTCGGCTACCAATCGTGTACGACCAATATGATCGGCAATCGTTGAACCAACTTCGAGATCATTATCGACCTTGTTAGAAGCACGATCGACCTAACCACGAAGGTCTATTCCTGCATGCAATAAAAAACACACAAGAACAAGATAAAAAAGCAATCTGAATTGCAAATATATAATTGAGTACAAAAAGTGGGATTCCGTAGAGGTTCTTTACGGTTGGTCTAGTCGACACAAGCGAAGAATACTAAGTTGTAATGTAGCTAACTTTTCACTAAACAAAATACAAGGAAACTAGAGGGGTGCGACCACCTTAAATAGGGGAGGGGGAGCTGCACATAGCTAAGAGACAAGGAGGTGGTACTATTCATAGTATTGTTCATGTAAACAGTAAAGTCATGAACAGTATGGGCCAAGAGAGGGGGTGACTTCCCCTTGAGCCCAAGCATTACAAGGCCTAATTTGGCCCAAATAGGTGATACAACACATTCTTTTGATGATTGTGGTGCTCACAAAATAAATTTAGAGGTGAGGCCAGATCCGTTGAAAAGAGGACGAGATAAGCTTTCCATCAAGTACTCGTGAAGCTCCAACGGACTCCGTATGTGAAAGTTATGCACATTTGAAGTTAGTGCTATCTCCGAAGGCCGAATTGGATTCCAAAACGTGTACAGCTCGAACTCTTGCTTGGCTTGGACAAAAAGTGATGTGGTGCTGCACAAATATATTTTTTCATCATTAGATAGCATCATATAATTCATATAATATAAAGGTGCTCCTAAAAATGAGCTCACCTAATAATTTAAGTGACGTGTACGATCTCTTGTAATTGGAACAATAAGTATAACAAATATGATTGTATCCATAGGGGTCATGTCCTCATCATCCTCCCCTTCTTGAAAACAAAGCCTACCTCGGCTTTTGATAAGCTTGAAATAGGGTAACAAAGAAGCCAAGGTGTATGCATGGTATATGTATATGTCATTCGTTTTAACGGTTCTTCATTGTTGCATAATTAATATTATAAAACAACAACAATCATACAAGTTCATTGTATTATTTCCTGAACAATAATCATATTTGTTAATAAGCAAAATAAAATTTCTCACACAACAATTATTACAACTAGTTTTGCAAATGTAAGTGAAGTATTTATGCAATTCAAATATTTGAAGCTGTAAACTTACAGTGGTAGCATGTATGGGCAAAGCTACAACTTTTGGAATCAAATAAAACTCATCCATATAATCAGATTTCAATCGAGCAATAGCAAATTCATCTAGCAAGGGTGAAAAGATTTGTAAGTTTTTCCACACTTCAACATCATGATGCAGATTGTCAATACTAGATGATGCAATAAGAGATGAACACATAGGCATTAGATGATCACTAAATTTCATTTCCCTCTCATAATAAACAAGATTCATCACACATGAATTGTTCAAAATAGCAAGCTTCAATTCATCCATGTGATCACAAGTTATGCGTATTCGATATACAAGAAATTGATTGTCTACACCATAGTCTCCAATCACCAATCAAATTAAACTAATATCCAGGGGGTGTAGGCTCTAGACAAGGATTTTGAACATACGATTTCGAAAACTTTCTCCATAGCATGCGATAATTTCATAGGTGAATCCAACATAATATAACATAAAGAATCAACACGAGAAATTCTAGTCAAAACTTCGTTATGTCTAACCAATTCCACATGATCTTTATATGCGATTAGATCATCACATGAAACACTCAAAACAACATCAATTTAATTATTTTATCACATGGTGCACTCAAGTCAGTAGGTAAATCAATAATTTTATCAAAAGGTGCACTAAATTTAGCAGGCAAATCAATCAAATTATCATAGGATTCATGCAAATTCTTAATAATATCAGATTCTGTAGCTAGAAAATTAATATCTACCTTCTCAGAACTAGGTTTCTTCACCTCATGTGATGCAAAAGTATTCGAAAAAGAAATCCCGTTCAGCTCATCGCTAGCATGGATCAATTGCACATTGACAGATTCAAAGGCATTTATTTCAGCACATGGACTTGGAATTAAAACAGGAGAATCAAGTTTAATTTCTAGCTATATCAAAGATTTATGTAAGAAATTAGTACACAACTCATTCTCAACACTCAAATCAATGCAGTCTTGTCGGTGTATTAGAACCGATCTTACGTAAAGATTATTTGATTCGGGGGGTCTCCTAGAGATGAAATCACGCAGAGTGGTTGACACGGGATGTTTAGACAGGTTCAGGCCTTCTCCGGGGAGAATAACAACCCTACTCTTGTGTGTGTATGGTATTGACTGTATTCTTGATGATCAAGCAAGAAACTAAGACTATTACAGAGAACGGTACTTGTGTTTCTCCTTGACTCGCTCTGTTTCGCCCTCCTCTTCTCTCACCCTCTGATTGATGTCTTTATATAGTCGTGAAGAAGTAGCTGTTTTGTCCTGCAGAAGAGGCGCCTTAATTAAGCCAGTAATGGGCGCATGATGGCAGTAATTACCGGCGCATTGGCTTCTTCACGCCGTCTGGCAGTTATCATTCAGAGGTAATGGGGTATTTAAGCACTATTACTACGCAGAATAATAGTGCGTGTGGACCGTTCGGATTCCTTAATCAATTGGACCCACTCGCTTGTAGGTTTGATTATAAGGTGGTCGTGGTTTATTTGGTCGTAGTATGACTTACGACTGGGTATAAGTCGTAGTAGGGCTTACGACTGGGCAATAGTCGTAGAAGGACTTACGACTGGGTAATGGTCGTAGAAGGACTTACGACCAAGTAGTGGTCGTAGAAGGACTTACGACCAGGTAGTGGTCGTATAAGGACTTACGACCATGACATAGTCGTAGTAAGACTTACGACTATGGGGGTGATTATAGAAGATCTTACAATCACTAAATAGGCCTCCCCCTTATAAGTATAAGGGGTACTTCTGGGTACTATGTGACATCATATTTACCCATTGTCAGAATTATAGATAAAATATAAAATAAGGATTTATCAGATCCTCGTCAAGTCTAAATTCTCTACTTGAAATATGTGCATATCAACATTGTTTTTGTAATACTCTGAAAAATAATATTAATTTTGATAATATCGTCTTAAGGGTCGGAGAGTAATTAATTAAAAAGTAACACTAAATAATTAATTAAAAGCGTCTTAAGGGCCTGTGTGCAATTAATTTAATTAGTATATAGAAAATAGTATTTTCGGAATTTTTTTGTGAGCTGTATAAATAGTGGTGGAACTATTTTAGAAAACCCTAGTTTTTCTTTTTCTTTCCAAGCCGTGCAGCCGCCGCCAGTTTTTTTCTCTGTTCCTGGTGCTTGCGCCGCCAAATATTTCTTTCTCACCGGCTTTGTCGTGCTTTGTCCGCACTGCAGCACTGCTGCCATTAGCTTAATCTTAGAACGCCAGGGCCTTGGCGTGCCATTGTCGTCTCGTCCCCCTGCGAAGCACTCTGCATGACGCCGTGTCTGGTCATTTGAATTGCTGCGGTATCTGCTATTGCATCGTTGCGGTTGAGGCTAACATCTGCTGCCTTTCTCGACTGCTTCTGAAGGCCGTGGCAACAAAGCGCTGGGCTCGCCGCTATCTTCGCCGCAAATTCTGTATTCTTGTCTTTGTGGAGTTTCAGTATTGAGCCAAGATCGTGCCGTCTTGCGCCGAGAAAGGTCGTCGCGGATTTTTCTTTGTTGCCGACCGCAGTGCACAAGGTTGCTAATTCAATGCATGATTTCCTTTGGTCAACCGTGACTAGATTTTGAGTTAGATTAGCTCTGATGGTTCATGAGCACAATCTGGGGAGATCAGTTAGGAAATTCTAATTAATGGTTATTTGGTTTGGCCGTAGAATATTTGTACATGCATGATGAAATAAGTAGAGATCCGATTTCTGATCGGTAACAATCTGAAATTTTGTATTCTCTGTTTTCTAGATTAATTAGAGAGGTTCTATAGTTTTTAGTCAAAGTATCGACTAATAGATTTGTTTATTATCTTTGCTTTCGGTTGTATGCGACTTATTCGGGTATCTTAATGGCAATTGTTGAAAATGTCATCTACTAGTTAATTGTAGATAATTTCGATATCTTTCTATAGCATATTGAATCATGTCAATCGGACAATTAGATTTCGAGATATGATTTTGAGAAGGCCGCTGTTTTTAGGGTTATCGTCTTTAGGCGCTGTTTTGGTAGACTGTAAATTAAAAATAGTAAATAGCTTAATTAGAGTTTTTGATCTACATGAAAGTTGTAGATAATTGTCCAATGATTCTGTAGGATCTGAGAACACGTATTTTGGTTGAGTAAAACAAAAGTTATGAATTTAGTAAGACCGCTGTTCCGAAGCGGACAGATCGGCTTCTCGGGCTTAATACGGAGGGTTAGATGATTTAATTAGAAGTCTTCGTAATCTAAGTAAATGTGGAGAATTTTATAAAGAATCCAGAATGGGGTGGTTTGTGGTGATTGGACTTTCGAGTCAAAAGTTGCGCTCTTTTTAGTAACCGGACAGCAATGGGTAGTTTTTCGGTACCGGCGTAACGTGGTATATTTGGGGACGTGTAGGAGCGATGTATATTGATTGCTATTATTGTTGCTGTAATTTGTATTGAAGTTGGTGTATTTAATATAGGAGAGGCGTCGTGCTTGTTGCCGTCTTCTAATCAAATCGTGCGTCATTTGCTAGTAAAGGCAAGTGCATGGTAGGCGATCAATGATCGATCCTTTGTTTTCTTTATCTTCTATTACCATTATTGTTGTGCTTTTATTTTGTTTAATTGCAAGCAATGGAATGGTATGGATTTATATTGCTAATGGACATGATGAAAAGTTGGATATGATGTTTATGATGGAGTTTTGCATATTTTGTATACATAAGCATCATTGCATTTGAGAAGGTGATCATGATGATCACAACTCCACGGGAGTGGAGGAGGTCCCGATCCTTTTGGAGGAGCGGGCTTGAGAGTGAATGTTGTCGCGAGCATTCACTCACGCTATCTGATATCTGTGAAAGAAGTGCATGTGGACATATAGAATAGAGTTGCATTGATATCCGAGATTAATGAATGAGAATGTTAATAGAAGTGTATGTGATGATAATGAAGTTATTGAATCTTTGTTGATTTATTATTGTTCGTTGTTTATGGATGTATTTCTTGAGTCGTGGACTCACCCTTGCTCTATTGTTGTCTTTAGGTGATCTTGAGGATCTGTAATTGAGAGCGAGTAGAGCACATGGACATCACATGATCATTCGCCATGATAATCTTTTCATCAATATTGGTTTACACTTGGACATGTTAGTTATTGAATAATGTTTAGGATATCATTTGGACTAGACTATTTGCTTTATTAGTTTGGATTCATTGGTTGATCTTTGCTTTGGATTATTTACCTAGTTTTATTCCCTTGATTATTCATTATCGTTTGATCCATTGATATGATTATTGATGATTTCTTGATGTAAGCTTATAGTGTGTCATTAATTATTAGTTTAAAGTGTAGATTGGTGGCATTCTAGGCTCAGTGTTGGGCTGGGGTGTTACAGTTGGTATCAGAGCGGGCTTTAGGTCCGTGGTGAATAGATTAACAACATAGGCAAACTAAAATTGTTAAAATTTGTTTAGTTTAGTAAATCAACTAAAATTTGCTAATGGTTAACTAACCTAAAATTTGACACACTAGTGCAGATGAGGTTAGAGAGAATACGAATATAGTTTTTACGCTTAGTTATGTTGTTTATTGAAGGATGAGTTTATTTTGAGCTTTGAGCTCATTGTGTATTGTTGATTGTGGTTGATAGCTATGCCGGGGGTAGAGGGCGTGGTCGTGTTGGCGCGATCGTGGAGGTCGAAGGTCGCGGCGAGGTTCCGTGGAGCCACCTCCTGTGCGATTGAGTCGATGGCGAGGGGGTTCTTTGTTGACCGCCTCGGTTGGGGCCCAAGATGAGACCCCGCTTTCTTTGAGAGAGTTGGTGGGAGAGATCCGTGCTCTTCGTCAACAGCGGATATTTGGTGGGAGGTCGTGTTGTCTTGAGGACCGCCACTCAAGGTCGATCACTTGGGAGGACTTTGTTGATCGCTTCAAGGAAGTTCTACCCCTACTCTTTTGTTGAGAAGATGGAGGTTGCCTTGGCGACCTTTGCTCGGGGAAGAGGTCTATTCTTGAGTATGAGGTGAGTTCAACAACTTGGTTCGCTTTGTCCCTTGATGTGAACGATGATCTTCGAAAGCCAAGAGGTTACATCGGGGTCTCACCTCGAGTGCAGACATGTGTTGGGAGCTACTCCACTCTGTGACTACTGCTCTGTTGTGGAGCAAGCTAGGGGCATGGAGTTGGAGATGCGACTCACAAAGGCGACAAGCCTCGGTGGGTGGTTGTTTCGGTGGTGACGGAAGAGGAGCTCTAGTGAGGGAAGTGGGTGCGCTCGTGACACCTTTCAAGAAATTCAAGGAGGACCGCAATCTTTCAGTCTAGCGATCGAGGCCGTTCTCTTCTTGGCGCCTCGTCCTTCGCAGTACTCGGCTCTTCGTCTGTCCTGGCGGGGCATGCTTTGCTTTAAGTGCGGTGATGGACACCGCGCTGCTGAGTGCGCTTGCGGGTGATTGCCGTCAATGTGGCCGACAGGTCACAAGGAGCGGGTGTGTCGCGAGAACCCGCTAAGCGTGATCAAGTGGGAGCTGTGCCATCTTCTTCTTCTTGATGGGTCTGCTCGAGGATCTTTCCGGATGATGATCGCTCCTCCAACGATGCCATTTCCTTGACTTGGGCGCCTCGGTATGGTACTCGGCGGCCGCCACCTTCGCACCGCGGGTTGCACGACCGCTTTACTGCACCGCCACAACAGATGGTTGGGGCTCTCGCCGCCCCGGCATCGTCTTCTTTCGCCATGGCGCCACATGGAGTGTACGCCATGCCCACAGCGGAGTCCGCGGGCCGTCCTGACGTGGTGACAGGTACCTTGCTTGTGGATTCGTTTGATGCTTTAGTCCTTTTGATTCGGGGCTACCTTTTCGTTTGTTTAAATCGGCATTTGCTAGAAGAGCGAACTTGAGTATCTGATGGATTTCTCGATCGGTGTTGGTTAGTTCTCACGGGGTATTATTGCTAGCTCTACTTGTTTGTCCCGGTGTTCTATTATTATTGATGGAGAGAAGTTCACGGCGAATTTGATAGTTATTCAAATGGAGCCGTTCGGCGTTATCTTGGGTATGGATTGGTTGCACTCATATCGAGCCGTGATATCCTGTTTACGTAGAACGATCTGCATGCGAACCTCGTGCTGGGAGACTTTGACCTTTCAGGAGTGCGCCTCGCGCTCTTTCAATGTTGGTCGGACTGTTCCGGGTCGTGCGATGGCGGACTTCTTTTAGCTCTTCTTTGAAACCGAGCGTGGCCGCAGATTGAGGAGATTCGGTGGTTAGTGATTACCGGATGTGTTTCGGTGAGCTTAGGGTTTGCCACTGCGCGAGGCGTGGAGTTTCGCATTGATCTTGTTCCGGTACTCGTCCCATCTCGATGTCTCCATATAGACTAGCACGTCCGTTTCGGGGCGAGTTGAAGAAGCGATTGGATGATTTGTTGGCTAAAGGTTTGATCGGCGTAGTGTATCGCCGTGGGAGCTCTGCTCATTCACGAGAGAAGAAGGATGGGAGTTGGCGTATGTGTATTGATTACCGTGCGCTTAATGCGATCACAATCAAGAACAAATATCCATTGCCCGCATTGAGGACTTGTTTGATCGGTTGAATGGAGCTCAAGTGTTCTCCAAGATTGATCTCGATCGGGTATAATCAAATCCGTGTGCGTGAGCGAGGATGTAGAGAAGGCGCTTTCTCCACGGTATGGGCATTATGAGTATAAAGTTATGTCTTTTGGATTGACTAATGCACTGCCATTTTTATGGAGACCATGAACAACATGTTGCACGAGTATCTAGATGACTTCGTGGTAGTGTTCATTGATGACATTCTTATCTATTCAAGACCAATGAGGATCATGAGCGTCATTTGAGGTTGGTTTTAGATACTTTGAGAGAGCACAAGTTCTATGCTAAGTTGAAGAAGTGTGAGTTACGGATTTGAAGTGGGTTTTACGGGTCATGTGATTAACCCTCGGGGTATTCTTTGTTGATCCTAGTAAGGTCTCCACGGTGGTGGATTGGAAGAGGCCGACTAGCGTGAAGGAGGTGAGGAGTTTCTTGGGTTTGGTGGTTATTATCGGCGTTTTGTGCGATTTCTCTATCATTGCCAAGCCGATGTCTCGGCTACTCGAAAAGGGTGAGATTCGGTGGATGATGAGTGTGGCGCGGTTTACGCATTTTGAAGGACAGGTTGGTGACCTCTCCTATTCTCACTCTTCCCGAGCCGGAAAGCGGTTCACGATCTTTTGAGATCGTCTCGAGTGGGTCTTGGCGTGTTCTCATGCAAGGCGGTAAGGTGATTGCTTATGCGTCGAGGCGATTAAAGAAGCACGAGCGAATTATCCCACTCATGATTTGGAGTTGGTCATGCGGTTGTTTTGCTCTCAAGATTTGGAGGCATTATCTATACGGCGAGCCTTGTGATATTTTCACAGATCACAAGAGTCTCAAATATATCTTCACTCAGAAGGATCTGAATTTGAGGCAAAGGAGGTGGTTGGAGTTGATCAAGGATTATGATCTTACTATTCAGTATCATCCAGGCAAGGCCAATGTGGTTGCTGATGCCCTTAGTCGCAAGGCGACTCCTGCTACTCTAGATTGCCTCATTGCTGATTTTGATCGCATGGGAATATCTTATTGTTATGCGGGCACATCACATGTTGAGGCACAGTTGATTCTTGAGTCAGCTATTCCAGACCGTGTGCGGGAAGCACAACAGAGTGACCGGTTACTACAGGAGGTTAGGAAGCGTCTGGATGAGGGCAAAGAGAGTGATTTCAGTATGGATGATTCTGGTACTTTGAGGTTTAAAGGCCGCCTTTGCGTGCCGCAAAAGTCGGAGGTCAAGGATGATATCTTGAGGGAGGCACATCGCACTCCGTACACTATTCATCCTGGTGAGACTAAGATGTATCGAGATCTGAAACAGAATTTTTGGTGGAAAAGAATGAAGGTGGACATTGCTAATTATGTGGCTTCTTGTGGTGTGTGTCAGCAAGTGAAAGCTGAGCACAAGCGTCCTGCAGGGTCGTTGCAGCCTTTGGAGGTACCCCAGTGGCCTTGGGACGATATCTCTATGGACTTTGTGGTGGCATTACCTCGTTCGCCGCGAGGGAAGGATGCAGTTTGGGTAGTGGTGGATCGTTTGACAAGTCGCACACTTCATTCCTATTCGCACGACAAATTCAATGAGTGATCTAGCTCCTATTTATGTGCGTGAAATAGTAAGACGCATGGTGTGCCAAAGACCATCATTTCCGATGTGGGCCAAGTTTGTCTCAAGTTACGGGAGAGTCTGCGAGTGCATTGGGCACACACCCGCCTTAGTCTGTTTCACCCATGAGCAGATGGCGATCAGGCGTACTATTCGGACTTTGGAGGACATGTTGTGATCTTGTGTTCTATCTTGGAAGGGTAGTTGGGAGGACCATTGCCACTTGCGAGTTTGCTTATAATAATAGTTACCATTCGATTATTAGAGCGCGCCATTTGAGGTTCTCTATGGCGGAAGTGCGGTCGCCACTTTGTTGGGATGCGATTGGAGAGAAGGCGATTTTGGTCGGACCGGATTGAAGACCGTTGAGCGTGTGGCGTGGTGAGGCGAATCATTAGCGGCTCGAGAATAGACGAGAAAAGTTATCTTGATTTGAGTAGGCGTGACTTGGAGTTCGCGATGGGTGACAGTGCTTTTGAGAGTGTCTCCCACTAAAGGTATTGTTCGATTCGGTACGGAGGAAGCTTAGCCCGAGTACGTTGGACCGTTCGATTATTGCAAGAATTGGGAAGTTAGCCTATCGCTTGGATCTTCCCGAGTCCATGCGTGGAGTTCTAATGTGTTTCACGTCTCGATCTTTGAAAGTTTTGAGAGATCGAGCATAAGATTTCATTAGAGCCGACTATTGAGCAAGACCTCACGGTTGAGTCGCGTCCGTGGCGCGATACGGAGAGATCGGGCGAGTCTTTGAGGCACAAGACGTTGGTATCGTCAAGGTCTTTGTGGGCGATCGATCGAGAGAGAGGCGACTTGGGAGTTGGAGTCTCGCATCGCGGCTATTATCCGAGTTGTTCACGTCGGGTACGTGTTGTTTTGTTGTTTTGTTTCAGCTGTGCAGTTTTTCTTTGAGTAGAATGGCGATGTAGAATTCGGGGTCGAATTCCGTTAAGGGGGGTAGAATGTAATACTCTGAAAAATAATATTAATTTTGATAATATCGTCTTAAGGGTCGGAGAGTAATTAATTAAAAAGTAACACTAAATAATTAATTAAAAGCGTCTTAAGGGCCTGTGTGCAATTAATTTAATTAGTATATAGAAAATAGTATTTTCGGAATTTTTTTGTGAGCTGTATAAATAGTGGTGGAACTATTTTAGAAAACCCTAGTTTTTCTTTTTCTTTCCAAGCCGTGCAGCCGCCGCCAGTTTTTTCTCTGTTCCTGGTGCTTGCGCCGCCAAATATTTCTTTCTCGGTAGGCACGTATACTGTTGTCACTGCACTCGCAGCATCATTATATTCTTAGAACAAATTGGGCCTTGGCTGGCCGTGTCGTCGCTGTCCCCCCTGCAGGCTCTCTGCTGCCGCTGCGCGCGCTGGTCGAATTGTGCGGGTATCTCTACTGTTGCATCGTTGCGGTTGAGGCTCGCATCTGCGCCTTCTCTGCTGCCGAAGGCACGTAGCCGACAAAGCGCTGGATGCTGCCGCTACTCTTGCCATAAATTCTGCATTCTTTGTCTTTGTGGAGTTCAGTAGTCAAGATCGCCGCGCTGCGTCGAGCCGAAGGTCAGTCGCCGATTTTTCTTTGTTGCCGACCGCAGGTGCACAAGGTTGCTAATTCAATGCATGATTTCCTTTGGTCAACCGTGACTAGATTTTGAGTTCGTTAGCTACAGTAGTTCATGAGCACAATCTGGGGAGATCAGTTAGGAAATTCTAATTAATGGTTATTTGGTTTGGCCGTAGAATATTTGTACATGCATGATGAAATAAGTAGAGATCCGATTTCTGATCGGTAACAATCTGAAATTTTGTATTCTCTGTTTTTCTAGATTAATTAGAGAGGTTCTATAGTTTTTAGTCAAAGTATCGACTAATAGATTTGTTTATTATGCTGCTCGGTTGTTCCACTTTATTCGGTATCTTAATGGCAATTGTTGAAAATGTCATCTACTAGTTAATTGTAGATAATTTCGATATCTTTCTATAGCATATTGAATCATGTCAATCGGACAATTAGATTTCGAGATATGATTTTGAGAAGGCCGCTGTTTTTAGGGTTATCGTCTTTAGGCGCTGTTTTGGTAGACTGTAAATTAAAAATAGTAAATAGCTTAATTAGAGTTTTTGATCTACATGAAAGTTGTAGATAATTGTCCAATGATTCTGTAGGATCTGAGAACACGTATTTTGGTTGAGTAAAACAAAAGTTATGAATTTAGTAAGACCGCTGTTCCGAAGCGGACAGATCGGCTTTCTGGGCTTAATACGGAGGGTTAGATGATTTAATTAGAAGTCTTCGTAATCTAAGTAAATGTGGAGAATTTTATAAAGAATCCAGAATGGGGTGGTTTGTGGTGATTGGACTTTCGAGTCAAAAGTTGCGCTCTTTTTAGTAACCGGACAGCAATGGGTAGTTTTTCGGTACCGGCGTAACGTGGTATATTTGGGGACGTGTAGGAGCGATGTATATTGATTGCTATTATTGTTGCTGTAATTTGTATTGAAGTTGGTGTATTTAATATAGGAGAGGCGTCGTGCTTGTTGCCGTCTTCTAATCAAATCGTGCGTCGCTGCTAGTAAAGGCAAGTGCATGGTAGACAGCGATCAATGATCGATCACTGTTTTCTTTATCTTCTATTACCATTATTGTTGTGCTTTTATTTTGTTTAATTGCAAGCAATGGAATGGTATGGATTTATATTGCTAATGGACATGATGAAAAGTTGGATATGATGTTTATGATGGAGTTTTGCATATTTTGTATACATAAGCATCATTGCATTTGAGAAGGTGATCATGATGATCACAACTCCACGGGAGTGGAGGAGGTCCCGATCCTTTTGGAGGAGCGGGCTTGAGAGTGAATGTTGTCGCGAGCATTCACTCACGCTATACCGATATCTGTGAAAGAAGTGCATGTGGACATATAGAATAGAGTTGCATTGATATAAAGATTAATGAATGAGAATGTTAATAGAAGTGCATGTGATGATAATGAAGTTATTGAATCTTTGTTGATTTATTATTGTTCGTTGTTTATGGATGTATTTGCTGAGTCGTGGACTCACCCTTGCTCTATTGTTGTCTTTAGGTGATCTTCGAGGATGTCGTAATTGAGAGCGAGTAGAGCACATGGACATCACATGATCATTCGCCATGATAATCTTTTCAGTCAATATTGGTTTACACTTGGACATGTTAGTTATTGAATAATGTTTAGGATATCATTTGGACTAGACTGTTTGCTTTATTAGTTTGGATTCATTGGTTGATGCTGCTTTGGATTATTTACCTAGTTTTATTCCCTTGATTATTCATTATCGTTTGATCCATTGATATGATTATTGATGATTTCTTGATGTAAGCTTATAGTGTGTCATTAATTATTAGTTTAAAGTGTAGATTGGTGGCATTCTAGGCTCAGTGTTGGGCTGGGGTGTTACAGTTTTCCACTAATTTTTGCTCTAAAATAGCATGAACAGTGGACAATTATAGTTCTTGACAAGCATACTCACCTTGAGTGACTATAGCGCCATGATCTTTACCTTTTTGGCTCTCCTCAGATGAAGTAGGTGCATCAATATCCTCATCTTCCTTCTCAACCAATGGAGTCAGTGGTTCAATAATCTCATTCTCTTCTTCAGCATGGTTCTCAACTTCCTGCAAATTGTTAGTCACAGAAAAAGACACAAATACAGGTTTGTTGTCATGTTTCCTATCATCATGCATTCTCAATTTTCTCCTCAATCTGACGTTCAACCTTATAGGCACGTATAAACAAATGAGAGAGAGAACTATATTATTTGTAAACAAGAAGGTCCTGAATTGCTTGATTAAGCCCACTTAGGAATCTATTCTCTGTAGCTTCAGCATGTTCCTCTAAGCCACAACGAAACAAACGAATTTTGAATTCATGATAGTATTCCCTTACAGTTCTATGACCTTGTTTGAAACGTTGTAATCTAGCTAACAAATAATCATCATGATATTTAGGAACAAATTCATCTCTTAAAATTTTCTTTAATGTATGCCAAATTTAAGGCACTATTCCATGTCTACGTAAATACTTCCACCAAAGTATTGCATCCTCAACAAAAATACTAGCGGCAGATCTAATCTTTTGCCTATCAGACCATTCATAATATTCAAATTCTTTGTCTAAACCTATCTCCTAGTCAACATAGGCACCAGGATCAAATTTACCAGCAAATGATGGTAAAGTGATTTTAGTTTTACCGGACGCACTATCATGATCATATACCCCCGTGGTGAAGAAGCTTGTCTCAAGTGTGCATCTTCCTCGTGAACTTTCTTACGTTCCCATTCAATAGCTCGAAGAAGACGTGGATATATCTCGTAATCATCTCATGAACCTTCCATGGTTAGTAGAAAATAAGGAAACAAATCACAAGTATATGTTCCTATCAACTACTAGAATTTTGAGGCTCAAAGTCACTCACACTCAAGCTCATACCAAGTTCTTACCAATTCTTACCAAGCAAGCAGGCAGTGACCGACATCTAGAATCGGTGTCAAACGCTCTCCGAAGTTTGACAAATCGATTGCAAGCAATTGGTACCTATGCAATGGTAGAGGATGGAGCTTGGATAGGCTTCAATGTGGTAGCAAGGATTAGCAACAATCAAATTAGTAAATACAAGTTAAAAAATTGTTCAAAGTAGTAGTCAATGTTGCTGATCCTAGTCTGGAAAGTGCTAGCTAATCAAAGCCCACCAAGAGAAGTGTATGAACGCACACGCAAAGATCAATGTGACTTCATGTAAGCAAAGGAAAATCTCACATTAAGTGATAGGAGAGACGCTAGACAACTACTCAAACTTTTGTGTAGGAGTACAAGATTATTCACACAATGTAGAGCACAAAAACAGAATAACATGCAATGTAAACAACCCTTTAGTTGAAGTAGTAAAAATAGCTAGTCTCAAAAGATGAAAAGACAAAGTTTTATGTGGCTTATATATGCTTGTTTGAAAGGTTTCAACAAGATCTACAACTTTGTAGTTGACGCTAGCCCCAAATTCAGAAGGGAAGACCAAAAGAAACAACAAAAACAAGACCCGAAAACATACGACATGAATTTAGGTCAGAAGATGGCCGATTTTGGGGCCCCTAGATTGCGAATGGTGGCTTAAGTGAAACGGTTGTGCCTCGTCGTTAGATTTCCAACAAGGACAAGAATGTCCACAACAGACACCGTATGAAAAAGTTTTGTCCGTTTTACTAAAAGTGTCTCGGAAACAAAATCCTACTACGACTCGAATTTGTCTCGGGTTCAAAATTGAAACTGCTATATCTTTCAACCCCTTGGGTCAAACTTGCTGAATTTTTTTTGTGTAAGCTTGCGGATATATGTAGAAGGTCTCCACCAATTTTCACAGGTTTTGGTGAAGGTTTGACGTGCTTTTCAATTTTCGGAAAGGTGGACCCCATTTTTAACTTCTCTTTTTTTTCCTCTCTTAAACAACCGAAACCAACTGATTAGGGTTTCCCCTTTTGATTCTTGCTCCTTTCCGAAACTTCAAAACGGTGGCAGATATTGTAGCGTGCCGCGATAGAGAATTAGGTTGCCGCGACAAAGAATCCGGTCGCCGCGGCACCAATAAAAACAACGGCGGCAGGGCGATCTGTTGAGTGTCGCGGCAGCGATGGCAGTTTTGATTGGGTACCGCGGTGGCATGTGGCAGCGGCATCTAGAACTTTGGTGCCGCGGTAGGAGATGTTCAGCGGTGGCGGGACCTTGGCTTGCCAGGGTAGGAGATGGGTGGCGGCGGCAACAGCAAATGTTGCCACGGCAGCGACGGCAGGCAATGTGTTTGCTGCGGCAGTGAGCAGTAGAGAAGGGAAGCGGGGCAGCTGCGATGGGTGCCGCGGCAGCGACGGTAGGCTGTTGTAGTTGCCGCGGCAGCAAGCGGCAGAGACAAGAAATGGCGGCAGCATTGATGTGTGCCGCGGCAGCAACAGCAGGCTGTTGTGGTTTGCCACGACAGCGAGCGGCAGAGATAGGAACCGGTGGTAGAGATTGCATTTGCCACGGCAGCCATGGCATGAGGTTTTGATTATCGCGGCAATAATGGCAGGAGGTTTTATTTGCCGCGGCAAAGAGCAGCAGGAGGTGGTTGTTGCCGCGGCAGGGAATGGCAGCGGCGGCAGAGATTGTGGTTGCCGCAGCAGCGATGGCAGGAGGGTTTTATTGCCACGGCAGAGATGGCAGGTGGTTTTAATTGCCGCGGCAGTGAGCGGCAGGAGATTGTTTGGCGCGAAGTTGGACACAATGATGAAGCTACGAAAAGGAACACAAAGATTAGGATGCATACAAGACAATGATAAAATAGACAAAAACTAGAACTAGAAATCAGCAACCTGACACAACGATGCAACCAAGAATTCAACAAGCAAACTGAAAAGAAAAATTGCAAGCACATATTGGTTTGGACAGGATAATCTAACCCTATTTATTTTTGATTTTTCGTGGACGGCAAGTAAAGGAAAAATCTCACCGGTCAATTATAGCTCTGATACCACCTGATGCGATAGTTGGGTGTCCCGGTCTTTTGATGAGAAAGATAACTCGATTTGGGTGGTGGAGATCGTAAACGCTAAATCTGCTTGGAACTATCCCAAACTTATGAATTAATAGAGCTACATAAATACTGATCTACAACAACAGGAGACCAATTTGACTATCGGTGACCGATTGCATATGAAAAATTTACAAAATCTAATGGAGAACATGAATGTACCCACGAATTCTCTGCTGGACCTCGCTGAAACCCTCGCTAAGACCTCCCTTCTTCTACCTCCTTCTCTCCCTCTCTCCCTCTCTACCCTCTCTCCCTCTCTACCTTCCCCTCCTTCTCCCCAATGGCCGACCAACTGCAGGGAGGTGGCGGCTCCAGGAGACAGCAATGGGGGAGGTGAGGTAGCAGGTGTTGGAAATATGCCCTAGAGGCAATCATAGAGATGATGATATTTCATTATGTTCATGATTTTGATAATATGTTATCGTGTTCCTTGAATGAATCATCAGTTATAGATCAATAAGTATGTGACTGGTTGTAGACTGGTCGAACGTAATCACAGAATGGTAAGGACCTGGTCGTAAGGAGTTACGAACTGGTCGAGAACCAAATACGATCTGGTCATATGGAGATACGAACTGATCGTAAGTGATAAGGACCTGATCATAGATCATATTACTTCAAGGTTCGTCTAATTTATTCTATGTGTCTTTGGGAATCGTTATATGCTGCTAGGTACCGCTAACGACTAGTGGTCGAAAAAGAGTTTCCGAGTCATAACCGATTACACATGAATATGTGGGGTCGCACACTTAAAGGGTAAGGATCTGTTTTGGATGGTGATCCAAATTCGTATAGGCCACGAGTTCCTAATGGGCCTCCAGGTCGAGACCTATCATGGATGCCTATATAAAGAGGGGCGGTGGCATGGGGTGAAGGTGAGGATGATCTTTGGAAGAACTCCCGAAACCCTAACAGCCACGCCTTCTCAACCACGCTGCTGGTGCTAGCACTCCAGCGCGTGGTGATCCTGCCCCGTACATGTGGATACCTCGAAGGTGTTGTTGCGAAGCATCATCACTGGGACGATCCGCAACTCGTGACGCTCACCGGAGTCGAAGGAGAAGTCACGCGACGAGTACGACCACTCGGAGGAGCAGACGCGCGACGAGTACGACTACTCGAAGGAGGAGACACGTCGTGAGTACGACTACGATTGCATCAACTCGCTACAACGACTCTACTTCCGCTACGAGTCGGCGCGTTTAGCGGTAATCTCGTGATCTATTACTTGCGATGGTTCCTTGGTTGCGCGGTAAAAAAAATTTTGTGCTATCGTAGCCTTGCGGCGTTACCCTTTAGCAGGAGGGTTTGGATCTGGGAGGAGAGTGGTGGCGCAAGGGGGAGAGTGGGAGGGGAGTGGCGGCCAAGGGGGAGTGGGGGTGGCAGACAAGGGGGAGAGGAGGAGGGGGTGGCGGCCAAGGGGGAGGGGCGGCTAGGGTTAGGGGAGAAAGGGGAGTCCCCCTCTTGATCCACTAGAGGCCGGCCCACTTGGGCTTGGTTGCCTTGGGCCAAGGGTCCAAGGTCCAATCCCCCACAAAATTCTGAAATTTTAATTTAATTCCTTCTCTAAATATTAATGCTTTCACTGCTGAATAAACGGGATATTACATCAACTTTCTTGGCTGGGGTGGTCGAGGGTGAAGGATCGTAGAAGAGTCTGAAGAGGAGGTCCCTCTTTAGAGGGTTCCAAGGGCAAAGACCTCCCTGGCCTTGGTTCCCTCCTCGTCAGAGCAAAGGAGAGAGCCCACTTTCACTGTGAATGAAGACTTCATGTCACTTTTTAACAAAAAGTAGCTTCGAGATCGTGTAAGTTCTTCGATTATAACTTTATATTTTTTAGCTTAAAATGACTAATCCTATCTTTTCTCTTTAGCCTTTCTTTGCTGTTAGACCTAAAAAGGGGACAACTGACTGCTCAAGAACAATCCTCGCCACCAATTGTATTGGCAGCAGAGGAATCCCCAGCAGAAGAAATTCTGCCAATGGAAGGACCCCCTAGGACTACTAAGGAAGTGGTCCAAGATGTGCTGGCTACAACTACTGGGATGTCCAAGGGGACACCACAGTACATGGAGGTCCAAACTGAAAGGACCTCCCAAGAGGATCAGACGGAAGAGGTGGTCCATGAGATCACCCGATCAGAAGATGTGGTCCATGAAACCATCGAAACTCAAGATGAAGATGATCATACCTTGGTAAGTTTTTATCTTGGTAATTTTACTTTGAATTTACTAGTATAAACCTGACTCATAGGATGTCTTAGGAGCCACAAAATATCAGTACTGATCCAACTAGAGGAGTTTTTCATCTGGTACAATTGGATCAGCCCGAAGATGAGATTCCTCTGGGAAGTTCCCCTTCTAGAACTGAAAAGAAGGACCTCCAGGATCTCATGATATATGTCAAAAGGTGCTAGAGAGTCATGTAACATCCCAAATGTGGATTTGTGTTTCAAATGTAAGAAAATGAGAAGAAATTAAAACTTTTCTTGCATCTTGAAGTCTTTGGCCATTTTTGTAATTCTTGTAAAGGAATTATGGAAATCAAAAATCAAAATCCTCAATTGACTCCAATCAAAAACCTCCTTGGCAAAAATCTTATGCCAAACCTCTGTGAATATTTTTTTTCCGAGTTCTAGGGAGGCTTGGTAACACCTCTGAATTATTTTACGATTTTTAAAAATTATTTGATAATTTTGGAGGCAAGTCAAACCAAGTCAAAGCTTGGTCAAACCCTAATTCACACCTTCTGGAATTTTTGAAGAAAAATGCAGTGCATAAAAGTCTCTAGAAATTTTATGTGAGGTTTATCCTGCAGTCAGCAACCTCCTGTTAAAATTTCATGATTTTTAGAGCTTGTTTGCTACCTTAAGCAAATTCTCCAAAAATCAGCTGTTAATTCAAACCCTACCTGGTTTTCACTGTTCTTTGGGTTCGGGCAGACTCAGGCTCGAGCCACTTGACTTGGTTCAATCAACTAACTGCACCGGCGCGGTCGCTCGGGCGGGAGTATCGCGGATCGTTGGATGTGAGATCAACGACTCATATGCGCGTGAACGTTCGGACCATCCGAACGTTTCGATCAACGAGAGTCGTTGGATCTTAGATCAACGGACTGGATTGAAGTGAACGTTCGGACCGGCCGATTGTCCTGTTCATTTGAACCGTCCGATTTGGAGATAACGGCTTGGATTGAAGTGAATGTTCGAACCGTTCCAATCGTCCCGTTCATTTTAACCGTCCGATTTCAATCCAACGGTCGCCGAGTCGTCTCCTTCCTTGAGTCTGAGCGTGCGTTTGAGTCAAGCTATGGCGTAAGCAGAGGAGAAGGGCGCAGCGTTGGGTCACCTCGGTGACCACCTTTAAACGGCTCTCTCTGCTCGCATTAATTGCTCGTCGTGCGCCGCCCTCAAAAGTCCATTGCTCAGCTGCTCCCGTCGCTCTCAAGTGCTCTCATGGCAGGTTTGACCCGAGAGGGTTTATTACCGTTGCTCTCTGCCATTTCCTCTATTTAAGCTCCATTGCTTCCCCCTTTGGCTTCCTTTAGCATCTCCGCAACTCTAGCTAGCACTTCAGTGGTTGTTCGAGCTGCATTCATCCGAAAGCACTTCTGCCGCCATTGTTGAGCTTCGAGCTTACGGTGAAGGCGGTACAACAGTGGCTCTCTCTCTTCACTTCTTGCTCCCTCTGCTCCCTCTTTACTCTCTTGAGCTTAACCCTCGCTCAATTTTGCTTATCTTCCTCAGGGCTTGGCTGAATTGGAGATTCCCCATTTTCGGCTGAAAGCCCCATTTTTCATCACCGGAGCAGCTCCAACGTTTCTCTGTGTCTTTCCCGTGCTCAGGTAACTCCACATTAGTCCCTAGTTGCATGGCACACGCTTACTTGAACCGCAGCGGAGCTTCTTTGCATTTTTCGTTTTTTGGCCATTTTTGTCACCTCTGTAAACTCTGGCTTGCCAGCGTTCTAGACCGCCGCAACCGTAATTTTTGGTCCCATTGTGGGCGCAAAGCTATTGCGGACCCATTTTGGGTCTTTGCTCGCACCGCCGTGACCAAAGTCGCCGGCGGCGAGACTCTTTTCGCCGTCGAGTTGTGCCGGTTGAACTGGGCGGGAGCTCTTTGAACGTGGTTCACTGTGGACCGTCGATCCTTAGATCAACGGCCCACGATCGCGTGAACGTTCGGACCATCCGAACGTGGCGATCCATGTGTACCGTAGAATTTTAGATCAACGGCTCAGATTCGAGTGAACGTTCGGACCATCCGAACGTCTCGAACCATCTGGACCGTTGGATCTAAATCCAACGGTGAACGAATGAGCCGCGCGCGTGGGCCATTGATTTCGAATCTACGGCTCAGATTCGAGTGAACGTTCAGACCGGTCGAAGGTTCTTTCGTTGTGAGCCGTCCATCTCTAGATCAACGGCCCACATCTATTTGAACGTTCGGACCGTCCGAACGTCTC
Source organism: Hsuehochloa calcarea (assembly GCA_036346395.1). Lineage (NCBI taxonomy): Eukaryota > Viridiplantae > Streptophyta > Magnoliopsida > Poales > Poaceae > Hsuehochloa > Hsuehochloa calcarea. The sequence goes on along the minus strand of CM070611.1, from coordinate 21,533,593 downwards.
CATCCATGTGGACCGTTGGATCTAAATCTAACGGTGGGGTTTGTGAGCCGCTGGAGCGCGCGTTGTCCCGTGGACTTGGACCGTTGGATCCAAGATCAACAGTCCAAGTTCGTCCACGTCGACTTTATCTCAGTTTTTCCCGAGAGGATTATTTGTCAACTGAAAAATGAAATTAACTTGTAAAATACATAACTATTTCATTTTAATTCCTTTTCGGTTGATTCAAATTTTGTTGGCTATGTTTTTAACTAAAATTTTATCTAAAATGTTTCTAACCTCATTATAGCTCCAGAAATTTTTGTTAAGATGTTAGTTGTAATGAATAGTAGTATTTGTGATTTATAAGGCTGAGCAGATTTGTTTTGCTCATATCTTTTGCATTAAGAATCCAAATCAATTGGTTCTTGTTGCTAAATTCCTTATAAATCATGGTCTTGCTGCTGTAAAATTTTAAAACATTTGTAGAAAGTGTGCTGTTGAGTCTTTTTGTTTTCTTCGTTCTTATCGGTTCTTTTTCGCTCTCTCGTTAGGTTTCGAAGAGCACATTGATCACCTAAGTGATCCTCCGTAACATCTTGAATAGCAGCAACCAGGCAAGCAGTTTGATCATGTTAATCCTAGTATTTTTCAAGTCTAATATATTGATTTCAACTTGTATGTATGCATTGCTATTTTGTTGTTAAATTATGGATTGTATCCTATAGTTGCATAATCTGTAGGAATTGATTATCCTCTACTACCATGAGCCTAGGTTATTTGATGTGATTTGAGTTCGATGGATGAGCTCTTGTCACTTAGTAGATTGCGAATCGAAATTGCTTAGAAATGCTTAGTTTCGGTAGTAATAGGCGATCATCGATTTTAGTCGATGATCTTGATCGCACATCTATTAATTATTCCATTATGTCTAGCACTTGTGCTTTGTTACTTTGTAAAGTCAAAAACTGAAAATAAAATTATTTTATACTTGGGCACAATGGTATGTTGGTGTGATCTGTTAGTGTGAATGGAATGGTGCCTAGGTCATCAAGGACCAAGTTACTTGTGTCACTAAGCCAAGCGCCTTTGCGTGCTAACCACGCAAGAGGGATATGAGACCTCTCTTGACTAAGTACTTTGACGTGTGTTATCTCTGAGTCGCATGAGGGGGTTGTGTGTGTTGTGTGAAAAAGGATATGTGTTCTTGTGTTGAGTGTGCGGTGGTGGAGATTCCGGGTAGGCTCTCCACCTCGAGGGGCATCGTAGTTGTCCAAGGCTTTACCTGCGATGGGTAGTTGACCGAGGCTTTACGATGACTCCGACACAACGTATGGGTTTCTATCCTAAGGAAGTGTGCTTAATAGCTTGGCAAAAGGCGGTCTGACGTGTGGGTACATTGGTACACCCCTGCAGGGATAAAACTATTCGAATAGTCTCGTCCTAGGTTATGGATATGCTTGGTAAGGTCGTGCAAGAACTAGACTACAACCTTTTAATTAAAATTTGACATGGTTGGTATGAATGGGTAATTCATACTATTGTTGTGGTGCCTAATGGTTTAGTCACTTCCAGGATTGTTGTTGTCCTCTATCTATTGTTATTATTATTGTCAACTGTTATTTGAACATTAAAAACAGATTTGTCAACTTGCTTTTAAATGTACTACATTATTGCAAATAAAGATTGCTTTGTGCCGAAAATGAAACATACAGCCTCCACTTAAATAAGCTTGCATGTAGCATATGTATAGGTCTGTTATTCTACACGTAAGTCTTGCGGAGTATAATTTTTGTACTCATTTGCTTTGCTTAACTATTTGTTGCAGAGGAGGAAGGTGAGCCCCTAGGGCCTCACTTTTGTGAAATGTGCTGCGGGTTCGACGACTAGCTTGGCGGTCCAGTCGGTTGCCTTGTGGGTTAAAGGCACACTGATTGTCTCTTTTGTTTATAGCCATCTTATGACACTTTTGCTTCCGCTGTTTATTTTTGTAATTATATGTATTTGGCCGGTCGGCCTCTCTTTTGTAATAACTATCCTTTATTTATTCTAACTTCTGGTTTGTTGCTGTGTTTCGGTTCTGTATGAATGAATGGAATTGATGCATGAATTTTGTAAAAGGGTGTGTATACTGCATTTCTGGGAAGTATACATGTCTCGAAGACACAGGTTATTTTGTTTGTAGTGCTAGGGTCAATTGGTGACTAAGCATTACAAACCTAATAATCCGGTCTCCTCACAAGTCAATATTGATATGGTAGAGGAGATTAAAACTTTTGCAGAGGAGAAAGAGAAGTATGTAGAGGAAGTTATTATTTAATCATAAGATTCTAACTAAATAATTAACTTATGCCTCTATTTACTTCGAAGGGAGTGCTTACTGGCGAAAGCCAAAAATGAAAGTGCTGCATCTGCACTTCATGCTCTTAGATTGAAATTATCTGAGGTAGTGCGGTGGTCATAGAAGAGAAGACCGAAGAGATCCGCCTCTTGACTCAAAAGAATGAAAAGTTACAAGAGATCCTGGGTAGACAATCTAAAGAAAGTCATGATCTCTTTGAGCAGAATAAAATGCTCATTAAGAAGAAAGAAAGGTAAAGAAAAGAAACTTCTCTTCATTTTTACAGAGCATTTGATCTATTATTTGCAATGCATAAATTTTATTCTCTTTTTTCATTCCTTCTTAGAACTATAAAAGGCAAAAGAGGATCTTCGGAAGACCTCTTCTAACAAAGATCTTCAGATTTAAGACTTGAAGGAAGTGGAGAAAAGAAGTCATACTGTCGTACAAGAACTTGAAAAGAAGGTAGATACCTTGATGAAGGCTGGCAAGGAAATTACTACGGTTACAGGAAATAGCTTTTCTCGGATCTCGGCTTCTCTACGAGAAATCACAGAGCAACTAAAGGCTCCGGTAACTCCTCTCGCAACCAAGATGACCCTGGACGACCTTAGGAATGGCATTTATACTCAAATTACGTATATTAAAAAACACATACCTGTTATGAAGACTACCATATATCAATATTTGACGAGAGCAATGACTCAAGGTTTAAACCGAGTTTTATTGAAGATAGATCTCCTTTATGGGGATTCTGTTGATCTTCAGAAGCTTGCCCTGCGCCCAAGTTCAAGACAAAAGAAGCAGGTATTGCAGCCCAAGCCAAGATCACACCAGTGGTGGCAGAGATCATCTGGAATATTGAAGCTAGTGCTCCTGCCCTTCCCTCAAGTGCCCCTGGCTCAAGTGTTCAAAAAATAACATTGTAATGATATAGATGTTTTGTTTTAAATTATATGGGATAATGAAAAGATTTGGTGTATGATAATTATGATTATTTGTTGAAAGTTGACTGACTATGTTCTGCAAATTAAAATTTTGCAAGTTGAAAGTTGTATATTTTGCTATGTGTATGGATGTGTAGCCCCCCACCCGGAACACTGTATTCGGCAACGCGAGAAGTGTTTCGGGCGAACAAATGCGTTAGGATCAGGATATATATTACAAAATCAATGATCCGAACCCGCGTGTATTTAGGAAGATGAAGTCAGACTATTGGGCTCTTATGCAATGAGAATTGGCTTATAGAAGGGATCCCAAACAGTTGTCATTTTCTAAATGTATACCAATGGCCATTTGATAACTAAAGACACTATGACCCATGAGCGAAATTGATCAACCGTAGGCACCTACAAAAGATGGTGATCATGTATGCGATATAATACGAAAAAATTGATACAAAAAAAATCAACAAAATATTGACAGTAAAAACTGAACTTATATAATATAGCAAAAAGATACTTATACATAGAATTTTTGTGGATATCATGGGGATATGCTCCAGATCTTAGGATGATATGACAATTGGAAATGGCGTTAACGGTTTGTCGTTTCACGTGTTTTCGATAAAGTTTTAGAACTGTCAGGTGACAGGCAGTCTGACCGGCCATAGCATGGCGGTCGGACCGGTCCCAAATCGGTCGGACCGGCCATGAGCGGCGGTCGGACCGACCGTGGCCAAAAAGTGTCAAAATGAGCTAGGCCAAAAATAGAGGGTGTAGGCAAGAGAGGGGATTCTATTACACTGGTCCCATAATTTTTGGAGTCCCCAGCCAAAAGTTCTATTCGTTTTAAATTTCCAGAAGGTTTCGGAATTTCAGGGCTTGAAATTCGGCTAAGTCCTTTTGGGCGGTAGGACCGTCCTATAGCTGGCGGTCCGACCGGCAAGGCTGGAGGTCCGACCGGCCCTGAGGGGCGGTCGGACCAGTTATCACTTGAGCGCAGGCCTTCGTGGCGGCGTTGTTTGTTGGTTAGGTCAAAGTCATGAGTTTCAGGGCATATGTATTGCATGATGCATGTTTTGACTAACATGTGTCAAGTTGTGAAGAACTTGTTCCCAAAATCGGTTTACTTGTCTATGGTTGTGCAGGTTGCTTGGTGGTCAATGACGGTCAACAGCGAGGAAAATCAGGACTAGGCTTGGAGAGCTGAGGTCCAGAACGATCGACGATGCCGGGTGAGGTCAATGACTCAAGCGTGACGCAAGATGGACAAGGGTGACCTATTAGTAAATCCGAGGCGCAAGATGGCGCTAGGTGAAGCTGTTTAGGTCAAAAGGTTAAAGACGGCGCTTTGCGAAACGTGCGTGTGTGACCCGTTTGTTTTGGGCCTTAACAGGAGCCCAATAGGATCAAACTTCTAGAAGGTCTAAGCCTCCACTATAAATAGGAGAGGGTGGTGGCTGCACCATCTCTTAACCCTCTTTATATTAGAAAACCCTAATTTTGTTTAGGGAGAGCTAGGCATGGAGGCTAGGGTTCTTGAAGTTTTGAATGGATTTTCGTGCTCCTGGATTGACCATTGATCCTTGATGGAGTGGGTGTAATCCAGCATCAATCACGTTTTAATCTATGCAAGGTTTGCTTGAGATAAGTCTCTTTTCGTTCCTGCTTTCAATTTCATGATTTTAGGGCTTTCATTGATCCACGAGTTTTTACTTGATATCGTCATGTGGATTAGCTTCATGTGTTGTGTGGAAACTCATCTAGGATCTTCGTGATCATCAATCACCCACGAGCAAGCGATTGGATCTAGTTTTCACTTTTGCTCGGTTTTAGACCCTTCTCCAATCAGATCGTAAATGATCTTTGTTTGTCCAAGAATTATCATAATTGTTGATTGGAATAGGTCCTTAATATCATAGAGAAGGTGTATACCAAGTTTCGTGAAGTTTGGAGTTGAGAATCAGAAGTTAGATCTATTTGTAATTTCATCATCGGGGTTGTTCTTACTGTTCTGGAGCCTGGCGGTCAGACCGCCCGAGGGCACCGGTCCGACCAATTTGGTCAGCAGTCCGACCGCCACTAACACATCGGTCAGACCGCCAGTACTGATTTGTGCTTTAGCTTGTGTTGATTTTTATCATATTAGTTAGGGGTAAATTGGATTCAATACTAGTCTTCCGCTGTACTGGTATATTGATCTTCATATCTTCCCCATAGCTATTGGAGTGAAATTGTGTTGAATTCATAATTTGTGAAAAAGTGAGCGTGCTCCTATTCACCCCCTCTAGTCGCCTTTTCGGTCCAACAAGTGGTATCAGAGCCCGGTTAGTTCAATCTTGATCTTAACCGGTCACTAAACTTAGGCGATGGATAAGTTCTCCACTAAACCGCATATCTTCGATGGGCACGACTATGCCTATTGGAAGAATCGTATGCGAGTATTTCTTGAAAGCGAGGGACAAGCTATATGGGATGTTGTTCGATCCCCGCTCATTATTGCCGAGGTTTCAACGCATGCTTCTGCAGTTCTTTTGGCTAACAACAACAAGGCCAAGAACCTTTTATATGGTGCGCTTGGTAGACAAGAATATGATCGGATTTGCAATCTTGCAACTGCGCACGAGATTTGGAACACCCTCGAAACCTATCACGAGGGTTCGTCCCAAATCAAGAAAGTGCGCCAAACAGTCTATAAGTGCGAATACAACAAATTCGAGATGCGTCCTGGTGAGAGCATCGATGATATTTTCAGTCGCTTTAATAAAGTGATTAATCAGATAAAAGCCGTTGATATTGAATACTCTCAATCTGAAAATACCACCCATCTCTTGGCTGCAATCAACACCAAGAAGTGGGAGATAAAAGCTACTGCTATAGAGGAGAATGTGATCTTTGGAGTCTTACATTGGAGTTGCTTTATAGCAAACTCAAGACCCATGAAATTAAAAGAGTTGATCATCCTAAGAAAGACAACATGGCATTGGTAACAGATCCTCTCAAAAGAGCTTCTGATGGTTCTCTTGAATCTTTTTCTGGTTCTTCATTTGCTTGTTTATCTGCTATTCATGAAGAGGAGCTTGAGAGTATCCCTGAGTTTGAGTTAGCTCTCCTTGCTAAAAAATTCACACGGGCCTACAATAATATGAGAAACAAAAAGAGAGGTGGTCCGGTGACATGCTACGAGTGTGGTGAGCTCAATCATATCCGGGCAAATTGCCCCAAGCTGAAAGGTAAGAGCAATCATAAGGAGGGAAAGCCAGCTTGGAAGAAACCTCCATTCAACAAATCAAGGTTTGAGGCTAGTAAGCTTGTGAAGGCCGCTCACCGGGTTCTTCCCGCTTTTGAGGATCAATCCTTGAGCGATGTGGACTCCGGGAGCAAGGAGGACAAGGAGGAGGAGATCCCTCAAGATAAAAAGAAGGGGAAGACCAAGGATTTCACAGGCATGTGCTTCATGGCATTGACATTGACGACAATGAGGTACCTCTCTCTTATGATGTCCTTTCTGCTAAATATGATTCTATATATGAGCAACTGCTTAATCAAGATGAAGCGCTAGAATTTGTCATGACTAAAAATAAGAAACTAGAGTCAAAAATTGGTAAACTGAAATTAGAACTTGCAAATGTTAAGACTCTTGAACCTGATAAATGTTCATCTTGCTATGCTTTGCTTTCAGAATTTGCTAAACTGCAATCTGCTCATGATACTGCTTTGCAACAACTTGAAAATGCTAGGACTGAGTTAGTTGAGGTTAAAACTGCTCCTTGTGAAAAATGCTTAGTGTCTAGCAAGTTGATTGCTTCTGGTGTGGCTGATTCTAGTTCTTGCACTTTTTGCTTAGAGCGCGAACATGAAGTGAAAGATATTTTAGAAGCAGCTAGACCTAAATATGCCAAACTTAAGGAAAGTATTGAGTTTTCTACATGTGGTTCATGTCCTGCTCTTAAACTTGAAACTGCTTTATATAAGGAAGAATATGCTAGAGCTATTAAAGGTAAAACTTGTGAGTCATATGCTAATTTTGAAAAAGAAAATGCTTAACTTAAGGATACCTTAGAAAAATTATCTAAAGGTAAGAAACAAATAAACGTGATTCTAGACAAGTCTAAAACTCCTTATAAGAAGCAAGGATTAGTATACAATTCTCAAGACAATTCAAAGCCAAAAGTCACTCAAGTCTTGGAAAAAGGTTTAGTTGAATTTAAAACTCAACCTGCAAAAATTATCCTTAAACCTGCAGGGATTGCCCAACCATCTGTTAATTCAAATGGTGCTTCTCCTAGTGGTATTAAGTATCATTGCACCTATTGTAAAAAGAGTAGACATTTAATTGAGTTCTGTTGGCGTAGGTTGAAAAACGACAAGAAAATTTTACTAGAATTTCATCCATTCAACCTAGAGGTTTTATGAGACATGGTAACATAGAAAAGAAGAAACATGGTTTAGGATTTGTTTCTCATGTTCATCAGACTGGCAGTCTGACCGCCGTAGGAAACCGGTCTGACCGCCAGGGTCACCGGTCTGACCGCCGTTACTACACCGGTCTGACCGCTAGCATTGTTCATCATCATGCTCCTAGACAGGATAACTCTCATGCTAATCTAACCATTGCTCATGATAGAACGTTAAATAAAATCAAGGATAGCACTTCTGCTTTGCATACTACTCGCAGACGTGTGTCTCAGTACTGGGTTCCTAAATCTTGTTTAACTAACCCCAGTATTGAGACACATCATTCTTCTGTGCCTTGATTTTCAGGATTGCCGCGAAAGGGGGAAGAACACGTGGTTCGTCGACTCCAGCTGTTCACGCCACATGACCGGAGATTCAAGATGGTTCACCTCTTTCACGCGGGCGACAGGTGATGACTTCACCACCTTTGGAGATGATACACAAGGGCGAATTGAAGGAACATGATTGATCAGAGTGAACGACAAATTCATCCTGAAGGACGTCGCTCTTGTGGACAAGCTTAGGTATAATCTGCTTTCTGTCTCACAGCTTCTTGATAATGGATATGAGACTAGATTTAAGAGAAATGCTTGTCGGGTGCTTGATTCTGCTGGTGAGCTTATTTTTGGGATTTCTAGAGTTGGTAGAATTTTTGAAGCTGATTTTTCTAAATCTCTTGCTGGATCTCTCAAATGTTTGCCTACATCTTCTTCTGAATTCTGGCTTTGGCACCGACGTTTGGGGCACATTGGTTTTGATCATCTGACGCGAGTTAGCAACCTTGATGATACGGGGTGCCCGATCTTCTCGACGTAGAACCTCTCGATAACTTGTGTACCCTGACGAACCACCAGCTGATCCCCCGCGCCAATGCACGGACTTGCAACTCTATGGAAAATTCGCCCAAACACACACTTGATTGGATCCTCGCTGACCACAAGCGAAGATCGTCGAACCCTCAATTCCCAGCGGAAAAGCAAGAACGACCCCTTGTTCTCAACGCCCAATTCCCTCTGTTTTGGCTATAAGCACAACAGGAAAATCAAGCAAAGGCTTTGAAAATATATTAATCGTGGTCTGAGGTTACAATGGGGTCTACCTCTATATATAGTGCTCCTACTCCTCCTCATGGCTGGCCAAGAGGCCCTACTCTATCCTAATTCGGATTTGGAGTCCTACTCCAATTCGACACATTCCAAAACTGAAAAGGAAACTCGATTTTACAATAGTCATATTGTTTCGGCCATATCTTTTGATACGGGACGAATTTCGGAGTGAGGGAGGATCCGTTGGATCGGGCTTGAAGTTAGCTTTCCAACAAGCCCAAGAACACTCGAATCGGACTCCGTTTGTGAAAGTTATGGCTGTTTTAATCGGACTGTCCTGCTGATTCCGAATCCGAATTTGAGGCTGATTCCGAATCCGAATTGAGTTATGAGTTGATTCCGAATTTGAATTTGGTTGGGCTTGTGGAAGTTTCGAATTTGACTTGGATTCTTGTGCTTCTCCTCCCTTGCTTGTCTCCCACGAGCTTCTCCTCCATTGTGAAGGTCTTTCTTCAAGAACAACATCATATTCTTCATCTCCGTTTATTATTGAATCTTCTAATCTGAGCACAAGCAAAACACTAGTTTTAGGCGATGAAATTCTCAACTAATTTAAAGGAAATTCAGTGAACAAATTCACCTGTTGGATAAGCTTCTCTTGTTTTTCAACTCTCTTAGTAAGCTCGTGTTGTTCTGAGGTATTTAATGAATTGAAAATATTATATGAAACAACATAGCTAAGGATGTCCGCATCACTTGAGCTTATGAGAGGTTTGCCCAAACTCAAAGCCGTCAAGGATGCTATTTGTGCGCCCTGTAGGCATGGCAAGCAAGTTGCCGCCTCACACCCATCAGTGACTATGGTTATGACTGACGGACCGGGACAATTTCTTCATATGGATACTGTTGGTCCTGCTAGGGTTCGGTCAGTCAGTGGCAAATGGTATATTATGGTCATAGTCGATGATTTTTCGAGATACACTTGGGTGTTCTTTCTTGCTTCAAAGGATGAAGCTTTTGATCATTATCATGATCTTGTTCTTCGTTTGGATTCTGAACTTCCTGGTACCTTGAGAGCGATCCGCAGTGACAATGGTACGGAGTTCAAGAATACCTCGTTTGCCTCTTTTTGTGCTGAGCGCGGTATTGAGCATCAGCTCTCTTCTCCACACGTCCCTCAACAAAATGGCGTGGTGGAAAGGAAGAACAGAACCTTAGTCGAGATGGCTAGGACGATGCTAGATGAGTAAAGCACACCGAGGAGATTTTGGGCTGAAGCTGTTGCTACTGCTTGTCACATTGCAAATCGTGTCTTCCTAAGACCCTCTTTGGGCAAGACTCCTTATGAGCTTCGATTTGGTAGAAAACCTTCTGTCTCGCACTTTCGAGTCTTTGGTTCCAAATGTTTTATTATCAAGACAGGAAATCTAGATAAATTTGAGTCAATAACTTTTGATGGTTTATTTCTGGGTTATCCTGCACATTCGAGGGGTTTTCGAGTCTTTAATGTTAAAACTAACATTATCCAGGAGACATGTAATGTCACTTTTGATGAGACTAGCCCTAGAGCTAGATCCGATGTTTCAAATGATTCACAGGTGACAGAGAGTATTTTTGTGAAGGAAGATGAGGACGAAGATGATATTTGTATTCCACCTGCTGCTGTTGACGCTCCTGTTTCAGCGCAAGAACCTGTTGTGACTACTTCGCCTTCAGATGAGGCTCCTGCTGCATCTTCATCATCAGCAATACCTGTGGAGGTCGAATATATGCTTTTCCCTCCGGGTGCACCACTTCATATTCAAAGGCAGCACCCTCCAGATCAGACAATAGGTAATATCCATGAGCGAGTCACTCGCTCCAGGTATAATGATCTAAATCTCTACTCTCATTCTGCATTTGTTGCTTCTTTTGAACCTCGCGATATAACACATGCTTTATCGGATTCTAGCTGGGTTAATGCCATGCATGAGGAGTTAGAGAATATTGAGAGAAATAAAGTTTGGAATATAGTAGAACCTCCTAGTGGTCATAATGTTATAGGAATCCGCTTGGTTTTCAAAAACAAACAAAATGAGGATGGTTCTGTGATTAGAAATAAGGCTAGGTTGGTAGCTCAGGGCTTTAGCCAAGTTGAGGGTTTCGATTTTGATGAGACCTTTGCTCCCGTTGCTAGACTAGAAGCCATTCGCATTTTGCTTGCATTTGCTGCATCTAAGGGATTTAGATTATATCAGATGGATGTTAAAAGTGCATTTTTAAATAGTTTCATAGAAGAGGATGTTTATGTTAAACAACCCCCAGGCTTTGAAAATCCCAAGTACCCAAATCATGTATTCAAGCTATCAAAAGCCTTATATGGTCTTAAGCAAGCCCCTAGAGCCTGGTATGATAGACTTAAGACCTTTTTGCTTAAGAATGATTTTGAGATGGGTAAGGTAGATAAGATTTTATTCATTCTTAGGCGTGGTAATGACTTCTTGCTTGCCCAAATTTACGTTGATGATATTATTTTTGGTGGTTCTTCTAATGCTCTTGTTTCCAGCTTTTCTGAGACTATGTCTAGGGAATTTGAGATGAGTATGATGGGAGAGAACATTTACTTTTTGGGGTTTCAAATAAAGCAATGCAAGGAAGGAACTTTTATCCATCAGACGAAGTACACTAAAGATCTACTTAAACGTTTTGACATGGGTGATTGCAAGCCAATCTCTACTCCCATGGCAACTTCGACTGTTTTGGATCCAGATGAGAAAGGAGAAGCCGTGGATCAACGCGAGTACCGCAGCATGATCGGCTCCCTTCTGTATCTAACGGCCTCCAGACCGGACATTCACTTCACGGTATGCTTTTGTGCAAGGTTTCAGGCGTCTCCAAGGACTTCCCATCGCCAAGCCATTAAGCGCATATTCAGGTATTTACACTCTACCCTTTTATATGGCATTTGGTATTCCTGCTCTTCAGCTTTGTCCATTAGGGGTTTTTCAGATTCTGATTTTGCGGGTTGTCGGTTAGATAGGAAGAGTACCTCAGGCACCTGTCACTTCCTAGGCACTTCACTTGTATCTTGGTCTTCTAGGAAGCAGTCCACTGTTGCACAATCCACTTCTGAAGCTGAATATGTAGCTGCTAGTTGTTGTAGTCAGATTTTGTGGATGGTAACCACTCTTAAGGATTATGGGTTAAATTTTGCTAGTGTTCCTCTTTTATGTGATAACACTTCTGCTATTAACATTGCTAAGAATCCTGTGCAACACTCTAGGACTAAGCACATAGACATTCGCTATCACTTCCTTAGAGACCATGTCGAAAAAGGTAATATTGTGCTATACTTTGTGGAGTCCGAGGCTCAACTGGCTGATATCCTCACCAAGCCGTTAGACCCAACTAGGTTTGCCACCTTGAGAAGCGAGTTAGGGGTAATTTATCCCTTTGGGTTGGTTTGAGGGGGAGTTAGATCTTTTCTGATCTTACCTTGTTCTTTTGATCTTTTCTGAACTTTTTGATCTTTTTGAACTTTTTAGGTTTTTAGGCTTTTATTGCATCTCATTGTATCATATCGCATTCATATGAAAAATTCAACAAATGGTATGAAAAATCCAAGTCATACTCAAAAAGATGCATTGTAGTTACAGTTTTTCTGCTTATCTTTTAAGATTGATGAAGCTTTGCCTATTACCCTTTGGAGGTTTAGTATTTCAATTTTTGCTTAATGCCATGTCTAGTTCTTTTACTTGCTATAATTATCATGCGTCTACATGTGTAGCTAAGTCTTTGCTATATGAGCTAGAACTCTAAAAACAACTCGGACTAAAAATTACAATTTGTGGATGTTTTAGCGAGTTACGCAATTAGTGCTCCTTTTGTGACATTGGCCCTGTCAGAATTGCTTTGTTAGCTCTTTAATCTAAAATTGACAATTACTTGAGCTTCTAGTGTTCTTGAGATTCTAGAAACTGCTTTTGTGAAACATGAAAAATCAAAAGATTGTCTTATGCTTAAATTGTGCCAAACTACTCTTACGAGACTGCTTGTCAATGACATGAAGTTGGAGATAGTTTGATGAACCAGACGATCTCATGGGGACTGCTTGTCAGAAATGATATGAACCTCAAGATTTGTCACCCTGGTAGAAGCTTAGAAAGAGTTTGTGGATGGCTCCTAGTCCAGTATCTTCTTTACTAAGATATACCTTTAATCAACTTCTGGTCGAAACTTAGGATGATTTTGTGGACGGCTCCTAGTCCAGGATCTTGTCACTAAGTTAGATCATTAGTCAACTTCAATATTCAGTGCAAATAAAAATTTGTTGAAAAATGGGCATTTGAGAAAATTTGAGCAAAATGTTTCAATACAGGACCTGATTGTCTCTTAATATGGTCTTTGTTAGCTTTTTGATCTTACTTTGACATTCTGACATGGCCAGTTTCACTTTAGGATCCCTATTGATGAACTTGCTGAATTTGAAGCTTTGCTTAAATTGATCAAATATATTGCTTTACTTTTGAGCCTTTGTGCTTAGCTTTGATATATATATCTTACCATGATCTTGCTAGCGCTGTCAGGCTTGATATGATGTTTGTGCAATATTAGAGATGCTAGCTTGCTCTTTTGGGTAATCTCCAAAGCTTCTTGTAATCAAAAAATGAAAAATACAAAAATGAAGCCACTCCATTGCACTTCATGCATACTCCTTCTTATGCTTCTTATGTTTTGCTTCTTTCTTCATTCTGCATTTGTTATCTCTGGATGAGAGGAAGGCGTGATTCCTTGATTACTCCATTGTCAATGGGGGAGAAGATGTGTTAAAATATATTAATGCTATGCATAGGGTGGGGGAGATTTTTGGAGAAGATGGATCTTTCAATGTTATATATCATTGTTGTACAAAGAGGGAAATGATATATAAAAAATATAAAAAGGGAGAGAAATTGAAAATTTGAAAGTTTATGAAATTTGAGGATCATAGTGAGGGGGAGTTCTTGAGTTGCATTCTTATTGGCTTATTGAATATTCTGAACTTGAATTGCATTCATTTATCCTCACAATGATCATAGGTCAATTGAACAATTGTTCTTTCATATGGACCTCAAGTGAGAATTTTGACTCTTTTATGGAAATCAAAGTTTTTATGCTTTCTTTTGCCTTATCTCACATGCCTATACTATTCTGATGCCAGCTTGGTCATTTACATTGCTTTTTCTTGCTTATGGACCAAGTTGTGCCTTTGTGCGAAAATGAAAGTATTTTACTTTTCAAACCTACAAATTATATTTTCTGGATTATTGCCAATGTGTTCATTAAGGGGGAGATTGTGGATATCATGGGGATATGCTCCAGATCTTAGGATGATGTGACAATTCGCAATGGCGTTAACGGTTTGTCGTTTCACGTGTTTTCGATAAAGTTTGAGCCGTCGGTGTGGTGTGAGATAGCATGACGGTCTGACCGGCATAGCATGACGGTCCGACCGGTCCCAAATCGGTCGGACCGGCCATGAGCGGCGGTCGGACCGGCCGTGACCAAAAAGTGTCAAAATGAGCTGGACCAAAAATAGAGGGTGTAGGCAAGAGAGGAGATTCTATTACACTGGTCCCATAATTTTTGGAGTCTCCAGCCAAAAGTTCTATTCGTTTTAAATTTCTAGAAGGTTTCGGAATTTGAGGGCTTGAAATTCGGCTAAGTCCTTTTGAGCAGTCGGACCGGCCTGTAGCTGGCGGTCCGACCGACAAGGCTGGAGGTCCGACTGGCCCTAAGGGGCGGTCGGACCGATTGTCACTTGAGCGCCGGCCTTCGTGGCGGCGTTGTTCGTTGGTTAGGTCAAAGTCATGAGTTTCAGGGCATATGTATTGCATGATGCATGTTTTGACTAACATGTGTCAAGTTGTGAAGAACTTGTTCCCAAAATCGGTTTACTTGTCTATGGTTGTGTAGGTTGCTTGGTGGTCAACGACGGTCAACGGCGAGGAAGATCGGGACTAGGCTTGGAGAGCTGAGGTCCAGAACGATCGACGATGCCGGGTGAGGTCAATGACTCAAGTGTGACGCAAGATGGACAAGGTGATCTATTAGCAAATCCGAGGCGCAAGATGGCGCTAGGTGAAGCTGTTTAGGTCAAAAGGTTAAAGACGACGCTTTGCGAAGCGTGCGTGTGTGATCCGTTTGTTTTGGGCCTTAACGGGAGTCCAATAGGACCAAACTTCTAGAAGGTCTAAGCCTCCACCATAAATAGGAGAGGGTGGTGGCTGCACCATCTCTTAACCCTCTTTGTATTAGAAAACCCTAATTTTGTTTAGGGAGAGCTAGGTGTGGAGGCTAGGGTTCTTGAAGGTTTGACTGGATTTTCGTGCTCTTGGATTGACCACTGATCCTTGATGGAGTGGGTGTAATCCAGCATCAATCACGTTTTAATCTATGCAAGGTTTGTTTGAGATAAGTCTCTTTTCGTTCTTGCTTTCAATTTTCGTGATTTTAGGGTTTTCATTGATCCATGAGTTTTTACTTGATATCGTCACGTGGTTTAGCTTCCTGTGTTGTGTGGAAACTCATCTAGGATCTTCGTGATCATCAATCACCCACGAGCAAGCGATTGGATCTAGTTTTTACTTTTGCTCGGTTTTAGACTCTTCTCCAATCAGATCGTAAAGGATCTTTGTTTGTCCAAGAATTATCATAATTGTTGATTGGAATAGGTCCTTAATATCATAGAGAAGTTGTATACCAAGTTTCGTGAAGTTTGGAGTTGAGAATCAAAAGTTAGATCTATTTGCAACCGTCATCGAAATTTTTCTTTGCTCGAGCACGGCGGTCGATCGCCCGAGGGCACCGGCCGACCGATTTGGTCGTGATCCGACCGCCACTAACACATCGGTCAGACCGCCAGTACTGATTTGTGCTTTAGCTTGTGTTGATTTTTATCATATTAGTTAGGGGGTAAATTGGATTCAATACTAGTCTTCCGCTGTACTGGTATATTAATCTTCATAGCTTCCTCATAGCTATTGTAGTGAAATTGTGTCGAATTCATAATTTGTGAAAAAGTGAGCGTGCTCCTATTCACCCCCCTCTGTCCAACAATTTTTGAACATGTTCAATGTTCCATGTGTTAGATAAAATATGACCATCCTCTATAGCTAATCTAACTGATCCTAGCCTAGCGAGAACAACTATAGTATATGGACCCTCCCATCTAGAGGATAACTTGTTCAAGTTGGCTTGGTTCTGGATGCGTCTTAGGACTAGGTTACCCACATGAAGTGTTCTTAGACGAACTCTTCTATTA
This sequence comes from Hsuehochloa calcarea, assembly GCA_036346395.1. Taxonomy (NCBI): domain Eukaryota; kingdom Viridiplantae; phylum Streptophyta; class Magnoliopsida; order Poales; family Poaceae; genus Hsuehochloa; species Hsuehochloa calcarea. The sequence goes on along the minus strand of CM070611.1, from coordinate 21,517,549 downwards.
AAGTAGCGTCTCAGCCCTTGCAGATAGGTAGCCGATTTTAATAGTACGCAATCACGTCTTTCTTCTAGCATATTGACGTCATCTTCACGCAAATCTCCCTGATTTATTTGATCTAGGAGGTCTATACGTGTGAAACCTAGTTGAATCTCACTAGGTAGCACTACTTCTGCGTCAGCAGCGGCGCATGGGGAGCAGTGTCGGCTCAAGGCAGCTGAGGGTGGCTTGTGATGACGCCGAGGCAGCGCTATGTCGGCGGAGGTGATGTCGCACGCGGGGGCGCCAGCGGCGTAGTGGAGCACGGTGATGCGGTGGCATGGTGACAGCGGCGCTGAGGCCGGAGAGGCGGCCAAGGGCCCAGCGGCACGGCGCAAGCAATGCGACGGCGGCGGAGGCTATCGTGAGCATCGAGGAAGAGCGACGCACACGGGTGCCAGCGACGCAGCGGAGCACGGCAATGCGGTGACCGAGGACCCAGCGAGGAGAGAAAGGCCAGAGGCGAGGCCTGGAGCGTAGGCCGGGTGGCCGGGGAGGTGGTGGTTGAGGCAGGAGTGCGCGACGGCAGCGTAACGAGGGGTGCGGCGGCTGGTGCGATCGTCCGGCACGGCGACGGTGGAGCTAGCCGACCTGACCAGAAGAAGAAGATGGGAGGAGCAGGGTGCCAGTCGACTGGTGTAGGAAGAAAGGCAGAGGATGGAAGATCTGGCGGAGAGAAAGAGAAGAGGAAGATGAAGGATGGGGAAAAGGGAGAAAGGCTGGAGGAAAAGGAAAGTAGGAAAAAATAAAAGAAAAGAGGCACATATGGCCACAATAGTATTTCTCAAAATCTATGTGATTCGAGTAGCATTTTCATAATTATTGAAAGGGTGTCACTGATCATTTCTCCTAGTCAAACACTTTAACCTGATACCGGAGGCCAGAGGGTAACGACAGTAGTATTTTTCAAACAAATTTTGCGAAGCAGTGGCATGGGAAGAATAAGCTAAAAAACAATGACACAAACCAAAAGTGCAGTTGAAGCAGTCACATAAAACAAAAAATTCCTAAACAATAGGTGAGTCGGCAGTTAAAATAGGCTAGGTACACATGTGTACCGATAGTCTTGTTACCACCGTACCTGTGCCCCAGGGAGTAGCTTTACTTTCAACTACCCTCTCATCCGCAGCATACTAGTGATTCTTCGATTTTACCGTCGATTCCGGGAGTAACAGTTTTTTATTGTCGATTTTAGGTGACGTGGGATCTTCTTTTTATTGTCAATTTTACCGATAATCACTTTGATATTGGGTTTTACTATTAGATTAGGTGATACCAAGATTTTTACAGCCAATCGCAACACGCGCGCTGTGTTTTACCACCAATCACACACAGGAAAACGCGTGAGCTGGCGCGCCACGCGCAGAATAGCTATTCAACGTGCGAGCGCTATGTGGGTGTGTCTGTGTATATATATGAAAATGGTATGGTACTCCTGGGAGTACGTACTTTCACTTCTTATATACCACTTAAATCGTATTTGAACATACTTCAATAATGATTATAAGATACTCAAAGTAAGTTTCATAAAAAATTCATTAAAATCCTTTTTTATAGCAAAATTTATGTATATACTTCTTTTTATATATGAAAAAAATGCTCCAATGATTTTTTTTTTCAATCAAATCATGTTAAAGTATCTTATAATTAGTATTTAAATATACTAAAAGTGATAAAGAAGTGTAACATACTTATTTAAATGGTATATTAAAGGTAGAGGTACATACTCCTAAGAGTACGGGAGTACAAAACGGACATGTGTGTGCGTGCGCGCACATATCCTTCCTACATTAGTTTATGTTTGGAACATAGAAACTTCTGTTAATTATTGTAGGAAGTGAATTGTTCTATTTAAAATTTCTACAAAATTCATGCATCCCAAACATGCCTAAAGAAGGAATTAACGGTAGGGGGATTCAAATTTACTTGAGTTCCGTAGGGTAAAATATGGAAATAGACCCAAAAAACAAAAAAAAACAAAAAACAGAGGGAAACTTAACCTGCACTCCTGGTCCTTGTTTGATCATTCTTGTTAGCCACATGGCTTGCCTGAGGAATTTTCCGTAGTCCAAATTGCGATTTTGCAACCAACTTTTTAAAAGAAAGATATCACGAATCTGCAGTTTCAGCACCCAGCCAGTGATAAAAAGAATTTTTTTTATTTGCCAAAATGCTCATGTATAGCTTGATTATGACAGATAACTTGTTTTCATCAGCCCAATCGAACTTGTTTTCATCAGCCCAATCGAACAAGAGAACACAATCAACAGACAGCTTCAAACACTTCCTATCAACTTCCACTCTGCGGCGGCAGCTAAATTACAATAATTTAGAGAAGGAAATAAAAGTTTACCTTGCAATTTTTTTATATACATTTTAACACAAAAAAAAACAGAAAGTCACCGGCACAGGGTTGCCAAGCCCTTGTTCACATCCTCACCGGTTCAAGGAATGTTTTCACAAAATACATTAGTGAAGTGATCAAAGTTGTCAGCTGGACCGGACACTAGCTAACAGCATAAAATGACAAGACTGCCTTGAAGTAAACATGGTTTTCCCCCATAGAACTCCCCCATAGAACTCGCCAGCATTTCATTACGGATAAATAGATGACGGCAAATAGTGATTCTAGTTCGCTAGATGTACCGAACTAGTAACCATTGACTTTTTCTAACAAAATATGACAAAGCTAATGCTATTCTCGATCAGAAAAATGATGCGAGATCCAAAGCTTTTTCCTTACTTTCACAATATACAAGGATCTATACTATTAAGGGAGAAACACCACCACCCAGCACTGAGTTGATCGGCTGGTACAGCTATGACATCCCTCGGATTCTTCAACTTCTGTTGATTGCAGTTTTGCAAACAACCTCCCTTGGGTTTCATCTTTATGTATGAAAAACGATGCATTGGATGATGAAGGCCACCCGAAAATTACAGGGTGTAATCCAAGGTGATCGGAGCTGTTCAAAACCAATGAATGATTTAATGATCTAGAGTGACAAACAGGGCACCCCTTCAGGAAGATTTCCAGGTACTGTAAAAGGCATCACATGTCTATCAGGAAATATTCTACGAGGGGCAGGTTCAGAAGTTGATGAACCCTCAACTCCAGCTGCATGATGATTCCGGCCATGGAACCTCCCCAGCCGGTTCACAATAGAAATTCTCTCCAAATCTTGGCAGTCCAATTGTACATCTAGCATTGAAGCCCTCTTGTTCAAGCTGCAAAGGGCAAATCATATCTTTAAGTGTCACCGCAGTAAAAGATCTTGTGCTTTTCAGAAGATGCAGGACTAACGAATGAGATAAGAAAATTAACATCATCAGAACTCATTTTGACATGCATTCGGGATCATCAATCCAGGAACATGAAGTGGAAAAATAAAAGGAATTTGCCTCAATAAATTATATATATATATATATATATATATATATATAATCAGCAAGGTTAACCAACATTTTTGTAGCATCAATAGAATTAATTTGCAGGACCATTACAGTTTCAGGAGTCAGATTGACAAAAGTTAGCTGTAGAATGGCTAAAACACACAAAAAGGGCATAAGGAAAATTTTAAATCCATTCACATGTTCAGTTAATTATACAGGAACAGAAGTAATTGTCCTTCAAATCAAATGAAGAACCCTCATTACCCATTGGTATATCAGGTATTAGCATGGAAAGCACTCCACAAAGGTAGCAATTGCCTGCGACTTTCATAGAAGACAGTGACCATACAGATCTGGAAAAAGACTACAAAAGGTGCAGTTTTTTTCAAGTTCGGTGATACCTTTTCCCTATTTTTAAAAGACTGAATGTACCAAAACGGAAGCTGAGTTTGTGTGATTCTTAATTTTTCATGTATAACTTCAAAAAAAAAAAACTCCCTCTGATTGCAAATATGTCATTTTCGACATTAGCACGGTCTCCAAGATGACATTTTGACCATCAATATTTATGAAAAATATGCTGTTTTCAAATAAAAATAACTATACACTATGAAAGTATATTGCACAATGGATCTAGTAATACCAATTTCATATTGTCAATCTAGGTAATTCTTTATATATTGATAGTCAAACCTAAAAATGTTTGACCGGTATGGATTCTAGGATGACTTATATTTGCAATCGGAGGTAGTACATTTAATTAAAATATGATATGTCATGTCACAGCTGTTATTTGATTAGGCAAACCCAAAATGCTATTAACCCTTCTGCAAAAAGGGACATTTCTCAACAGAATTTTCGTCCAGAAAGTCAGTAACCATTGAAATGAGTCAACAACGCCAGATGCTCGTACTTTCTGAGACCCTGTAGCCTTTGCACCTTTAAAAAGAAGTGATCATGCAGCGAAATTCCCTCTAATGCTTCTTTACATGATTCCATGTCTTCCTACCAACTGAAGACAATTTCATTTAAAAATAATGATACAAAGAATTTTCATGAACAGATTGATTATCTCGCCTAACGATACATTCATTAGCACCAAAGGATCATCTCAAGAATTATATGGTCCTCTCATTACATCACCAAATAATCAAGCAAAATGTTCTCAACATTGGTTTATCTGAACCATAAGATCACTGGAATCACTAGGACAAAAGTTTAGTTGAGAACAATTTTTTAAATTATCTGAATTCAATAGAATTCTTACGCAAGCACCGCACCTAAATCTGCAGCATGCCAAACATTTTATCACATCGTTGCAACTTGGTTTGGTTGTGTTTTCTGTTGATATCATATACAAATTTTATATACCCTTTTGGTAAATAATGGGCTTCAGCTTCTTTATTAAGGCAATATCAATTCAGAAATATATTCAATATACCCAAAATCTGATTTCATAAATGAATTGAGTCCGTCACAGTATCTAGTAAATTATCACAGCCAATTATCCAGGGCAATAACCATTATACCGAAGGAAATTAGGATTTGCTTATTAAATTGGGATGGGAATGTGGAATAACCATTATCCAGAGCATCTCCCCAATAAACAAGGCTCACAAGTGAAACAAAAATTATGTAAATGAATTACACATCAAAAGGCACAATATTGGCATGTTGAAATGACACTGCTGCCCTGTTTAAGTTCACACCATCCTTTATAATGGAATTGTTACAAGCACAAAAAGCACATACTAACCCTTTTGGCAAAAAGAGAATGGTAATCACATAATAAGTATATTGAACATGAACAAAGCACACGCAATGGTAATCACATAATAAGTATATTGAACATGAACAAAGCACACGTAATGGTAATCACATAATAAGTATATTGAACATGAACAAAGCACACGCAAGGATACAGGGAAAATTAGCAATTGCCAATTAAGAATCGGGACACAATGATTGCACGCACCTCACAAAGTCATTTTCCATTTTTTTTAATCTTCCAACAAAGAATTCCACAGCCTTCAAGAATTTGTCTTCCATTTTCTCAGTAATTTTAATTTGTTCAGATGACCTGGTCAAGGATAGTACACATCTTAGGAAAATTTTGAGCTAAATGCAGGTTAAAGCTGTCTACGACGCACAAAAAGAACTAACCAACCATGTGACTGGCAAAAATATTCAATTAACAGGTACTTACTTATTCCCACTATTTATGAGAGCGCCAGTGCCCCCAGATGAGGTTGAAGCCATGCTGCATGCATCCCTTATAGTCAACTTAGCAACAGTATATGTCGCACTTTCATACACTGATACAGCTTGTGCCTTAAGAACAGATGCTGGTATAGCAGGGAGAAGTTGCTGAATTAACCAAGTGGTCAGAATTAGCCTTTTGCGTGGTAAATAAAATACGGGGGCATCTCCTAGAATGTCCACTTCATCCTCCACCTGCTACAAAAATATATTACACAATACACATCACACATCAAGCTCATTGGGCCAAAACACGAGAGCTAAATTAAATAATAAATTATCTCATACAGACCTTCTCCATTAATCGGTTAGCTACCTGAGCCCAGTACACATCCGGGGAGCTGTAAGTAATTTAAAACATTACATTCAATAGAATATCGAAACTGAACAGAAGAATAATTAGAGTAAACTACAAATAATAGCAACTAGGAGAATAAGCAGAAAAATTGCTAGCAACAATTGTGCAAAGGGAGAAAAGTCACCTCATGTTTGTCAACTTTTGGTGTCCTCCAACAATTCGACTCCAAGAAACAAGCACAGGAGCTTTAAATTTGCGTTTCTTTGGTCTTCTCACCACAGAAGATGCCTTTAGACTAGAATGTCCATGTGCAACAGAATTACTGCAGTCAAGTTCATGCTCAACCGGACTGCTACTGTCCATGTTCAAGGAAACTTTTGGAAGATTATATGGTGTTGCTGCTTTCTTGGCATTGTACATAGCAAGATTCTGACCATTTCTGTAGCTCTCATGCTGTTGAAACCAATGAGCCATTTGAGGGTTGATCCTTAATCCATCACTTCTTTCAGTTAAATTTTCTGCTGAGCTTGTACCAAGAGATGAGACTTGATTTTGAACATCAGTTTGTGGAGTGGCCATATCATGGGAGGACAACTCCCTTGAATGAAGCTGGGATGGCATGGTTGGGGTTCTCTCCTCACTGTTCCTAGGAGCAAAGCTTAACATCTTGACATCTGATGGGAATGAGCTAGGAACCCTTGAGACCTCCATATTTTCTGGACATGATCTCACTGAATTATTTGCTGGAACTCTTTGGCCAACACTCCAGTCAACCTGTGAAGCATCAGAACTCATCTCAGTTGTTTTAAGCCTCTTACCAGATGTATTGCTTGGATCAGTATCAACAGGCTTCATGGCCCGCATCTGATGTAATAGAGAGTAATTTTGCTGCTGGGCATTTGAGGGTGTTGGGATTCCATGCAAACCGATGCCACTAACACTAGAAGCTTTGTCAAAGGAAGAACTCATAGGCAGAAAGTTTGCTGCCATATTCTCCCCTTGTCTTTGGTTCATGATGCCCTGCTGCATCAAGTTCCCATCCAAGGAATGCCTCTGCAGGGATTCTATCTTTCCCGATAAAATATCTCCCATTTGATCAACATTTGGCACCTCAGATGAGGTTGACTTTGCGTCATTGTCCACAACTCGTTTTACTTCTCGATTTTCTGAGTTGGGAGTAGTTGTGGCAGCATCAGATGGAATCTCTGCCTTCAGTCTTTGATAATCATCCTTTGGAGAACCCCATAGGGTGGAATCCCCAACAGTATTTGGAAACATCATGGACTGGAGAATATTGGGAGTAATTTTGTTATGTTGGACACCCGCCAGACGCTGTGCCGAGATATTTGTCCATACATTCTTGAACATTGTTGCTGAACTAGCTTGCTGAGGCTGCTGAGAAAGAGAATTTACAGAAGCAGACTTTGACTCTACGACTGGATATTGCTGGCCTGTACTTATCTGGGGGAGACACCCACTTGGCAGTCCAGTATTATCGGTTACTGATGAGTGAAATGGTGAAGATCGACTTGGATAACCAGATGGCAAAGACTGACCAGGAGTGGAAGGTAGCTGTCGCTGGTCTTCCTCTGGTACTGAATAATCAGATTGCTTGCTGTCAACAGAGGTAGGACTGGTCCATAAATGACCTGCAGTTGGTGGTCGTTGGGATGGTGGTGCAAGTTTTAATCCAAATCCTTGTAAAGAAGGCTGGTTAAGTTGTTGATGAGCAGTAGCAATATCAGCAGATTTGTTGGGCATATTACCAGCAACAACAGCATAGTTACTTGAGTTGTCCACCTTGTGAAGGAATTGTTGTAGCATATGTTGACTACAGAAGACAAGAATAACAGAAAATTAAACAAGACAAAATATCTCCTATGGCACAAAAGCTAGTTGATAGATCCTGCAGTACATTCCAATAAAATAAAATCCAGACAAATATTTGGACTCAAAACACCAATTGATCAAAAAAATAGTTAAATAAGATAAAAGGAATAATGTGCTTTTGAGGTTCTAGTTCCCTGTACTATTACTACGTTTCAAATAGGCAAAATTGGCTACAGGACACTCAACTTTTGTGTTCTTAGCTATTGGACACCTAAAAATTGTCTCGGCCAAAACACACTAAAAATTTGTGAATCTTCGCTGTTAGACACTCCTCATTAAAATAATATATCTGGTTGATTAGAAGAGAAACTTTGTAAAATGACCTCAATGCCCTCAACGCACAATGACTGACACACCGCACAGCAACAATGGTGGTGCACGAGAACCAAAGGCACAGCGAGTGGCGGCGCAACTCTGGCGAGGGCGTCGAAGGCGAGTTCCAGGACGTGAAGCAGTGGAAAACGACGCGGAGGCGACAACGAGCGGTGCACGGAAACGGATGGTCATCGAGGCGGTGGCGGCGGAGCTCAGGCTTGCGGCGACGACAGGGGACGACTGCGGCTCGACCAGCTTGGAGCAGCTGGTCAAGGAGACGAGATGACATCGAAGCTATCTGGCCGCACACGGAGGCCAGGGGAGGACGAAGGCGACCGGCGGCGAGGAAGAAGCGACGGCGACAAAGGGGCTACGGTGGCAGACGATGAGATCGAGGTGGCGGTGGTATAGTGGACAAGCGGCAGCAGAAGACGGCCAAGAAAGTTGTTGTAGGCGATGGCTTCGAGCTCCAAATCCGGCAACACGCGGCGACTTCGGCTCCTAATGTTAGGGCTTCGAGGGCGGAGGCGGCATATGGTGGCGAGGACGGAGGCTAGTGCGGGAAGTGGCGAAGCCAAGGTGGAGGCGGGAGAGCAGTCCATCGGCGCAGAGAGGAGTGTGGAGGCGAGGGGTGCAAGGAGCAGGCCACCGGTGCGGAGGTGAGGGGCACGAGGCGGCCGTGGCGGGCAAAAGGGGGAGAGAAGAAAGAATAGGAAAGAAGGAAGGAGATGGAAGGGCAAAACAGACTTTTCACAAACTTTCTCTCTCCTCTTCAACCCGGAAATGATATTTTAATAGTCTCAGTGTCTACCAGCAAAGAGCCACAAATTTTTCATGCCTTTTGGCCAAGACACGATTTTTGGGTGTCCAATAACTAAGGACCCAAAAGTTGAGTATTCTGTAGCCAATTTTTCCTGACAAAATATGAGGAGCTAGAAAAACTATTCACTGTGGTCGGTCACATGCAATCCTCAATGCTTCATCAGATTACTAGCTGTCATGCAAGCTGAGTAAACATATGGTGTGGGCAACGGCATAAAAGATTAAGATATAACATAGTGTGATAGTGACATAGGTAAATTGCTAAATAAACTTGTAGTAGCATAATTATAAGGTTCAATCAAGTCAATTTACCCAACTACTGCATATCATGCCCCATCTATCTGGTCAGAACAGACAAGGTACTATTATGGGAGATGTCAGCATTCCAGTCAACAAATAACTGTGTGTGCAAAATATTACACCATGGAAGATTGGAAGAATGATGTGACTTTCAAACCTGAAAGTGGGTGACTGAGAATGAAAGAAGCAAAAAAATACCTTGTTTGGACTGCCCTATTTGGATTTAGCGACAATGTTGCATCAGATCCTCCAAAGGGAGATTCACTGGAGTAGTTATTGGCTATGGCATGTTGAAACTTAAGTTGTTCCTCCGCCATTGCAATTTTCTACAAAGGTAAAGTAGTGAAAAATGAGAAAGCAGAAATGTACTCAAATCACACATAAAATATAACCAAGGAGAAGATATATCTTCATTATCTAATAACAAAGATGCACTCTGCTGGATATACCTCGTTTGCTGAAGCCATGTTACCAGCAACATGGCAGTGCCCACCCAACAGATGCTCTTGGTTATTTGGGGGCCGAATTGACTGTGACATAAATTCAGTATTGGACACTGAATTGGCTGGTAAATGCGCAGCACTAATTCCAGAGGTTCCACTCAGATGATTGTGCATCGCATAAGAGCCCATTGTCTTCTGGCCAGACTGACCCAAATATTGGGCATCCATTCCAGCAAAGGAATTTCTTCTTGCAGAAAAGGTACTGCTTAAATGCTGTCCATTATTTGAAATGTGTCCTTCAGTAGAGGTTGCATCATTTCCTTGTGATTCTGAGGGTTCTGAAAACCTTTGCCCCAGAGTATGGTTTATTCCAAAATTTTCACTGCTCTGACAAACCACCATCTGATGTCGGTCCTGACTAACCATTGGCATGCTTGAACTCATCATACCAATATCTTTACCACCATAGCATTCATTTGGCACTTGAACAGTGGTTACATTAGGCTTCAACTGTTGAAGCCTATGAACTGAATCTGTATTAACCCCAGACTTCCAAAGGCCTCTATCACTATTGGAGATATTTGGAGTATTATTGGCATCTTCTCCATGGGGATTTCTGCAGTTCCAGTCATTTTGGTTATTACTAGTCTCCCTGTTAAAATTATGGTTAAAAGTGTTTTGCTGTGACACCCCAAGTCCATGCGCATTCTGCGGCATAAAATGTGCACCAGTTGATTTCGAATTTCCTTTTGGCAGCCCAGGTTTCTGCTGTGCCCATATACCATTTGATAAGTGGACCTGTTCTTGTGGTCCGTACTCATCAGAATGACTTTGCTTTAAGCTCTGTTGAAAATACCTATCATTAGCTTCTGTAGTTGGCTGATAACTGGTAACAGCGACAGGAGATTCATGAGATAATTTCTCCTGTTGGTCATAAGGAGATTCTGTGGCATGCTTGAAACTGGTGAACTTTGAATTGTTCATGGTTCCTGAAGCACCATCTCGTGAGGGTGAAGGTTGTGCATTTGGAGATGCACTGCGCAGGTTTATATTATTTAAAGCCACAAGCTGCCTCTGTTCCAGACCTGGCAAAGTTGAATTATTGGCAAACTGCGGGTTTGTATTTTGGAAATTCACACCACTCATCTCTTCCTGGAGGCCATTTGCACTGCTTGTCGACTGTAACGCTTCCTGCATAAGGGCACTCCAGCTACCCTGTAGAAATTGCACAGCACTGTTTGAGTTATCATTGCCCAATGAATTACCAGGATCTGCTCCACCTGATGAATTTCCCTCTCTTAACAAATCTCCCCAGTTGCTATCCTCATCATTTCCATACAAAATTTTCTCCTCGGTGGGATCAAGACTAGCTATGCTGCTAGTTGGTCCTACGTGTGGTGCTGACTGAAATTCAACTTGGTTTGTCCTACCATGAAAATCTTGAACATCAAAAGCAAGTTGTAGATGATTACCTAGAACAGGACTGTCTGCCTTCATGTTACCACCTTGAATCTGAGTTGCAGTATCACTTAATACACTTCCATTCTCATGAAAATTCTGCAGAGTATTGGGCATACCTTGTTCACGAAGACCATGTTCACTCCGGAACGAATTAACTGGGCTAGAAAACATTGTTGCCTTATCTGTCTGGTCTGAGCCTGCCCTTGACATTGCATTATTGGAAGCATTATGGGAATTAACTGGGAATCCTGGGAATTGGGAGTACTGATTTCCAGAACCTTTGTTCATGCCAGCAGGAAAGGAATAAAAGGATTGGTCTACTTTGTTGGGATGTAACCCCATCGGTCTAATAAGATTTTGGCTGTTTGAGTACACTGAACCATTTACAAAGTTGCTTGTGGCAGGAGAAACACCAAGTTGCTCCCACTGTGTGTTACCAGTATTGAACATCTGAGAGTTACTTCCTAACCGGGAGCCACCAACAGCAATATTATTTGACCACGCATAACTTGATGGCTCATTCATAGGCATTTCATTCATCATGGTTGGGAACTGATCAGCAGTGGTTGGTTTTGCAGGTGCATGGAACTGTCCAAAGGAATTCTGCATCCTAGCTCCATGATCAAGCCGCCGCTGCTGTTGTTGCTGTTGCTGCCTCTGAAACTCTTGTAGTCGCTTATACAACATCTGTTGTTGCCACATTTGGACATCACTATCACCCCCATGCTGTGAGGGATGAAACTGTGACATGCCGTAGGTGGTTCCTTAGTATCCAGTGTCAGCCGAAATGTGACTGGTCAGAGATTGCTAAATTCTTAAGTTTCATATCAGATGGTACAATAACAGCTTTTAGAACAGTTTGCTTCTAGAGTGATGAAGATGATTTGACTGAAAATGTGTTTCTATCAGGTAAGATTCATCACGAAGTGATAAATGAAAACTCAAGCTTAGTGTAACTTGACACTCTTTTCATTATTGATCACAAGGCCTGCAAACATCAAGCATTCATGACATCAGAACATAATAGATCGCTGTTGGCCATCTGTCCAGCCAGAACATAAGCAAGAATCCAGCACAACACTCCCCTCTCACATCACAGTATTCCGCAATATCGGCAATATAATAGAAGGTTGGAAAACTAAAGATAGACAGATTTGCTAAATATCATTATCAAAGGACAAAACTGAGATTTTTTTCTTCAGACATTCTTGGATGCAGAGCTGGAAAGTAAAAAATTAGAGCCTTCCAAGGAAAGCTTTCATGATGTAAAACAGTGGCAAAGCACAGTAATTTTCTTTCCATCTATTTATTGTTATGAACTAGGAAATTATCCTTGTCATTAAAGACCAAAAGATAAGTTAAGCGCCAATGAGGTAATTTGTGAAGCAACAAACAATCTCTATTATCCAACCCTACTGTCAACCACTAGCTACGCATATAACCTGTTAAAAATTACTACCAGTAGAATCAATCTTCTCCTCCCATACACACATGGTTAGTTACTCAAGAACTTAGTGTTGAGCACAACCAAAAGGCATGCAATTGCTAAGGTGCACAAGAAAGTGGTACAATGTGCAAAAAAACAAATAATACATAGCACAAGCTCTGAGAATGTGACAGTATGTTTGCTTTTTCAAAAATAAAAATTCAATTACAACTTAATAAACAAATACATATATGAGATGAAAACTTGCCCCATACCAAAAAAATTATAATTAAATGAAGCCCCAAAATCTCTCAAGCCCCAGTAAAACTGGGGTACACAGAACTATCTGCAAAGTGTTGTTATGACATAAGCAAAACAAGAAGAAAAAAAATCTAATTAATTGCGAGACTTGTTCACATGGCAATCAAATGATCATAAGCTTAAATATACATCTAATTAGAGAATTACAAGACAAGATACAAGAAAATAGCATGAACACATGTCACACTGTATTTTAACCTTATAAGTCCTTGGTTTCCCTAATTAATTAGAGATAATGCAAGTTAACCTATACTCAGAACCTACCAGTTCATAGGAGAGAAATAATGTAAGCTTGCATATTAACTGCAACAATTTCTCATATCCTTGGTTTCCCAAATTAATTAGAGATAATGCAAGTTAACCTATACTCAGAACCTAACAGTTCATAGGAGAGAAATATGTAAGCTAGCATATTAACTGCAATAACCTATACTCAGAACCTAACAGTTCATAGGAGAGAAATATGTAAGCTAGCATATTAACTGCAATAATCTCATATCATAGGAGCGAGAGGCATCAAGCGCTAACAATAAGATATCATATCCATCCAGACGATGAGACTTGACATTTACACAATAAAGACACATAAATTAGCATAGACGTCACTAAAACTACTTGCTCAACCCACAATGCGCATCCTTACAAGAATTTTGACAAGCCAAAAGCTACCAAAATAAAGGAAGATATAGTGACGAAGCAGAGAAACCCAACAATGGTCCAAAAACCAATGTGTGTACATGGCTCATGAAAACCAGGCTCGGTTTTCTCAGCATAGATGCAGAGGATGGACCAGTCAGCAATGAGCAAATACCAAGATTGCTCCAACCTTAATACACCATCTCCCTCGAATAAGATCCTATCTTTCCCAGATCACAAAACAGTACTGGTCAGCTGCTAAACCAACAAAGAACAAACAAAGCTAGGTCCAAGCTCGTCAGTTATCGTCAATTATCGACCAAATGGAAATCTAATAGGACAAAAAAGAGTATGACCAACTCAGTGAGGCTACAGCCACAGCGAATTATAACACTCCTATCGATATCCTTAGCTGGAGAACCCAACATTCACTCCATACAAAAGTCAAGAACAATACTAGAAACGAAACATAAAATCCTTGCGACAAGAGAAGTTGTAACCGCCTAAACCCCACAAGAAACAAGGAAGCAGCATGAGCTCTGCCTTGCTCACAGAAACGGCCACTACACACAATTCAAGCTCCAGAACTATCCAACCCTACAAATTCAAATAAATTAGCACCTACGAATGATCGCCAAACATGTGTCAGGACACTCTAATCCCTCTGCGCCATCAAATTCTCCACTCCACACCACACCCAGATCCCAAACCTCTGCCCAGGCACAGCTCGCACTAAGTTCCAAAGCTAAGCGACCTTAACTGATGCTTGAATCCACCAAACCCTAGACCATTCCCCACGGATTACTCCCCAAACCCCCCTAAATTCCGCGCCCAATTCACCACCAGAGCCCAAACAACGCCAGGATCGACCACCACGAAGCCCCGGTCGCCCCCCAACACACGCAGATCCCGCCCAAACCACCCGAAAAAATTCAAAAACAAAACACATCCGTCACATGACGCGCAGGAGACCGCGTAGAAGAACCTACCACATATAACCTTCAACAAGACGAGAGAACCCGCGAATTCCGGTAGGATTCGGGCGAGGCGTACCTCGATCGGCGTGGCGCAGGGCGTGTGGGGCTCCGGCAGCGGCGCGGGGGGCGGAGGAGACCGGGGCCTGTCGGCGCTGGGGGCGGAGCAGCCGGCTAGGGCGCGGGGGCTAGGGTTAGGGTTTCGTGCGGTGCGAGGAGCCGAGGGGAGGGGGGGGGAGCGTGGTGAGAGAGGGGCAGCGAAGATAAAGCGATATTGCGCGCGGGCGTCTCCACGGCGACGGCCCGCTTCGAGCCGCGGCCGGGCCGGGGTTGGGAGGATCTGGGCCTTCGATTTGGAGTAGGTGGGGCGCGCGGGGCAAGCGCCGTTGGATTGGGGGAGGGGTCGGCGGTGGGAGGCGACGGCGTTTATGAGTGACGCGACGGCGGGAGGGGTAGGCGGGGGAGGGAGCTACTAGGAGGTCTGGCTGTATTAACCTCTACGGGGCAGTTTATCCTACAAACTTCAGCCGGGGCGGTCTTCGGACCGGGCATGTAAAAGCCCGAGTGCGGCCCAAAGCTTCGACATTTGTACATTCTTCAAGCTTGAAGCCCGGTCCGGCCAAAATAACGCTGCCAAATCCCGAATGGGAGAATTGACTATTTGCCACAGTTTACAAGTCGACAATTTGTTATTATGTTCGTAACAACCGATTATTTATCACACCTTTCTTTGCACCTTGTTGTTTTTCCATTTTTTAGTATTTAAATCTTTTTCTAGTCTTGTTGGCCGTGGCCCACATAGCCACGGACTATTTTACCCTCTCGGTCGAGTCAACAGCTATGTGGTTGGGTGGAACCATCCTGAACCAGACCCACCGCGCCTCATCCACCTCACTCCATCCTCTGATACGGATCAACGTGTGTTGATGCGTAATGTGGTCTAATCTTTCACGGTACTTGTATTTCAATTCTGATTGGAGCAAAACTTCGCTTTCCTCTTTCTTGATTCGGCAAAATGGACGAAGTATCTCCAAAACAAGTAATACTTGGTTGATATTGAATCAATCCGAAGAGAGAAACAAAATCAAACCGGAAGAACAACACCAAACCGTGAGCAATTGAGGACACTACGAATTGGTGGGATGATCCACAAGGAATCACGGATCTTGGAAGACCAACCTCTCTCTAATATCCACGCAATCACAAAACCCTAGATGAGAATTTCCAAAACGCATGTATTCATTTTGCGCCACATAAACCTGTGACTTTTCTGTATTTTCTTCAAGTCTGACTTGCTTACAATGGGGCTCTACCCCTAAATATATAGCACATGAACATTAATCCAAAAGTCTTTAGAATGATGAATGAACTGACTCTAAGATCGTAGTAATGAACGATGTCAAGTGCATCTTGTAGCAATGAATAGTATCCAAAAAGTAATCCTATTGCTAACTCCTTCAATTCGAAATTTAAACTACTCTAATTGCTAAAAATAGATTAAACTATCCTATTACAAGTAATTTATAATTAACTTCTTTTAAAGAAAGATCTGAATTGGAATTGCTCCAATCCAAACCCATTTTGGATTCTTATGCTGAAAATGTATTAATTTCGGAATAGAGTTTGAATTTGGTCCTTTTGTCTTTTCTTGGCCGAATTCACTTGTAAACTTTGCAACATGCAAAGCCCTTTGTTCTTGTATCTTCCCATATCCGCTAAAGCTCCCCGGTCGGCCTTCCTCCCTCTCCTTGCTCTTTGCCGAACCTGGTTCTTGTTTCTTTATCCATTGATGCATAATAGACTTAACTTGAGGCTTAGTACACACTTGCAGCTTATGGATATTAAATGTTGTAGTAGATGCACCTAGGGCCTCATCATCATCTCTCTCGCAACCACCACCTCACTTTTTCACAAATAATTGATTTAATAATATTTCACTCCAGTAGCTATGGAAGCTATGCAGATCAGTATATCAATACAGCGGAAGACTAATATTGAATCCAATTCAAACCCCTAAGCAATACAACAAAATCAACAAAGATTGAAGCAAATCAAAGCACTTCTTAGGTTGGACCATTTGTGTCATCGCGATCGGACGGATTACTGCCGGTGAATCGGTGACTCTGGCCGTCGTCCGACCACCACCAAAAATGTAATGTAAACAACCCGATGACGAAGTTGTAAATAGATGAAACTTTTGATCTACTAATCTAAACTTGGTGAAACTTGAAACACACCTTCTCTATGATATCAGGAACCTATTTCAATCGAAGATTATGATAATTCTTGGAAGAATAGAGATCCTTTTCCGTTTGATTGAAGAAGGGTTCAAAACCGGTCAAAACGAAAACTTGCTCGTGGGTGATTGATGATCAAGATGATCCTAAATAGGTTCCCACACGTCACAGCAAGCTAGATCATGTGGAGAATTCAATCAAAAACTCACGGATCAAAGAAAGACTCAAAATCATCAAATATAGAGAAAGAACGCAATGAGACAAAATATGATCAAACTTTCCTTTGATTGATTGATATGATATGGGCTTACATCCTCTCCATCAATGGAGGACAATGCTCAATCCAAGAGTACGAAAATCACATCAAACTATTAAGAACCCTAACCTCCACAAAAACTCTCCCTAAGAAAATTAGGGTTTACAAAAATAGCAAAAGAGACGAAGTAGAGGTGCAGCCACCTCCCTCCCCTATTTATAGTGGAGGCATAGACCTTCTAGAAGTTTGACTCAATTGGACTCCCGTTAAGGCCCAAAACAAACGGGACACATACACACGTATTTTAATGTGTCGTCTTTATCTCCTCTTGACCTAACTAGCTACACCTTGCGCCATCTTGCGCTTCGGATTAGCTAATAGGCCACCATTGTCCATCTTGCACCACGCTTGAGTTCATTGACCTCACCCGGCATCGTCGATCGTTCTGGACCTCAGCTCTCCAAGCCTAGTCCCGATCATCTTCGCTGTTGACCGTCGTTGACCACCAAGCAACATGCACAACAATAGACAAGTAAACCAAATTTGGGAACAAGTTCTTCACAAGTTGACCCATGTTAGTCAAAACATGCATCATGCAACATATATGCCCTGAAACTCATGACTTTGACCTAACAATCAATATCGCAGCCCACGACGGCGACGATCAAAGTGAAAACCGGTCGAGACCACCCCAGGTCGATCGCTCTCGCCCCGGATGACCGCCACCTATGGACCGGTCAGACCGCCAGCTGGGACTTAGCTATTTTTCCTCTCTGGAAAACCGAAACCTACTGGAATTTTCAAACCAATAGAACTTTTGACTGGAGACTCCAAAAATTATGAGACCAAGTGCAATAGAATCCCCTCTATTGCCTGCTACCTTTATTTTTAGCCCAGCTCAAAATACTACTTTCTGACATTGCCGGTCCGACCGCCGCTATGGCCGGTCGGACCGATCTTAGGCCGGTCTGACCACCGCTTAGACCGGTCAGACCGCCTAAGCCTGACAGTACTGTTTCTTTGCTGAAAATACGTGAAACGACAAACCACTAACGCCATTGCCAATTGTCACATCATCCTAAGATCTGGAGCATATCCCCATGATATCCACACTCCCCTTTGATGAACACATTGGCAATAATCCGAAAAATGTAATTTGGAATTTTGAAAAGTACCTTTCGTTTTGCGGCAAAGCATAACTTGGTCCATAAGCAAAAGAAAGCAATGGAAATGACCAAGGCGGCATCGAATAGCATAGGCAAGTGAGGCAATTCAAGTTCGAAAAGTCAATAAGACAATAAGAATACAATTCAAAACTCCCCACACTATGATCCTCGGATTTGAAAATTTCAAAATCTCCCCTTTTTATCATTTTTATAAATCTTCTCCCTTTGTGCAATAATGATATATCTTCTCCCCAAATTGAAATATCTTCTCCCTTTGACTATGGAGTTTCATTCCTGATATATCTATTGAATGCAAGAGCTTCATTTTTGTATTTTTCAAAAAAATTGATTATAAGAAGCATGACCTAGGTTGGCGAATGGAGCCGATTTGAACTTTGATGGAGGAGTCGGTTGATAAGACATGGAGGAGCCTAAGCGAAGGCTCAAAAGTAAAGCAATAGATTTGATCATTGTATGCAAATTCAAATTCACAAGTTCATTAACAGTCCTAAAGTGAAACGCCATGTCAAAATATCAAAGTGAGATCAAAAAGCTAACAAAGACTACATGGAATCGAGTCCAACCATTTTGCTGTATTTTTCAACAGTTTTCTCATTTGACCGATATTGAAGTTGACTAATGATCTAACTTAGTGACAAGATCTACTAGAGCCATCCACAAACTCATCCTAAGCTTCGATCAGAAGTTGATTAAAAGTATATCTTAGTGAAGAAGATCCTAGACTATGAGCCATCCACAAACTCTTCCCAAGCTTCTACCAGGGTGACAAATCTTGAGGTTCATGTCATTTCTGACAAGCAGTCCCCATGAGATCGTCTAGTTCATCAAACTATCTTCAAGTTCATGTCTTTGACAAGCAGTCTTGTAAGAGTAGTTTGGCACAATTTAAGCATAAGACAATCTTGATTTTTCATGTTTCACAAGAGCGGTTTTATATTCTCAAGAACACAAGAAGCTCAAGTAATGGTCAATTTTAGATTCAAGGCTAACAAAGCAATTCTGACAGGGCCAATGTCACAAAAGGAACACTAATTGCGCAACTAGTTCGAGTTGTTTAGAATCCTAGCTCATACAACAAAGACTTATCTGTATATGTGAAAGTATAATAATTCTAGCAAGTCAAAGAACTAGACATAGCATTGAGTAAGAATTGAAATACTAAAGCTCCAAAGGGTAATAGGCACTAGTTGTTAGAGTTCAATGCATCTTTTTGGATACCACTTGCAAGGCTTGATGATGGTAGCCAACGTTCAAAAGATATGTTGGAAAAAAAGAAAAGATCAAAAGAACAAGCAAGATCCCTAACTTGGAATGGGTTATCGATTTGCGTGGATTTACATTCGGTAAGTTGATGGAACAGTTGGGAGAGAGGACAAGTTAGGGTTCATCTTAGGAGGTCCATGTATGGTTCAATGATATGGAGTGTGGTGGTGGGATGGGAAGTGTCGGGATACAAAAATACAATTTTGGATCATCTGTGTATTCGGACTAGTCTAGGATCACGCTAGTGCACATAGTATCAACATGGATGAATATCGATCCACACAAGACGATTAATAGAATAAACGACTAATTTGAATAGCAAATAATGGTTTTGACCTTATGGTCGAGTTTACATTTATTAAGCCATGCATGGCTGATAATAAATAAATAGCAGCAGCGGAATGAAATTAAACTCTAGCAGAATCCCATCAATTCACCACAGGCAACTGACTGGGATCAAGACCCAATAATCAGCACATTCGTAGAACTCCTCCTCAAAAGCAGGCGAAGACTCTTCCACTTCTGTTGATTGTTTGAAGCAAGCATGAGTACACAACCGTACTCGCAAGTCATACCATAAAATGCAGTTTATAGATGATGGCTTATTCCAAATGAATGGCTTCTATGGTTATTTTGCATAAAGCAACATTTGCAATTGAATATAAATAATAGATTGAGAACAATATTTAAAATAAATAAACAATCATAGTTTAGCATTTGTTTTTCACAAAGAACACACGGTCTAAACAAGTTGTTCACACAACCACATCCTTACATCACACAGCTCCCTTCACAAATATTTTAGGAAAATATATCCCTCTGTGAAATCCCCAAGCATGTTCATGACCGCGAACGTGGCTATTCGAATAGATTGATTTAACACTCTGTAGAGATTGTACACTTTACCCACACGATACAATCGGTGTAGCTAGCACTGACCATGACAAAACCTTTCAGAAACTTCATCTCAAGCATTGACACTCCCGACGTGCTTTACCGTCGTCCAATTTGTACACATAGCTCTTGGTACGACATATATCGTTGGATCTGAAGATGGCGGACCGCTCATAGATGTGACCCAAACACAGCGGTACACACCTTCCACCCTAGCACACAGCCTAACCTATTTGTCTGAGTAGTCAATGTCAAGACTCCACAACTTACTAAGTTAGGCCCGTTTCATACTAGGCATGCGGTTGTATAGTAAGGCTCAGTTCAATGGCACACAAAGTTAAGTCTTTAATTGACTAAGGCAGGACTTTATTTTCTAACTAAATGTCACACAACCCAATATTCCTATTTACACAGTTTCCACCATATCACACAATATCCACCACTTGGCTCGGTCTAAATATTTTCCCACCTTGTTGGTTAAGTGCAACACATGTCATCAACGAGTAATAGCACACAACAAATACAGTTTTATCACACAGTTCCATAGTCACTTAGTCAAGTTTATATTTGCAACTCACATAAAATGATGACTTGTAGCATGGCTAAGCAATCAACTCGTCTCTAACCAACCTACGTTGGTGCTACAATAATACCAACAAATAATGAACCAACCTAGGGTGATAAAAGAATATGACATAACAATAGACAAAGTGGATATAATAATTTGGATTAATAACTAAACCCAAAAGCATTTTAAAAAGTACTCAAACTAGAATGCAATAATTTGAATCAAAGTATTTTGAAAACTAGATTCAACATGATCAAAGGTATAACTTGCCTTTGAATAGGTCTAGGTACTGATCTTAATCTTGAGGCACTTCTCCTTCTTCAAAATTCGCCGAAGTATCAACGTCTACTCGCAAACGAATTAAATAAACAAAAAAAATACTAGAGGCAAAACAAACTTAAAAAACTAAATAAAAATCATAAAGAAATAGATCTCAAATTTAGATAATTTTTGAATTTTTAATGGGCTCAATCGGAGTTCGGATGCAAAAGATATGGGCTTTGGAAGTTTGAATCTAAAGAAAATACCCTAAAAAGGATTTATTGGATTTATCTGAATTATTTTTCAACTGAAAAATCCGAATTATGGCGCAAGCATAATGTCAGCAAAAGATTTTCAGATTTAAAATAAATCCCTGGGAATTATGACATATGGGGCCCACATGTCAGCCACACGGCTCACGGTAGACTAAGTTCACCGAGCCGGTTGAATCTGGGAACGGTGGACCGTCCACGCACGCGACATGTGGTGCTGATGCGGTGACAAACGGGATGACACACAGGCGAGGGCGCTGAGATGGCAGCTGACGTGCCATGACACGTCAGGCCGACGGCGGCGTGGCTCCGAGCCCGATGGTCGACGGCGAATGGCGGCGTCTCGCTGGTGGTGAAGGGCACCGGTGGGTAGCTAAGGTTATTGCGAGTCTGATGACGCCCTTACCGACGCTCAGAACCCATAGCAGCGGCCGACGGTGAGCTCTAAGTGGCGGCGACGATCGGGTATTGCCAGATTGGAGCTCCAACGATGCTCCGGAGGTGAGGAGGGGCACACGAGGTAGCCCGGGCGATGGCGGACCCAGCGGCGTGCTCAACGTCGATGAGGCGTCACAAGCAGCGGTGCAATTCGCAAAAGAAGAAGCTTGGCCAAAACCCTAATTCTCGAATTACGGTGGCTCTAGGGCTTCGGGGTGGATGAGGGTTGGGGCTTTGGGTTGCGGAGGACCAGGCGAACCTCGGGGTGCTTTTTTATTGGGTCGGGTGGTGCCGGATTTGGAAGATCCCAATTCGAGTCTGTAACGAAGACGAAAGAACAATCCGAGATTCTTGGAGATAGAGGCCGATTCGGGATTTAATTCCAACCGAAATAGGTGCGAGATAGATAGAGCTAAAGATTGGTCGGGTCGGCGCAAAGAAATCGGGATGATTGTTCCGTTGTCGGATGAAGCTCCAAGACTCGGCAATGGCGGCGACGTGCGGCTTCGCGGGGAGGAAGACGACGTGAGGAGGACAATGACTCGGTGGGTCCACCTAACAGCGACGCTGAGACGCGGGCCCCTCCTTCAGTGAACGAAGGCGTGGACGCGCGTGGGGAGGGAGAGACCAACAGGTGGGGACCACCTGTCAACGAGAGGTGGGGCGCGCACGGGGGCAAGCCAGGCCGCAAAGTGCTGGGCCACGCGGAAACAGGAATGGGTTTCGGTGCATTACTGTTTCGGAGATTTTTAAATGATTTTTCTTTTTAGAAAATTCTAGAAAATCCAAATAGCAATTAGAAAATAGCAAATGAACTCAGAAAAATTCTAGAAAATATATCCAAACACATAGAATCCAAACAAAATAGTTTTGGCAATTATTGATGTTGGGATTAATCATATTAAATTATTTTGATGTTGGCAGTCCATATTAAGCTTTAAATAAAATTCAATAAAAATTCAAATTATGAATTTTTCAACTAGTAACTATTCAAAAGATTTTTAAAGCTCAGAAAATTAGGATGTTAGAGGAAGGATTCAACACACCTTCTAATTGTTTTAGGTATTTAACCATCGCAACAGAATGAAATGGGTTTGTTTCTTAATGGAAATAGTAGACAGAGTTGTCTATCTATCTAGCCAGTCTAGTGTTACAGTGGACCCCTTGGTGAATGAATGTGCTGGGACTTTCCACTGCAGTAGCTGATGAGGACATCCATCCCATGGATACAACTATGCCTACACATACAATTCGTCCACAAGAACCAAGAGCTGTGCTACAAGCGTTACGGATTCGGATTGATTTGCGCGATAGTATTAAGTTTAAATAGTCGCAACTTCTTCATACAGACTCTGTTTGGTACGTTATCGGACTTCATAGAAAGATTATCAAGTCTAATTCCAGCGGATACAACCTCATCTTCAAATTCCACCCGAGTCGACCACAATCATCAAAACAATCCACATTTATTTCTAACCCCGAGTCAAAAGGGTGCTGCGCCACCTCCACTTGGGCCCATGGGCCTTGTAACCCTAGGGCCTTGCGTCTACTTACCTGGCCGCCACCCTGGTCGTCTCCCCATATAGGAGCTGCCGCCTCCCTTTACTAGAACTTGGATTTCGTTGAGTTTAGGTTTAGCCATTGTGCAAACTTCTGTTCTTCAGTTGTGTCGGACGACCACTTGTCAGGAAAGCCTTTGGGATCCCACCTTTGTTTTTTAATACCATCTATACTACAATCTTATTCATAATATAAGATTGCCTAGATATTATTCTTGCTAGTTCTTCGATTGACACACCGATTTCAACTAGGAATCGGACACACCATCTAGGGAGGATGTTCCCTAGTTGGTCTCGGATAAGGAAACCCTGCCCAATTCAGAGACAGCCAAAATAGCGTGGTGTTCGCAAAAAAAAAACACACACAACTTTTGCATACATTGGAAAGAAAATGAGAAGATAAAGCGAAAAAAGAGAAGTCTAGTCAATCCAGAGATTTTATCATACGTGTACGCACCCAAGCACACACGCGGAAACTTCGACCCCAAAAAACATTGTTTAGGGCTTCAAAACGGGCCGCAAGCTCGAAAATATTCAAATTTCTCAGAATTCGCTCAAAATTGACATAGCCCTTTTACAAGTGATTGTAAGATTCCTCGTGAAGGCGGTATCCTTTTTCGAGCTTTTGAACTTCGTGTGCGATGTCCTATAGTTCTGCTGCGCCGTGATTTTGTTTGTGTTCTAGGCTCGCGTCTCTAGTACAGTCTAGCCTAGGACCAGCACTAACTGGCGTTGACGATTTTCAGCTTGCATTCTCTGTTTTTATTATTACTACTCCTTTCTACCATACTTGAGCCTTCCCAGCTACACCTTTTCTACATCGTACAGGCTGAGCTTCACCTGGCAATCGCTCCATCTAATCTTCAGAGATACGTTGATATCGCTGGTTGCCGATCACCCCTGTGTGCTTGGTAAGAATTTGATAGAAGACTTGAGTGTGAGTGACTTTTGAACCAACACATCCTAGTAGTTGTTAGGAACATATTCTTGTGATTTGCTAACAATGGCAGGTTCTGTAGAGCATTTGGATGAGGATACATCTCATACCCCTCGTATGAAGGCAATCATACAACATTTGTAGAGCCTCATGAACCTTCGTGCGAAGGATCTTGAGGAGGATGTCAGGGTCACGAATGAGCGATTTGTTCAACTTGAGGGCGCCTAGATTCAGACAAACGCCATACTCGCCGCGATGGAGAGAGTGCAAGGCATCACTAACACTTATTTGGCAGGCATTATGGCGCGCCTTGAGGAGATTGCCCAAGCATCCACTATTGTCCCCCCTGCTGCGCGGTAGAGGGACAAGATAAATTCGACTACGTGACTGATACTGAGGCCGATGACATGGGTAACAACAACAACGATCGAGCTCATCGACATTTACGTTTTAATCGATATGGTATGCGACGAGACCTCCCACGACGTGAGGTACATGACCACGATGATTTTTTGCTAAGGTTAAATTCACTGTGGCCTCTTTTAATGGTAAATGTGATCCTAATGATTATCTTAATTGGGAACTAGCTGTTGATCACAAATTTATTTGCCATGACTTTTCTGAGATTAGACGAGTTAGGGCTGCTACTAGTGAATTTACCGACTTTTCTTCTGTTTGGTGGAAAGAACATTGCCATCAACATCCCCATAACATACCTAACACTTAGGAGGCTTTAAAATTACTTATGTGGCATCAATTTATTCCCTTATATTATGCTCGTGATTTGTTAAATAAATTGCAACGCTTGCAATAAGGTACAAAATATGTGGAAGACTACTATCAAGAATTACAAATTGGTATGTTGCGTTGTGGCTTAGTTGAGAACGAGAAGGCATCAATGGCTAGGTTTTTGGGAGGGTTGAATCGACAAATTCAAGACATCCTTGATTATAAAGATTACAACTCCATTACTAGATTGTCATATCTTGCTTGCAAAGCTGAACGTGAATTGTAGGGACGCTAAACGAGGACACGATCTAACTCTTCTGCAGGTCGCACAAACTCATGGACACCACACACCCCTATTGCCCCGTCCACATGGCACCACCACCGTTATCTTCCAACAACAAGCAGCACCATACTACTTCAAATTCAGCACCACGAGTTTCTGAAGCGGCCAAATCAACACCACAAGCTTCTGCAAAAAACCTCCTCTTCGGTTGCTTTGACAAGACGAACTAAGGATGTTCAATGCCATCGTTGCTATGGACACATGATGCGGACCGTCCAAACAAGCACGTACTGATTATACGCGATGATGGTGGATATTCCTCTGCTAGTGATTTTGATGATAAAACATATGCTATGCTTGCAACTGACCCTGGAGGACATGATGATGAATCTAATCATGTGGAGGAACATGATGGCACCAAAGATGCCGATAAGTATTTGAGCATTATAGTACAACGCATTCTAAGTGCTCAAGTTTCTCGTACCGAGCAAAATCAACACCATAATTTGTTCCAAATCAAGAGCGTTGTCAAAGAATACTCGATTCTCATAATTGTTGATGGTGAGAGTTGCAACAATTTGGCAAGTATGGATATGGTGGAGAAGCTTGCTTTGCCGACTAACCCTCATCCCAACCTATACTATATTCAATGGTTCAACAACAGTGGTAAGTTGAAGGTAACACAGATAGTGAGATTAAACTTTTCTATGGGTTCATAACATGATTATGTTGATTGCGATGTTATTCCTATGCAAGCTTGTTCATTGTTATTAGGAAGACCTTGGCAATACGATATTGATTGTGTGCATCATGGTATGAATAATCAATATTCTTTGATGTTCAAAGGAAAGAAAATAATGTTGCATCCTATGTCACATGAACAAATTGTTAAAGATGAACTTGCTAGAGCTAGTAGAGAGAAAAATCTGGAGAATGCTAAGAGCGAAAATCAGATTGTAGCAAAAGAGCCCGAGCAACATAAGAAGAAAGAACCTAAAACTGCTCCTGTGAAGAATAAAGAAATTAAATTAAAAGGTGCTAGTTTTCTTGCTACCAAATCTGATATGACTAAATTGGATGCAAGTAATTCTGTTTGCTATGTATTAGTTTGCAAAGAAGCTTTTTTTCATTTGAGGATATACCTTCTTCCTGCCTCCTGTTGTCACTAACATTTTGTAGGAGTATAAAGACATCTTTCCGAAGGACATACCACCAGAGTTACCACCGCTTCGAGGGATTGGGCATCAAATTGATATAATTCTAGGCGCATCATTGCCCAATCGCGCACCATACAGGTCCAACCCGGAAGAAAGTAAAGAAATCCAGCACCAAGTTCAAGAATTGCTTGATAAAGGGTATGTGCGTGAATCTCTTAGTCCTTGTGCTGGTCTGGTCATTTTAGTGCCTAAGAAAGACGGATCATGGCGCATGTGTGTGGATTGTAAAGCAATCAATAATATCACCATTAGGTATTGTCATCCTATTTCTAGGTTAGATGATATGCTTGATGAATTGAGAGGATCTGTTGTCTTCTCCAAGGTTGATTTGTGCAGTGGATATCATCAAATTCGCATGAAATTAGGCGGTGAATGGAAAATAATATTTAAAACTAAGTTTGGGTTATATGAGTGGTTAGTAATACATTTTGGTTAAACTAATGCACCTAGCACCTTCATGAGACTAATGAACGAAGTTTTACGTGCTTTCATTGGTAGATTTGTGGTGGTTTATTTTGATGATATATTGATATATAACAAATCATTAGAGGAACATCTTGACCATTTATATGCTGGTTTTAATGCTTTACGTGGTGCATGTTTATTTGGTAACCTTGAGAATTGCACCTTTTGCACCGATCAAGTCGCGTTTCTTTGCTATGTTGTTACTCCACAGGGAATTGAAGTTAGTCAAGCCAAGGTTGAAGCAATACAGAGTTGGCCGGCTCCTAACACGGTCACACGGGTGTGGAGGTTTATATGACTTGTTAGATTCTATCGCTACTTCGTGAAGGATTTTAGTATCATCGCTGCACCATTGAATGAGCTCACCAAGAAGGGCATGCCATTTGTTTGGAATGCCGCACAGGAGAATGCCTTCACCACATTGAAAGATAAATTAACACATGCACCACCACTCCAACTCTCTGATTTTAATAAGACTTTTGAACTAGAATGTGATGCCAGCGGAATTGGTTTAGGTGGTGTGTTGTTACAAGAAGGTAAACCTATAGCATACTTCAGTGAGAAATTGAGTGGGCTTAGTTTGAACTATTCTACTTATGAGAAGGAGTTATATGCACTCTTTCGAACTTTAGAAACTTGACAATATTATTTATGGCCCAAAGAATTTGTTATACATTCTGACCATGGATCTTTAAAGCATATTCAAAGTCAAGGTAAACCGACCCGTAGACATGCAAAATGGGTTGAATTTATTGAGTCTTTTCCTTATATCATAAAATACAAGAAGGGAAAGGAGAATATTATTGCTGATGCTTTGTCTAGGAGATATACCATGCTTTCACAACTTGATTTCAATTTTTCTAGATTAGAAACTATTAAAGAGCAATATGTGTATGATGCTAATTTTACAGATATATTGTTGAATTGTAAAGAAGGGAAATGTGGAACAAATTCGTTATTAATGATGGGTTTGTATTTAGAGCTAACAAGCTATGCATTTCAGCTAGCTCTGTTTGTTTGTTGTTGTTACAGGAAGAATATGGAGGTGGGCTGATGGGACACTTTAGCGTGAAGAAAACAAAGGATATACTTACTGATCATTTCTTTTTTGCCAAAGATAAGACAAGACGTCGAGTGCTACGTTGCTCTCTGCACTACATGTCAAAGTGCTAAGTCACGACTTAATCCTCATGGTTTATACATGCCTTTTCATGTTCCTAGCGTTCTGTGGGAAGATATTTCGATGGACTTTGTTTTAGGATTGCCTAGAACAAAGGGGGAGAGATAGTATATTCGTGGTTGTTGATAGATTTTCTAAGATGACCCACTTTATACCATGTCATAAGAGCAATGATACTTCCAATATTGCTGATTTATTCTTCCGCGAAGTTATTCGCTTGCATGGTGTGCCTAATACTATAGTTTCAGATCGTGATGCTAAATTCTTTAGCCACTTTTGGAGAACTTTATAGGCTAATTTGGGGACTAAGCTGTTATTTTCTACTACTTATTATCCCCAAACTGATGGACAAACTAAAGTTGTGAATAGAATTTTATCTACAATACTTAGGGCTATGTTGAAAAAGAATTTAAAAATATGGAAAGAATGCTTGCCTCATATTGAGTTTGCTTACAATCGTTCGTTGCATTCTACTACAAAGATATGCCCTTTTGAAGTTGTTTATGGTTTTGTGCCTCGTGCTCCTATCGATTTAATGCTCATTCCTTCTTCGGAAAATTGAACTTTGATGCTAAACAACGTTTAGAATTGATTTTAAAAATGCATGAGATAACTAAGGAGAATATAGAGCACATGAATGCTAAATATAAATTTACTTGTAGTCAGGGGAGAAAGCATTTAACTTTTGAATCTGGATATCTTGTTTGGTTGCACTTGAGAAAAGATAGGTTCCCTGAATTGAGAAAGTCAAAATTGATGCCAAGTGCCGATGGTCCTTTCAAAGTGTTAGAAAAGATTAATGACAATGCATACAAGCTTGAACTGCCTGCAGATTTTGGGGTTAGTCCCACATTTAACATTGAAGATTTGAAGCCATACTTGGGAGAAAAGGATGAGTTTGAGCCGCGGACGACTCAAATGCAAGAAGGGGAGGATGATGAGGACATCTCTCCCATGGATACAACCATGCCTACACACAGAACTCATCCACAGCAAGTGTTACATGGACCACTTACTCGAGCTCGTGCTCGCCAACTTAATTACCAGGTGAATTCGTTCCTAGGTTTATATATTACTGAGAATAGACCGCTACCTAATGCAAGTGATTTAATTGTCCTTAGGAATATGGGAAAGGATGAATGAGAGGCATGTGGAGTCATGGACATGCACGAAAGGCATAATAGAGGTCACCACGTCACTTTGGGTCCGAGTCAAGCAAGAGTTCGAGTTGAGCTCGTTCGGGATTCGAATTCGGACTACCGCGACAGTACTAAGTTTAAATGGTCATAACTTCTTCATACGGACTCCGTTTGGGACGTTCTCAGACTTCATGGAAAGCTTATCAAGTCTACTTTCCAACAAATCTAACCCCATCTTCAAATTCTATACGAGTTAGCCACAATCATAAAAATAGTATATATATATTTCTGAGCCCGAGTCAAAAGGGTGTTGCGCCACCTCCACTTGGGCCCATGGGCCATGTAACCCTAGGGGCGTGCGTCCACTTCCCTGGTCGCCACCCTTGGCCACCTCCCCATATAGGAGCCACCGCCTCCCTTTGCTAGAACTTGAATTTGGTTGAGTTTAGGTTTAGCCATTATGCAAACTTCTGTTCTTCAGTTGTGTCGGACGACCACTTGTCAAGACAACCTCTGGGATCCTACCTTTGTTTTTCAATACCATCTACACTATAATCTTATTAGCAATATCAGATTGCCTACATCTTATTCTTGCTAGTTTTTCGATTGCTCACAGGGATTGAATTTCGTGTTCAGGTTGATCGCGCTTCCAGCAAGGTCAGTAACATGTCGTAGTTGGTTCAATGATTACTAAGGCGCAAGCGCCGTCGTACGGTTGTAGTCGGATCGCGAGAGTCACCTCTACCAAAATCGATAGTTATCAATCTCGTCGAAAGATGGGGCACCACACCTGCATCAGTAGCAGTACCAAATGTTGCTCCAGCAGCATCCATGGACGAGGCCTAAGGAAATGACTTGTCCTCACCAATTAGGGAGAACTCGTAAACTATTAAAATTGCTAAAGGACCTCATGAATTGGACAGAGATGTTCCTACAAGTGAGGATGAAATGTTTGTTCTTTTGGGCTTGAGGGATGAGTTTGACATAGCCAGGGATAAGGCTAAAAGATGCAGGGTGGAGTCTAGTGGTGCACCTGCAACCACAGTGGATGGCACTGAAGGTGCAGCTATTCCTGTGGATGATGACATGCATGAGAAGCAGCACATCAAGTATGACAGGGATTATCCAAAGATGGAGAGAGGCAGCTTGTTTCCTTCCATGTAAGTTTTTAGACTGGCCATTAAACAATATGCTATAAATGAGGAGTTTGACATGGGCATTGAGAAGTCTGACCTCGCAAGGTTTATTGGGAAATGTAGAGCTGAAGGATGCCCCTGGAGAATTGTAGTTCACAGGACTTCAGATAAGAAAGCTATCAGGGTACTAACTTTGTTGCTAACTCTTACCCATATACATGAACTATTGTCATTCTTTGTTTGTACTTATTGATTTTTATTGTTTGTCCAGGTGTCCAAGATAGTCAATGAACATAAGTGTTATTTAAGATGAGAGCCAACGAGATGCAAGAAAAGCTGCAGGATTGTTACAATGTCACCATGGGTTATGACAAAGTATGGAAGGGGAGACAAAAGGTGGTGGATGAACTATATGGGTGCTGGGACAAAGCTTTCAGTTTTTGTATAACTTCAAGGCTGAGATTGAGTTGAGGTCCCCATGAAGCATTATAGTGATTGACACTAAGAGAGTGAAAAGATGAAGCTTTGGAATAATGGCTTCCAGGACTTGCTGTGCCAGGTTGGACTGCCTTAGACGGACTTGAACATTTTGAGGGGGAGGCCTCGCTATGTACTGGATCTGCCTCAGAGTAGTACTGATAGTGGTCGGATTGACCCTTGCCATTTGGACGTAACGTTATGGGGGATAAAGATCCCTCCTCATCTCCATTAGTGGTATGATCTCCGGAGGAGACATCACCATCGGATGATACAATACTCAGCTCGTAGTCGAAGCCGACATCCATATCGATATCTGCGTAATCGAACAAGTCGAACCAGTTCTCCTCGTTCCACTCTCCTGCCATGGAAGCATTAGAGTTGGAAGAAAATGAAGAAAACCCGATGACCAGAAGATCCCCACGGGCTATCGGTATTTTAGGACCGAACCTACGTAATGATTGTTTGATTCGGGGGGTCTCTAAGACTCAAATCACGCAGAGAGAATGACACAAGGATTTTTATATAGGTTCGGGCCTTCTCCTGAGAGAATAACAACCTTACTCATGTGTGGCTATATTGAGTATGCTGGTTACAGATCAAGAGAAAGACTGAAAATGCAATGTCTTGTGCTCCTGATCCTCCTCTTCGTCTCCCCCTCTATCGTCTGGTGATTCCTCCTTTTATAGTGTTCTTGGGCGACAATCTCTCCAGCCCAAAAGGTGTATCAATACTTCAGATGATGGCACAATTACTGGAGATTACTGTTGGAGAAGTAACGTTCCCACGTCGCCAGACAGTTATCATCAGGACAAAGAGATTAATCGTGTAGTTATTTCAGATAATAATGGCGTATACTAACTGTTTAGATGCCTTAATCAATCGGGCTTAATTGTTTGTAAGCTTGATTGATAATAGTGTGGTCATAACTGACCTGATCATAGAAGGACTTACGACTATAAGGAGATCGTAGAAGAACTTACGATCATGTGCTAGTCGTAGAAGAACTTACAACTATGGGGTGGTCGTAGCTGACCATGTCGTAGAAGGACTTACGACCATGAGGTGATCGTAGAATAACTTACGATCATGAGGTAGTCGTAGAAGATCTTACGACTCCAGCTTCTCCCTTATGAACATTAAGGGGTACACTCAAGAATCATATAGTGGTGTCATTATCCATAATAAGGATTACAGATAAATAATTAAATGAGGATTTCTAGACCCTCGTCATCTAGCCCCCTAGCTTTAAGTGAAAGTACATACTTGGGAAAGGAGCGTTAAATGATCTTACGACCAGAAGATGGTCGTAGAATGGTGGTTGAAGGAAAGACTCTTCGATTGGTATTTCATATGACAAGAAACAGACTTAGTCAAGAAGTTTACTACAAACTTTACGACTACAAGGTGGTTGTAGAAAATCTTACGACTACAAAGTGGTCATAGTATGTTAATCGGAAGTAAATCCTTTCTGACTGGTGTTTCATTTGACTAGAAAAAGACTTGGCCAAGAAGGTAATTTCATTTGAGGTGTAAAGATAGACTCAATTTTCTCGAACAGACAAACTTAAGAATCTGAATCAATTCTCAAAGACCTATTTGTTGGAGCGGTTCCCGAAGAGGTGGCAACTGTTAGCTTGCCACGTCTTTAACCCAAGTGTGCAGTTGTAAAAACTTACCGTGGGTGTGATTGTAGGGTTATTACTTTTCCCAATCACTCCAACTGTTCATCAAGCTTTCGCGTTCTCTGCCGACCGTCAACCAAATCGTACACCTTTAAGCCTCCTCCCTTTGAGAAAAATGGCTTGAGGCTTTTGGGCAACATTGGTCAACCAAATGAATCGGAGATAGACGCAACCAAGATAAAAGCTCTGGTCACCGCTCAGAAGATCCCGAAGAAGGAGTTCGTGAAGTGGATTGAGGCTTTTGGGCAACATTGGTCGTCGGGGAGATTGGACAGATCCCCGTCTTCCAAGCATACTGTGAGTGTGGCCTTCGATTGCCTGCTCACCCTTTGCTCACGCTCGTACTCGTACACGTTGGGGTGGAGTTGGTGAACCTCATTCCCAATTCTATCATAATATTAGGTGTGTTCGTATACTTGTGTAATGCCTACCTGGAGATTCTGGTCGACTTGGAGTTGTTCCTATATTTTTACGGGATTACCCGGCTGGCGATAGTCGCCGGTAGCTGTAGTCTGAAGCTCCACGAGAGGAAGTTGAAAGATTATGTTCAGATGTACACCCGGTCATCATGGTCGAGATGGAAGAAGAGGTGGTTCTACTGGGAGACAACCAATGAAGATAGCCTCTCTTTTGTCGGGAACACCGTTGAGAAGATTTCTTCCTGGGATTCGACTCCCAAGGATCTTGGCCGGATTGCCCCCTACATTCAAGCCATCAAGGACTTGAAGGAGGAGGGGCTCACCAGTTGGCACGTGGTGAAGGATTTCATCACGTGCCGCATTAGCCCTCTCAAGAAATGAGCACATCCCAAGTGGAAGTACTCGGGGTCGCAAGACCCAACCAGATATTACGAGCAGGGTAAGTAAACCTTCAATTTAGCTCTCTTTCTATTGATTTTGAACTTGGTAATTAAAAATTTATTCGCTCCTACAGATCTATCACAAGGGGAAATTGACGCTTGAGTTAAGCTCGTTTGTGAGAAATCTCCGCCACCGAACGTGGTGGCTCCTCAAATCCTTCCAGTCTTGACCAGAGAATGGTCGTGGAAAAACTCACGACTAGAGGGTTATCGTACAAAATTTTTGACTAGGTACTGGTCGTAGAAGCACTTACGACTGCTTAATAACACTTCTTTTTCTAAAATTCTGCAGAAAGTGGGCATGGAAGATCATCAAGATGATGAAGAGGTCGAATTGATGGTCACTGGCGCGGTGATGGAGCAAGTCAAGGCTCCTCCAACCAAAAAGCATTGGCTCATGAAAGTCGCCGACAAGGGAGGCACGAGCTCGAGTTCTGTTGCTCCGACCAAGCTCTTTGTATGGTTCACTGTAGAAATGGCTGCTGCAGAGAAGGAAAAGGCGCCAAGTGGCTGACGCACTCAAGCGCAAAGCCCCCAAGATCAAGGCACCTTTTTACTATAATAATAAAACTTTCACAGTTTTTGCCTCCCGTGGTTCTGTTAAGCAACAATTAAAGGAGAACTGGAAGAGTTTTATATCTTCGGTGAAGGAAACAGTGGCACCAGCAGTGTCTGCGGTCGAGGGCAGTGCTGCCCTTGATGTGGTCGAGACAGGTCTCGATCATCTAGAGAGCCAGGAGGTTCAAGGAGCGATAGTGCTCGCTCAAGACCAATGACCAGACGTGGTTGTGGTTGAGAAAAAGTCGAAGAAATATTTTTATCTAACAATTTCACAGCGCCTATAATAAATTTGATTGGTGCTTATTTTTGCTAATTCTTTTTATACTATTAAATTCCACTAGAATTTACCTTTATATCTAATTCCTAATTCTTTCCCTAATCTTAATCCTAATCCTAATCTCTTTCCTAATCCCTGTCTTTTTTTCTCACTTAACTCATTAATTGGCTGAGAACCCCTGGCCATTCATTTGGTTTGGCCGGCTCCTGGCCTCTTCTTCCTTAGTTCCTTTCATTCCCATTCTCTTTTTTTTTTCATTCCCATTCTCTTCTTTTTCTTTTCCCCAAAGCCTGCTCTCCCCTAGAGCTTCTTTGGTGCCACACCTGGCTCGAGCTCGCTCCCCTACCGGTGCAACCGCATGCCTCCCCGCGGCCCACCCGAGCTCGCCTAGCCTTGGCTCGACCTCCATCTCGGCCCGCGCCTTCCCCTGCCGGCTTGCTCCCTCGGCTCGGCCCAGCACCCTAGCGCTGCCGCCTCTCGCCTCCACCTCAACGCACCAGCCCGGCTCTGGTCCCTCACGTGTGTGCACCTGCTTGACCGAGCGCCGGCCCGGCTGCGACTCGGCCTCCGGCCGCCGCGCCTTGGTCTCCTCTTGGCCACTGCGCTTCGGCCCATCCTTGCATTCCCCCACTCTCGCCCGCCGCTCCTCCTGGGCTCGGCCTGCTCCCCTCTGCTTCCCCCTTCCCTCTTTTCTTTTGTTATTTTAGTTCTTATGCTGCTTGATTTGTTATGATTCGTGTTGGTGGATGTTTATGCATGCAGAAGGGATGGAGGTGGGTTGATTTTGGGTGATGCCCACTGGCCCATGGTGGTCTATGGTTTGGTTTCTTGACATGGTGTGCTTTGGTTGTGGGCTTGATTCATGTACTGATGTATGGTTGATTTATGCTATGCATGGTGAAGTGGGTAAGGGGGATGGAGCTACTACCGTGGCTACCATGTCGCAATGAGGTAAACTACTCTACTACTTCTCTTTCCCTTTCCCTCCCCTTGCTCTATGA
This sequence comes from Hsuehochloa calcarea, assembly GCA_036346395.1. Lineage (NCBI taxonomy): Eukaryota > Viridiplantae > Streptophyta > Magnoliopsida > Poales > Poaceae > Hsuehochloa > Hsuehochloa calcarea. Next base: position 21,482,097 of record CM070611.1, on the reverse strand, counting down.
TGTACACTGAGGGCTATTGATATTGTGGGCTTATTGGGGTATGGGCACCCTCTGTACATTTCTTACTCCTGCTGTGAGCTCATCTTTAGACTAGAATGACATTGGGGAAAAATGGTGGGTTTACCTTGTTGGGCTTGGTTGGCCTAGAAGTGGAATGGGTGATGGTTCCAAAGCTTGGTCAGTCCTCGGGTTGTCGTGGTCGTCCACTGGCTGCCTTGGTCGTCCCTTGTCTTCTCTTGTGGCTGTGGGTGCTTGGCTTGCTTGGCAGTGGTAGGGTGAGGCTTGCTCTAGTGCTTACCTTTGGCTTGTGGATGAACTGAGGTGCTTAGGAGGCTTGTGAGGGTGAGAGGCTTTGACTGGGGTGTTGGCTGGGGGGAATGAACTTATGAGGGGCTGGCTTCGGCTGGCAGATGGTTGGCAATGAGCTGGCTCCCCTGTACTTGATATTTTCAGATGGCTTGGTGAATGTGTCTAGACTGGGGGGATGAACCTACGAGGGCTGGCTCTCACATTCTACTGTTGGGTTGGGCAATGCTGATGGACCTTTGGTCCAAAGGATGCTTCTACTGATGTGGGCTTACAGACCATTAGTCCAAAGGTGGGTTTTGAGACTGTTTTTGGATATTTCTTCGGATTAAGGTAAGTCAGTAAAACATGGGTATCGGGTTTTAACATTGCCAGGTGATGAGACCCACAGAAGGTGATATGGTGCCACTACCTAAGGGTGGTCGGGGAGCCTTAGTGACCTTCATGAAATGTGACAGCAATCTTCTCTTTCTTCCAATCCTCCATTTAATAATATTATGCTTTCTACTATCTATGGGTACTGATGGAAAGTGGTATGTGCATAGGTTTCGGATGACGAGGCGAACAAACTAGTTCGATGGGTTGGCGATCATTGGACAAGGATACAAGGAGGGTTTCGGCGATATGCAATGCTGTCGGGACCCAAATATGCAAATCTGGACCCTCTGTGTATTCTGCACTAGTCCAGGATCACGCTAGTGCACAAAGTGTCAACATCGATAAAATATCACATCCATACAACGAATATAAGAATAAACGAGTACTTTGAATAACAAATAGCTGTTAGGACCTTACGGTCGAGTTTTACATTTATTAAGCCATGCAAGGCTGACAATAAAGAAATAAACTGCAGCGGAAACGAAATAAACTCCAGTGGCTCCCATCAATTTACCACGAGCAACCGATCGATCAAGACCCTAACGATCAACCTTCGTAGAACTCTTCTTCAAAAGCAGGCGACGACGACTCCACTTCTGTTGATTGGTTTAGCAAGAGTGAGTACACACCGTACTCGCAAGTCATACCACAGAATGCAATTTATAGATGATGGCTTATTCCAAAGGAATGGCTTCTGTGGTTATTTTATGAAATGCAACATTTGCAATTGAATACAAATAATAGATTGAAAGCATAATTCAAAACAAATAGACAATAATAAGTTAACAATTGATTTCACAAAGAACACCCAGTCTAATCAAGTTATTCACACAGCTGCACAAGTTATCTCACACAGCTGACCCTTCCCAATTGTTTTTATGAAAATCTACCCCTCGTGTGAAATCCCCGAGCATGTCCATAACCGAGGACGCAGCTATTCGAATAGATTGGTTTAAACACTCTGCAGAGGTTGTACACTTTACCCACACGATACAATCAGTGTAGCTAGCACTAACCATAACAAAACCTTTCAGAGATTTCATCTCAAACAATGACACTCCCGATGTGCTTTCCTGCCGTCCAATTTGTTCACATAGCCCTTGGAACGACACACACCGTTGGATCTGAAAACGGTGAACCGCTCATAGATGTGACCCAAACACAGCGGTACACACCTTCCACCCCATCACATAGCTTAAATACAACCTGAGTTGTCAATGTCAAGACTCCATAACTTACTAAGTCAGGCCCAGCCATACTAGGCATGTGGTCGTACAGTAAGGCCCAGTTCAATGGCGCACAAAGTTAAGTCCTTAATTGACCAAGGCAAGACTTCTAGTTTTAACCCAAATCACAAAGTTTAAAACACACAGTTCCACCATTCACACAGATCCACCACTTGCCTCAGTCTAAATCTTTTCCCACCCTGTTGATTAAGTGCAACACATGCCATCAACGAGTAACAGCACACAGCACACACAGATTCATCACACAGTTCCATAATCACTTAGTCAAGTTTATAATTGCAACTCTCACATGAAATGATGACTCGTGGCATGGCTAAGCAGTCTAATCGTATCTAACCAACCCACGTTGGTGCTACGATAATACCAACTAATTATTAACCAACCTAGGGTGACAAGAGAGCATGGCATACAATAGACAAGGTGGCATAACAATTTGGATTAATAACTACACCCAAAAGCATTTAAATAAATACTTGAAATAGAATGCAATACATTGAAACAAAGTATTTTGAAAACTGGGTTCAAAATGATCAAAGGTATAACTTGCCTTGGAATAGATCTAGATATTGGTCTTGGTCTTGAGGTGCTCCTTCTTCTGCAAAATTCCACAAGTATCGATGTCTACTACATGAGCGAGACAAAAGAAACAAAAACAAATAAATAACAGAGGCAAAACAACTGCAAAAATTCAAATAAAATTCACCATTAAATAGATCTTATTTTTATATGAATTTACAAATTTGAATGGGCTCAATCGGAGTTCGGATGCAAAAGATATGGGCTTTGGAAGATTGGAAAATCAAATAAACCCTAATTTGGATTTTATTGAATTTTCCGAATTGTTTTTATAAAGAAAAATCGGATTATTGCGCAATGCTTGCGTCAGCCGAGAATTTCCGGAAAAAGAAATCAATTTAAAAATAGAATCTGACATGTGGGCCCCACATGTCAGTGACACAGCTCACGGTGAACCAAGTCCACCAAGCCTTTGGATCCGGTGGGTGAGGTGGTGTACCGCGTCGGAGTGGCACCGACGGCGCCAACGAGGTGACAGGCACGCACAGGGGCTGAGGTGGACGATGACGCGGGCTGCCACATCAGATCGACGGCGGCGATGGCTCGGGAACCAATGGCAACGGCGAACGGCGGCTCCTCGCCGGCGGTGAGTGGTACCAATGTGCAGAGGGGGTTATTGCGCACATATGGGCCTTGGTTTGAGCACCGAGGTTGACGGAGATGGCGTGGCGAGGAAGAAGCGGCGAAGGCTCGGGTTTGTCGGACGGAAGCTCGGCGATGCTCGGCGATGAGGAGGTGCGCACGAGGTAGCACGGAACTTCTGGTCACGGTGGTGCGGTCGGCGAGGCAAGGGCGGCGACGATGGCGCGCAATTCACCGAGAAGAAGTTCGGCGAAAACCCTAAAGCTTGAAATCTTGGCGGCGCTAGGGCGATCGGGCGGCGAGTGGCGGCTTTGGGTTGCGAGGTCCGGCGGTGCTAAGGGGTATTTATAGGGTCGAGGCAGAGATTTGGAAACCCCAAATCGGGTCCAAACGGCAATGGGTTTTGAATTCCTTGATTCGGGAGATATTTGCCGAGTTCGGTTTGATTTGGTTGGAAATAGATGCGGGATAGACAGGGTTTAAATCTGGTGGGGTTGGCGAAGAAAATCGGACGAGTCCGTTTTGTCTGTGAGGCCGAGCTCGCAATGGCGGCCGAGGCGGGCGCGAGGAAGAAGAAGCTCGGAGACGACGACTCGGCGGGGGCCCATCGGTCGTGAGTGAGGAAAGCGCAATGGGACGAATGACAACAATGAGCGATGGCGATCCAATGGTGAGCGAAGGCGGCAAGCGGTCAAATTTGAGAAAGCCGGGTCATGGTGGAATAGTGTTGGGCTTCGACCAAGATCATTCAAGTATTTTCTTTTGATTTTTCTTTTAAATAAATCCAGAAAATACAAATAGCCAATAGAAAATAGCAAATAACTTTGGAAAAATTCTAGAAAATTCTATAAAATATATCCAAGCATATAGAATCTAAATAAAATAGTTTTGACAATTGTTGATGTTGGGATTAAGCACATTAAATCAATTTGTCCTTAAAGTCCATATTAAGCTTTTTAAATTAATATTCGAATAAATCCAAATGGTGAATTTTCTTACTACATTATTAAAAGATTTTTAAAGCTCTGAAAATTGGGATGTTACAAATGCGAAGCTTTTATTATTATTATTTTTTTCTAAATTACCCTGGGTTGTAATATATATGTTTTTAAATTTGTTACACTTACTTCTAGCAGTAGTTTTGAGTTGGTATTGATGTTTCTAATTGCATTGAATGGAATTCATATTGTAATTCAAGATGTACCTTGGTGATAAATATTCAGTTGTAATTAAGTTAAGGATTCATAGGAGTGCAATTATATACTACGACTTATGCTAATGATGGTGATCAATGTACATTTTTATGTTCATTACAGTGATTAGGCTCTGTTTTTAATTACCCTCATTTCTGTTACTACTAAATCCGGTTAGCATTGCTTAAATTAGATTTAGATTATCTGGGTTCTCACATTCCACACATTCGATTTGGATCATGCTGTGTATGATTTGAGATTGAGTTGATTTGCTAACCGAGCACTACATGGAACATATTGGTAGTTAGTGCAGCTCAAAGAAACTAGGTCATGGTAGTCATATGTACATCGGCAAGGGAGGAAAGGTGATATTTGGTCCTTCTAGACCCGGCATATGACAAGGCCATTCTTACATCGGCGGCTAAACAAGAAGGTGGTGGTGATGCCGAAGAAGTTGGGGACTACAACGCGACAGGAGGTCCGGGAGTTACTGATGTTGCCAATGAAAATCATGTGGAAGGAGCTCCTTTGGTCAGGCAAGATAGTGGAATTGCTGACGAAGGTGAGGAGATCAAAGGCCTAGTTCAAAGGATGAATGTCGAAGACCTGGACTACCAGGCATTGTTGGAAGATGAAGTATCCGATGAGGAGGATGCTTTGGAACAATCAACGATTCCATTCGAGTGCAACACATACTAGTTCGACAACCTTGTCGTTAATGAAGGCTCCCATGTACCATGGGAGTATGACCAAAACGAGGTTAGGCAAGGAGCCATATACAAATACAAGGAGGTCGTGCAGGAGGCTGTCAAATTCTGGGTCTTATCGGTGCGGTGTACATTCACAATAGTGAAGTCTAACCCAAGATGCTATGACATGAAGTGCAACATAGAGGAATGTCCTTGGAGAGTGCACGCATTCGAGCCTAAGAGAGATACCTACTAGAAATGCTCTATATTAGTCCATCACACATGTGTCATCACTGAATCAACGCAGACCCACAAAAACCTATCAAAAGGCTTCATCGCAAGCATCATGCACGGTGATATTGTGCATAATCTAGATTTCTAGCCATGATCCATAATTCGGGCAATAGAGCCAATGGTCCAGTACACTATCAACTATGCTAAGGTGTGGAGGGAAAAGCAGAAGACATTGAAATCATAGTTCGGTACGTTCGAGGACTCCTACCACAACTTGCCTGGCCAACTCCGAGTCATACATGACATAAATCTCAGCACCCATGTCGACATTCAAGATGGTATACATCCGCAGTGGGAAGAGAAGAGGGTACCAAAATGATCATTCTTCACCTTTGGTCGATGTATCAATGCATTCCAACATTGCCCTCCAATTTTGTGTGTGGATGGCACGTTTCTGACTGGAAGTACAAGGGGCAGATACTTACTGCAATAGCGATAGATGGGGACAATTAGATTCTTCCTGTGGCCTTCGCATTTATTGAAAGCGAGAACATAGATATTTGGTTGTGGTTTCTGAGGAACGTGAAGATTTCTGTTGTATAGGGCCATCCTAATGTATGCATCATACATGATCGGCATGCAAGCTATTGAGTGTAATAACCCAGCCACAACAAGGGGAGAATGAGCCACTTCCATGGGTGGATATGCAGAACAGGTGGTGCATGAGGCACTTGTGTGCAAACTTTTATATGTAGTTCCACAATAAGGACTTGATGAACTTGTTCAAGCGGTTGTGCAACTAGAACCAGAAGAGAAAGTTTGATGTATTCTAAAAGATTCTAGATGAGCGGACCGGGGAGCACAGAAGGAAGGTAGCAAAAAAGCCTACAACAAGCTCTGACCAGGACCTTGAGGCATTGCCATAGTTACCCACAGATGGTCCTGGTGTGAGGAGGAAGATGGGGGCACATGTAAAATACTTCTCAGACTGGATTGAGCACGAGCCTAAGGAGAAGTGGTCACTACTATATGACAAGGATGGTGCTCGATATGGTGTCATGATAACCAATCTAGCCGAGTTGTACAATCGGGTCATATGCAGAGCTTGGTGCCTCCCTTTGGTTGCTATTGTGGAGGTAATTCTCTACGATACCACAAAGTATTTGGTTAACCAAAGCAACAACGTGTCAGTCTCTATGGAAAATGACAGAGTACTATACTCCGCCATGATCACCAATTACATGGAGGAGAAGAGCAACAATGGTGAGATGCATCGAACATTCAAGATAGGCATAAGGGAGCTTCGCTTCGAGATACTGTGCACGAAGAAAGGACATAGTGGGACAAACCACGAGAGAATCATCCACGAGTGCACACTTCACCGTGCTAATTGCGTATGCACATGCAATAAGCCATTCTTCTACATAGGCCATGTTCACATATAATGGCCGCATGTTCAACGGTGGCGCAACATCCTGGTTAGTATCTTCCTGAATATTTCACCATGGAAGAGGTGATGCAGACCTAGAATATAGAGCTATATGGTTACGGCATGGTTGGCCATTTCACTAACCATCCTACAGGAGGAATTGATCCGGGCCGCGGACATTGCTAGGCTTAAAGGAAAGGTTAGCCAGCGGCTGGTACAACGTATCAAGATCGACACAGACGAAGTAGAAGCCGAGCGTTGTACGAAGAAGGGCTGAATTTTCAGGGAGTCCAGGGATACCTTCAAGAAATGTCCTACTAGAAATGCACAGGACGAAGGAAAGGTCGGCAGTCTGGGCGACGTCAAGAGGACCCCATCCGATCAACACAGTCAAGGCGGGTGTTGAGATAGCAACCACTTAACATGGAGGATGTTGAGATAGCAACCACTTGAATGCTTTGTCTTGTCGAAATATGTTGTGTTGAATGTTTTGTGATGTCATTGTGATATATCAACAAACTATGTGACGAGGTTGTGCTGGAATATTTTGTAGTCTTATTATGTTTCTTATTATGTCGTGTGTCCAATTGTAATGTGTAACTTATCTTATTTATGAAACTACCACCATTGTCTTCGCCGGTGGCGCCGTTGGTAGTGGTAGTTTAGTTGGTTGGTCTGTATGGTGGTTCAAACGCTGCAGTGGAGCGGTCGGAAACAAGTAGTCCCAAAAAATAGTACAAAATTAAATAAAACTATGCTAAAATTTTAGGCTGAATTCTATACACGTAAATAAATAAAAAATACAGGACCCTGTTGTCAATTGGAATGGCGATGGGGAAATTTTGTCATTCAACTAGCAATAGTAACCTAATTTTGCAAAAAAAAAAATTGACTATTTATTTTTTAATTTTTATTAAAATAATATTATTTTAAAAAATCCATGAAGTTAAGGCCTAATTTTCATGAGATCCTATAATGTTATCCTATGTCTTGCCTTCCAGATTTAGTAAGGTACCCACGATACTATCACACACATTCTTTTGAATATGCATCACATCTAAATTATGTCTTATTGTTAGCCACTTCCAATATGGCAGCTAAAAACAAATACTCTTTTTTATTCCATACACTGTGCTTGAGCATTTTCTCTTCTTGTTCTAATTTCAAAAATGTACTTGAGTAAAACAAAATGTCAACAACAATCCCATTCTGAATTAAAATTCCCTACATTGGTTTAAAATACTCCCAAATAAGTGCATCATCATTACATAAAGGACATATTGAGTAACCAATAAGCAATGTGAAATAAAGTGTTTATTTATCAAGTGCAATTATCAAGGCAGAAGTGTTGGGGAGTGTCCCCACGCTACCTCAAGCCGACGATAACCACGTGATAATTTATTAGTCCTAATTAATTTTATGTATTTAGTTTAGTAACAATTAATTACTTGTAATTAATTACTCGCAGTTAGTTAGTTGTAATTAATTAAAATAGTCATAAATAATAAAGAGTAATTAATTAGTCCTAATCAATTAGTCTTAATTAAATATTACATATTAATTAGTCCTAATTATATAGTGGTAATTAATTAATTATAATTAATTAGTTGCAATTTATTTGTCCTAATTAATTAACCGTAATTAATTAATCATAGTTAGTTAGTCATAATTAAAATAGACCCAATTAAATAAATGTAATTAAATAGTCCCAATTAATTAGGCTTAATTAAATACTAGCTTAATTAAATAGTTGTAGTTAGTTAGTCTTAATTAATTAGTCATAATAAATTTAGTCGTAATTAACTCGCCATAACAAATTAGTTGTATCTAATTTTGTAGTTTTTTTTACTATGCACTTAATAACCTGACGTCGAACACGCAAGGCTTCCTAGTGTTTAATGGCGATGGTCTTGTAGACCCGATGTGTTGGTCCTGTCGAGATGCCAGTACATGGTGGTCTGGGTGGAGGGGCTCGATGCGATGAATATTCACGAGATGAGGAGCTGCATTTGGAGGGAGTTCGACGGAGACAACGACAAAGAAGCTTGTCATCGAGGGGATCATATGCACAAATAAGGGATGGCAGGGCATATGGGAGCAACTCAAGGTGAATGACATCGTTGCATGGAGCCGATGGTGTGCGTGAATTTCGTGCACAGGGCGCGAGAAAACCTTGATGACGCTGGTGCCTCAAGAAGTGGGAAACCACAACGATGCATGAAGACGGTAACATGAAATGTGTTATTTCGGAGAAAGACTACGAGAGAAGACTTAGCATAATTTTGTAGAAAATGAGGGGGCGGGACAAAGGTGGTCGGCCCACATTGAGTGCCACAAGTTTCTTCCAGACCAGCCGGTCAAGTAGGAGTTCGACGAGGACACCGACCTAGGCTCAGATGGTAGCAAAGAAGACGCACCCTAGGGTGGTGGTTCGACTAGCGAAATTGTGTCACCGGAGGTGCCTTACATGGCATCCAAACTTGATGACCTCATGGTGCGGTTGCTCATGCTGCTACAAGGAGAAGGATCCAATTGGGGGTTTGATGCTGACACCCTATTAGCTGGGCATCACTTTCCTAACAATGCGACCGTGCAGTAAGCTATAGTACAGTACGCCTTGTCCATCAACTGTGTGTACTGGGTGCACCAGTCCAACCCAGGACATTACACAGTAACATGCCTAGTGGTAGGTTGCCCTGGCAAGGTCAATGCTCATATGACGAAGTTCTTTGGCTCGGTCTTCATGGTCAAGGCGGTGATTGACCATACTTGCGAGCCGAGTGAGGCACTGTGGCAACATTAGAATGTGACTTCGCGTATATGGCAAGCCTCATCAGCCACCTAGTTGCGGAGAACATGTCCGTCTCCCCCAAGATGTTGTTGCTAGAAGTCGCTAATCTAGTTGGTTATCCAGTCAACTATAGCAAGGTCCGACGAGAAAAGTAGAAGATTATTGAGGCCATGTACGGGGCATATGAGGAGACATACAACCTTGTGCAAATGATGTTTCACCAGATTGACGAAGCAAATCTTGACATGTACATAAACAAGATGGAAAGAGTAGATCCTGATGGAGGCCCTAACTGCTACAAACTTGACCGTATGTTATAGGCTTTCTTCTAGGCCATAGATGTAACACCCTAGCCCAACATGAGCCTGGAATGCTACTACAATAACAAGGTAACAAATACAAATCTAAGACACTACAATAAATTTCGGCAGAACCTCCTTTGTGAAACTAAGTTTACCGGAGATTCCAACAGATGCATATAAAATTATCGCTATTTCAACATCCAAAGTTCATCGAAGCATTCATAAATAATCTACTCAGCTAAAGCATAAGCAAGCATAATTAAAATTCACTCACATTATTACAAATAAACCAATGCATTCAAGTATAGCCAAAGTTAATCCTTAAGCAGTTTGCTTGTTATTAAGGTACGGTCTAAATGATAATCATCTTTTAAAGAATGTGTGGTAGTGAGTGCAACCAAAGCAACCCTACTCCCTCCCATGCAAGTCGTCCGCAAATGAGGTACCTAAAAACACAACATCAGCAAGAGTGAGTCCAAGACTCAGCAGAGTACAAATAGTAAGACAATAGCCAACGCAACTGTAATTAACAACGCCCATCCACGTAACCCAATAAGAAATATGTCTCATGCTTATGCGATGCAAACTGTTCAAATGCACTTTTCTTTCTCTCTTTTGCATATCTGGGATATGCGGTGTGCATCCGTCGATGCACACCCATGCCTGTGCCTTCTAGCACAGGGATCTTAGCTCATACTCCACGAGTATAGGGACCCAAAAGCCCATCATAATCATGATGGGGACCTCAATCAATGCTTGATCACCACGTGACCATGCCACCAATATGATATCATGATGCACATGATCAACACTTAAATCATCATGTATAAATGAAACTTACTCATACTTCTAGCACTCGTGACCATTGACAACCATAACATTCAAGCATCCATGATTAACACAATATACTCATAATATAGTAATCAGGAATAAACGATCACGAACAATTTACCACTATTGTACTTGCCTGTTTCTTTCTTTCCCGCTACGGTACACGAAGAAGCAACCTTGGTGCCTTTACTTCGGAACTCCACCTCCTACACAAACATAATGGTAACAATAAAAATGCTGAGAGAGGACTCCGTTTACACCCCTTAACACAGCCCCTCAAGACCTAGGGTTGGAATAAGAAATATACTCAATTCTACCGACGGTCTAGCAGTAAGCCTCACAGAACAGCTGAACGAAAAATATCATAACTTTCACTACCAAACTCAGAACAGGGTGATCTTGGTCTCTCTGGAACCACGACAGAACCATCTACGAAAACCTAGTTGGGCAAGTCTCCTGATTCGGCGCTCTGTTCACCCTAATATTCAGGTGAAGTTCTCTGTCTTTACAATCTGACAGTCAGAAAACAGCGACAGTATAAATTTCATAACTTTTGATTGGCAACTGTAAAAATTATGTTATTTATCAACTTTGAAATATTTCAGAATTATCTACAATATTCATTTTAGGTGGCATTTCTGATTTGGCCTCTAAATAATTCCTATTGACCAGACAAGACAATCTACCAATTCACGTCAAGTCTCCTGGACAGTCGCGGTAAAACTATCATAACTCCTAAACCGTAAGTCCAAATCGAGTGATCTCGGTGCCAAAAGAAAGCTAAAACCGCGAGCTACAACTTTCTAACAAGTGGACAGATCAGAAAACGAACGCAACTTACCCAAATATGATGAGAAACAGCGCTGAACAAAATCGATCTGCTACCGACATCACAACCTTGAATTGAAAATTCTAACGATCTATCGGAAAACGAAGTTACCCTTGAAGAATCGTTTGAGCACGAAGCTTCGCCGCGTGCAGGGGCTCCTCTCCTCTCCTTCCCTCTTCTACTGTTGATTCACACATCTCCAAACATATGATCCAGCAAGCATTGGTAGCAGCTAGCAGCGCAGCACAAACCCACGCATGCAGCAGCTCACAAAGAGTCCTTACATGCATTGACTTCTCTCGGTTGGCAGCATGCATGCAGCACAGCTAGGGGCAACAGCACCACTCGTAAAGCATAAAAGTAGAATTGGTACAGGGCAGCAAAGCAGCATAACATGCAGCGGCTGTGGCCGTGGATGCATGCCGCAGGAGGCGCGTAGTCAACAGTGTAGATTAGCGCAGGGTCGGGTGGTGTCGTCAAGAATTGGAGGACGCACGACCAGGTGCTGGTGGCGGCTGGAGGGCAGGAGTAGGTGCCTGGACAGGAAAAGGAGGGGAGGGGTGTAAGGGGTAAGAAGGCTAGGGTTAGATGCCCCCATTTGGGTCAGCCCTCTCCTGATGGGCTAAAACCGTGAGCCGTGAGCCGAGAGCCCAAGATTATTTCTCCTCTAAAAACTGAATTTTCTCTTTTTTTAAATCCTGATAAATATCTTTATCATTTCAATTAATTCTCTAATATTAAACGCGATATTACATTCTACCCCCCTTAAACAGAATTCGACCCCGAATTCTTCTCTTCGTTCTCCTCGAAGGAACACCAAAACTAAAATTAAACAACTAACACGTACCCAACGTGACAAATCTGGATATCGCTCGTGCAGGAGAGATTCCAGCTCCCATGTCTCTTTCCGCTCTGTCTGATGCGACCACTGCGCCTTGCCGTAACTGACGTGTTACGCCTTATTACTCGTCTCGACCTTTTAGGAGCCACACAACGGACATGACTCGAATGCACGGTCTTACTCGTGGGTCAATGGCTCTAACGAAACCTCACACTCCATATTTCTCTAGTACTCCCCTGACACTGGGTCATACAAAATGATATGTGCCCCACGCTAGGACTCAAGACGGTCCTAGTGGTACGCTATCTTCTAAAATCTCTGCAACTTCCAAAAACAACCAATGAAGCTTGGGCCAACATTCCCTTTGGTACCAAATCACACAACCTGCACAAATCATGCAGAACTCCGGTTCCCTCTCTCAATCGATCTCTTTACCTTAACGGTGAGCATCTCATTCAACGAGGGATGCCCAAAAGAACCCGCATTAAACAACTCCCTTACCCAAGAGAACCCAACTGAAACAAAGGATTCACAATGCAACTAACTCATTACCATCTTCTATCCAAAAGACTCCAATCCAACATCAAAAGATTCATCATGAAAACCATTCCACTTTCCAAGTATGAAGTTTGCAAATAAACACCGCATAAAGTCTAAGGCGAAAATCACTTGACTGTCCACATTACCCTTTTTTCCGGGAAGTACCACGCGTTCCAACAAGAATCAATTCAATTTGCAATTGACATCCATCATAAACACACAATTTAAGTAAGAACCAATAGAATATTTCACTGCTCGAGAAACCACCCTTTTTCTCATTCTTGATTTGAGTTATTTAACTTCCCTTAAACCATGGGATTTCAATTCATCGTATAACACACTAACTCATTTATCTTAAATTAACAACTTCAACGTTATGTTCAAACCGAGTACATCATCCATACCTTTGTAGAGAGACTCTACTGACCTTACCATAACATACTCTAACCAACTCCTCTACCAACAGAATTACTTTGACAAATAATTCCCAATATACTTCCACATGTATCTCATCCACAATCCTATCACCTCAATCCGTTAAGGATAATCAACGTGAAATTCTCAGCACACACACTTATGTACTACACTAAAGGTTTCTATCAATGTTCAACATACTGTGTGGAATCCACTTTTATTCTACTACTTCTACATAGTCATTGGGCAACCAAGGTTCAAGCATAAAACACAAGCACAATTTCAACCTCCAAGACTCCTACAACGAACTTCTGATATAATTGATAGGAAACACTCAGATTCGATTACAAATTTTTTTTCCCCACAATCCAACCAATATCCTCAGTCACTAATATCATCATTCCTCATTAATCAATCAACTGCCCAACATGACTTAAATTACCTCACCAATCTTGGACCCTCACTAAACCACACCACTCAATTTCACCTACTCCACATTGTAATTTACCCAATCGCAATACGCCAATTAATCGATCAAGATCCCCAAACTTTTGATAATACTAATGTTCCACCAACATGAACAAAAATATATTAGATCACTATTCATTATAGGTGCTGCTAATTGCAACAACATAATTAGTTTAGCTCTGAAGAGAATCATTTTACTTAAATCAAATTCTCTCCAAGAATGATGGCATGAAATCAATTCATCATCCAATGAACCTTAAATAAGTTGGCACTCAAAGTCTCACAAAATCATTATTTGACCACCACTACCCAGTTGTCACTATACACTATAAAATACTCTTGTAAAACGAATCGGCTAATTCCTTTCTTAAGAGAAGAGGCAAATAAAAAAAATATTTTTTTAGCACATAGAAAAACGTTTTCTACTTACAGTAAACAAAACACCAAGGGAAATTTGACAAATAGCAATAATCTCAGAAAAACAAAGGACGCGACCACAGTTGAGGGCACATGTCCCACAAGAAGAGAATTTCAACTTCAACAAACAGGAATAAACATTGTTATTGAAACTCAAAAAAAATTCTTAAGCGGCAATGACAGAAATGTTAAACGTATTTTAATAAGTTGCAAGTTACAAAACTTAACTTCATCCTCAGATACTTCTACTACACTTTTTCCTTTAACAAAGAAAGTGATTTTCTTTGATTACAACATCACTTTGGCAACGCAAACAAGAAGAGCTCTTAAGACCAAATCACATGCATCACTTAAAAACTAATAAAGTTTTCCAACATGTCACTTGCTCAAACTAATTTTAGTTACTACATAAATCATGAACTCTAAAAGATCACAAATGCAAAGTTCGAAACATTTCATTTGAGCGATACCATGAATGACGTTCAAATTACTTTCTTTCTATAAGAACCAACAACACACTCACAATCCATTGTTGATGATCTTACTAACATCCAGAATAGTACTCTGTTAACCAAATAGTTATAGTATACTCTTCCATTATACAGCTCTCCAAAAACTCACCCTATCACCACGATCATTGAGGAGACCTGGACTTGCACGGTCGATTACTTCATCAATAGAGCCACCGCAGCGAGGCAACAACTGGAAGAAGGGAAGTAGTGGTCCGAGAACATGGAGATGTATATGGACCAGAAGATGTAGAAAGCTTGTATGCACGACATCTGGGTGATCGATGGCTTGAGGAGGAAGTACAAGATCTGGTTGAGGCAAAAATATGTTAACAGTAACGCCAGGGGGAAAAGGAAACATGCTTGCACCCTCGGTGATGTGGCTACATGTACCTACAACAAGCCGAAGTTACTACACAAGCTACGCTCGCATGTGTACAAGGTGTGCGTGAAAAATCAAGCAGACATATATGCCGTACATCTCCGAGTGCTACGACATGCACCATCTTTTTGGGACATGGAGTGCTGAGTTCCACTCGTATGGTATGAACATGAACTATAGGGATCTTTGGTAGGACAGGGTGAAATGGGGTCCGAACATAGCCTTGAAGGCAACTGGGAAGGGACGACGGCAGACGCAGCTCTTCCGAAACGACATAGATGACAACCAGCGTGGGAGCCTGAGCCGTGCGAGGAAGTGCCGGATATGCAAGACCCTTGGCCACTCCATGAAGTATTGTCCCAACAAACCGAGCTAGTCTAGACGTCATTCCGTGTTGTAATTAATTATAATGTTTGCATGTCAGGGGACCATAATTTTACGTAAACAGGTAGTGGTATAATATTTGTGACTTTGTGTACGTCATATTTTGTTAACGGGTATGTATTTTGGCTTTCTATTTGTTTTGAACTGACTCGCCCTTGTTCGGTTAGATCTAACATAACATTAGGTCATCCTTGGAGATGTCGGACTCATCGGACTTCTATGCAAAGATGCTGCGGAAGCGCAACTAGATTATTGAGAGGACTAAACCCTACCTGGATTGTTTTATAAAGGATGCGCTGGTACCATCGTAGTTTCCACACCCACAATGTATGTGCGAAGAACCATCGATGGTCATTCAGTCCATACACCTGACGACCGCTGCCTTGGCGTACTACACATGTGAGAACATCTTTGTAAATGAATCTTGAACATCTTTGTAAGCGAATCTTACTTAGATATCAATTTTTCACATCTTACGTTGCATTTCACAAATCCCTAACTTCATCCACGTATAATGTCATCCGGAGATGCATTGCAACTTCTTCCAATGGATCGACGGCCCGGGCATATACAATAGGGCGTTCATCGAGAAGAAGTACATGTTTAACTACATGAAGCTAGCCGAGATTTTCGAACAATAGAAACCTTACGTACACGGCCCTATTGAAGAGGCACTAGTCGATAAGGGGAAGGCTCCTACTAGTGATACTGGTCAATAAGGCGAAGACTCCCTGTTGCCCTAGCACACCCCGGATCGAAGAGGTAAGCGAGGTTCAATTTATATCCGTATTATTAATTTTGTATTACATTATGCTAATATCATATCATTCAATCTTTCAGCCCGTCTTGCATAATAGGGCTACCTTCGAGATCAGCCGTCGTCGCGGTGAGTCAGGAGACAAGGGGAAGGAGAAGGGACCGATGGGCCGCCAAGACTAATTTCGATCCATCCTATTTTAGATTCCAAAAAGGCGCACATGTATCATACGTGATTTCTAGTTTGTTGATTTGTGCATTCTATCGTTTCTAATGCACGTAACCAAATACTATGCACCATGTAATTCACAAATTACATTGTGAAGTGTCTCAAATTTTATCCTAAAATTTCATCAATTTTAATTTTTAAATTTTAGTGCTTAACTTCACATGAAATGACGATAGCATCCTTGGGGCCGGAAATGCCATGACCGTGCTCCTAGGGGCCGAACTATGGCAGTTCATGCCCTTGGGGGTTGGATGTTCCTAGACCGTGCCCCTAGGGCACGAACGACGTGTTTCGGCCCCTGGGGCACATACTAGGGTACGTGGTGCGTCCGTGTGGCTCCATGGTGCTATTTTTGTAACTCATTCGGAGAGGGTGCTATTTTTGCTATTTCATACGTCAACATTGCCAAATCGGCCAAAAACTTGCCATTTTAGGGCCTGATTCGGTAGATATTTTTTAATATATAACTCCCTTGGAAGAGTCTAGACTTATTCTTGTTCAATAAAAGAAATTGAGATATCATTTCACCGAGCATGGCCATTTCCAAAACCAGCAAATATAGTATGGGCCAGAACCAGCTTGGTCCATTAGCAGTAGGCTTTTCTCACAAGTTTTCTCTCGGTCTGACTCGGCCCAAGGGCCCATCTGCATGACTGCTTAACAAGGAAAAAAGTAGAAAAAATAACATGGCGTCAGTGCATAACACGCACTCCCCACCCCCACACCTAGGAGTGTCTATGTTCAAGCGATTAATTTTTTTATATCAATCAGTCAACTCTACAAATACAAAAAAAAATCTAAATTAAATAAAAATAAATCTAAATAAACCCTATAAATACAAATACAAATACAAATATGACTAAAAGTTACAGTAGAATTATGCTAAAATTACACATAACTTAATACTATAATTTTATAACTTAATACTATAATTTTATATTTAATATTGTATAATTATAGACAATTGATAGATAATTTTTTTTCAATAAACTGAAAATTAACAAACCCACCCCACCTGTTATGAAAGAAACTGGTGCCTCAGAACCGGAGCACTGGGCGAACGAGTGCGCTAATAGCAAGTTAGGCGTTAAGAACCCGTGTGGTACTAAATTAGGTGTTGTTTAGCTCCGGCTATTTTAGCCGCCACCGAGTGCTACTCGGATCGAATCCGTCTCGTGCTTCGAAAGATGGGCCGCACGGAGGCTCCACCAGTCCACCTGATAACAAAACCACAAGAAAAGGGCCTTCATTAGTACTCTGTTCGTGAAAGGCAGAACACGCGTCTCAAAAAAGAAAGAGACAGAAAACGTCGTCCATGATACTTAGTCCTTCCCTTCAGCATAAGAATATTATTTTGGACGTCCACACCTAAAATATAATTTGATCACTAATTTCTAATATAATATAATTATAAAATCCAACAAAATTATAATATTATTTTTCAAGGCAAATATACACATATGGTGTTCATGTGGATAGGAGCGATGTCGGTCTATGTGAGACCATGTAGAGGTCACCATATGGTTTGTGGTGAGTATTTGACTTTGCGTGCATGTGTTGTCGAAGTCTGAGTTTGGTTTTGGGAGTTTGCAATTTGAGAGCTGCTATTAGGCGGTTGGCGTTTTGATCGGCCCTGGGAGGCGGTCTAACCGGCCATGGGTGGCGGTTAGACCGACGGTGTGAGCTCGTGTAGATTTTGAGGATTGCACACTAAACAATTATGTGAAAGTGTTTGCCCTTGGTTTAATTGAAAATGGAGACTCGATGCGAAACTAGATAGAGTTTTGCCGAAAAGTCGAGAGATGGTGTTTTCAGATTTTGAGAAGCGGTCTGGTCGACGTTTGTTTGTGGTCAAACCAGCGGCGGCCTGACCGGTCAAGGGCTAGCAGTCAGACTGACCTGAGGTCGACGGTCTAACTGACTATGGCGGTTCAGGCACAGTGAGGTGTGCTAAAGTTTGAGGGTTGGTCTTAGGAGCTTGGGATTAGTGCATATATTTGCATTGTACTCTTATGGACTAATGTGGGTCAAGTTGCGAACTTGTGCCTAGAAATGGTTGTTTGGTCTATTGTTGTGCAGGTGGCTTGGAGTTAACTATAGTCAATTGCGAGAATGACCGAAACTTGGTAAGGAGAACCAAAATCCAGAACAGTCATGGATATCGGGTGAGATGGTTGGAGTCAAGGAAAGTGCAAGATGGATAAGAATTACGGAATATAAAGTTTGAGCAAAGACCTTCTGAGGTAAAGTGATGCTTCCGGGTGTGAAGCTTTGAACGTATGTGTTTGTCAGTCATCAATTGTGCAAGTGATGATTTTGTGTGTCGTACGGTGCTATGTGACAGTTTGGTTGTCGGTGATGGTTGTAGGACTCTGGAGCTACGTCATGGTGAGACGAACGTGATCAGGACTAGGTTAAGAGAATTGAGGTCTAGAACGACAACAGAAAGATGATCGATGCTACCGGGGTGGTTACGAGCCGTGAAGACAAGGAACCAGAGCGAGAGGTACCGGTGATAGACATGATGAGCAACAAAAAGGTGGACCGAGACTAAGTTCAAGGAGGAGCTGAGGTCCAGAACGGTGAGAGAAGTTGGGTGCAATCATGGTGTAAGACATGTGGTCACAAGGGCGGCAGCCCTTGTCTCGAAATTTTCCGGACTACGTATATCCAATCTATTGTTCTGTCTTTGTAAATCGTATTGGATTAATCACATTAACCATTTTCGATCGCAACTCCGATTCGCTCAACCAGATTGATCTTCGCGTGTTCTATGGATTTATGATCACTGTCTGCCTCGATGGTGGAAACTAACTAGTAGAGGTAAGTTGTGATTCAACCATGAAAGCACGATCGCAGAATAAGGATCATGAAACCATCTTGTGACCACCGCGCATGGACGATCATATCGGCCATCACCAAAAAAATCCATCAAATAGAACGACCAACAGAAAACATGAATAGATCACATCTATGACTCCCACATATCACAATATGCATCTATCTGAATCTAAAACTAGATGGTATGGCTTTGATACCACTGATGGATTACTGGTAGGCTACGACAGCACAAAATAAAAAATCTTACCTCGCAACCAAGGAACCTCTACAAGTAATAGATCACGAGATTACCACTAGATGCACCAACTCGTAGCGGAAGTAGAGTTGATGTAGTGAGTTGATGCAGTCGTAGTCGTACTCGCCGAATGTCTTCTCGTCCTGCTCCTAAGATCATCACGAGTTACGGATCGTCCTAATACTGATGCTTCGCAACAACACCTCCAAGTTATCCACGCATACGGGGCAGGAACACCACGCACTGGAATGCTAGCACCGACGGCGTGGTGTTGGACGAGGAAGGCGTGTCTGTTAGAGTTTTTGGAATTCTTCAAAAGAGTATATACAAACCCCATACCACCGCCCCTCTATATATAGGCATCCATGATGGGTCTCGAACTTGAGGCCCATTAGGAACTCGTGGCTTACAAGAATTCGAATCACCATCCAAATCAAATCCCAACCCTTTAAGTGTGTGACCCTATAGGTTCATGTGTAATCGGTTGTGACCCTGAAACTCTTTTCTGACCACGAGTCGTTAGCGGTACCTAGCAGCACATAATGATTTCCGAACACACAAAGAATATATTGGACGAACCTTAATGCAATATGATCTACGACTAGGTCATTGTTACTTTTGACTAGCTCGTATCTAGTCACGACTTATCCATATTTAGTTACGACTAGTTCGTAACTACTTACAATCAGTTAGTACTTAATTACGACCAGTTCGTAACTCCTTACGACCAGTTAGTGATTATGTTCGACCAGCTTCAACCAGTCTACTACTAGCTCGTATCTCCATACGACCAGTCTACGACCAGCTCATATCTAGTCGAACTGAACGACCTACTTGTGTATTCTCTCTTAGCCACACAACATCTGGTTGAACTCAAGGTGAGATAGTTTGTTATCCATTGAATGTTTAATACTTTCTCGATCAAGTGTCGAATAATTTCATGTGGTCGACACATCGACCACCAGTGGTATGGCCACACATTTTCTTTATCCGACTACAATGAGGGGCCTAGAGACATCTCTCTCGTTATGTTAGGAGGGACAAATCTCATATCCGCCAATCACATTCCTCTGCATATTTCATAGCATACCCGAAAGCTACCTTTATAACTACCTAGTTACGAGTAGCGTTTAGCAACCCCTAAGAGTGTTATTACACATGTAGGAAACTATGCTGATCTCAGGTCTAAGGATTATACATCATCATTGCTTGAGACCAACTGATGACACATGAAATCATAACAATCTCAAAAGTGTCTTAAGGTGGGTCAAACCAACACCATGTTCTCTAACATGTGTCTATATTATTAGTTTGATATCTCCATATCTATGACCTGTGAAATATAGTTATCAACTAATACATATGCTAGTCTATTCATATGTGTTCTCATATGATTATGACTAGGGAACGTTTAAGAATAATCATCGCAGAAATACAGAGTTTCACAATCAAGTCACATACTTGATAATAACTATTAACGATATTATTCTAGGAACAAGATAACATATTATGCAATATTACGAATATAACGAAATATAATCATCTCTATTGTTGCATGTAGGGCATATTTCTAATAGTCTGCCACTTGCACTAGGGTCAATCATTTAAGTATCTAATACAGATAGCTTTTGTGTGTGTCTCATGCTTTGGTTGTGTGAGAGGCTTTGTCTACAGATCTGTAGCATTTAAATCTGTGTGAACTTTACATATTTTAACATCCACTTTATCCACTAATTCGCGAATAAGATGATAACACCTGAGTATATGCTTGGACTTCTGATGGGATCTAGGCTCCTTAGCCTGCGCAACGGCTCCATTATTGTCACAATAGAGATCCATTAGGCTCGAGGCACTTGAAACCATACCCAACTCAGCAATGAAATTCCTTATCCAAACACCTTCCTTCGCAGCTTCAGAAGCCGCAATGTACTCGGCCTCCATCGTAGAATCAGCAACCATCTCTTACTTGGAACTTTTCTAGCTCACTGCTCCTCTAGTCAAAATGAATACAAAACCAGATTGCGAACGATAATCATCTTTGTCGGGTTGGAAGCTTGCATCGGTATAACCATTTACAACGAGCTCTTCATCACCGCCATAAACTAGGAACACATCCTTAATCCTTCTCGAGTACTTACGAATATTTTTCACAGCTGTTCAGTGACCTACACCAAGACCGGCTTGATATTTGCTTATAATACTTAGATCATATGATACATCTGGTCGAGTACATATCTTGGCATACATGATAGATCCAATAGCTGAAGCATATGGAATACCATTCATACGGTCTCGCTCATCAGTTGTCGAGGGACATTGACTCTTGCTAAGACTTGTGCGAAGTGACATAGGCAAGAACCCCTTCTTGGCATCCCGCATGCTGAATTGAATCAACACTTTGTCAATATCAGTATTTTGGCTTAATCCAATTAGCCTTCTCGATCTATCTCTATAGATCTTTACCTCTAAGATATATACTGCCTCTCCTAGGTCCTTCATAGAAAAATTATTTTTCATTAACGCCTTAAGAAATTTCAGCATTGGAATATCATTCCTAATCAATAATATGTCATCCACATATAAGATTAGAATTACAAGTGCGCTCCCACTAACCATCAGGTAAACATAAGGTTTTTCTTTGTTCTTGACGAAACGAAACCTTTTGATCTCCCCATCAAAGCGTAAATTCCAACTCTGAGTCAACCCATAAATGGATTTATGAAGTTTACACACTTTACTAGCATTTGTTGGTTCGATAAAACCTTCAGGTTGTATCATGTACAAATCCTCACTTAGATTTCTATTAAGGAAAGCCGTCTTGACATCCATTTGCCATATCTCATAGTAGAAATATACAATAATGGCTAGAATGATCCGTATAGATTTAAGCATCGCTACTGGTGAGAAAGTCTTATCATAGTCAACTCCTTGAACTTGTCGAAACCCTTTTGCGATTAGTCGAGATTTATGAATGTGAACATTTCCATCTATGTTAATATTTTTCTTATAGATCCATTTGCACTCAATGGTTTTAATACCATCAGGTGGATCGACTTGGTTCCAAACCTGATTATCTCCCATGGAGTCTATCTCGGATTTCATGGCTCTAAGCCCTTTCTTAGAGTCTAGGTCCATCACCGTTTCCTCATAAGTCTTAGGCTCATTATTATTTAATAATAATATGTCATACCCAAACCTTATAGGCAACTGACATGATCTTTTAGATCCACATGGTGCCTCATCTGCAGGTTCAACAATATTTTATTCATCCTGTAGAGGCTCAGTAGGAGTTGAAACACTTTCAGACGTTTCCCGAATTTCTTCGATTTGCACCTTTGTCCCACTGACTCTATTTGAAAGAAACTCTTTCTCTAAAAAAAATACTATTTCGGGCAACAAAAACTTTGCCCTCTTCTCGGTTGTAGAAGTAATATCATTTGGTTTCCCTAGGATGTCCTATAAAGAAGTATTTATCTTACTTGGGTGCGAGTTTATCAGACGTCAAATGTTTAATATAGACATCACATCCCCAAATCTTTAGAAAAGACAAACTAGGACTCTTCCTAGTCCACATCTCATATGATGTCTTATCTACTAATTTAGATGGTATCCTATATAAAGTAAAAGCGCAGTTTCTAGAGTTTAACCCTAAAAAGATAATGGCAGATCCGATTGGCTCATCATTGACCGAACCATGTCCAACAAGGTCTGATTACACAGCTCGGACACCCTATTACATCTTGGGAGCAGAAGATGATCTTGAGTCAAGGAAAACTCCAATTCAAAAAGGGGAGGATGATGAGGATATCCCTTCCACTGATACAACCATCTCTACTGCTTCTGGTGTACAAGGACCAATTACTAGAGCACGTGTTCGCCAACTAAATTATCAGGTGACTTCGTTTCTCAGAGTGTATCCATATTCTATGAACTCTAAAATGTTGCCTAAAGCACGTAATATTATCTTACTTATAAATCAAGGACCGGGAGGCAAGCTAAATGGAGATGATGGTAGCACCAAGCATGGAGATCATCATACGAGGAATGAATATTTATATACTGAGGCTTAGCATAATCTAGGATGAAGACTATATATCAAGTTGTTTAGGCCAACACTTAGCAATATTTGAGTAAAAAAACTTGGTGCTGCGCCACCTATGCTAACGGGCCATGGGCCTTGTAATTTGGAATGGACACCTAGGGTTTGGCACTGTTCATATGGTACGGCTCATGCATGAATAGTACCAGTGGCCGCCGCCCCTCTCTTACTCCTTTACATAGTGGCCACCACACTTTGGGTTTGGCGAGTTTTGTTGATTGAAGTTTAGCTTTGCTACTTTATACTTTTTCCTCTTGTTTGGCAAGATCAACAGCGACTTTGTTCTCCGGAACCCTACTTCTCAATATAATTTCAATTCCTATTCGCGATTTCCGATTGCCTATTTATCTTGTTCTTAGGTGTATCTTCGGTGTATGCAGGAATTGATCTTCGTGATCAGGTCATTCGGGTATTCGTGCACGGTTGATAATGATTCATCGAGCAGTTCAGCGATTGCGTGGTTTCGAGCCTTGTAAGTTCGTAGCCAGGATCGTGAGAGTTGAGCGACTACTACCGAACTCACCTTCTCACCGCAAGATCGGGCCACAACAGGACCTTCGTGGTTCATCATGTCCCATCGTGATGTCGCGTATAGCTCGGCCGTGGAAGCAGCTAGGATTCCGTAGCCTTCGGTGTTCACTCCTCTAGAGAATCGCGAAAGATCTTGGATGGTGGGTGGTAAAGAGGCGTCGAACAATGTCTTTATAATGCGCTATCCCATACTAGTCATGCTTGCTGAGGTTTCACCGTCGTTGGGCTAACCGCCCAGTCGAAAGCCCCCTCTTATGTCGTGTGGGAGTAACTGTCTAATCGACACTCACACAACCGAATGACAGAACCAATAGTGGGATGTTGCAAATTAGTTAGCCATATCTATCCTATACCAGACTTGTGGTAGTACGAAATAGCTTTACAATCCGCAGCTTGTGGACTAGTCCTTAACAAACTTGGGTGACTTTCCACAACCCAGAACTTGTGCATGCCCTATACCCACCTAACAACCATTTCGCCCAAGTCTCAACTAGTTTTTGATTTGATTTTATTTTTTAAATAATTTGTAAAATATCCATGACACACCAATGCCATGGATACATATTAAACTATAATTTATTTTGGTTGTAAATTCCCAAATCAATAATTTTGGTCTAAGCATGACTAAGTATATTTTTTTTCCAAAAGGATCTAGTCAATACTATTGAACTAACTTGTTTTTATATAGGGTAACAAGGTATGGGAAATTCAATATCCAAAAGTTGGTTGTACAAGAGTGTTGGGATTAGCAACAATTTTGAAGACATGAATTTAAATTACATTGAATAAATGTAATTTTTCAATAATAATTTAAAAAAGAATATATAATTTTAAAATAATAGGATCAAACATGATAAAATATGTAACTTGCCATGCTCAAGGAAATGCTGGTCTGTCTTGCCGTAGAACTCAAGCTCTTCGAAGTCATCAAAAACTAGTTTCACGAAAACGAGCCAAATTCAAATAAAATAAAAAATATACTCCAAAATTTATAATATAGGTTTTGGGAGATATATATTGAATTTAGACGAATTTTGAATCAACTGAATAAGAGTTTTAACAAAGCAGAACGAACTCTCAGAAAATTAAATTTAAGGAAATAGAGAGAGAAAACACCATTTGGATTTTATGAATTTTAAGAATTTTCTTTCTAAAGGAAAACTATTTATTGCATTAGCATGACATCAGTAAAGGAATTTAATTTTCAGTCGGAATTATCTTTCTAAAGGAAAAGGATTTCAGCCACTGACAGGTAGGCCCCGGATCCATGGAACAACATTGTGCCACAGTGGACCGAGTACTTAGAACAGTGGTTTTGCCACGCAAGAGGCCACGCCGGCATGTAACTAGGCTAGATTGGCTGATGTGGCGCACATGTGGCAGACAGATGGTGGCCATGTCAACTCAGGACGGCGGCGATGCTTAGGTCCCAATGGTCGCCGACAAATGAAGGTGCGGTGCGAGGTGCGCATTAGAAAAAGGGGAGGCTGGGGAGTCTATTCACCTGACCCGGGGTGTCAAAGGTGGATGGTGGTGTCCGGCAGCGAGGAAGAAGGTGGTGGCGCGATCGGGTTCACGATTGTGATGGCGATGCGGTGGTGCTCCAGCGATGAGGAGGTGCACACAAGGTAGAATGCGACGAGGCTATGCTCTTTGTGTTGATGATGTTGCCGGTGCTCTACTGACGACAGTAGAAATGGTGGCTGTGGGGCTCATATGACAGAGAGAAGAAATGCGAAGTGCGGCGAGGAGAAATGGGGAGAGGAAATGAGCTCCGGGTGAGAGCATGAGGGAGAAAAGGGGCACCTGGTGCTTCCTTTTATAGGGGCGGAGGAACACGGGGGAGGGAGATCGTGTGTGGTGTAACTCATCAGGGACAGCGGCGGTTGTGGGGTTAACGCATGTTAAGGTGGAGATAATAGCCAGAGTGAGTGCGGGAGAGACAGGGTCTTCAATGGCTTTAACTGTGCACGTTTCGGGGGATTAATAGCCGGCTTTCAAGAGCTTGTATGGCACATCCATGGTCGTGATGCGAGGAAGAAGAAATGGCCGACGAGCAAGCCCAAGGTGGCAGTGATCTCAGTTGTCCCAAGAGGGAGGTGATCCAGTATAAAGGTTGTAACTATTGTGGCAAGGAAGGGCACCTTGCCACACAATGTCCCATAAACAAGAATTATTGGTACCACGAGCAACTTCAGCATTGGAAGACAGATCAGAAGAACCTCGGATGTCATGCCAAGCCACAATGATCTCCATGCCCATCCTAAGAAGCCAAGTGAGCCATGTCACTACAGAAGAGGCTCAAGCTGAGTGAAGGCAATTGAGGTTCGGCCCGCCAAACCAGTCTAAGGATTGTGCCTGTATCCATCGTGAAGAGGTGGGACATAGCGCCAGTGAGCATGAAGTCAATTGCTCAATTTGTGAAGGAAATCATCCACTCATAGAATGTCCAACGAACAAGATTACCTGTTACTTATGTGACAGTAAAGATCATTATCTGGCCAGTGCCCTTTGAAGACAACGTTGACCTCTTTATTGCAGCAGCGTGAGCATTTTCAAGTCACTCTAATCCAAGTCGAGGAAGGTAGGACCACAGTTACTTCTACGAAGTTACCCCAAGAATCAGAGGAACCATATTTCAACAAGATCCATCCCAAGGCACTTTATTTAGCAGATATGTGCCATCACCAAGACAATTGTCACAAGAGGAAGATGGTGGATCAAGAACAAAATGTTGCATGGAACTCTAAGACTCGTGTGATTAAATCTCAACCCAACCCGGCACCTACAACAACCACACTCATGACTCCGGGATCAGCATTACGTCCACCGATGCAGATGTCCCGCGACATCAAATGGTGACCAATCTCATCAGAACAAAACATCAAGGGCAGGAATACAATGTTTCAGGAGCCAGGATATGGGGCATTTTGCCAATAAATGCCCGCAAAGATATTTAGCATTCACTTCAGACAACATTCCAAAAGCTACGCTGATCGCAACAATATCGCCGATAGCAGGTGGTAAAAACAACAGAAGATACATGTCACAGTTGCATGAATACAAAAGTTTAGGCTTGCCAATGCCTCAAGAAACAACCGTGAACCATCTGACTAGTTTATTGCTCCTCAACACATCCATTGGAGGCCCATCACCAAAGAACTCCATCAATTTTGCGGCCGTCATCGACGCCTTGCCGCCACCTTCTTCACTGTCAGCTTCGTCATCACACGTTCTACCTTGGGCGCACCTCAACATCGCCGAAAGACCGCAGGAACTCCATCGCTATCACCGACCGCATCTCGCCGCAGCCTTCTCCCTCGTCGTCGGCAACTCCGTCGAGCCCCTCAGCGGCGACCGTGCGCACTAGGTTTGCCTTGCTCCCCTCTTTCGTTTGGTGCCCTCACCGTACCTCGCCGTGGCCCATAGGTTAAGTGTGAAAACAATCATTGAAAAACAACCGTCGGAAACAAAGAAAAAAAGAATAAATGAAAAACAAGCACCTAACAAAAAGTTACAGCCAAAATACCGACGTACTGTTAAGTGGACAGGAAACTACAGTTTTCAGTGTTGGGTCAAGACTTGTGCTATTCACTCCAAATTGCATTCTATTGAATTATTTTATGTCTACCACTCCTATACATTGTTATACACTTGTTTTAGCCTTCATCCATCCTTGGTTGATCAGCAACATAACCTAAGTGCTAGATACGAACTATAATTCAATTTTGGGCAATTTCTGAAATTAACTAATTGTTCTCTATACTACCTATATTAAGCCTGTCCAAGCTCCACTTTCTACTAACCGAGCAGATCACATCGAATCGGACCTTGCAATCGCTTTACTCATCACTTGAGTCAAGTTACCACGGACCAACCACCGATTGCATCACCTGTTTGCATTAGTAAGAACTTACAAGAGCTTGGAAAGAGCTTGAGCATGTGTGACTTGATAAACTATAGCACCTAGTAGTGACAGGAAATTTATATGATCTTTTGATTGTTCCTGTTTGCTACTAACCATGACAGGGTCACGCAGGTCTACACATAGTAGGAACAACGACAACTTTTTGGAGCATGAAAGCGAAGGCCCTCTCATACCTCGCACGAGAGGCATCGTGCAGCACCTTGAGCGCTTGCTCAATAGTCATGGTGAGAGCTGTAATACTCTGATTTATTCTAAGAAAGAAAACGTTCAAAAGATAAATTAGATATAAGAAAAAGGGGGGTTTTACAGTTCTTTGGCAACCTGGGCATCGGGGCTTGGCCCAGGATGCCCATGAGGGGCTGGCCACCTATAAAAGGAGGGGAAAACCCTAGTATGCTACTGTAGCTACAGTAGCACCGCCGCTGCCACAGTGCCCACTACAGTAGACATCCTCCCCCTTACATTCCATTGTCTTTCCCCTCCCTCTTGGTGGTGCTCTTCCATTGCTGTCAGCTAAGGAGAAAGGTGGGGGAGAGAGGAGAAGAAGAGGGGAGGAGCGTCTTGCGGGGAATTTAGTGGGCTCGCGCGTCTTCAAGGGTAATGATCATCTCCCCGCTGTTTCGATCTAGTTGGATCCTTAATTGCCATCGATTAGAGAATCGTCGAACTACTGTGATTAGAATCAGCAATCTGCTCCCTGTTGGACGGACGATTTCGTGTACTTAAAGCTAGAATTTGAGGCTAGGCTCTCCTAGAGAGTTGTGGGGCTTGTCATCAAGTTTCTATAGGCACTGAGATCACCTAATTCAGAGTTGTAGTTTAGGAGATACGCTAGTTTTTTTTACTGCTGTTCAAAAATCCTAACGAGGTTACAATAGCCGTCTTGTTTAAGAATAAAAGTTATGTTAATGGCTGATTCAGGGAGATCTCCCAACACAACTTTTGTAGAAAATTTTGTAATATTTTCAGATCGATAAAGATCATGAATTTCGGTTCAACCATTCGAAAGATATAAATTTTTGAATTTAATTTTGTAGTCTGTCCTTCTGTTGTGGACAGTAGAGAAAGACTGGACTGTTGCAACCTTTGTTGCACAGTGGAGATAATTGTGATAAATTTATTAAAGAAGCTAGTTTTCTGTAGTTTTCATATTGGCTTAGAACATTGAATTGTATGTACTAAATTAAAGTTACAAAATTCCCAAGTCAGTAGTACCGAAGATGACATAACGGTCTTCGAGATTAAAAACAAAGGCTTAGATGGGATAATTTGATCTTTCGGCCACCTGAGAAGTTGTATCTATGCTTGTGTAGATTACAAGAAAGTTGGATTCATAACTTTTGGAGTTTTTACTCAAAAGTTATGAATTTTCCTTTGATAGCTGTCTGTTTGGGTAGACTGGGATTTGGGAGTGTAACTGTTAAGTTTCGTGTTGCGATTTGGAGCGATTGATTTTATTTTGTTCTATTACTATGATGTGCACTTTTGAATGGTATATTTAGTATGCTTTACGGTTTCCAGGTGGTGGTGATCACCGGGGTTAAAGTCTTCCTATCGTCGTCTTCCGTCTCGTGGTTGAGGCAAGTGCAAATAGCATAGAATGCATTGGTATGCAGCATTCTTGATAAATGTCATGGTTTACTTATGAGTTTATTTCTATGCTATTGTCGCTGAATGCTATTTCTCTCATGCTGGAATGAGATTATGAAATTTATTTGCATCTTGGCATACATTTCTAATTCTTGGACTACTTGGTAGCCAAGCCTTGTTTCTTTTGAGGTCTCCATCATGTATTGGACGGGCATGGGTCCCCACACTTGTGGAGTGTGGGCTTGAGATCCCTATGCCTGAGGGCATAGGCTTGAGTATGCATCGACGGATGTACTACTCGGCATTACCGATAATTACAAAGAAGGAAGAAAGAGCATTCTTGTCATATGCATTGCATACGAGTATATGAATTTTATTTATGGATCATTGATGATGTTCATATGATGTCGTGATATCCTTATTGGCTACCCGTGTAGTTTTGTTTATTATATCTGTTGTACTTTGCTGAGTCGTGGACTCACCCTTGTTATTGTTGTTCTTTTAGGTACCTCTCGAGGCAACGACATGCATGGGAAGGGGTAGTCTTGATGCACATCACACTTACACTATCCATGGTAAATAAAATTAGTTTATTTACCTTCGATCTCAAGTTCATGCTAGTTCCTATAGTTTCAGTTTGTGTCCATCCTTCGTGGTGGATGTTTCACTTTGTATTGGTGGATGATCTGTTTATGCGTTTAAACTTCGGTCATTGGTTCATTTAATCCTGTTTGATTGAATAACTGTATTAATTGGAATAGACTTCATCCTTGTAATTTTGTTGAATCTTAATGCTCTAGATTTATTTCCTAAATATTTCCTATTACATAGTATAGGCGTTGATTTGGTTTTGATTGGTAAAGAGAAAGATCCATGCTTAGATTAATTACAATTGTTAGATGGCATTCTTCATTTTGATAAATTGTAGATGTGTTAGATCATGATGGTTATAATTGTGTCATTCGGTTGAATGATTGCTGAAAGCTGATTACTAAGTTGAAATAAAATGGTTATGTAGAGTAGTTTAGCAGCA
Organism: Hsuehochloa calcarea; assembly: GCA_036346395.1. NCBI lineage: Eukaryota > Viridiplantae > Streptophyta > Magnoliopsida > Poales > Poaceae > Hsuehochloa > Hsuehochloa calcarea. The sequence goes on along the minus strand of CM070611.1, from coordinate 21,451,513 downwards.
TCCTAGGCTCTATGTTGGGCTGGGGTGTTACAAGAGCACTCACAATGCCTTGGATCATAACAACAACAAGCTCGCGGCCCTCTGCACACGCGTTGAGCACCTCAAACAATGTCGACCACTTGCTACAGCCGTGGCCCATGATGAGCCGAAGGTGGAGGACCCTCCTACTCGCCGCACACTGCCTCCCGTGTGCACTTGGGCGGATGCACTTAAACATAAATACTTTAGTAGTATGCAAGACTTTGTGATTTGTGCTCTTGATGAAGAGGAGAGGATTTGTAATTCTACCATATATGAGGTTGAGAGAGTCTCAATTGATAGTATGAGAGATACGTTAATATAAAAACAAGAGGTAGAAGATAGGAACATTGAAGTTATTATTGAGACTAACCTATTACTTTCTACTGCTAGTATTATTTCTCACATTGTGCAGGTTGACATTGAAGACAAGGAGTTGAATGTTCAACAATCGACACCATTGGAAGCAAAAGATGAGGAGATAACCACAGTTGGGGATGAAGTACTTGCTGCTCCGTGGTTACATCATGATGATTTGATACCTACAACACCTACGTCATCTAAGGAGGACATTAAAGGTAACAATATCGGTGTTGATTTGTTAGTTCATCAAGAAAAGGTTAGTAATTGTGAGAACTCTTTTCATCAATTGGAAATTCCATATTCTGAATTTGATATGCTTAATTTACATAATGTGAAATTGATTACTCATAAGGAAGTTCTTACTAAAGTATCTCCTAGTAATTCTTTGTACTATATCATGTTTGATGATTTTAGAGAGCTATCTAGTGTGATTGAGAATGTTGCTTAAATTTCATGTTTAAAATCACTAGTTAGTACTTATGCCTAGACAGATAAGTTCGATTTGATTGGAGATTATGGTGTAGATGATAAGTTTTATATTTATCGAATATGCATTACATGTGGTAAGCTTGCTGAATTAAAATTGGATGTTTTGGATAAACAATCTTTTGTGCCATGTTATGATCACAATAAGATGAGTTTCAATAATAGTGTTTGCTGTTTAGAAATATTTCTTAAGCATACTTGTTTATCATTTGCTGAACAATCATATACAAGTAATCAGAGTAGCACAGTTGAAACATGGAAGGTACTAAGAATTTTCACCCCCATATTTGAACAACTTGATCTGGTTTGTCCCTTTAATATCTTGTCTGTGTACTTAAAAAAGTCGAGGATGACTTTTTCGCATGGGAGGGAGAATGATGTGAATGAAAGTATTGCAGTGTATATATCAAATATATCATATGGCTGCTATTCTACTAATTATTTTGTGCAAAACAACAAGAATGATACAATAATTGATTCATACATATATCACGCATATGCGTTGTTCTCTTTGTTTAGTACACTTTTAGAAAATCATAATGTGCTAAATGGAAGGAGTGTGGATGACAAATATACACACACACACACACACCATGCATATACACTGTATTATTTGTTTAGCACATTTTTGGGTTATCGAAAGACGAGGACAGCTTTTCGTGAAGAAGGGGGTGATGATGAGGACATCACTCATTCGAATACAAACACCACTCCTCCACCTGAAGTTATACAAGGTCCAATTACAATAGCACGTGCATAACAATTAAATTATCAAGTGAACTCGGTTCTAGGAGTGTATAATTTTGCATTGGAGGATGGATTGCTAACTAAGACTTGTGATGTTATTTTACTCAGGAACCAAAGCGAGGAGGGCAGTCCTACCACAACTACAAGTCAATGCCGGCCAGCACTTATCAAAGCCCATGTGACCAGGAGAGGAAGGTCCATGCGGTGGGAGAGCACAAGGGGAGAAGCCCAAGAATCCAAAGTCCAAGTTTTGGATCAGATTTCTGAGCCCAATTCGGACCTTCCACATGTCCAGTCGAATTTAAACTCGGAATCAACACAAAACTCAACTCGGATTCGGTACGGGACAACTCAACATGCCTGTAATAAAAATGCCATAAATTTCACAAACAGAGTATGATCCGGGTGTTCTTGTGCTTGTTGAAAAGTTTATTCCGAGACCTTTCCAACTGATCCAACCCCACCTCCAAATTTGTTTGGAGCGCATCGAAATTGTCAAAACAAGACGACAAATCAAGAGATAGAGTTAGGGTTCAACTCCACTTCTTGTGGCCGCCACCTCTCCTTCAATATATACTGTGTGCATGCCTCATTAAGGGTTTTTAGGCTTGTTTTAGATTGGTTTTTCCACCTTGAAAACTTCGTCGTGTGTTCTTGTGTTGACTAGACCAACAAATGCTATTTGCATGCCTCAACTCATGGGACTTTATATTTCCTATTTGCAATTTCATATTGTTTGTGTATTTTGTTCTTACTTGTTTTTCGATTGCTCGCAGGAATTAAATATCGTGTTCAGGTCAACCACGTTCTTAGCACGATTGATAACGACTTGGAGTGTGGTTTAGCGATTACTTGGCGATCTGGCGTGACTGGTTGGGTAGCCTACATCGTGAAAGTACATCCACAAATCGACATATCATTCTATCGGAAGATCGGGACCAAACTTACTCATCACAACCTCTACAGAGTGTTAATAACCTATTCGAATAGCTGCGTACTCGGTCATGGACATGCTTGGTGATTTACCCGAATGATAGATTTTATTAAAAAAAAACAATGTGGAAGGGAAACCGTATGAAAGAATTGAATTAAGCTTTGTGGACTTTGTGGGAACTCTTGTTATTTATTATTATTCTTACTATTTTAACTTACACTTTCAATTTATTATTCATATTCAATTGCAACTATTTTTTTTTGCAAAATAACCATAAATGTAATTTCCTTTGGAATAAGTCATCATCTATACTTGCATTTATGGTACAACTTGCGCTCACTCTTGCTAAAAACAATCTTGCCCAGTTATTGAAGACTACACCTGTTTATCGTTGGTCAACAAGGACTACTTGAAAGATCATGGAGAATTAGGTCACACTACCCCAGTCGATTGTATGTGGGCATATGGATAGGTTACACTGAAGTTATTCTATTTCCTTCCGCTGCAACCCATTTGAGATATTTGTCTTCTGAGACATTAATTGTAAGTTTTTTGACTTTAAAATTGTTACTCTGAGAATTATTATTTATTATATATTTATTAGTTATCATTATATATGTAATTATATTTCATCGATGACGCCACGGTGTGCACTATCGTGATCCAAATCTAGTATATGTAAAGAGTCTTTATTTACATATTTAGATCTTGATTTACTCGGATCCCGACACCCACCCAACGGTCGCCTGTGTCGGTGATGGAGGGGTCCAGGAACGGGCTCCCGTTCCTCACCTGGCCGTACTTTGCGGACCAGTTCATCAACGAGAGCTACGTCTGTTGTCTGGAAAGCGGGCCTGCGGCTGGTGAAGGACGACGGCGGCGTGGTGACGAGCGAGCACATCGCTTGGCGGTTGGAGGGGTTGCTGAACGACTCCGCCATTGCGTCAAGGGCGTCAAAGTTGCAAGTTGCGTCCAGGAGCATCGGCAAAGATGGCACTTCGTTCAAGAATCTAACAAAAACCTTATCGAATCTACGAAAGCCTGAGATATGACAGCTTCACGATCGCCTCGTCCCAATTCAACTATGGAAGCTCATTAGAATAAGCAACTGCTTGTAACTTTTACAGCAGCATTGTAACCTTTCCTGTTTCAGGTTGAAGACGGAATTCGAAGCACAATGGTTATTGATTAATATATACGCCAAGTCTTCTAACTTTGGCGACATATCCTGTACATATACATTATTCTATGTACATATGCAAATGAGAGATTTTATCCGTCCATCCAGCGATCCACAAACCCATTGCTTCTTATTTCTCACATTGCCTGATGCCTCCGCCCCTCTACGCTGAGCCGACGATGACACCTCCTGCGCCTCCGCCCCCGCACCAAGCCGACGCACTGCCCCTCTGAGCCAAGCCGACGACGACGCCTCCTACGCCTCCGCCCCCGCGCCTCCCCCTGCGCCTCCGCCCCCGCACCGAGCCGACGCACCGCCCCTCTGTGCCAAGCTGGCGACGCCGCCTCCTGCGCCTCCGCCCCCGCACCGAACCACGCGCCGCCTCCTGCGCCTGCCCCTGCATCAAGTGCGCCTCCTGCATCAAGTTCCCCCACTGAGGTCCATTTGAATTAAATTCTTGTATGATTTCAATTCTTGTATGAGTGAATGAACTACCATATTTCAATTCTTGTATGATTTCAATTCTTGATATGTCTGAAATTGAAATCGTGGTGGTGTGTGTGCCAGATTTTGTTGGAGGCAATGGAAGCAACATTACGTCTTCGGGCAAAAAAGCATCGGAAGCAAGGGAAGCAACATCCTCGTACTTGAAATGTTTGATGGCAATTGGTAGTCTTGACGGTACTCAGTACTCAGTCTTGACAGTACCTAGTTGATGCCAGTAGTGTTCATTGAAAAAAATTGGTGAACTTTGTTGTAAGGATGTTGCAAGTTTACATGTTGTAATGTCTCAATGTAAGGATCTTGCAATGTAATCTCTCAAACTAGACAGCGTGTGCCAGATTTGTGATTTCTGAAATGCAAGATTGTGATTTCGTTGTCTGAACATTGTAACCTCCTTCTATCATAATTTGTATTTCGTTGTCTGAACTTTGACATTACAAGAAAGCCTAATACTATAGCATACATCAATAAACCCTGATAGTACTCTTTATATTGTGTTTGGAGAGGAAAACTTTATACTATAGCATACATCAATAAACCCTGACAGTACTCTTCATATTGTGTTTGGAGAGGTTACGATAGATTTCTTTCTATTGTGTGCTAAGATTTCTTCTCTCTTCGGCCGAGATCTGATTGCTATCACATTCACTGCTATAAAGAAGAAAAAATTATGGAGAATGAGAACTATAAATTTGACAATGCTTGATAATGTTTACTACTAACATTCACTACCAACTACTATAGAATGAGAACTATAAGTTTGTGGTTTTGTGGTCGTCCGCTGCCTAATGCAACGGACTAATGCAAACGGAGAAGCCGGCAATATGCGCATATGTTTTGTAAAACTCGAGGGCTACGTCCTTATCTTAAAAAATCATCCCCAGGGTAGACGTTATGTCGTCATTAACTACCGGTGTGGACGACGAACCATGCAGCAATAAGGAAGACTTAGCACGAGAACGATATTAATCATTCAAAGTTACAAATTGTATTGTACATATACTCATATAGAATGGAATGTCGGTCGCCTTCTGTGAGGTTTTACACAAACTGCTCACAACGAGATTGTGTATCGGCCATATTGAGACTTGGCAAAGCTAGTGTTCACACGGAGTTACTCACATCTTCCGTTTAATCCATGTTGCTGCCTATAAAAAATAAAGATAAGAACTATCTAGGAGGGAATAGTCCAGTGCTACGAAGGAATCGTCTTCTCACCTCACACAAGCAGCAGAGCAGGAAACAGGGGAGAAGCTCAGGGGTGCGTGTTGGGCTCGACGCGGGGGCGGCAGCGGATGCAGGGGTGGAGAGCAGTTTGAAGCCTGAACCAAATCCTCCTTCCTAGCCCAGGCTACGGAGCAGGGGCGCGCACAGCACAAGGGGCGCAAGCCTTGCCGCAGATGTAGGGGCTCAACAGGCAACGCAAGGGGCGCAAGAGGGGCCTCGCCGCGGATGCAGGGGCTCGACGGGGGGCGCGGGAGACGCATCATTGGCTCAACACAGAGGGGACGGAGGCGTAGGACCCAATGTATGCACAAAGGCGGCAGGTAGGGCGGAACCCTATCGACGCACAGAGGTGCTGGAGGATGAGAACAATTCGGTAGGGAGAAATGAGAAGCAATGGTTTCAGGCAAGGGGTTTTCTCAAAACGAGCAGCAAGTGGAAAGTGAGTGCAAGGACCGTGGATGGATGGACAAGATCTCTCATGTGTGCACAGAATGGTGTATGTGTACAAGACATGTTGCCTCTTAACTTCTAACCATAAACCATAAAGCAGTTTGCCGGATTCAAAACCATAAAGCAGTTTGCCGGATGCAAGTTCACAAACATTCAGATACAACATAATCAAGATTCACTGACTCAGAATGACTTGTGCATGGCAATGTAAACACCAGTTCACGTGTGGTAAATTGGTCGCAAAACTTCAGTTCCTAGTATGGTCAATACAAAATAAGAGACAATTTAGTGACAGCCATGGCTGCATTTTAGACATGAGCATGCCAAGTATGTGACCTGAAAATACATAAAAAAAACTGTCTACCTGTATCACGCTGTAGACAGGTCTGGAACCTAAAAGTACTTCACGAGCAGGGTACCCTACAACTACAACTGTATTGGCCAAGAAGAATTGTGACTTGTGAGCAGATTGAGCTATACTGCTATAACCAGAGTTCTGAAGCTACAGTCATCAGAAACCGAAGAAACCAAGCTCGGTTGCTCTTTCCTTCTCAAATGTCTCAAAGTACTGGTAAATGATTGTGACAGCAAGCAATATACCAGTTCCTGATCCAATTGCACCCATGAAGTCGGCTAGGACAGTCAAAGCACCAATGCACACACCACCAAATGCTGCAGCGGTGGGAATGTATCTGTTCAACTCCTTCTGCAGGTTTGACTCACGGTGGCCTGGCATCACCATTTGTTGTTCCTGTTGAAATCAGAATGATTTACAGCTACTACATGCAAAATCATTATAAATATCTAGTTTTTTTCTACTAAACACAAGTATTTGCAGAGCACAACTGGTGTTTCATTATATAACATGTAGACATGTCTAAACCTACGACATGAGCTTTAGAACATACCCTGTGAAAACTGATTTCTTCTTCTTATTATTTTTTGCTGAAATGCACTGAAGAACTGAAGGGAGCTACAAACTAGCAAACCCCTGAAAAACTGACACCTAATGGTACAAGCTATTAACTATCAGTGAAGATTTTATCAGTACTTAAATATCTCCTTAAATAAAAACCTGATACAACCCTCTGTTGGCAACTGATATGCTCCAAATTGAACGGGAAAAAAAACTCTGGCTTCTAGTAATGGAAAGCATGCCAGTATATACCAACATATGTTCCACTGATAGTGACAACAAAATGAACAGTTCAATGCTAAAGTTGGGGTATGCTTTGCAACCTTACAGGCTTGTGCAAAAAATCATGGATACATTTATGTAGTTATCTAAACAGAGCAATGACCATAAAAGTTCATAAATACAACATGTAGCATGGCACAACCTTATAGGAATATCGAACTATAATTAACTAGAAGAATAACATATCATACAAATCAGTTTTTACCTTGAGCTGCTTGGCAACATCCTTGGCTGATGAACCAGATACTTCAATCCATGTCTTTGAGAAGAGTGCACAGGCTGACAACATGAAAACCACATAGAACAGTGCATGGAATGGGTTTGCAAGAACATCAGCCAGGCTGCATGGTTTGGAACAAACAATCAGTAAGTACTTGGCAATTGTTGATGAAAAAGGAACAGAAGATACCAAAAACAAGTAATTGTCAGAAAGAATGCTAGACTTTGTGACTGACATCCCTGATAACAAGAGGAAGGAAACATATAGCCAATCACCTTGATGGGGCAGTTACATAGTAAGCAAGACCGCCGACAGGAATAGAATGGCCAGAATATTCAGATTCCTTCCATTTACCAAGGAGGTTCACCAGGAAATTTCCACTGTACTTCCTGTAGAGAAGCTGTCACAGCAATGAACTACATGTTAGCACTTCGTAAGTGAATGAAAAGACTTAACTTGCCACATCATTGAAATCAAGTATACCTGGGATATGAAATAGAGGTTGGTAATCAACGCAGAGTGCAGAATGATGGGCATGTTAGAAGTATAAAACAGCTTAATAGGATATGAGCCTTGCTGTCCACGAGCATTTTTCGACCTCACTGGAAGCACAACACGGAAGCCTTGGAAGTAGATAACTATGAGGAAGACCAGCACAGTGGCGAGCAAATTTGTCACATTGGGAAGATTCTGGCGGTAGAAAGCCTCCCGAAGTGCTCGGACTTTGTCAGTTCTAGTAATCAACAGATGGAACAAAGCAATGACAGCCCCTTCAAATTCAGCACCACGCCCGCTGTTGATGGTTGTCGGGCTAAAGGCCTTCCAGATGATACTCTCACTACATAGCAGCAAGTTCAGAGTAAGACAATTTGCCATAATAGATACTTCGACTAGTGAATGAATTACAATCACTTACCAGATATTGGTAGCAATGAACAGAGAAATGCCAGAACCCAGACCATATCCTTTCTGGAGAAGCTCATCCAGACAAATGACAATGATACCAGCAAAGAAGAGTTGGAGTATAATGAGAATAGCATTCCCAGTTCCAAGCTGGCTTACACTGCCATACATTCCAGACAGAACATATGCCACTGCTTCCCCAATAGCAATCAGGATGCCAAGCAACTTTTGGGCACCATTCCTGAGTAAAAAAAATAACCCCATAAATCCCAAAACCATTCCAGAGTTAAAAAGAGCAAAAGAGCACAATAAATTACAAAACAATTATTTGATAAGAGGAAATACAAACCAGAAGCCTTGGAATTGTAACTAATCAGATTTTCAGTCTAGAAAAAACATGTTAGTATACCTTTCTAGTTCAACTAACTAGGAAATTTGCCCTGTGCACTTAATTAAACATTGTTCATTCACTACCATAGCCAGTATCTTGAAGCAGTGTCTTCTTTCATAAATAGATACAACATACTCAGTCTAAATACAGCATTTTTAATTTGCCCTGGCCACCACCAATGAACGTTCATTGTTTTCACTTTTTGACTTGATCATTAAATGGAGGAAATTATCTCCAACTATCATACAAGAGCAACAGGTCGAAGTTCTTGGCACACAAGACAGTACCTTGAATATAGTAATTTTTTATTTTAAAAAAGCATCCATGTGACGGCTAAGTACCAAAACTTAGAACAGACATTGCTAAATCAACAGATCATGTGAAAAGTCAACTTGGAGTATTTACTGTGCATTATTTTTAATTACCACAGGAAGGCCTCTGAAAAAGTCAAATTAAGTACGTGCGCCAATAATTCTTAATGTAGTACATTATCCTCATGCAACAAGAGCGCAGTAAACAAATACCATTGGACCAACATGAAGAAAATGGAATGCAGTGCCATCACCCACCAGCACATGTAAACACACATGTTTTTAATTGAGGAATAAATGCAAATCAATGTTAAAAACATTACTGTGGTCAGTAAATATCACCAATACTATTTGGAAACAGGCCTTGCACTTTAAACTAGGATATTCTGACCAGAAAAATGTAAAATGAGCATTATGTTAGGTATATATAATACTTACAGCAGAGCACGGTCCTCCCTCACACTGTTATCAACTTCAATGATCTTTGACCCCACCAAAAGTTGCATGACCATCCCAGATGTCACAATTGGAGTAATACCCAGCTCCATGACAGTTCCACGGTTAGACGCGAGAATGACACGCATCCAGTAGAAAGGATCAGCTCCGGTGGTCGAGTGTATTCCATAGAGCGGGAGCTGGCTGCACACCAGGAAGATAAAGAGGGAGATGACGGTGTAGATCACTTTCTCTCTGAAGGGGATTTTCCTGTCAGCACTCTGAACTTCTGGCAAGAAAGCCAGGAAAGGCCTGACCAGATGCAGCACCCTGAAACCGCCAGCCATCTTATCTGCACCCGAGGAAAATAAACAGATCAGCTTCTTGTTCAGTGCAACGAATTAAATTCTAAAACATCAGGCATGCAGCAAGAATTATTCAGCCCTGCACAATCCACAACATCATAGAACATAAACTAACATAACACTAGTGAGCAAAAGGCCCCTATGGAGAACTTCTTCGCCACTAAAAGCCATGAATCCTTGACAATTACTTCAAACTAGCGCTCAACTAACAAAAGGGCGATGAGTCAACATCCACAATTCACGACCGAAATTAGAAGAGAGAGAGAGAAATAACTGAAACAAGATCTGACTCTGTAACCACAAGGCCTTAAATTTGGCTCACATGAACATGAACCAAAGGAGGATTCCACGTGCAAAACCACAGGGCAAACAATTACAGAACCGCAAGATCTACCTGTACGAGCCGAGCCGAGCCGAACAAAACCCTGTCATCTCAGAGATCTAGCGCTAACCCACAATTAACCCTAGCTAACGGAACCCTCCACGTGCCCACCGAGGGCAACAAGAAACAAGAAATGGAGATCTAGCGAATCTGGGCAAGAACCAAACGGAACGCCAATCGTCACAGAGAGATCTACGCGCCCGCACACGGATCGAGCAGGAAAACACCGCAGGCCTCCGCCACACCGGAGATCTACACTACACACACAGAGAGAGAGAGAGAGCTACCTGGCCGATGACGGCGGCGGCGGCGCGGGGCTATGGACAGGCAGAGAGAGAGAGGAGAGATGTAAGGAGGAAGAGAGACGAGGAGGAGCCGAGTCAATAAGGCTCTGGAGTTTGGAGTAAGGGGAGGCGTGCCGTGCGATGCGAGGGAGACGCCGGGCACGTGCTGCTCGCCTGAGACGCGTGGATGGCCTGGGGGGGCCACGCTGGGTAGGGGCAGCACTGACGTGGGAGTGCTCCCAGCCGTCGGATCCGGAACGAGCGTTCAGCCATGGATTTTTACCTGGTCCGGGTCCCTCGATGGTTGGCTGGTGTGCGTGCGTACGCCCCCGGTCGGTGTCTGGACCAGTTCCACCGTGCGGAGAATGGATGGAGACACAAAAAGATGGAGCTGGGATCACGAGCTCAGCTCTGCAAGTGGACCGGAATGACGACGGTAGTAGGGCAATCGTGCAAAGCCCATCCGGTTTGATGATCAAGAGGCTTCAGTTTGTCAGCATCCTGCTTCAGTTTGTCAGCATCCGCGTGCACCATGCGGAGGTTTCTAATGGGGGATGGGGGCACATCAAGAGGTTGAGTAGTGTGTTGGTCTTATTTCTTGCGTAGGTGCGAGTCACACGATTGGCACATATATCGCACCGCTTGACCAGCAGTGTTGTGCTTGTGCTGAAAAATGATTGGCATGGTGAAGACCCTAGTAAGGTTGAAAACTGATTGGATACGGTCAGATATTGGTCTTTTTCTCTTTGAATGAGAACCCTGATGCGGATACCGCCATACCATAGCTGATAAAGATGAATGTAGTTACATATATCATACTTCGTCGAGTAACATCGTTTATGTGTGTCTCTGTGTGTTTATTATCCGTCAATTTATCTGTTATAGTTCAAATTCAATCAGTATTACTATCACCAATAATTCAAATTCGTATTCGTATTCGTATTCAAGGTACATGTGTTCATATTCGTACTCGAGGAAAACAATATAGGTTGGGATATTGAAGAGCATGAATTTGCCATCCCACATGCGCGATCCGGACACGCTTTCGCGTTGTGACAGTGCGGTCGGGACACATATTATTTTTTCATGACACACGATCAAAGCCTTCCACATCTCTTCCCCTTCCCATCCCTCTCCCCTCACCCATAACCTTCTCATTTAGCCGAGATGCCTCCGCTAGTGCGCCTCCTCCTCGGCCCCTCCCTCTCCCGCCAACACTACCATCTCTGCCCTAACCCTCCACTTACTCTTATCCTCCTTGCGCCCTATGCGGCTGCACGGCACGTGCGCAACCACGATGATGAGCGCTAGGCGGCGGCAACCACCGGCGAGGCGAAGAAGGAGTATTGCTTGCAGGCATTGTCGTCGCATCCAGGAGACCTCGCCTCAACCTCCGTCATATGCCTCGCCAAAGGCCATTGACGCCACGCCAAGATGTATGTGCCATCGGTTGGTCGTCGACGAGCCCCCGCATCTTCACGTGGTCATGCCTCCCTCCACATCCAAACCCTAAGGTTTGATGATACGGGGTACCTTCATGACTTAGTATCTGATATATTCTAGTAATCCACCAAATTTGACGAAGCCGATCGATGCCAATGCAATAACCTACGATGAAGAATTCGCTAAACCACACGCTTGAATGATTCCACTTGGCCACGAACAAGTGAAGATGATCTTCTTGCAATCAACCCAAGAGCACGCAATAAAATCACCGAAAGAATTGCACAATTCCAATGGGTAGCAATCAGCTAGCAAGAACCCTAGAACATGCAAAATGCAATCTGAAAATATATTTTAATTGCATGTGAATAGTGTTTTAGGGATCCTCTAGGGTTAATAGTGCATACCACCTTCCCTCCACATGCATGGGTTAGGCCCAAGTGGGCAATTCGTCCCCTGAGGTCAAATCCAACTCTGAAATAGTTTTTACATGCAAACATAGTCCAATAACTTTGAAAACTGAAGTATAGCTTATTTTGGCCCAACTAAAACCAAAATTTTTTATAGAAATTAGTGGGCTTCAATTTTGAGTTTATTTTCTCCCTCGCGTGCCTCTCTTATCCTCCCGCCGCTTGGACTTCAATTCTTCACATGGGCCAATTGTTTGGCCTCCCCTTGGCCGAATATTGATGTGGAAAGCCCTCATTCCTTGCTGGTCGAATGAGCTTTTCCCTCCTTGTGGGCTTCCTTTCTTCTCCTTTGGCCGAATAGCTCCTTTGTCCTCCTTGTGGCCGAATGTTTTTTCCATGGTGTGGGCCTCCTCCTTGAAGTCTCTCTCTTCAAACCTAAGCACAATAAACACACTTGAATTAGGTTGTAACAATTCCCATGAATATCACAAGTATGTGCAACAAGAAAAGAAGTCACCTCATGTTGTATTTGCTTAGTCCTTGCTCTTGTCATAGGATCCTTATATGTATTCATGTCTTCATTAGGTTTCATAACACTTGTATCATTCAAAATAGGATGAGAATCAACATGAATAGTAGTGAAACTTGGGATGTCCTCATCATTTGAGTTGAAACCTATGGATTTGAGTTGAAATCTCAATTCAATGTTTGGAAAATTGAAAGTTCAATCTAAGTTCAAAACATTTTTTATTAAAATTGTGGTCGTGGGCTAAAATTGATAATTGGTCTTAGGAGTTTGGTTTTAGTGCATATGAGTTGTATGGTGCATATTTGGACTAATGTGGGTTAAATTGTGAAGAACTTGTATCCGAAAATAGTTTGTTTGGTCTATTTTTGTGCAGGTGGTTCCGGTGTCAACTATGTCCAACGACAATGGACCGGGATTTGATTAGGAGAACCAATGTTCAAATTGGTCCTGGAGGCCGACTGGAATAGTTGTACTCGGACGAGGTGCAAGATGGACATGGGGCAATAGAACACACAAGTGGTCAATGTCAAACGGAACATGTGATGCGCCAAATGGCTTGGGCTTGCAAGCGAGAATGGTTCGGTGGCATCCGGACACGTGAGAGGCTTGGCGGGAAGTTATTACAGCCACATGGAAGGTGACGAAGCATGGACGACACGTCGAAGTGAAAGAATTGTGAGAAGTTGTGGATATCATGGGGATATGCTCATGATCTTAGGATGATGTTACAATTGGTAATGTCGTTGAAGGTTTATCGAAACGCTCATTTTCGGAAACATTTCAGTGATGTCAGGCCTTTGGCGGTCGGCCGGCGAAGCGGCGATCGAGACCAGAGGGCGTTCGACCGGCCACCCACAAGGTCGGACCGATCGATGTAGTCCGACCGCCATGGCGGTGGTCGGACCAGCCCAATACCAAATATGGAGTTTTGAGCTGGGCCAAAAATAAAGGGTGTGGGCAAGAGAGAAGATTCTATTGCACTTGGTCCTATAATTTTTGGAGTCTTGTGGATATCGTGAGGATATGTGCACGATCTCAGGATGATGAGTCAATTGGCAATGGCTTTGTTGGTTTGCAAAATCTCGTGTTTTCGGTTTTGCTTCAAGGCTGTCAGACCACAGGCGGTCTGACCGGTGGCTCGGGCGGTCAGACCGCCCGTGGAGAGGTCCGACCAGCCGTGGTGGCCGGTCCGAACCGATATGTTTAAAAGTGGTTTTTGGAGCTGAGTCAAAAATAGGATGTGTAGGCAAGTGAGGGGAGTCTCCTGGATGTGGTCGCATCATTTTTGAAGCTGACAGTCAAAAGTTCTATTGAGTTGAAAATTCCAGAAGGTTTCGGATTTTCGCGATGGAATTTTGGCTAAGTCTTTTCGGGCGGTCCGACCGCCGTTGTGGAATCGGTCCGACCGGCCTGAAATCGGTCGGACCGGTGATGTGGGGCGGTCAGGCCGCCGATCACTTGAAGGTGAGCCTTCTTGGCATTGATGTGTATTGATTGTGTTTATTGTGTGAACTTCAATGCTTTATTGTTGCATATTGCATTGTGGAACTAACGTGGGTCAAGTTGTGAAGAACTTGTTCCCGGAGACGATTTGTTTGTCTATTGCTGTGCAGGTGGCTTGCAGGTCAACGACGTCAACGATGAGGTGGATCGGGACTACGCTTGGAGAGTTGAGGTCCAGAACGATCATGGATGCCGGGTGAGGTCGTGTGACTCAAGCATGGTGCAGAATGGGCAAGATGGATCGAACGGGTAGTTCGGTGCAGCTGGTTGGATCAGGCGGTGCGGAAGTCGGTGCAAGTCCCTGGGAGGTTCCGATGGGATTCGGACGGGAGGGACTTGGCGACGTGATGAGAGCCGCTGATCAACCTACACGTGGTGAAGCAGGCGATTGCTTCAACAGTTTATTGTGTGTGTGGGTCCCATGTGTGAGTGGGTCCCAAAAGTGAAACACTAGGCTTCTCCTATAAATAGAAAGGGGGGAGATGTAAAACCCCTTGAAGCATTTGGAGCCCTCTTCCTTTTTCTAGGGTTAGGAGAGGAGAGGAGAGGTTAGGGTTTGGAGAGATTGTGTGTGCTCCTTGTTGAGCTCTTGTCCTCCTTGTTGGAGTGGCTTTGTAAGCATCTTGTGAGATCAATCAATCTTGTGATGCTTGCTTGAGAGATCATTTGTCTCCCTTTGTGTTCTTCTCTCTTTTGGATGATTTTGGTGCTTCCATGATTCAAGGGTTTGTGCTTGGTCTCTTGACCTATTTTGTCTTACTTTGATGTGTGGGAATACTCCTAGAATCATTTATATCATCAACCCCCACAAGCAAGTCTTGAATCAAAGATTTTCGTATTTCTAGGGTTTGTGCACTTCTTTGGTAAAACCTTGAGAGATCGATTCTACGAAGTGGATCTGAAGGATCGTCGCTAGAAATAGGTCTCTAATATCCTTAGAGAGGTGTGCTCGAAATTTAGTCAAGTTTCATTGGTTGAATCAAAAGTTGGATCAAATTTTATTTTGGATTTGGGCTTGGCATTTCGGTTCTGGACTAAATCGGTCGGACCGATTTTTATACGGCGGTCCGACCGCGCGCTTTTCGAACCGCCTGGCGATGGCGTGTCGAACCGATTTCAACGGTCGACCGCTTGATTAGTAGCCGGTCCGATGGCTCGTCAACCGCTCGGTTCGACCGCCAGATCTCGGCCGATCGACCGCCAGTGCCGCACTGGACGGTGAGATAAAATCTCCACATTTGTGTCGTGTGATTAACGGGGTTATCGAAATCAGCACAAGGCTTCCACTGTGCGCTTACTGATCTTCTTAGCTTTCATAGCTAAAGGAGTAAAGTTCGTGTTGAATTTGATTAAGGCGAGAAAGTTGAGAAAGCGCATATTCACCCCCCTAGTCGCCTTTACAGTCCTACAAGTCTCCAGGCAAAAGTTCTATTGGTTTGAAAATTCCGGTAGGTTTCGGATTTCCAAGGAGGAAATTTGGCTAAGTCCCAGCTGGGCGGTCAAACCGGCCAACAGGTGGCGTCCAGACCGGACAGGGGGGCGGTCAGATCGGCCATGGTAGTGGTCTGACCAGTTTTCACTTGTTTCGTTGTCCTTCGTGGTGGCGATGTTTGGTTGTTAGGTCAAAGTCATGAGTTTCAGTGCATATGTGTTGCATGATGCATGTTTTGACTAACGTGGGTCAAGTTGTGAAGAACTTATTCCCGGATTCGATTTGCTTATCTATTGTTGTGCAGGTTGCTTGGTGGTCAACGACGGTCAATGGCGATGATGATCAGGACTAGGCTTGGAGAGCTGAGGTTCAGAACGATCGACGATGACGGGTGAGGTCAGTGAACTCAAGCGTGGTGCAGAATGGACAAGGATGACCAAACAGACAGTTCGGTGCAACTGGTTTGATCAAGCGGCGCGGGGGTCGGTGTAAGTGCCATGGTGGTTTCGGTGGAAGCCGGATGGGAGAGACTTGCCGACATGATGAGAGCCGTTGATCAACCTACACGTGGCGGAGCATGGAACTGCTTCGCGAAGATTTGACTCGGTCTTCGGAGAAGGATCAAGAAGGGGTATTTTGGTAATCTCACTAAAATACCGACTTGATTGCTTTTGGCTAAACCGCGGCGCAAGACGACGTAAGGAGAAGCGGTTTAGGTCAAGAGAAGATGAAGACAGCGCTTTAAAATACGTGCGTGTGTAACCCGTTTGTTTTGGGCCTTAACGGGAGCCCATTTGGATCAATCTTCTAGAAGGTCTAAGCCTCTACTATAAATAGAGGAGGGAGGTGGATGAACCCCCTTCAACCCTTTCATTGTACTTAAAACCCTAGTTTTGCTTAGGGAGAGAATTAGTGGAGGTTAGGGTTCTAGAGAGTTTTAATTTGATTTCGTGCTCTTGGATTGAGCTTTGTCCTCCATTGATGGAGTGGCTATAAACCGAAATCATATCAAATCAATCCAAGGAAAGTTTGCTCAAAGATGTGTCTCTTTGATTTCCTTCTCTTTATTTGATGGTTTTGAGTCTTTCTTTGATTCGTGAGTTTTTACTTGATTTCTTCATGTGATCTAGCTTGCTCTGACATGTGGGAACACATCTAGGATCATCTTGATCATCAATCACCCACGAGCAAGTCCCTAGATCATATTTCGTATTTGACTCGGTTTTAGAGCACTCTTCGTTAAAACAGAAAAAGGTCATAAATTTTCCAAGGATCTTCACGATCTTCGATTGGAATAGGTTCCTGATATCCTAGAGAAGGTGTGTGCCAAGTTTCATCGAGTTTGGAGTTGTAGATCAAAAGTTACATCTATTTACAACTTCGTTTTTCGGGTTGATTTCACTGTTCATTGGGCTGGAGGTCAGATCGCCCAAGGTGACCGGTCCGACCGCCCAAGGTGAATGGTCCGCCCGCCATTAACATAGAGGTCAGACCGCCCAACACTTAGAATTTCAGCATGTGTTGATTTTGGTTGTTTTGCTTCGGGGGTTAGATTGGATTCAATACTAGTCTTCCGTTGTACTTGTATATTGATCTTCATAGCTTCCATAGCTATTGGAGTGAAATTTGTGTTGAATCTATTATTTGTGAAAAAGTGAGCGTGCTCCTATTCACCCCTCTCTAGTCGCCTTTTCAGTCCAACAAGTGGTATTAGAGCCCGGTTAGTTCAATCTTGATCTTAACCGGTCACTGAACTTGGCGATGGATAAGTACTCCACCAAGCCGTATATCTTCAATGGGCACGACTATGCCTATTGGAAGAATCACATGTGAGTCTTCCTTGAAAGCGAAGGACAAGCTATATGGGAGGTTGTTCGAGCCCCGCTTGTTGTTCCCGAAGTTGCTACGCCGGCTTCAGCAGCCCTCTTGGCTAACAACAACAAGGCAAAGAACCTCTTATATGGTGGGCTTGGTAGACAGGAGTATAATCGAATTTTTAATCTTGAGACTTCGTACGAGATTTGGAACACCCTCGAAACCTACAATGAGGATTCGTCCCAAATCAAGAAAGTACGCCAGACAGTCTATAAGCGTGAATATAACAAATTCGAGATGCGTCCTGGAGAGAGCATCGATGACATTTTCAGCCGCTTTAATAAAGTGATTAATCAGATGAAAGCTATTGGTATTTAATATTCTCAGTCTGAAAATGCTACCCACCTCTTGGCTGCAATCAACACCAAGAAGTGGGAGATAAAGGCTACCGCCATTGAGGAGAACATCAACCTCTCTTATCTGACTTTGGAGCTGCTCTATAGCAAGCTCAAGACTCATGGGATCAAGAGGATTGATCATTCCAAGAAGGAAAATATAGCTTTGGTAGCAGACCCACTCAAGAGAGCTTTTGATGGGTCTTCTGAGTTTTCTTCTGGAATTTCGCTTGCTGGTTTATCTGCAATCCATGAAGAGGAGTTTGAGAGTCTCCCTGAGGCTGAGTTGGCCCTCATAGTAAAAAAGACCACACGGGCCTATAACAATATGAGAAACAGAAATAGAGGAGGTCCCGTGACCTGCTATGAGTGTGGTGAGCTTAATCATATCCGGACAAATTGCCCCAAGCTGGAAGGAAAAAGCAACCATAAGGAGGTAAAGCCAGCTTGGAAGAAACCTCAATGGAACAAATCAAAGTATGATGCTGCCAAGCTAACGAAGGCCGCTCACCGGGTTCTTGCCGCTTTTGGGGAGCAATACTTAAGCGATGTGGACTCCGGGAGCGAGGAGGACAAGGAGGAGGAGATCCCTCAAGACAAGAAAAAGGGGAAGGCCAAGGACTTCACCAGCGTGTGCTTCATAGCCGACTCCGCTAACGTCGACGACGATGAGGTATCTCCCTCCTATGATGTCCTTTCTGATAGATGCGAAACTACCTTTGAGCAACTCATGAGTCAGGATAAGGCTTTAGAGTTTATCATGGTCAGGAACAAGGAATTAGAGTCACAAGTAGATAATCTGACTTTAAAACTAACAAATGTTAAGACTCTTGAATCTGATGAATGTTCATCCTGCCATGCTCTGCACTCAAAATTTGCTAAACTGCAATCTGCTCATTATATTGCTTTGCAACAACTTAAAAATGATAGGACTGAGCTAGTTGAGGTTAAATCTGCTCCATGTGAAAAATGCTTAGACTCTAGGAAGTTGGTTGCTTCTGGTGTGGTTGATTCTAGACTTTGCTCTTTTTGCATTGAACGAGAACATGAAGTACAAGACATAGTAGATGCAGTTAGAGCTAAATTTACTAAGCTTAAGGATAGAATTGATTCTGCTACTTGTATTTCATGTGAAACCCTTAAACTTGAAGCTGCTTTATATAAGGAGAGATATGCTAGAGCCATTAAGGGTAAAACTTGTGAATCATGTGTTAATCTTGAAGAAAAAAATTATTATCTTAAGGATACCTTAGAAAATTTTTCTAAAGGTAAGAAACAATTAAACATGATTTTGGACAAGTCTAAAACTCCTTATAGAAGCAAGGATTATGATACAACTCTGCCCAAGAAAATTCTAAGCCTAAAGTTACTCAAGTCTTGGAAAATGGGTTAGTTGAATTCAAAACCCAACATGCAAAAACTATTTTTAAATCTGCGGGTTTTGCCCAACCTTCTATTAAGTCAAAGGGTGCTTCTCCCAGTGGTATCAAGTACCATTGCACCTATTGCAAGAAGGATGGGCATTTGGTTGAGTTCTGCTGGCGTAGGTTGAAAAATGATAAGAAAAATTTTGCTAGAATTTCATCCATTCAACCTAGAGCTTTTATGAGACATGGTAACACAGAAAAGAAGAAACCTGGTTTAGGATCTGTGTCGCATGCTAATCATCATGCTCCTAGACAGGATAACTCTCATGTTAGTTTAATCATTGCTCATAACATAACTTCAAACAGAATCAAGGATAGCACTTCTGCTTTGCATACTACTCGCAGACGTGTGTCTCAGTACTGGGTTCCCAAGTCTTCTTTAATTAACCCCAGTATTGAGACACATCGTTCTTCTGTGCCTTGATTTTCAGGATTACCGCGGAAAGATGAATGACACGTGGTTCGTCGACTCTGGCTGTTCACGTCATATGACCGGAGACTCAAGATGGTTCACCTTCTTCACGCAGTCGACGGATGATGACTTCATCTCCTCTGGAGATGATAGACAAGGGCGGATTGAAGGAACGGGATCGATCATGGTGAACGACAAGTTCATCCTCAAGGACGTCGCCCTTGTGGACAAGCTAAGGTTTAATTTGCTTTCTGTCTCTTAATTTCTTGATGGTGGCTATGGGACTGGATTTAAGAAGAATACTTGTAGAGTGCTTGATTCATCGGGTGAGATTGTTTTTGGGATTACTAGAGTTGCTAGAATCTTTGGAGCTGATTTTTTTGAATCTCTTGCTGGTTCTCTTAAGTGCTTGATTTCATCTTCTTCTTTTGAGTTTTGGCTTTGGCACCGTCGTTTGGGGCACATTGGTTTTGATCATCTGATACGAGTTAGCAACCTTGAGCTCATGAGAGGTTTTCCCAAACTCAAAGCTGTCAAGAATGCTGTATGTGCATCCTGTAAGTATGGCAAGCAAGTTGCCGCCTCACACCCTTCAGTGACTATGGTCATGACTGACGGACCGAGACAATTGCTTCATATGGATACTGTTGGTCCTTCTAGGGTTCGGTCAGTTGGTGGAAAATGGTACATTCTTGTTATAGTCGGTGATTTTTCTAGATACAGTTGGGTATTCTTTCTTGCTTCGAAGGATGAAGCTTTTGATCATTATCATGATCTTGTTCTTCGTTTGGCTTCTGAATTTTCGGGTGCCTTGAGAGCGATCCACAGTGATAATGGCACGGAGTTCAAGAATGCCTCTTTTGCTTCCTTTTGTGATGAGCGTGGAATTGAGCATCAGTTCTCTTCTCCACACGTCCCTCAACAAAATGGCATTGTAGAAAGGAAGAACAGGGCCTTAGTCGAGATGGCTAGGACGATGCTAGATGAGTATAGCACACCGAGGAGGTTTTGGGCTGAAGCTATTGCTACAACTTGCCATATTTCAAATTGTGTCTTTTTGAGACCGTCTTTGGGCAAGACTCCTTATGAGATTCGGTTTTGTAGAAAACCCTTTGTCTCGCATTTTCGAGTCTTTGGATCCAAGTGTTTTATTCTCAAGATAGGAAACCTAGATAAATTTGAGTCAAGAACTTTTGATGGTTTATTTTTGGGTTATTCTGCGCATTCGAGGGGTTTTCGGATTTTTAATTATGAAACTAATCTTGTTCAGGAGACATGCAATGTCACTTTTGATGAGACTAGCCCTGGAGCTAGATCAGATATTTCAGGTGATACACAGGTGAGAGAGAGCATATTTATAGAGAAAGATGATGAAGGACTCGATGGTGTTCTTCCACCTGCTGCTATTGACGCTCTTATTTCAGCACAAGAACCCGCTATGACTACTTCGCCTTCAAATGAGGCTCCTGCTGCATCTTCATCATCAGAAGTACCTACTGAGGTCAAAGAGAAGCTTTCTTCTCCGGGTGCGCCACTTCACATTCAAAGGCAGCACCCTCCGGATCAGATAATAGGTAATCTCCATGAGCGAGTCACTCATTCCAGGTATCATGATCCAAACATCTACTCTCATTCTGCTTTTGTTGCTTCTTTTGAACCCCGCAATATATCACATGCTTTATCTGATTCTAGCTGGGTCAATGCCATGCATGAGGAGTTAGAGAATTTTGAGAGGAACAAGGTCTGGAACCTAGTAGAACCTCCTAGTGGCCATAATGTTATAGGAACCCGCTGGGTTTTCAAAAATAAACAAAATGAGGATGGTTCTGTGATTAGAAACAAGGCTAAGTTGGTAGCTCAGGGTTTTAGCCAGGTTGAGGGGTTAGATTTTGATGAGACTTTTGCTCATGTTGCTAGACTAGAAGCCATTTGCATTCTGCTTGATTTTGTTGCATCTAAGGGCTTTAGATTGTATCAGATAGATGTTAAGAGTGTCTTTTTTGAATGGTTACATAGAGGAGGAAGTGTATGTTAGGCAACCCTAGGCTTTGAAAATCCCAAGAACCCAAATTATGTGTTCAAGCTATCCAAAGCCTTGTATGGTCTTAAGCAAGCCCCTAGAGCCTGGTATGATAGACTTAAGACATTCTTGCTTAAGAATGATTTTGAGATGGGTAAGGTAAACAAGACCTTGTTCATTCTTAGGTATGTCAATGACTTCTTGCTTGCTCAGATTTACGTTGATGATATTATCTTTGGTGATTCTTCTCATGCTCTTGTTTTCAGCTTTTCTGAGACTATGTCCAAAGAATTTGAGATGAGTATGATGTGAGAGCTCAATTACTTTTTAGGGCTTCAAATCAAGCAATGCAAGGAAGGGATCATCATCCATCAGACGAAGTACACTAAGGATCTGCTCAAACGCTTCGACATGGGTGACTGCTAGCCGATCGCCACTCCCATGGCGACTTCGACTGCTTTGGATCCGGATGAGGAAGGAGAAGCTGTGGATCAACGCAATTACCGTAGCATGATCGGCTCCCTCCTGTACCTGATGGCCTCAAGACCGGACATCCACTTCACGGTCTGCCTCTGCGCGAGGTTTCAGGCGTCTCCGAGAGCTTCCCATTGCCAAGCCTTTAAGCGCATATTCAGGTATTTACACTCTACCCTCTAGTATGGCATTTGGTATTTCTATTCTTCTTCTTTATCCATTTGGGGGTTTTCTGATTCTGATTTTGCGGGCTGTCGGGTAGATAGGAAGAGTACCTCGGGCACTTATCACTTCTTAGGCACTTCTCTTGTCTCTTGGTCGTCTAGGAAGTAGTCTTCTGTTGCACAATCCACTGCTGAAGCTGAATATGTAGCTGCTGCTAGTTGCTGTAGTCAGATTTTGTGGATGGTGTCCACTCTTAAGGACTATGAGTTAAATTTTGCAAGTGTTCCTCTTTTCTGTGATAACACTTCTGGTATTAACATTGCTAAAAACCCAGTGCAACACTCTAGGACCAAGCACATAGACATTCACTATCACTTCCTTAGAGACCATGTCGAAAAGGGTGATATTGTGCTGCACTTCGTGGAGTCCGAGGCTCAATTGGCTGATATCCTCACCAAGCCTTTAGACCCAACAAGGTTTGCCACCTTGAGGAGCGAGTTAGGGGTAATTTATCCCTATGGGTTGGTTTGAGGGGGAGTTCAATCTTTTCTGATCTTTCCTTGCTCTTTTCTGAACTTGTTGATCTTTTTGAACTTTTTAGGCTTTTAGGTTTTTAGATTTTTCTTGCATCTCATTGTATCATATTGTATTCATATGAAAAATCCAAATAGATGCATTGTAAAATAAGCTTTTCTGCTTATCTTTTGAAATTGATGAAGCTTTGCTTAGTACCCTTTAGAGCTTTAGTATTTCAATTCTTACTCAATGCCATGTCTAGTTCTTTGACTTGCTAGAATTATCATGCTTTCACATATGTAGCTAAATCTTTGCTGTATGTGCTAGAACTCTAAAACAACTCGAACTAAACCTGCAATTTGTGGATGTTTTAGCTAGTTGCGCAATTAGTGCTCCTTTTGTGACATTGGTCCTGTCAAAATTACTTTGTTAGCTCTTGAATCTAAAATTGACAATTACTTGAGCTTCTTGTGTTCTTGAGAATCTAAAACTGCTCTTGTGAAACATGAAAAATCAAATTTCAAGATTGTCTTATGCTTAAATTGTACAAAACTACTCTTACGAGGCTGCATGTCAAAGACATGAACTTGGATATAGTTTGATGATCCAGACGATCTCATGGGGACTGCGTGTCACAACTGACATGAACCTCAAGATTTGTCGCCCTAGTAGAAGCTTAGGAAGAGTTTGTGGATGGCTCCTAGTCTAGGATCTTCTTCACTAAGATATACCTTTAATCAATTTCTGCTCGAAACTTATGATGAGTTTGTGGATGGCTCCTAGTCCAGAATCTTGTCACTAAGTTAGACTATTAGTCAACTTCCATATTCATTGCAAATGAAAAACTGTTGAAAAATGGGCGTTTGAGAAATTTGAGAAAAATGATTCAATTCAGGACCTGTTTGTCTCTTAATGTGGCCATTGTTAGCTTTTTGATCTCACATTGATATTTTGACAGGGGTAGTATCATTTTAGGATCCCTGCTGATGAACTTGCTAAATTTGAAGCTTTGCTTAAATTGATCAAATTCATTGCTTTATTTTGAGCCTTCGAGTTTAGCTTTGATATATATGTCTTATCATGATCTTGCTAGCGCTGTTAGGCTTGATATGTTGTTGTGCAATATTAGAAATGCTAGCTTGTTCTTTTGGGTAATCTCCAAAGCTTCTTATAATTAAAAATTGAAAAATACAAAAATGAAGCCATTCCATTGCATTTCATGTATACTCCTTCTTATGCTTCTTTCTCAATTCTGCATTTGTTATCTCTGGACGATAGGAAGGCGTGATTTCTTGATGACTCCATTGTCAAAGGGGGAGAAAATTGGAGAATTTGAAATTTTCTGAAATCTGAGGATCATAGTGAGGGAGAGCATTTGAATTGCATTCTTATTGTCTTATTGCCTTTTCTGAACTTGAATTTGATTTCTTAATCCTCAAAATGATTAAAGGTTAATTGAACAATTGTTCTTTAATATGGACCTTAAGTGAGATTTTTGACTCTTTTCTGGAATTTGAAGTTTTTATGCTTTCTTTTGCCTTATCTCACTTGCCTATGCTATTATGATGCCAGCTTGATCATTTCCATTGCTTTCTCTTGCTTATGGACCAAGTTGTGCCTTTGTGCGAAAATAAAAGTATTTTACTTTTCAAACCTTAAAACTTACATTTTTGGAAAATTGCCAATGTGTGCATCAAGGGGAAGATTGTGGATATCATGGGGATATACTCATAATCTTAGTATGATGTTACAATTGGCAATGTCGTTGAAGGTTTGTCGAAACGCTCGTTTTCGGAAACATTTCTGTGTTGTCGCTTTGGCGCTCGGCTTTGGCCGGCAGCGGTCGATCGGCCAGAGAAGCGTCCGACCGCCACCCACGGTGGTCGGACCGTCCAGTGGCAGTCCGACCGGCCATGGCGGCGGTCAGACCGGCCCAATACCAAATGTGGAGTTTTGAGCTGGGCCAAAAATAGAGGGTGTAGGCAAGAGATAAAATTTTATTGCACTTGGTCCCATAATTTTTGGTGTCTCCAAGCAAAAGTTCTATTGGTTTGAAAATTACAGTAGATTTCGGATTTCCAGGGAGGAAATTTGGCTAAGTCCCACCAAGGTCGGGCCAATCAGCAGTGGCGGTCGAGACGGGACAGGGGGGCGGTCAAATCGGCCATGGTGACGGTCTGACCGGTTTTCACTTGTTTCGTTGTCCTTCGTGGCGGCGATGTTTGGTTGTTAGGTCAAAGTCATGAGTTTGATGCTTAAAATTGAGGGGCAATGTGGTCATGTGCCCAAAAGCGAAAAAGCGAGTGGTTTGCAAAACCGTGGCTATGGCCTAAATGGATTAGGTCAAGGAGACTTCATGGAAGACAAGACATGATGGAATCAGGCTATTTGAGCCAAGAATGAAGGCAACTTTTTGAAAAGCATACGTGAGTGTGTTGAGTGAAAATCCCGGTTGTGTAATTGGTTAACGGGTCATATGAGTGTGTGTGGTGGATGTGATATGCTTTGTTACCAGACTAGGGATTCTTGTGAGCCTCCACTATACAAGGGGGCATTAGAGAGAGAAAATGTAAGGTTTTGAATTGAGTCTCCAAGAGAGAAACTAGAGTTTTATTGAGAGAGCTAGGTGTTGCACTTAGGGTTTTGTCCTCCTGGTGGGGTGGCTATAATCATTCATCTCCAAGTGGTAATAGAATACCAAACTTGGTTCTTCACGTCTTATTTATGTTCTTGTTTGATTTTCTTGCCTTCATGAGATGCTCTTGATGATTTCTAATTCCATCGTGTTCTAGTGTGATTTATGCTAAGATATGGCTTGTTAAGGCCTATAGGAACCTATGTAGGATCATCTTGTCTACCAAGATGTCACGAGCTTGAGTAGATCAAGTTTTCATCTTTTGCCTAGTTCTTGAGCACTCTTCCCTAAAATGGATATAAGTGGGAACCGGATATGCACATGAAAAAAAGACATTATAACTTCATCAAATAAAACTTACTAATAATCTTGATATCACTAGTTATTTAGTTAGTAAGACGTGAAATCCAAGTTACTCTATTAAATGGGAAATTATTCATAAACTTAGGGGCATACATAAACTAGAGGTAATGCAGCAATTAATCTCCAAAAATTCTTAATATGTATTAAATACAGGGTGTATTTTGAGTGAAGGGATCAACTTCGAATTGTAGCCCTCCGATCTAATGAATGAATGGCCAGGATGCCCCGAATCTGCTTTCCATATGCAGCTTAATTTTTTTTAACTTGTGATCGATTTCAATTTTAGTAATTCTCCAATTTGTTGCAGAATTACTGTTTTATTTGACCAAGTTATATTTTTTATGCGTATACTATCCATCAACTCAACTAATCCATGACAGTTCTAATTTGATATTTGTATCCCGGAAATTTTAACTTCGTATTCAAATAAAATTTGCGCGTTTGGATACGGAAAACCAAAATCCAGCGGTATGAGATCCATTTTAAGTTTTTGACCCCTTGTTGCGCGGGCCTTGGCACTTTTTTAAAACCTCATCCTTAATATGTTTTCTTTAGTTTAGATCATCTAACATATGTGCACGGTGGTGTGTGCTCGTCTTCTCGTAATAGTAAAATAAGGCACAAATCGAAATATAGCAAAAAAAAAATTCAAATTAAAACAAAATTTCTTTGGAACCACGAATAATAATCAACAGTGTCAATGCCGATTTTTCTCAGTGCCGTGCGTTCCTTAGACGACAACAGTTTAGTCTACGGATCGGATTATCGGCTTAGCCGCCACGCATGCCAGCCTGCCGGCGTTGACCAGCACAGTCATATCCTCGCGCTCGCGGCGCGTGCTATTTATGCAGCGACGAGAACGCGCGCACACACACACTCCTTATCTACTCCACACCACGCGTACGCTACGCTACGCGACAGCGCAGTCTACGATGGCCGCCGCGCCGCACGCGCTCGTGCTCCCCTATCCGGCGCAGGGCCACGTCATCCCGTTCATGGAGCTCGCCCACCGCCTCCTCGACCGCGGCTTCGCCGTCACCTTCGTCAACACCGAGTTCAACCACAGCCGCGTCGTGGCCGCCGCCGGCGCCACGGCGGGCTCGTCGGCTGGCCGGCTGCGGCTCGTGGCCGTTGCGGACGGGATGGGCGACGCCGAGGACCACGAAAACCTGGTCCTGCTCAACACCGCCATGCGGGAGGCCATCCCGCCGCAGCTGGAGGCGCTACTTGACGGCGACGCCACCGCCGGCGCCGGCGAGGGGCTAGGAAAGGTGACGTGCGTGGTCGTCGACGTAGGCATGTCGTGGGCGCTGGACGCCGTAAAGCGGAGGGATCTCCCGGCGGCCGCGCTCTGGGCGGCGTCGGCCGCGGTGCTCGCCGTGCTGGTGGGCGCCAAGAAGCTGATACGCGATGGCGTCATCGATGACGACGGTAAGATAAGTAGATAAGTGCAGCTCATTTCTTTGCCTATTTATTTATTTATTTATTTTACCCCTAAGTAGCTGGAATTTGTTGGCTTAACTGTGCGTGGCTGGTGCACATGTTGTTTGTTTGGGAGCTGGATGCTAAATAGCTAGAATTCGAAACACCTTTACTTCCTACATAAATGCGGTTTAGAGAGAGGATTTTGTGACTCTATGGATGATTTTCTATATGGTGGACCGAGGGACGAATAGAACGAGGCGAATTTCTTTTTTGCCGAGTTCAATATTCTTCCACTTGATAGGTACGTGGAGTTATTAAGATCAGAGAGCATCATTCAAATAAGAACAAGACAAAAAAAAATCAAGACTCACCAAATACCCATTAGACCGGTTAGGCTGATGAATAGTAGCGATTAGTTTGGTGAACAGTGTAATCATACCGGTGAACAGTGCAGTCAGCATAGAAACTAAATTTCGGACTGATTTTAAAATCATAAATTGATCCAACTTTTGATCCACAACTCCAAATTCATGAAACTTAAAACACACATTCTCTAGGATATTAGAAACATATTCCAATTAAAGATCTTGAAGACCACTGCGAAAGTTTCGACCTTTTTTTTCTTTTAAGTGAAGGTTGCATTAAAACCAGGGCAAATAGGAAAGCGATGATTGAGAGTACCTCATGGGAGGTAATGATCCAAGATATCTAAGGATGGTTTCCCACACGTTCTAGCACCCTCGAACACAGCAAGAATCTTGCCAAAGACCATCAAGAACAAAAGATTTTTCAAAAAATAATCCTTTTTTATTCCAAAATACAGTAATATACCTCTATTTTTTTTATTTTACTGAAATAATCATTTGTCACTTCACCGTTGGGCGACGACTTCTACAGTCGCTCAACGGTTGAGCGATAAGTGTTCAAGTCGCCCAGTATTTGAGCGACTTGTGCTAGTTGCTCAACGGTTAAACGACACATCGACAAGTCACGAACCGGTTGGGCGATTTAAAATAATAATAATAATATTTTATTAATTCGATGGAAATAATTATGGGAATAAATGATAATTTTTTAAGGTAATACATTTAGCAAATCTTGTTTGTAGGTTGTTAATTTTTTTGAAAATAAAGGGTGGTGACAGGGTTGGTTGATCCGTTTGTGATTTTCGTAGATTTTCAAGGGTACGGAATCTGTTAGACTCGTAATAATATTTTGTGATCATCGTATATTGTTGTAGTTCGGTAAATTTCTAAAGAATTTTGTGAGGACGATTGAGGTATCAATGATTTTTAAGTAGGAAGATAAGTGATATTGTGATGCGCCAGGGAATTTATACACGGTAGAGAACTTTGAAGAAATGGTGCAACAATAACAACACAATAGTTGATCCGACAAGAGGGTTACATGGCATGCAGGCTAACGAGCCAAGTTGTCCAATGGTTGTGCGACGGAGGTAGGAATGATTGGTAAGTAGTAAGGTAAGTTATATTACAATGCACGAGGGAATTCATACACAACCATGTCATAGTAACTATTAAGTAAAATACGTACGCAACGAATACAGGTACACAAAGCATAACGAAGGCCCCCTACTTGCCGGCTGGTACACCACTTGCAGCGCCTCCTCCATTGTCGTCACGTCCCACCCCCGGTCGGTGCCCGCCCATACGACCTCGCTTGGCCCTCCTCAGCGTGGGGTGTCAGGGCCCGACAGTGTGAGGCAGTCAAGAGCCTTGCTAACTCGTGCTCCCATGGCCTCGGGGGTCGATTCCACCGGTGCATGTGTGGCCACTAGGGCACCGTTGAGCTGCAACCCTTAAAGAACCTCGATGGGTGCAGGCTGAGGTGCTCCTATGACATCCCTTGGGTCTTCCGCGAAGAAGTTGTCCACATCCTTCTAGGGCTCCTCGTGCGGGGAGAGCTCAACTCCCGGTTGTGGCGCGAAACCTGCAGGACAAATATTGTTTATTCGTGCAATATATCGACGTGAACAAACCCAAAGAGACAAAACGTACCTTCGGCATGGGCCATGACATGCGTCCAAGTGTCATACTCGCCATCCTCACCCTGCCCGAACAGGTCGTGGAAGAATGGATATTGCCCTAACGCTGCCAGGTAGGGGTCCAGGAACGACGGCGATGGGTAGCCACATGCCCGGCCTAACCCTCCAGGCTAGTCAGGTGCTAACAGGGCACGTACACATGGCCCTCCGGAGGCTCCTGGCTGGGCTGTAGGACATGTCGGCCTCGGCGTACGTGTCGATGTGGCCACCTCCGGGACCGTCCTGCACGACATCAGGGTCACGACACACCTCGCCGCACTGCAGGCCCGATGGAGAGCCTGCAGCAACTCGTCGTGTGTGAGGACCCCCGGGTTATCTCCCTAAGACCGAGACTAAGCATGGTCTTAAGGACATAACTCTAGGCCTCAAGTAAATGGATTCCAACTTAACTACATATAAGTGAGAGGTTCAACCAAAACTAGAGCCTCAGCGATCATGCGTGCTGCTCCACTGCGAGCACTACATGATTGTCGGTTCTCTAACCAGTCAAACACGACACTTAAAGAGTTAAATGGGAATCCACGAACGGCGAGTACAAGACCATATTGGCTCCCAAGATCAGCGACCAATATGCTCATACTCTTCATACAACGTTGATCACATCCATACAACATTCATACATTAATTGTTCAAAAGACGTACGATATAGTTGTTAAAGTCTGCAACTATTACATAACGGCCGACCGGCCAAATTCAAATAAGAGTGATAAATAACAGCGGAAGCAAAATAAATAAACCAAAAGTCCAGCAAGGTATGCCCATAACCCAAGGCAACCGACTGGGGGTTAAATGATAGCACTACTCGTCGATTAATCGCCTAAATCGGCCTTCGCCGAGCTCATCGAACTCAAAACCGTCCTCACCGAAAGAAAAAAAACAAAAAGGCCACCAACATCCGGTGAGTACAAGTGCACTCGCAAGTCTTACACAAATAAAAAGTAGTATGCTAGAGGTTGTCCCAAAGGATGGCTCATATTGGCTTAGTTTTACAAAAGAGACGCAACAATTAACAACCTACATATACTAGTTTCCAAGTGCCCATTTATAAATCAGATTTGAAGTAGAAGTAAAGCTCATGAATAAGTAATAACATGAATCACAAATGAATCATAAAAGTGTCAAAGTGGCGGTCCACTTTGATACAACAACAAGTACACAATTTAACAAAGTGGTCGTCCACTTTGCTACAACACAAGCATGAATATCCCATTCGTGACAATCCCAAGTTTTTCCACAAAACAAATATGTCAAAGTCTAACAATAGTAACTCCCGAACTCAAGTGTTGTCCATAACCTAGGGCGAGGCTATTCGAATAGATTTATACCTGCGGGTGTACTACTTACCCACACGACTTGATTAGCCCGTTAAGCCTCCGGATGCCTCCAAAATAGCATACTTCCTATGGTATGCCGTAGGGTAAATCAAGATATGGTCATTTTTAGCAAGAAGATTTCATTATGCTAAGTCCCTCAACCTTGGGCTCCTAGGCGACATAAGACGTTACGGTCTATATGCCCTATCGGCCCAAAGGAACATAGGGTTTAACGGCCCTATGGCCTCACAAAACCACCGTGGGGCTCAACACAATAAAACCTCCCCCCTACTTAACCATACGGCTCCCAACCCGCATGTGATAGCACGAATGTACTTGAATCAACGACGTTACCAAAGTTCGGTCCTTGTTGGTCTAGACAAGACAATCCACATACCCAATCTCGTGCACGAAGGCACCTTCACTAGCATCCACTTGTCCGACCCAAATCTCATTTTAAATGACAAAATTTTAACTCTTGAAACAGATACGAAGATCTGAAATAAACCAAAAGTTATAAAGTTTGTATGTCCCATGACTGTCGGGTTATTCCGCCAATCAAACTATCGTTCTAGACTTGCATGGCTAAGCAACACATACCACGTAAGTCACACAACTTATCCTAAGCATTTCAGTACTGGAATAATTTAAGGATAACCACAATGACAAGATAATAGGATGTATCTAACTATTCAACACAAAAATAGCGACATTAATAAAATAGCATGCAAGCAAATATCATTGCACTAACTTAACAAAAACTGGGATCAAATATGATGCAAAAGAAAGTTCAAATGATGCTTGCCTTTCTGGGAGTTCACTTGCTCACTCTCGGTTACGTAGTTGTTCATTTGCGACAACTCGGACTCTATAGAAATAGTGATATCGAATGAACACCGAGAAAAGCTAAAAATTCAAAGTTCTCAAAAATGAATGAAATTTTCACAGTAGCTAGATTATGATTTTAGATGAATTTAGGTGAAAGAATTATTTCATTTGGATTTCGTATGAGAAAGTTATGGCAGTTTGAAAATCAGTTTTGAAAAATACTGAAAAATAGGCTTCGGTTACTATTCATCCAAAATCCAATTTTTAGCACAAATTTGTAGAACAGTAGTGAATAAAATGATTACATATATGAATAGGTAATAAAATTATAAGACCAAAATAAATTGGTTCAACTCATTTGGAGTTTATATGAATTAGTTATGAATTTTCAAAGTAAAAGCACTTTGTAGTGTAAAAGTAATTCTTTTTCTGAAATTTCTACAACATAAAAATACTTTTTAGCTCAATCTAACCTAGCCTCTGTCATAATCAAAGTAGGCCATCCAACCACACAATGCCCTGATTAATGCTCTCCCAACCATACAACATATTAGATAATTGTACAAAATCCACCGACTTATGGGCATAAGACCATGCCTAAATCCATCAATCCTTCTCCGATATATTATTTAAGCTAATACTAGCTATCTAGCTCTACTAGTCTCACCTCGGAAATTCATATTCGTATACACCCAAAATTTCCACCAACCGAGGTTTAATAAACTGACCGACACCTAATGAGCTTTACAATTTAAATACACATCCAATACTTAATAGCTCACAAATCGATCTCTCATATTCATACCACCGAACTCAGTCATGAACGACCACTACCAATCCAATCATATAGGTGCCACTACGATCAACTAATAATCCTTTATCTACTAATCCAATTGAGGGTACAAATCTACCAACTCGGCACATAGGACTTAACTATTACATACACGGCAATCCAATTATTTATCCCCAATCAAATAATCCATTCTACCATCTCCCAATTCTAGCATACATGACTCTCGTAGCTATTACTTCGAACATCCGATCAATTTGCTCATGCTCAATTAAATCATCCGATTCAATTAATCCAACAATATGCATAATTCGATATCCAACGAGCAACAATACACATATACAAAAGATATATCATTAATCATCAACACATACGCCATCCACCAAGTAATAGATTATAAAAATCTTTATACATCCTATCATACAAATAACCAATCCAGTGTGACATGAAACCTCCAATTAATGTCTCATCCAAAGATCACCACTAACTTCCATGCGACTTCATATTAATACCGTCCGATCAATTAATCGACTCATATATTTTATCTAGCATCCACCGATCAAAGATACATATTCCGCTATGACGATAAAATTATTTGTATCTACCGATATACATCACATGAACACGCCTACGCACAAATACAACCTAACCGGATAATCATACCGTTCATAAGCCACCAAAATATTTTTATAAATAAACATGCATAAATAAATACCATGCTCATGACTAATATGCAACATGAACAACTAAATATTGTAAACACGATTAGACACTAAAGATTTTTACCACGGCACTAAGCGTGCGATATATCGCCGGGCGTCTTATCGGCTACGCGTCCACGTCCACCGTAGTCGTCGCCGTCCCCGCGTCCGTTTGGCCTCTTGTCCGCGTTCACGTCCGGCTCATTGTCCATGTCGGTCCGTCCTAGTGCCGCGCAGATGCGCCACGCCGTCGCGTTGACACCGCTTGAGGCCGGCCGCATGCAAGCGCCGTGCTCTCGGCCGGCTCCTCCACGCCGCCGTCAAGTCGATGCCGCCGAGCTCGGCCGCATGCACCGCCATCGCATGCATGGCTCCGCATCGGCCTTGACGTCGCGCCTTGCCGCTGGCCTTCAAGCGCCATGGTCGGCGCTCGGGCTCACCTCGCCGAGCTGCCGCTACTGGCCGGCACCTCGCCTCGGCCACGTCCTCGACTAGGCACCGCGCCGGCCGCCGAGCCGCTTTGACGCCGGGCCGCGTCACCGTCACAGCCTCGCCTGGGCTGCTGGCGCTCTGGTCGCCGCTGCTCGGCCTCGCCTAGATACCATGCTGCCCGCCGAGCCGCCTTGACGCCGGAGCTCGGCCGGCTCCCCATTGCAGCGCCTTCGTCGTCGCGCCGCTGTCCCGCCGATCTTGCCTCCTCGCCTCGGCCATGCTGCTGCTCGTGCCGCCACCCGCCCTGGGCCGTTGCGCACTGGGCTGCATGCTGCTGCTCCCGGCTAGCCACTTCCAGCGCCGGTCCTGTGCTGCCGAGCTGCCGCTGCACCAACCGAATGGAGCTGCCGCTGGTGCACTGCCGAATGCTGCTAGCACTGCATGTGTTCTGGACTGCTGCCGAGCTTGGCTGTGTGCTGCTACTCCAGAACTGCTGCTGCTAGCACTACCAACAGCCACATGAACAACTAGTTGCTACAGTGCGTGTCTTCTTCCCCTTTCTTGCATGATGCAAAAAAAATGCTTGGATGCGAAAACTAATTTGATGAATGGATTGCTTAGATGATGGGGAAGGTGATGGTATAACATGCATGGAAGGATTTTCGATTTTGGGTGGAGATTTGAAAGAGAGAAGATGAGGAGATGAACTAATGCTTCATGAAGAAATGCTAGCTCTGGCTGTGCTTTGAAAAAAATAAAGGAAACAAGTCGGCAGGGGGGAAAGAAAGTGACGTGAGGGAGAAAAACAATGGACATAGGGGTTCGGTTGTGGCAAAGAAAAGGGAAGATGGCAGTGAGGGTGACATGATGTTTCGGTTGATACAAAAACGTAAATAAGATGAACAGTGTTTTTCAGAAATAGCTGCAGGTGTTCAGATAATTTTTAGACATAGTTTCTTAGCTCCAAAAATTACGAAATTTTTAGTAGAGGTTCCTGACATAATGTAGATGCTTAGGCAGAAATTTATCCATAGTGTGCTGCTCTCTAAAAATCTTTAACTTTACTGTTTGCGTGGAAAATAATTAGCAGTATAGTTTTTCATCTCTTTTTCTTTTACGTCGCTCAAACGACCTTGCATGTATAAACCGATTATATAAAAGGAAAGCCCTCAAGACAACGCTCGCAACGACATAACATGCGTTGTCAAATTCTTGATTTTTGTTAGTGATTACGAGGAGAGAAGTTAGAAAAATAAAGAACGGACACGCAGGTATTTCATCTGCTAATTCTATTCTCCATTTTGCGAAATCACTCAAACTGCTATGCATGCGAAAACAAATTATAGAAATGGATTGCTCGTGCGATGACGATCGCGGTGGTATGACATGCATAGCTTGGTTTTGAAGTTTCGGCTGAGATTTGAAGGGGGAAAACGACAGGAGTTAGCAGGGTCAAAAATTGGAAGAGATGACCAGAAGAAGGGACACGCGGTCGTTTACGCATGATCGGTTGAATTGGAAAATAAGAACGGCGATACTAATGTATGCATCATGATTTTTGAAATGCATGCGGAAACGAGAAACAAAATATTTAATTTAATTGCAGTCGCTCAAACAATTTAATTTTTGAAGCAATCTTTTTTTTTACTTAAACACGGAAAAATTTTAAAACACTGCCAAATATTTATTAGATCGCCTAGTTAAATATTAACATCCCGATTTTGAAAATCAGGATGTTACATCGTGCATCACCTCGCACAGTGGGTGGCCCTGTCCAGGATCGACCCAGAGTCCCTCGTAATCCCAACGGTGATGTCCGTCTGCAAGGAGTACATGAAATAGTCAAACTTGTAATTGTGGTAACCGTACTCAGACATTTCGAAACACGAGAGTACCTACCACGAGTGCACGTTCCCCGCGTAGTGTACAGGGTACGCATCGGTTCGTGCTGGTACGTGAGCGGGGGGAGGGTCGACGACATGCACCTGCCTGCTGCGTGTCTGCGGAGCATACCAGCGTAGGTACTTATCGTACGCACTGGGGTCGTACGGGATGCCCTCCTACATGTAGTCCTTGAGGGCGTCTGCCCACTCCGCCAGCCACGACACCACCTTCGCCGCCCAGCTCGTCCTGCTTCCACCTCTCCCACTCTGCTTGCGAAATGTACCACTATAATTAGAAGCCATCGTAACAGAACTAGAAAAAAAATACAGGAACATGTGTTGTGTGTAACTCATGTGTGGACTGAGTCGGGCACCTGGCGCCTGACAGGGATTGGAACAACCTGGCGGAGGCCGAACTGACGTATCACCCTATGTGCCGCGTAGTCCTCGACGAAAATGTTGAAGACGAGCTTTTTTCGTGTCAGCCAGTACGCCTGGTCGAGCTAGCACAGTGAGTATAGCCCAATGGGAGCACAGTCCTCCATCTTCTGAGCAGAGTATGGCTCTCAGCACATGTCATATGAGGTGAGGCGGTCGAGCTGCTCGACGAAGTGATCGTACACATGTGTGCAAACTATGCCTGTGAGCCAGAACAGTGGTTACAAAGGATGACCCGTAATAGGACTAAAGTAAAGATACAGGAGAGTACGTACTCGTTTACGGTACCAAAGGGACCCTGCAGTCGGTCGGTCCACTGCACCCCCGTGGTACATGTCCGCACGGTATGGACTGGTGTCTAGCAGCATCACCCGTCGAAGGGGGAAGTACTTGAACGACCATAGCTACAGCAGGAGGGGGTAGCCTGTGAGGACAGAGGTTGGCCTCATCTCGCAGCATGCCTCTCACATGCCTCGGTACATTGTGGCAAGTGCGGTTGATCCCTAGCTGATCTGTAGCTCCTCCCCGTCGGTGATGGCCCTCGCGTACCCCACGAGGTGGGCGTCGATGTAGTCACCGTGGCTGCTGGTAAATAGTACCCAGCCGAACAGCCATAGTAAGTACACCTCGAGGTGCCGCAATACCTGGTACTCACTGGTCTCCGGGTCCATCCGCTCGACTTGTGCACAAACGAATAATTAGTAAGCCCGCCATATCTATCAGCAGTGACCGGTCGAACGGGAACCATCGTGACCACTCTGGGCCGGCTTGGACCTCCCAGTCGTCTTCGACCGGAGCACTATCCTCGCCGATGGCCTCCACCATCCACGTGAGAGGTAGAAGACAGGCCTGCAAAGCACGAAGAAGTAAGTACATAGCGAACATATGATAAAAAGAAGTGCCATAGTTTGCAGACAGACTTCTCTCTCCATCATGGGTCTAGTCTCCAAGCCCGTTGGGGTGTCCGCGTACGGACCACCCCTAACTCAATTGCCTCGTCCCCGCCCTCAGGATGCGGGACATGACACTTGGCGTGGTGCTACACATCGACGCGCCAGTCCAGCAGGCCGAAAGGCCAGTCGAAATCACCAAGGTCACAAGCTATACATGCAAATCAATTTCAAGTTAGCAATTATGATACAATTAGTTGTTTAGTTATTTATAGAATAGCTTCGGAAATTTTAAAACTTTAGTTGCATTCTTACATAAACCGCATATTCCTCAACTGTTGGACCGAAAAGGCGACTAGAGGGGGTGAATAGGAGCACGCTCACTTTTTCAACCTCGATTAGATTCAACACAAATTTCACTCCAATAGCTATAGAAGCTATGAAGATCGATATACCAAGATCAATGGAAGACTAGGATTGAATCCAATCAAAACCCCAAGCAAAACAACCAAAACAACCAAACTCAATTTCCTAAGTGTGGGCGGTCGACCTCTATTCAAGGGCGGTCCGACCGGTCCTATGGGCGGTCCGACCTGATGATGAGGCGGTCCGACCTCCACCGATGAACAGTGAAATCACCAAAAACGGTTGCAAATAGATGTAACTTTTGATCTACAACTCCAAACTTGATGAAACTTGGTACACACCTTCTCTAGGATGTCAGAACCTATTCCAATCGAAGATCGTGAAGATCTTTGGAAAAGTTCGACCTTTTTCAGTTTGAGAGGTGGAAGGTTTGAAACCGAGTCAAAACGAAAACTATATCGAAAAACTTGCTCGTGGGTGATTGATGATCAAGATGATCTTAGATGTGTTCCCACATGTCACAACAAGCTAGATCATGCAAAGAAATCAATCAAAACATGCGAATCAAAGAAAGACTCAAAATCACCAAATAGAGAGAAGAAGGGCAAATGAACTCATCTTGAAGAGAACTCTTCTTTGGATTGATTTGATAATGTATCGACATGACCACTCATACGGATCGCATGGACACAAGATCAAAACATCTCTCTCTCTAGAACCCTAATCTCCACTAAACCTTCCCTAAGCACTTAAGCCAAAACTAGGGTTTCAAGCATGAAAGGGTTGAAGGGTGCGACCACCTCCTCCTCTATTTATAGTGGAGACTTAAACCTTCTAGAAGAGTAACCCTAATGGGCTCCGTTAAGGCCCAAAACAAACGGGTCACACACGCACGCATCTCGGCGCCGCCTTCATGTCCTCTTGACCTACTCCGCTTCTCCACGCCATCTTGCGCGCGAGTCGTCAAAGTCACCAAAGCGGTATTTGGTATAATTACCAAAATACCCTTCTCGATCTTTTGCAAAGACCGAGTCCCATCTTTGTGAAGCACCTCCCATGCTTCGCCACGTGTAGGTTGATCAACGGCTCTCAACATGCTCGGCAAGTCTCTCCCATCCGGCTCCCACCGTAACCACCATGGCACTTGCACCGACCCCGCGCCGCTTGATCCAACCGGTCCGCACCGAATCGCCTGCTCGGTCATCCTTGTCTATTCTCGCACCACACTTGAGTTCATTGACTCACCCGCAAGATCGCCGATCGCTCGACCTCGACTTCCAAGCCTAGTCCCGATCATCCTCGCCGTGACCGTCGTTGACCACCAAGCAACCCGCACAACAATAAACAAGCAAATCGAATCCGAACAAGTTCTTCACAACTTGACCCACGTTAGTCAAAACATGCATCATGCAACACAAATGCATCAAACTCATGACTTTGACCTAACAAAACATCATCGCCACGGTTGGCCGATGAACAAGATAAACCGGCCGATCGCCGTGGTTTGGCTCGATCGCCACCGACCGGCCGATCGATCGCCACCACAAGGCTCGGTCGGATCGCCAGGGACTTAGCCAATTTTCAACCCCAAAATCCAAACCTACTGGAAACTTTAAACCAATAGAACTTTTGCTTGGGAACTCCAAAATTATGAGACCAAGTGTATTAGGATCCTCACTTGTCTACAACACCTATTTTTGGCCCAAATTTATTCGACCATTTTGTCACGCACGGTCGATCACCGCACATGGCCGGCCCGACCGATTTGGGACCGGCCGGACCGCCATGCTATGGCCGGTCGGACCGCCCGCCCGTAATGCTGAACAGATCCAAACTTTGTCGAAAACCCGTGAAACGACAAACCGTTAACGCCATTGCCAATTGTCACATCATCCTAAGATCGGAGCATATCCCCATGATATCCACAATCTCCCTTGATGAACACATTGGCAATAATCCGTAAAATGTAATTTGAAGGTTTGAAAAGTAAAATACTTTCGCTGCACAAAGGCACAACTTGGTCCATAAGCAAGAGAAAGCAATGGAAATGACCAAGCCGGCATCGAATAGCATAGACAAGTGAGATAAGGCAAAAGAAAGCATAAAAACTTTGATTTTAAAAGTCAAAATCTCACTTAAGGTCCATATGAAAGAACAATTGTTCAATTGACCTTTGATCATTGTGAGGTGTAATAAATGCAATTCAAGTTCGGAAGAGTCAATAAGGCAATAAGAATGCAATTCAAAACTCCCTCACTATGATCCTCTGATTTAAAAATTTCAAATTCTCCATCTTTCTCCCTTTGTATAAACTTCCCCAACATTGAAAATATCTTCTCCCTTTGACAATGGAGTCATCAAGGAATCACGCCTTCCTCTCATCCAGAGATAGCAATTTGCGAATGAAGAAAGAAGCAAAAAGAAGAAGTATGCATGAAATGCAATGGAGTGGCTTCATTTTTGTATTTTTCAATTTTTGATTACAAGAAGCTTTGAAGATTACCCAAAAGAGCAAGTCAGCATTTCTAATATTGCACAAACAACATATCAAGCCTGATAGTGCTAGCAAGATCATGGTAAGACATATATAACAAAGCTAAGCATAAAGGCTCAAAAGTAAAGCAATGGATTTGATCAATTTAAGCAAAGCTTCAAATTCAAAGAAGTTCATCAACAGGGATCCTAAAATGAAATTGGCCATGTCAAAATGTCAAAGTAAGATCAAAAATCTAACAAAGACCACATTAAGAGTCAATCAGGTCCTGTATTGAATCATTTTGCTCAGTATTTCTTAAAAGCCCATTTGTCAACAGCTTTTCACATATGCATTGAATATTTGAAGTTGACTAATGATCTAACTTAGTGACAAGATCCTCGACTAGGAGCCATCCACAAACTCATCCTAAGCTTCACTGAAGTTGATTAAAGGTATATCTTAGTAAAGAAGATCCCGGACTAGGAGCCATCCACAAACTCTTTCTAAGCTTCTACCGGGCGACAAATCTTGAGGTTCATGTCATTTCGACAAGCAATCCCCATGAGATCGTCTCGATCATCAAACTATCTCCAAGTTCATGTCATTTGACAAGCGCCTCGTAAGAATAGTTTGGCACATTTTAAGCATAAGACAATCTTGATTTTTATTTTTCACAAGAGCGCTTTAGAATCTCAAGAACACAAAAGCTCAAGTAATGGTCAATTTTAGATCAAAGAGCTCACAAAGCAATTCGACAGGCCAATGTCACAAAAGGAGCACTAATTGCGCAACTCGCTAAAACATCCACAAATTGCAATTTCTTAGTTCGAGTTGTTTTAAAGTTCTAGCTCATATAGCAAAGACTTAGCTACACATGTAAAAGCATGATAATTCTAGCAAGTCAAAGAACTAGACATGGCATTGAGCAAGAATTGAAATACTAAAACTCCAAAGGGTAATAGGCAAAGCTTCATCAATTTTAAAAGATAAGCAGAAGATCTTATATTACAATGCATCTTTTTGGATTTTTCATACCACTTGATGTATTTTTCATATGAATGCAATATGATACAATGAGATGCAATAAAAGCCTAAAAACCTAAAAAGTTCAAAAAGATCAATAAGTTCAGAAAAAGAACAATAAAAGATCAAAAGAACAAGGTAAGATCAGAAAAGATCGAACTCCCCCTCAAACCAACCCATAGGGATAAATTACCCCTAACTCACTTCTCAAGGTGGCAAACTTAGTTGGGTCTAAAGGTTTGGTGAGGATATCAGCCAATTGACCCTGACTCCACAAAATGCAAAGACAATATCACCCTTCTCGACATGGTCTCTAAGGAAGTGATAGCGAATGTCTATGTGCTTGGTCCTAGAGTGTTGCACAGGTTCTTAGCAATGTTAATAGCGTATGTTATCACGTAAAAGAGGAACACTAGCAAAATTTAACCCAAAGTCCTTAAGAGTGGACACCATCCACAAAATCGACTACAAGCAGACTAGCAAAGAGCCTACATATTCACTTTCAAAGAAGGATTGTGCAATGTAAGACTGCTTCCTAGAAGACCAAGAGACAAGAGACGTGCCTAAGAAATGACATGTACCAGAAGTGCTCTTCCTATCTAGCCTACAGCCCGCAAAATCAGAATCAGAAAACCCCCGAATGGACAGCGAAGAAGAGCAAGAATACCAAATGCCATACTGGAGAGTAGAATGTAAATACCTGAAGATGCGCTTAACGGCTTGGCGATGTGAAGTCCTTGGTGACGCTCAAACCTCGCGCAGAGGCGCATCGCGAAGTGGATGTCCGGTCTTGAGGCCGTCAGTATGTGAGGGAGCCGATCATGTCAGCAGTACTCGCGTGATCCACGGCTTCCCTTCCTCATCTGGATCCAAAGCAGTCGAAGTCGCCATGGGAGTGGCGATCGCCTTGCAGTCACCCATATCAAAACGCTTGAGAAGATCCTTGGTGTACTTCGTTTGATGGATGAAGATCCCTTCCTTGCATTGCTTGATTTGCGCCCAGAAAGTAGTTGAGCTCGCCCATCATACTCATCTCAAATTCCTGGACATGGTCTCGTAAAACTGGAAACAAGAGCATGAGAGGAACCACCAAAGATAATATCATCAACGAATCAACAAGGTGAAGTCATTGCCATGCCTAAGAATGAATAGAGTCTTATCAACTTTTCCCATTTTAAAATCATTCTTAAGCGAAAGGTCTTAAGTCTATCATACCAGTGCTCTAGGGGCTTGCTTAAGACCATACAAGGCTTTGGATAGCTTAAAGACACGATCGTGGTGCTTGGGATCCTCAAAGCCGTGGGCTTGCCTAACATACACTTCCTCTTCTATAAAACCATTCGAAAAGCACTCTTAACATCCATTTGATGCAACCTAAAACCTTTAGATGCAAATAATGCAAGCATGATGCGAATGGCTTCTAATCTAGCAACAGAGCGAAGGTCTCATCAAAATCTAACCCTCAACCTCGACTAAAACCCCGAGCTACCAACCTAGCCTTGTTTCTAACCACGTAACCATCCTCATTTTGTTTATTTTAAACACCCAACGGTACCAATTACATTATGACCACTAGGAGGTTCTACAAGGTTCCGACTTTATTTCTTTCAAAGTTCTCTAACTCCTCATGCATGGCATTGACCCAACTAGCATCGATAAAGCATGTGATATATCTTTGGGTTCAAAAGACGCTACAAATGAAGAGTGAGAGAAAAGACTTGATCATGATACCGAGCGAGTGACTCGCTCATGGAGACTACCAATCATCCGATCCGGGGTGCCGCTTCGATGTGCAAAGGAGCGCTGGGGAGATAGTATCTCCTCAACCTCCGCAGTAATCTGCGATGAAGAAGATGCAGCAGAGCCTCAATTGGAGGTGAAGCGATCGTAGGGTGTTCTCGAGCCGAATCGGAGCATTAGCAAGAAGTGGAGGAGCATCATCAATTTCATCCTCATCTTCCTCAACAAATATGCTCTCACACCGTAAGTCACCGAAACATCTGGATCTAGTCAGCAGGCTAGTCTCATCAAAAGTGACATTGCATGTCTCCGGACAATGTTAGTTTCAACATTAAAAACCGAAAACCCTCGAATGAGCAGATAACCTAGAAATAAACCATCACAAGTTCTTGATTCAAATTTATCTAGGTTCCTGCCTTGAGAATAAAACACTTCGATCCAAAGACTCGAAAGTGCGGCCGAGGGTTTTCGCCAAAACGAAGCTCATAAGAAGTCTTGCCCAAAGACGGTCTCGTAAAGACACGATTTGAAATATGGCAAGTCAGTAGCAATAGCTTCGCCCAAAACCTCCTCGGTGTGCTATACTCATCTAGCATCGCCCTAGCCATCGAGACTAAGGTCCTGTTCTTCCTTTCCACAACGCCATTTTGTTGAGGGACGTGTAGGAAGAGAACGATGCTCAATACCGCGCAAAGACAAAAAGAGGCAACGAGGCATTCTTGAACTCCGTGCCATTGTCATCTGCGATTGCTCTCAAGGCACCAGAAGTTCGAAGCCAAACGAAGAACAAGATCATGATAATGATCAAAGACCTCATCCTTCAAGCAAGAAAGAACACCCAAGAATATCTCAAAAATCATCGACTATGACAAGAATGTACCAATTGCCACCGATCGATCGAACCTAGCAGACCAACAAGATCCATATGAAGCAACCGTCCCGTCCGTCACCATGACCATAGTCAATGAAGGGTGTGAGGCGGCAACTTGCTTGCCATGCCTACAGTGGAGCACATACAAGATCTTTGATGACTTTGAGTTTAGGCAAGCCTCTCATGAGATCAAGGCCGCTAACTCGTGTCGATGATCAAAACCAATGTGCCCCAAGCGCGGTGCCAAAGTCGATATCGTAAGAAGATGCAACTAAACATTTGAGAGATCCCAAGAGATTCGAAAAATCAGCTCCAAATATTCTACCAACTCTAGAAATTCCAAAATGAGCTCACCAAAAGAATCAAGCACCCGACAAGCGTTCTTCTTAAATCTAGTCTCATAGCCATCATCGAGAAGTCGTGAGATGTAAAGGAGATTGTACCTTAGCTTGGACACAAGAGCGACATCCTTGAGAATGAACCTGCTGCTCACCCCGATCGATCCAGCCTTCGATCCGCCTTTGTGAATCATCTCCAAGGTGATGAAGTCATCATCCGTCGCCGCGTGAAGGAAGTGAACCATCTAGAGTCTCCGGTCATGTGGCGTGAATAGTATGAGTCGACGAGCCACGTGTTCTTCCTCCTTCCGCGACGATCCCGAAAATCAAGGCACAAAAGATCGATGTGTCTCAACATCAAGTTAGTTAAAATAGACTTGGGAACCCAAGATCAGACACATGTCTCATGAGTAGTATGCAAAGCGTAATGAGTGTCCTTGATCCTAGTTGAAGTCCTATCATGAGCAATGGTTACAAACACATGAGATGCATTCTGCCTAGGAACATGATGATGATAAGCATGTGTAGTATATCCTAGACCGGTTTCTTCTTCTTTTCATGACCATGTTTCACACAAGCTCTAGGTTGATGAAATAAAGTTCTAGCATGATTAGCATTTTTCAACCTACGCCAATGTAACTCAACTAAATGTCCACTCTTCTCGCAATAGGTGCAATGGTATTTTGTACCACTGGAGAAGCACCTTTGACTCAAAAGAAGGTTGGATGTAACTCGCAGTTTGAAAGCAATTTTCGCAGTTGGGTTTTGAATTCAACTAAGCCATTTTCCAAGACCGAATGACCTTAGTCTTGGATTTGTTCTCAGCAGAGTTGTATCCTAAGCCTTGCTTCTTAGAAGGAGTTCTAGACTTGTCAAGAATCATGTTTAATTGTTTTTCCACTAGAGAATTTTTGCAAAGGTGTTCTCTAGATAAACATTATCTTTCCTAAGATCAACACATGATTGACAAATTTTAGGTTTATTAACCTTGCAAGCTTCTCCTTATAATTAGCAATTTCAAGCTTAAG
Source organism: Hsuehochloa calcarea (assembly GCA_036346395.1). Classification (NCBI taxonomy): domain Eukaryota; kingdom Viridiplantae; phylum Streptophyta; class Magnoliopsida; order Poales; family Poaceae; genus Hsuehochloa; species Hsuehochloa calcarea. The sequence goes on along the minus strand of CM070611.1, from coordinate 21,406,969 downwards.
AGCAGACATAAAGTACAATTAGCGTAATTAATACTGCCCTTAAGCTTGGCATATTTCTCTCTAGTCGCTTTTAAAATGTCTTTAATTTCACGCTCATGTTCTAAGCAACGAGAGCAAGAGCGAGACTCTCATCGTTCGTAAACATCCAACTTGCTAGACTCTAAGCATTTAAGACATGGAGCAGATTTGACCTCAACTAGCTCGGTTCTAGCATTTTCAAGTTGATGTAAAGCAAGATTAAGAGCAGATTGCGCTTAGATACTTCGAGTGCAAAGCATGGCAAGATGAACATTCATCAACGCCTAGACTCTTAGCATTCACAAGTTCTAATGTCAAATTTTCAACTTGTGACTCTAGATCCTTGTTCTTAACCATGATGAATTTTAAAGCCTTATCCCGACTAAGCAATTGCTCATACATGTTCTCGCATCTAGCGTAAAGGACATCATAAGATAGGATACCTCATCATCATCATCGACGCCGACTGAGTCGACCATGAAGCACATGCCTGAAGTCCTTGGCCTTCCTTTCTTGTCTTGAGGTGGCTCCTCCTCCTCCTTGTCCTCCTCGCTCCCGAGTCCACATCGCTCAAGGATTGATCTCCAAAGCTGCAAGGACCCTGAGCGACCTTCATCGACTTGGCAAAGATCAAACCTTGATTTGTTCCTTGAGGCTTCTTCCAAGTCGGCTTTCCTCCTTATGGTTACCCTTACCCTTCACTTAGGCGCTTAGCTTGAATATGGTAAAGCTCACCACACTCGTAGCAAGTCACAGGGCCACCTCTCTTTTGTTTCTCACATTGTTGTAAGCCCGTGTGACTTTCTTGACTATGAGGGCTAGCTCTGCTCAGAAGACTCTCAAAATCCTCTTCACGAATTGTGGATAAACAGCAAGAGAAAACCCAAGAGGACTCGGAAAACCATGAGAAGCTCTTGAAAGAGGATCACCTACCAAAGCCATGTCATCCTTCTTAGGAAGACTACCTCTTGATCTCATGAGTCTTGAGCTTACTATAAAGCACTCCAAGGTGAGAGTAGAGATCGACGTTCTCCTCTATGGCAAGAGCCTTCATCTCCCACTCCTTGGTGTTGATTGCACCAAGAGGTGAGTGGCATTCTCGATTGAGAGTACTCAATGTCAACGACTTTCATCCGATTGACAACCTTGTTGAAGCGAGTAAAACGCCATCGATGCTCTCTCCAGACGATCTCGAATTTGTTGTACTCTCGCTTATAGACCGTCTGGCGACTTGTTTAACTGGGACGATCCTCATGGTAAGTTTCGAGGGTGTGCCAAATTTCATGTGCGGTCGTAAGATTGCAAATCCTGCCATACTCTTGTCTACCAAGCCCAAAGATATAGGAGATTCTTTCCTTGTTGTTGTTAGCCAAAAGTATTGCCAAGCTTATGTGGCAATCTCAGTAAAACGAAATGAGCTCGAACAACCTCCCATATAGCTTTTCCTTCGCTCAAGGAAGACTCGCATGCGATTCTTCCAATAGGCATAGTCGAGCCCATTGAAGACATGCGCTTTGTCGAGTACTTATCCATCGCCAGTTCAAAGGACCTGTTAAGATCAAGATTGAACTAACCGGCTCGATACCACTTGTTGGACCGAAAAGGCGACTAGAGGGGGGGTGAATAGGAGCACGCCACTTTTTCAACCTCGATTAGATTCAACACAAATTTCACTCCAATAGCTATAGAAGCTATGTGAAGGACCGAAATGGCAACAGAGGGGGGTGAATGGTGCTTTAAAATTAGGAGCTCCCTTGCTGTAATTAAATAAGACCTACAAAGTCCTCTGGATAACTCAAGAAGAGTGAAGCAAAATCGAGAACAAAATGAAACTTCAGATCGCTCAGAAATCGGAAGTTCGATTCTACCCGGCCATAGTTCCGCACTCGAAGTTCCGGTTCAATCATGGAAGTTCCGCTGCAGAGAGTTCACCATGGACAATCGGAAGTTCCGATTGTCCTGGAAGAAGAACAACAGGCTTCTGGGTTTTTCCCAAAAATCCAAAATACAAAATCTTGAGTGCTCTTCTCGTGTCAAGGTTCACGGACATCATCCTAAACACCATCTTGACCTTATAAAGAAGAATCGCAAACAAAGATCCAATAATCAAGCTAAATATGGATTTCTTGAAGAAGGGGCAAGAAAGACCAAAACCCAAAATAGACACGATTCTCAGATTCTTAGTTCATGAGACTTTGGGAATCCATTAGCAATAGCAAAACGACTCTAGATATCAAGTTTCATGCTATTTCATACGACGAATCAAAAGATACATCAAAACCCTAAATATTCAATATGAACGAGAAAGAGAATAGAAAAGGCATAGGCAAGTAATCAAAACCTCAGAGATTCATTGATAGAAATCAAAAGATTACAAGGAAACACAGAGGAATGATTACAAGATTTTCAGTTCATTCTCTCTCAACAAACTCTAGAAGCAAAACAAACCTTTTTGCTAAGGCTAACCCTAATTTTCTTTCTCCAAAAGTCTAACCCTAACCTGTGGTTCTCCCTATTTATAGCCTTGGCTAATGGGCCTCCAACCCATTAAGCCCGCTACACCCGAACGGAACCGCCTCCACTTTTGCCGCTTGCGAAAAGACCCTTCGCCTTTGCGCACCTTTCCGAAGCCTCCCAGACACCTTGTTGTGCACGACTCGCAATCGCTTCAAGATTCACGCCGCCTTCGACACATCCCGACCGCTTCGACCTCAACGCCTCCGCGCCTAGTCCGGTCCACGTGTCTCGCCACGACTCCATCTTGATGCCCCGCAATCAACACGCATAAAACACATCACATAGCATTGCACAATATCATAGCATCAATATTTGTATAAGACTCAAACTCACACAAAATCAAAATCACAATTCAACCTTCTCTCGCAAGCTTCGACACAATCGAAGTTCCAGACTTACCACAAATGAAGTTCCGATTCGAACATCCGCACTTGTCGAATTATCGGAAGTTCCGTGCTTACCATCGCGGAACTTCCGATCTTCTAACATCCGCGACGCCTAAAAATTCTATTCCGATTTTCGCCTCGTGAGGAATCTCAATACCAAGATATCGGACACTCCGCTACCCCATCTCGCGAAGTTCATTCTCTTCAAATTAAACCAAAACCTGTAAATCGGAAGTTCCTTTTCCAACACCGTAGTTCTGACAATCGAACTTCCGCCCATACACAATGTAGTTCCGATTTCCGACACACCGTTCGTAAATAGTCCAAACCAAAACCTCAACTCTCAATCTAATCAACACACTTGTCAAATACTCATCACTCAGAGGAGGACCTCTCACATGGTCTCTCAATCTCCCCTTGATGAGTATATTGACAATTACCAAAAAGCATAAGATGAGTTTGATATTCCAACAACCAAGGTCTAAACAAGTGCAATTAAGCTCAAGACCAAGTTGACAAAAGAGAAAGACTTGAGATGAGATGAAAGAGCAATTTTCGCACAAAACTCAAGGCTTTTCTTCGTAAGGCTTTTCTCACAATCATTCTCCCCTTTGGCAATAAAATCATCAATATGTAGAAAAGGGAGGAAAAGACTATATGATGTTCATTTTAAGCATTAGGAGCCATGTAGATTATCCAAAATGACTATTAGAGTATTACACCAAGCCATAACACGTAAGAATGCTATCAAGATCATGACAATCGATGTATAGAAGAGCTAAGACAGAAAGTCCATAACTGATTAATGATCCAGCTTCTTTAGCAGTCAATTAAGTCAAGATTGAAGTCTAGCTAAAGATATCCAAAGATGATACAAGCCATGTCAAATAATCTAAGTTGAACCAAGAAGACTCAGATCGAATAGCTTTAGAGAGCTACCAATTGAAGAAGGACTCATTTTATCCGAACTTGGTCTCTTTGATGATAAGCAATTTTAGCACATTTTTCTTTTTCTCAAGACTTTCTATTTTAAGGCTCTTTAAGGTTTTATCTCAAGAAAGCAAGCTCGACTAGGTGCCATCCACAACCGCCTCCCGAGCTTCAACCATTTTTTTAGCCATGTGCTAGATCCCAAGCCTTATGCGACCACCCAAGCAAATGACTTAAGGAGGTGATCTTAGGTCATCCAAGGCTTCCCCGAGTTCATGCCTAGTGCAATGGCAAGCCGCCTCATGAGAAAGATTTGGTGAGATCAGCTTTTTCGCACAAAAGAGATCATTTTTTTTAAAGTTTTAGACCAAAGATTAGAGATAAGTCATGTTTCTTAACATACCGACATAGCTTACTCAAAAGTTCAAAAGAGATTCAGGACTCAACTCAGCCTACTTGACATGGCGAAAATCATAAAAGGATAGTTTTAACCAGTCTAGTCTCAAGAGCTATCATGACAAGATTTTAATTCAAGTTTATCATTTTTAAATACCTTAGCATGTCAAAGACTAAACTACACATAAAAAGTCATGATAGATCTAGCAGTTTAGCATAAATCATGGCAAGATGTAAAAAGTGAAAACAGATCATAAGGGATAATAAACAAGGCTCCATTTGATTATCATGCAATGCTTGATGAGAAGTACAAAAATCCATTCCCTTCGAATGAGATGCATCTTTAATTCAAAGTTGAGTTATGACAAAATTAAGAGTATGGAATAACCAAGAATAACTCCCCAACCAAAGGAACAAAACGAGAATCGATAAGTAAACCGTAAAAGGCATCCTTTAGAGCATAGAAAAGATATAGAGAGACTATCGCCGACGTGTTCTTATCTACCCCATATGATTCTAGGACTATCACCGATCTATACAAACACTAAGGAGCAAACATCGTCCTGTCTCACCCAAGGGTGGCCCGACCCTGCTAGAACCTATAAGAAGTGAGTAAGCTCTACTTAGAGAGGTAAGAGATGACTAATAAGCAAGATCCTAGAAGCACAAGACAAGAAGTAGCAACAAAGCAATGTGGCAAGAGAAACACTCTAACCTATGCCGAAGGACTTCACCCAAATATTAAAAGAAATGAAACTGAAAAGGAGTAAACGATAATATAATATAATATAATATAATACAAGAGTAGCACAACGCTCCCTCACAAAGAAATCCGTAAGGACAAACCACCCCAAGCTCTCCGCAGAAATAAAACCGAGAGTCAGCCCGGAGGCTTAGTGAAGATATCTCGCAACTGGTGCTCACTTCCACAACCGAGCACAATATCACCCTTCTCTACATGATCTCAAGAAAGTGATATCTCGATATCTATATGCTTGGTCCGAGAATGTTGCACGGGTTCTGGCAATGCAAATCGCAGATGTGTTATCACGTAAGAGTGGAACGCAATGATAGATAGCCCGAATCCTCGCAGGTCGAGACCATCCAAAGCACTTGACTACAAAGAATCGGCCGCAAAGAACGTGCTTTCGCCTCGCAGCGGATCACAAGAACACCGGATTGCTTCTCGACGACCAGAGATTTAGAGAAGTGCCAATGAATTGGCAAGTGCGTAAGTGCTCTTCCTATCTATCCTACACCAACAAATAAATCAGACGGAGAAGGCTCTAAGAGATAGACAAGAAGAGGAAGAGTACCGATACCATAGTCAATAGTAGCTCAAGGTACCGAAGATGCGCTTCACCACCGACGGTGAGATACGCGAGGAGAAGCTCAAACCGAGCACAAAGACACACAGAGAAGTGTATGTCCGGTCTCGAGGCCGTGAGGTACAAGAGAGAGCCAATCATGCTCCTAAAATCCTTTTGGTCAACAGTTCGCCGCCTTCATCCGGATCCAGAGCAAAGAGATGCCATTGGAGTTGATATCGCTTTCCATCATTCATGTCGAACGCTCAGAGGTCTCGAGTGTATTTGCCTTGATGAAGAAAGGTACCTCCCGAGTCTGCTTGATTTGGAAGCCAAGGAAGAAGCTCAACTCGCCCATCATGCTCATTTCAAACTCCGAGCTCATGACATCTAAAACGGGAAACGAGCATGCGAGGAGCCGCCAAAGATAATGTCATCCACATAGATCCGACGAGCAAAGATCGTGCCAAGACGGCGAATGAACAAGGTCTTGTCAATTTTACCCATCTCAAAACCATGGCTCAAACAGATAGGACTTAAGCCTTTCATACCAAGCTCGGGAGCTCGCTTGAGTCCATACAAAGCTTTGGAAAGCTCAGAGACATGGTTAGGGTATTTGGGGTTCTCGAAACTGTGAGGTCAGTTCGACATAGACTTCTTCCTCAATAAGGCCATTGAGGAAGGCACTCTTGACATCCATCTGCAAAGCTTGAAACCCTTAGAAGTCGCAAAGGCAAGCTAATTCTAATGGCTTCAAGTCTAGCTACAGGGCAAAGGTCTCTTCAAATCTAGACCTCAACTTGAGAGTAACCCCGAGCTACCACCTAGCCTTGTTTCAATGACTAGCCCATCTTCACTTTGCTTGTTCTTGAACACCCATTTGGTCCCAATGATATTGTGACCTTGAGGGGCTCAACAAGAGACTGCACTTGTTTCTTTCAAAGTTTTCCAACTCCTCATGCATAGCGCTTGTCCAAGACTCGCCGGATAGAGCATGACAAACGCCTTTAGGCTCAAATGAGGCGACGAAGGCGTAATGGAGACAGAAGAGAGACAAACCACCTTTAGAACGTGTGACACGCTCAAAGAGGTCTCCAATGATCTCGCTCTCAAGGATGGTCCTTTGAATGTGTCTTGGAGGTCCAGGTGAGATGAAGAAGTGGCCTCTACCTCATTAGCGCAAGATAGGGACAGAGCCACTAGCTTCGTAAGAAGCGTAAGGTAAGGGCCGATCTCCTCGAGGTGCGGTGGAAGAGGGCACCTCAAGAGGAAGAGAAGGAACTGGATCGGGTAAACAACCTCATCTCCATCCTCCTCATCGTCCACAAAGATGGACTCTGATCGCTCTAAGGAACTCGAGATATCCGGCCTAGTCCTCGGACTGCCTCATCAAGGTCACCTCACTGTGTTTCTAACAATTTACTAGATTCGCAGCCTGCACTCTATAGGCACGAGAAGAAGTCGAGTAACCTGTAAAGATCCCATCACAAGATCGTGACTCGAACTTATCTAGGTTCCTGCACTTCATAATAAAACACTTGCAACCAAACACACGAAAATGCGAGACTGGGTTTTCGCCATATCTCAACTCATAAGAAGTGCGATGCAAGAGTGCCCAAGAAAACTCATAGAAACATGACAAGCAAGAGTAATTCCTCACCCAAAACTTCCTAGGTGTAGAGTACTCATCAAGCATCGTCCCGCCATCTCGACTAAGGTACGGTTCTTCCTCTCCACAACGCCATTTTGTTGAGGGACGATGGAGACGAGAACCGTGCTCTACACTGCCTCACCACAAAAACTCTCAAAGTAGGAGTTCTTGAACTCGGTGCCATTATCGGTCGAATTGCTCGTAATGCACCGGGAGCTCAACAAAGCCTACTAAAAGACCACGAAAAGAGTAAACGCCTCATCCTTCGAGGCTAAGAAGAACACCCAAGAATACCTCGAGAAGTCATCGACCACGACAAGTACGCACCACTTCCCTCCCATCGATCGCACTCTAGCCGGTCCCATCAGGTCCATATGGAGCAGCTTGACCGGTGCATCCGCTATAGTCATCAGAATCGAGGATGTGAAGCGGCAACCATTTTGCCGCGTTTAAGGAGCACAAACAAGATCCTTGACCATTTTGAGTTTCGCAAACCACGAATGAGATCGTGGCCACTAACTCGGGTCGATGATCAAATCCTATATGACCAAGTCTCCTATGCCGTAAAGACAAATCACGGATTCGTAGCAATTAAACATCGGAGAGGATCACCAAGATCCGTAAAATCAGCACGAAAAATCCTCCCATAACGAGAAATCCCGCAAACTAGACTACCCAAGAATCAAGAATTTTGCAATTGTTTTTCTTAAAGCTCACCTCGAAACCGCCATCCAGAAGTCGAGAGACCAAAGCGATTATACCGCAGCTTACTTACTAAGGCAACATCTTTTAAAATAAAAGAATCATTAATGCTCACAAGACCTTTAGCGATGACGCGCCTAAATGAAGCATCTCCAAGGTGATCGCCTCATCACCGGAGCGCGGCTAGAGAAGAAAACCAACGAGACTCACCACCATATGACGTGAACAACCCGAGTCTACAATCCGCACCTTTCCTTCCCAAATGACCACTCGAGTCAAACAGAGTAAAGTCTCAAGATCGGGGTGAATCACAGAGATTTTGGCACCCAATACCGAGTAACTCGCGAATGTGATGAAGTAGTCAAGCAAGACCGACCTCTATCTACCCTACGCTCTCACACTCAACAAGTCAAAGATCTCACTGTTGCTAGATCCGATCGCTATGGAAGAGCGAGTCGGCGCCAAGAATATGTCGATCTCGCCATGTAGCTATCTCGAAGGAAAACGAGATCTACCTCGGACGGCGGAAGTTACGACCAAAGGGAGCATGAGGACGAAACTCGTAAAACTCGTAAAAACCAAGTCCTCGATGCTGCCCAAAATCATCGATGGAACAAACCTAGACTCGTGTTGGTCTTAGGTGCACTCAAGATCCGGGTCGACCTTGAATGTACCTAAGAGACTCAACATGGTCTCTACGCGATCTTGGCGCTCAAGCAATGATCAACTAAATGTCCATCTTTCCGATGAAGGTGCAATGATACTTCGCCTTCCGAGGGGTCAAGTCGCAGTGGATCACCTTGTCGTCGAAATCCTTTGAACAAAACCCACGACTTAAAATTGACTTTCTCACCCGGCTTAGTTTTGATCACACCGTGCTATGGTTTTGAGCACGATGTGGATGCTTCCTCATATCCTCCTCGGATATCATATCCTAGACCTCGATTAAATCTGCAAATTTTAGATTTGTCTAGAATGAGATTGAGCTTCTTCTTGCCTCCTACAAACCTCTCGAGAGTGTTCATAAGATACTGACACTCCCGAAAGAGAGAGGTGCAAGAAGAGCAGGGGGAAGAAGGGACAGCAGAAGGTAAGGGAGCAGAAGAAGAACCACTAACAGAGGAAAGATTGGCTTGTGCACGCACACCGACTTTGGGGGACAAATCCCATCAAGCTAGCGATTGGTTCACGTTATTAGGCGCCTCTACCAAACCCTTAGACTTCTTCCCAAAGACACACAATACAAGCAGATGATTGTGTCTCTAGAAGGTCCTTAGTTAGCTTCACACATTTTTCATCCAATGCAACCAAATCACATTTTAGTTTATTACAATGATTGCAAGGTGAGCTAACAAGGTCCTTAGAAGCATACTGAGCCAATTTGTTATTGTGATCAATCATTTCTTGAAACTGCTTAGATACAGATTCTAGTTCAAAGAGCTAACTTAGGACAGCTTTAAACAAGAAACAACAGCTCTAGTAGCGCAATTTGAAATTCAAGAATTTTGTGATCCGCCTGCTTTAGGTTCATCTTGAGATTATTACAATTTTCACAAGTTTCAGTGCGATCAAGCAAAGATGGTATAAAGACCTCTAAACGAATTGTCCTTAACCTCACATGAGGTGCAAGCAAGAGCCTCAACAAGAGTGGATGAAGGAGGTGCTATCCTACTCATCTCTAATTCAAGAAGAAGGCTAATGTTCTCTACCTTAATCATGTCAAGTTCGAGGACACACTATCATGTAAGGTCCTTAGTTTTTCCATATCATCAATCAAAGCACAAAGATGTGTCACATTCATCACGGAGGGAGCAGATGTAAGTAAAGTGAGCTCCCGTGATAGTCTAGCTACTTCCTTCTCCAACCCAACACACTTAGTCCTAGACTTAGCATGGAATCTACCTAGCTTAAGAAAAGCATCATTAAGCTGGTCATAAGTGGACTAACCTCGCTCGAGTCGGAGTACACCTCGTCGCTCGCTTCGCCTCGAGGCCATGAAGCACATGCCGAGAAGTTGCCGCCCTTGGGATCATGATCGCCCTTCCCATCATCGTCACTCCACCCTCCACCTCGCCGGTGTCCACTTCGTCGAGGGCGTGAGGACGCGATGGAACAGCTTTCTTAGCCTTCCCAAAGTTGCGGAACTTCTTCTTGCCTTGGTCAGTCTTTGAGGGCTTCGTGTTATGTTCTTGTCGATGTAGTCGCTCTTGCTTGGACCGCCATAGTCACCTTTGCCCTTCCCAAGCTTGGGACAGCTTTGCTCTGATGTGGTTGGGGCCACCACACTCAAACAAATCACAGACCTCCTCTCTTACCATCCCTCCTCTTCTTGTAAGCATGGGAAAACTTCCGAGCTAGGAGGGCTAGCTGCTCATCCTCAAGTCGCTCTAACGATCATCGCTATGTCACAGAGAGCAACTAGGAGAACCCACGATCGACTCGTAAGAAGATCCGGCTGGGATCTGACTAAAGCCATCGATCGTGACTTCGACCTTCGAGAGACAATGTCAATCTCGTGAGTCTTGAGACGCGAGTAAAGCGCATCAAGAGTCGTGGTCGAGAGGTCCGTGCTATCTTTGATGGTAGTCACTTTCATCTCCCAAACACGAAGATCAAGTGCAGAAAGCATCTGTCGAGCGCTATCCGAAGTCGGGTATGTAAGACCGACCGCCGGAGGTTGCTCAAGATTTTGTGAAAACGCGAAAAGCACTCGCCTAAAGATTCACCAAAGAAGCATTTCAAATTTATCAGACTCACGCTTGAACTGGTCTTGTCGAACCGTTTTAACTGAGTGGTGCCTCATGGTATGCATCGAGGGTCACCTGGATGTCGTAGCGTAAATCAAATGAGAGATACGATCAAACTCACTGCTTAAACCTCGAATGATTATGTTCCTTGCCTTAGCATTTGCCTCAACATCGACCATGTTTCAAAGATTGATGTTCTCATCGGCAGAATGAAATCTAACCTTCACCTTTCTCCGATGGCATACCCCGAGCCCGGATGTAAGTTTCCATTCGGCTCTTCCGTAAGGGTAATCCGCACCATCAAAAACGGAGGCTTGGTGGAATACTTGTCCGCTGTTATGGCTCAACCGACCGGTTAAGATCTATCAAGAAGAGCTAACCGCCTCGATACCAATTGAAGGACCGAAATGGCAACAGAGGGGGTGAATGGTGCTTTAAAAATTAGGAGCTCCCTTTGTCGTAATTAAATAAGACCTACAAAGTCCTCTGGATAACTCAAGAAGAGTGAAGCAAAATCGAGAACGAAAATGTAAACTTCAGATCGCTCAGAAATCGGAAGTTCCGATTCTACCCGGCCATAGTTCCGCACTCGAAGTTCCGGTTCATCATGAAGTTCCGCAGCAGAGTTCATACATGGACAATCGGAAGTTCCGATTGTCCCGAAGAAGAACAAGCGCTCGGTTTTTCCCAAAAATCCAAAATACAAAATCTTGAGTGCTCTTCTCGTGTCAAGGTTCACAGGACATCATCCTAAACACCATCTTGACCTTATAAAGAAGAATCGCAAACAAAGATCCAATAATCAAGCTAAATATGGATTTCTTGAAGAAGGGCAAGAAAGACCAAAACCCAAAATAGACACGATTCTCGATTCTTAGTTCATGAGACTTTGGGAATCCATTAGCAATAGCAAAACGACTCTAGATATCAAGTTTCATGCTATTTCATACGACTTAATCAAAAGATACATCAAAACCCTAAATATTCAATATGAACGAAAGAGAATAGAAAAGGCATAGGCAAGTAATCAAAACCTCGAGATTCATTGATAGAAATCAAAAGATTACAAGGAAACACAGAGGAATGATTACAAGATTTTCATTCATTCTCTCTCAACAAACTCTCAAGCAAAACAAACCTTTTGCTAAGGCTAACCCTAATTTTCTTTCTCCAAAAGTCTAACCCTAACTCCGTGGTTCTCCCTATTTATAGCCTTGGCTAATGGGCCTCCAACCCATTAAGCCCGCTACACCCGAACGGAACCGCCTCCACTTTTGCCGCTTATGAAAAGACCCTTTCGCCTTGCGCACCTTCCGAAGCCTCCGACACCTTGTTGTGCACGACTCGCAATCGCTTCAAGATTCACGCCGCCTTCGACACATCCCGACCGCTCGACCTCAACGCCTCGCGCGCTTAGTCCGTCCACGTGTCTCGCCACGACTCCATCTTGATGCCCCGCAACAACATGCATAAAAACACATCACATAGCATTGCACAATATCATAGCATCAATATTTGTATAAGACTCAAACTCACACAAAATCAAAATCACAATTCAACCTTCTCTCGCACAGCTCGACACAATCGGAAGTTCCAAGACTTACCACAAATGAAGTTCCGATTCGAACATCCGCACTTGTCGAATTATCGAAGTTCCAGTTACCATCGCGAACTTCCGATCTTCTAACATCCGACGCCTAAAAATTCTATTCCGATTTTCGCCTCGTGAGGAATCTCAATACCGAAGATTATCGGACACTCGCTACCCCATCTCGGAAGTTCGATTCTCTTCACCAAACTAAAACCTGTAAATCGGAAGTTCCTTTTCCAACACCTAGAGTTCTGACACCGAACTTCCGCTCCATACACAATGGTAGTTCCGATTTCCGACACAACCCGTAAATAGTCCAAACCAAAACCTCAACTCTCAATCTAATCAACACACTTGTCAAATACTCATCACTCAGAGTGAGGACCTCTCATGGTCTCTCAATGAAGATCGATATACCAAGACAAATGAAGACTAGGATTGAATCCAATCAAAACCTCAAGCAAAACAACCAAAACAACCAAACTGAATTTCCTAAGTGTGGGGCGGTCGACTCTATTCAAGGGCGGTCCGACCGGTCCTATGGGCGGTCCGACCTCGATGAGGCGGTCCGACCTCCACCGATGAACAAAGTGAAATCACCCAAAAACGGTTGCAAATAGATGTAACTTTTGATCTACAACTCCAAACTTGATGAAACTTGGTACACACCTTCTAGGATGTCGAACCTATTCCAATCAAGATCGTGAAGATCTTTGGAAAAGTTCAGACCTTTTCAGTTTGAGAGGTGGAAGGTTTGAAACCGAGTCAAAACGAAACTATATCGAAAACTTGCTCGTGGGTGATTGATGATCAAGATGATCTTAGATGTGTTCCACATGTCACAAAGAAGCTAGATCATGCAAAGAAATCAATCAAAACATGCGAATCAAAGAAAGACTCAAAATCACCAAATAGAGAGAAGAAGGGCAAATGAACTCATCTTGAAGAGAACTCTTCTTTGGATTGATTTGATAATGTATCGACATGACCACTCATACGGATACGCATGGACACAAGATCAAAACATCTCTCTCTCTAGAACCCTAATCTCCACTAAACCTTCCCTAAGCACTTAAGCCAAAACTAGGTTTCAAGCATGAAAGGGTTGAAGGGTGCACCACCTCCTCCTCTATTTATAGTGGAGACTTAAACCTTCTAGAAGAGTAACCCTAATGGGCCCCGTTAAGGCCCAAAACAAACGGGTCACACACGCACGCATCTCGGCGCCGCCTTCATGTCCTCTTGACCTACTCCGCTTCTCCACGCCATCTTGCGTCGAGTCGTCAAAGTCACCAAAGCGGTATTTGGTATAATTACCAAATACCCTTCTCGATCTTTTGCAAAGACCGAGTCCCATCTTTGTGAAGCACCTCCCATGCTTCGCCACGCGTAGGTTGATCAACGGCTCTCAACATGTCGGCAAGTCTCTCCCATCCGCCTCCCACCGTAACCACCATGGCACTTGCACCGACCCCCGCCGCTTGATCCAACTGGGCCGCACCGAATCGCCTGCTCGGTCATCCTTGTCTATTCTCGCACCACACTTGAGTTCATTGACTCACCCGATCGCCGATCGCTCGACCTCGCTCTCCAAGCCTAGTCCCGATCATCCTCGCCGCTGACCGTCGTTGACCACCAAGCAACCCGCACAACAATAAACAAGCAAATCGAACCGGAACAAGTTCTTCACAACTTGACCCACGTTAGTCAAAACATGCATCATGCAACACAAATGCAATCAAAATCATGACTTTGACCTAACAAAACATCATCGCCACGGTTGGCCGATGAACAAGATGAACCGGCCGATCGCCTCGTGGTCGGCCTCGATCATTTCACCGACCGGCCCGACCGCCACCACAAGGTCGGCCGATCACCAGGGACTTAGCCAATTTTCAACCCCTGAAAATCCGAAACCTACTGGAAACTTTAAACCAATAGAACTTTTGCTTGGGAACTCCAAAAATTATGAGACCAAGTGTATTAGGATCCCTCACTTGTCTACAACACCTATTTTTGGCCCAAACCCATTCGACCATTTTAGTCACGGCGGTCCGATCACGCACATGGCCGGCCCGATCGATTTGGGACCTGGCCGACCGCCATGCTATGGCTTGGCCGGACCGCCGCCCGTAATGCCCGAACAGACCGAACTTTGTCGAAAACCCGTGAAACGATAAACCGTTAACGCCATTGCCAATTGTCACATCATCCTAAGATCTGGAGCATATCCCCATGATATCCACATCAACATACATAGCCTTAGCCGCATTTCAGTTTTAGGGTTTAGGGTTTCGTGGTTTAGGAATCACATAGCATTGCACAATATCATAGCATCAATATTTGTATAAGACTCAAACTCACACAAAATCAAAATCACAATTCAACCTTCTGCGCGATTACTGACACAATCGGAAGTTCGCGCTTACCACGTGGAAGTTCCGATTCTAACATCCGCACTGTCGAATTATCGGAAGTTCCGTGCTTACGCTGCGAACTTCCGATCTTCTAACATCCGCGCGCCTAAAAATTCTATTCCGATTTTTCGTCTCGGAGGAATCTCAATACCGATATTATCGGACACTCCGCTACCCCATCTCATGAAGTTCGATTCTCTTCACGAAACTAAAACCTGTAAATCGGAAGTTCCTTTTTCCAACACCGTAGTTCGATTAATGAACTTCCGCTCCATACAGTGGTAGTTCGATTTCCGACACCTGACCGAAATAGTCAAACCAAAACCTCAACTCTCAATCTAATCAACACACTTGTCAAATACTCATCACTCAGTGGAGGACCTCTCACATGGTCTCTCAATGAAGATCGATATACCAAGATCTGCGGAAGACTAGGATTGAATCAATCAAAACCCGAAGCAAAACAACCAAAACAACCAAACTGAATTTCCTAAGTGTGGGGCGGTCGACCTCTATTCAAGGGCGGTCCGACCGGTCCTATGGGCGATCCGACCTCGATGAGGCGGTCCGACCTCCGGCCGATGAACAGTGAAATCGGCCCGGCGAAGTTGCAAATAGATGTAACTTTTGATCTACAACTCCAAACTTGATGAAACTTGGTACACACCTTCTCTAGGATGTCGGGAACCTATTCCAATCGAAGATCGTGAAGATCTTTGGAAAAGTTCAGACCTTTTCAGTTTGAGAGGTGGAAGGTTTGAAAGCAGAAGTCAAAGCGAAAACTATATCGAAAAACTTGCTCGTGGGTGATTGATGATCAAGATGATCTTAGATGTGTTCCACATGTCACAGCAAGCTAGATCATGCAAAGAAATCAATCAAAACATGCGAATCAAAGAAAGACTCAAAATCACCAAATAGAGAAAGAAGGGCAAATGAACTCATCTTGAAGAGAACTCTTCTTTGGATTGATTTGATAATGTATCGATTCTGACCACTCATACGGATACGCATGGACACAAGATCAAAACATCTCTCTCTCTCTAGAACCCTAATCTCCACTAAACCTTCCCTAAGCACTTAAGCCAAAACTAGGGTTTCAAGCATGAAAGGGTTGAAGGGTGCAGCCACCTCCCTCCTCTATTTATAGTGGAGACTTAAACCTTCTAGAAGAGTAACCCTAATGGGCTCCGTTAAGGCCCAAAACAAGCGGGTCACACGCACGCATCTCGAGCGCCGTCTTCATGTCCTCTTGACCTACTCCGCTTCTCCACGCCATCTTGCGTCATGAGTCGTCAAAAGTCACCAAAGCGGTATTTGGTATAATTACAAAATACCCTTCTCGATCTTTTGCAAAGACCGAGTCCCATCTTTGTGAAGCACCTCCCATGCTTCATGGCGTGTAGGTTGATCAACGGCTCTCAACATGTCGGCAAGTCTCTCCCATCCCGGCTCCACTTGGAACCACCATGGCACTTGCACCGCACCCCGCAGCAGATCCAACGGCCGCACCAATCGCTTGCGTTCGGTCATCCTTGTCTATTCTGCACCACACTTGAGTTCATTGACCTCACCCGGCATCGTCGATCGTTCTGGACCTCAGCTCTCCAAGCCTAGTCCCGATCATCCTCGCCGTTGACCGTCGTTGACCACCAAGCAACTTTGCACAACAATAAACAAGCAAATCGAATCCGAACAAGTTCTTCACAACTTGACCCACGTTAGTCAAAACATGCATCATGCAACACAAATGCAATCAAAATCATGACTTTGACCTAACAAAACATCATCGCCACGGTTGGCGATGAACAAACGAGCCGGTCGAGCCCTCCTCGGGGCGATCGGCGCCAACCGCCCGATCAGCCACCACAAGGCGGTCGGACCGCCGTAGGACTTAGCCAATTTTCAACCCCGAAAATCCAAACCTCTGGAAACTTTAAACCAATAGAACTTTTGCTAGGGAACTCCAAAATTATGAGACCAAGTGTATTAGGATCCTCACTTGTCTACAACACCTATTTTTGGCCCGACCCATTCGACCATTTGGTCACGGCGGTCGACCATTTGCACATGGCCGGTCCGGCCGATTTGGGACCGGTCGGACCGCCATGCTATGGCGATCGGACGCCCCCTCGAAATGCCTGAACAGATCTGAAACTTTGTCGAAAACCCGTGAAACGATAAACCGTTAACGCCATTGCCAATTGTCACATCATCCTAAGATCTGGAGCATATCCCCATGATATCCACATCAACATACATAGCCTTAGCCGCATTTCAGTTTTAGGGTTTAGGGTTTCAGGGTTTAGGAGTTAGGGTTAAGGGTTAAGGGTTAGGGTTAGGATATGGGGTTAAGAGGTTAGGGTTAGGGTTAGGGAATAGCCATAGCCGCATTACAACTATTAACAACTAAATTGGCATTAGTTCTACGACTATACTATTTACAACTATTAACAATATATGATGTACCCGACACAACTACATATCTAATGATTTTACTTGCTAGCCTACCATGGTTTCAAAAGTAAATCTACAAAGAACTGCAGGGTACTCACCGTCGTCGATGCGTAGACCTCTCCTTCTTTCTTTCCCTCCCTCTCCCTCTCCTCTCTTTCTCTCCCCCTCTCCTCTCTCTCTTTCTCTTCCTTTGTCTTCTTCTCTTTCCCTTCCTCCTCACAGCTGCTCTACCTCTATCCCGAACGAAATGCCGATGGCCGACCACGCGCAAGGGTTATAAGCCCCTACTCGCACAATAGTTGAGCGACTAGGGGCTAAGTCACTCAACCGTTGAGAGACTAGTAGCGAAGGGACTAGTCACTAAGCTATTGAATGACTACTCCACTTGTCGTGCAACTATTGGGCGATTTGATCTGAGTCACCCAACAGTGGAGCAACATAGGATTATTTCTGTAAAATAAAAAATAGAGGTATATTACTATATTTTGGAATAAAAAAGGATTATTTAAAAAAATCAAGAACAAAACCCCCCAAAATCACCCTTTCTTCCACTAAAACCAGGCAAACTCAAAAACTTACAATAGAAAATACCTAGATGGATGAGAGCTGGTCTACAAAATATATATCCATTACTTACATGTCCTAGGTACAAAGCAATATCAAGAGGGGAGGAAGAAACACAAAAAACCAAGCCAAATCAAGAAATCAATACTTAGCATACGAGAGGAAGACTTGGACGAATTTGGAGATTTGATTTCTTCTTGGACATGAATATTTACAGCCACTCCCTTGGGAGGACAAAGCCATTAGGGTAACACACACAAGTGCTCTCATCTCTCTCAATACATCTCCCAAACCCTTGCCTACTCCTCTCTCCACTTTGCCCAAAATTCACATTAGGGTTCCTTGGCTTAGGTAGGTGTGCAAATCCTACATCATCCTTTATATAGTGGAGGCTAGGTCCAGAGAGAAAAACTGAACATGCACTCGTTAAGCCTACACACAAACGAGTCTCACTCACGTACGCTTCTCAAAGTATCGTCTTCGTCTTTAGCTCCATTAGGCCAAATCCATCATGCTTTGCCCTCCATCGAGTATCCTTTACCTGATCCACTTATGCCACTGTCGTGGATTCGCACACCACCAGTTTTTTTTGTTATTGGGCAATTTAGAAAAATGCCCCTCTGCCGACCTTTCCTAATTCCTTCACATCGAATCATTGCCCATGCTTCGCCATTATCCATGTGGCCCTAATGACTTCCCACCAAGCCTCTCACGTGTTTGGATCCTATCGAACCGTTCTCGCTTGCAAACAGGCCCAAGTCACTTGGCGCACTACATGCCTCACCATGCACCATGACCGCACCTACCTGGCTTCCTTGAGTGTTTAGGATATCAGCTCCTCCCTGAGTTTAGTTTCGGTCCACCTTGCCATTACCCGTCATATCCATCATCAGTAACTCCCTTCCGATTCCTCGTCATGTCATCTTGTAATCACCCCGCTAGCCTCGGTCATCTTCTGGTGACACCTTGATCGTTTTTAACCTAAGCTCTCCTAGCTTAATCCCGACCACGTCTGCCTCACTATGACGTAGCTCCAAAGTCCTATAACCGTCACTAACAACCAAACTGTCACGTAGTACCACACGTCAAGTAAAATCATCAATTGACACAATTGATGAGTTAAGAGCACATACCTTCAAAGCTTCGCACCCAAAAGCATCACTTTACATCAGATGGTCTTTGCTCAAACTTTGCCTTCCATGATTCTTGTCCATCTTGCCCATTGCTTAAGTCCTACCATCTCACCCGTCATCCATGACTGTCGGGACCAAAATATGCAAATTTGGACCCTCTGCATATACTATACTAGTCTAGAATCACGCTAGTGCACATAGTGACAACATCGATGAAATATCATTCCATATGTAAAGATAACTAAGATAACAATAATTATTAGAGTAACGACCCTAAGGTCAAAACTTACAATTAATGCCTCATAAGGTGAATATATCAAATAAGCTGCAACGGAAGGAAACATAATAAATTCAGTGAAGCCCATCCATATGCCTATAGGCAATCGACTGGTGTAGTGTGACCTAATTCTTCACGATCCTTGAAGTTAGCCTTCTTCAACTGGATAACATTGTTTATACCAGGAATGAGTACATAGAGTACTCAGTAATTTGCACCACAGAATGCGATTATAGATGGTGGCTTATTCCAAAGGATATGACATCTATAATTCTTTTGCATAAAAGTAACAGTGGTAGTTGAATATGAATAATAGATTAAAATTGCAATTTAAAATAAATAACAATAGTAATTTGACAAGTATTTTCACAAAGACCAGTAGCCTAATCAATTTCCTTTATACAACCATATGAGTTAATTCACACAGTTGTCCCTCTCAACAGTTTTATTAAAATCTACACCTCGTGTGAAATCTCCTAGTATGTCCATGACCGAGGACGTGGCTATTCGAATAGATTGTTAATACTCGATAGAGGTTTATACACTTTACCCACAAGATATAACCAGTGTGGCCTACATCAATTATAACAAAACATTTTCAAAACTTCATCTCGATAATGACCCCTCTAGATGTGCATACCGACAGCGAGAGACAGAGTGACGGTGGCAATGGTGGAGGCTTGCTCGTCGGCGACGACGAGGGAGGACACCAACGATAGGAGGGGACACAAAAGGTGTAGAACACAGCACGGGGATCAAGATGGTGGGTCCATGAGCGGCGAAGATCACTGAAGGCGGTGAATCAAAGCGAAAAAGAGCGGTGACCGGAGAGGAAGAAGAAAGAATAGATCTTGGTGCACGGCGGATAAATCTTGGAATCAAAGGAGGAAGAAGATAGATCAAAGTGTGGAACACACGGTGACACACTTGGATTGGCGAGGGACTCACTGAGGCGGCGGGTTAATGTGACAAAAGTGTTTCGGTAATGGGGGACGCAGCCGGAGGTGGAGAAGGAAGAAGTGGCACCGGTGATAGGAGGTGCAGTAGCTCCAGTGGGTGGGCACAACTGGCGAAGGAGGAGGCGATCACGGTGATGCATGTGGGATGTCCCGAGGAGCGAAGACGACGAGAACGGTGATGGGGAAGATGAACACGGGCGGTGACGCACGGGAAATCTCCAGCGAAGATAGCATGTGTATGGGAGGCATGTGGAAGGAGGACGTCCATGGCTTTTGTAGCCTCGGTGTCGTGTGCATCACGGATATCGAGAGCAGCACACACGGAGGTGTCCAGAGTGGACACGCTCAAAGGCATGTTGGGCGGTGGGGGCGCTAGTCGACACGCGGGTCCAGGCTGAGGCGGGGCAAGAGGAAGCGGAGAGGGCCGAGATAATTTGGCCCACGAGAGAAAAAGAAAAAAGAAAGAATTTCGAATTTAGATAAAGACTGAAAATTCCAAAGAGGTAAAATAAATTCAGAAAAACCCAAAAAAATTCAGGAAAAATCCTTGGATCACAAGGAACCCAACTGATGGTTCCCAATTAAGCTTTAATTAATGTTTACATTAGTAAAATTAAATAGTTTAAATTTCAAAAATTCCCAATTAAGCTTTATTAATTCAAGAAAATTTTGTGAAACCTAATCTACACAAAAGATTTTTGAAAACCCAAATTTTAGGACGTTACAATGACTGTTTTGGACCTTGGTTCTTCTAACCAAGTCCTGGTCCTTCTCGCGGTTGACCGTAGTTACTCCAAGCCACTTGCACAACAATAGACCAAGCAACCATTTTCGGTACAAATTATTCACAACTTGACCCACATTAGTCCATAAGAGTATAATGCAAACATATGCACTAATCCCAAGCTCCTAGAACCAACTCGACAAAGTTCACCGCCTTCCTGGCGCTTGAACCCCTTCTGGCCTTTCTGACCGCCACCCACGGTTGGTCTGACCATCGTAGGTCGGTCAGACCACCACTTTTGTAAGGTCTGACTACTGGGCCCTAGCTGGTCCAACTGCCACTCCAGAGCCAGTCAGACCGCCCACAGGATCGGTCAAACCGCCTCTTGCCTGACAGTCAGCAAGAACTTTGCGAAAATTGAGAGTTTGAACCCCAAACACCTTGACACCATTGCTAATAGTTCAACACTATGATTAGGATCATCAACCTGATCTCCACACTATATATATTTTAGGTCAATCATAACTAGATCTTCATATCAACAAAGTGTTGTATGTGTGATAGAGCCATCTTGTGCCTTTTCATAATATATCTTTGCAAGTCACAAGCTACGTGAATATGCGTGCATGCACGAGAGCTTAGCTATAGTCTTCGTCGTGCCACGTATGCTATGTGTCACATGTTTCAAGAGATGATAATGGCTCCACTTTATATACTGCTATCCTATCACTTGGCTATATAATATGGTACTAAACCATACATACTTTAAAATTTTCAGATATAAAGGTCTCAACATGGGCCATTTCCAGCAAGATTTGCCATTGTCGGTGGTATTTTTATTAGTATGGGTGAAAATTTTGGATTTTTCAATGGTGTTTTTCCAGTGCCCTAGATGAGAATTTTCCAATTAATAAACTTTTGAGTCATCATCAATCTATTCTCAGCTCGACATTGTTCAATGACTAACAACAGTACGCCTTCATGTCGTCACCTCCCCTTGTCCTTGTACTGAAGAATCTTCAATAGATACAACACATTTTGAATCCGTATTTGCAGAAATGACCACACGCGAGCCGTATTTACACGTATAGTACCGATGCGCCTGATCGCGGTCGCGGCAACACCTCCTCTCGCGCCACGTGGCCTCTCGGCCGATCCGCGACCACATCCCCGTTGCGCGCGCGGCGGCGTGCGGTAACGCGCAATACTGTAGCAATTTCTACGACCATGACATAGTCGTAAGTCATTCTGCGACTATGACATCGTCATACGTCATTCTACGACCATGATGTAGTCGTAGGACATACGACCATGTCGTCACCGTAGAATGACTTACGACTATGTTATGGTAGTAGAAACTGACATGACCGTAAGTTCTTCAACGACTACATCATAGTCGTAGAATGATTTACGACTATGTCATGGTCGTAGAAACTGCTACAGTGTTGCGCGTTTCCGTACGACCACCGTGCGGCAACGGGTGATGTGGCGGCGGGGCTCGCTGGGGAGGCCATGTGGCGGCGACGGAGGCGTTGCTGCACGACGGTCGTACGACAATGGCTGACATAGTGCGCGGGGAGGTGTTGCCGTACGGTGACCGTGCAGCATCGGTGCTAATACTGTAAATACGATTTGTGGGTAGTCAATACTACAAATACGCGTCGAAAAGGTGTTATATTAGCCGAAACTTCATTACTGAACCTGCCGAATACTTGTACTGAACATGTGGAATGACCCATAACCCATTGGGGGCCTAAGTAGGGTAGCTGGTGTTTCTTGCTTAATCTTAATATATAATTCGAACTGCTTGATCTCAGAACAAAAAAGTATAGCTGTGGTCAGATTAGTCAAAACATTGAATATTTAAAGTACGGCAGTAGTATCATCTACCCAGTCACTCGGTTCGCAAATATACTGCCTTGGAAAGTGTACAGTTAAAATTATTTGTAAATATAAAAATTATTTGTATTATGAAAATTATTTTCTATATAAAATATTATATTATTTATTCAATTAAGATGTTATATGTCGATATCAAATTTGAGGCGAGGGGCTGTAAAAACTTTTGGGCATTACAAGAAAGGAGGAAATTGGTTAGATATATATGGGCGAGGTTGAACAGAGAAAAAACAGTGCGACTAATAATGTGCGTTTCTTGACAATTTATAATTTAGATTTTGCATGTAATAACCGCCCACTAACCTAATTCATGTCAATAACACATGCAGGAGCCCCAATCAAACTACACAACAGCTCATTCCAGCTTGGGGAGTCCATGCCGCCCATGGACGAGACGTTCCTCGCCTGGAACTTCATGGGCAACCGTGACGCGGAGCGCCTGGTCTTCCACTACCTCACCGCAACCGCGCAGGCCGCCGCCACCAAGGCCGACATCCTCCTCTGCAACACATTCGCCGACCTCGAGCCAGCCATCTTCACAGAGCCGACGCCGGCCACCGTCGTCCCCATCGGTCCACTCCGCACCTGGCAACGCCCCACTAGACAGGCGCCGGTTGGGCACTTCTGGCACGCCGACGACGAGGCCTGCCTCACCTTCCTCGATGCGCAACCCCGTGGCTCCGTTGTATACGTGGCATTCGGTAGCATCACCGTCATGAGCCCGGCGCAGCTCCAGGAGCTCGCGCTAGGGCTGGAGGCCTCTGGCCGGCCGTTCCTGTGGGTCGTGAGGCCCGGGCTGGCCGGCAGCCTCCCAACCGGGTTCACAAACCTAGTGGCAGGCCAAGGGAAGGGGAGAATGGTGGAGTGGGCCCCACAGGAGCAGGTGCTAGCACACCCCGCGGTGGGGTGCTTCGTGACGCACTGCGGGTGGAACTCGACGTTGGAAGGCGTCCGCAACGGGGTGCCCATGCTGTGCTGGCCGTACTTCACCGACCAATACACGAACCAAACATACATTTGCGACATTTGGAGGGTCGGGATAAGGATGGTGTCGGCCGACGGTGGCGGGATGGTGGTAAAGGAGAGATTGTGGAGAGGTTGGAGGAGCTTTTGGGGGATGAGGGTGTTAAGGAAACGGTGCAAAAATTCAAGGAGATGGCGGAGAGGAGCATGAGCGGAGAGGGTGAGTCTTTAAAGAATCTGAATACGCTCATCGAGTTTATGAGAGGGTGAAAATTAATGTTGCAATGTGGTAAATGTTTACGAAGTTGGGGCTTCAAGTAGAACTAGTATCAGGCTTATTCTACATTTTTCTTCTTCTTCTTCTTGAATGCAGGCTTCTACATTGTTGAATCATTAGAATAAATGCTGCAAACAATTTCTGTGTACTATTTAGCTGCGAGATATAAAAAATATGAGTGCTGAACTTTGTTAATTCCGTCCCATTATTTTGTCTATTACTTTTCCCTCGATTTTAGATACATATACACACTCCAAACTTATACTGTTTGGATTTTTCTTCTTTTATACTGTTTGGATTTTTCTTCTTCCCTTCTTTTTAATCAGAAAGTCAATTAGCTTAGCTGATGGTCATTGACTCGTGCATTGATCCAGCCCCAGTATGCTTCAAGAAACTTCTAAGACATAATCCAAAAAGAATTTGAAAGTTTAAAACAAAAGAATAATTATCTTGCCTCCTTGAGGTGCTCTTGGTGATTTTTGATTCCATTGTGTTCTAGTGTGATTTGTGCTGAGATATAGCTTGTTAGGGCTGCGAAAATTCAAAGTTATTTTGTTGTCGTCCAAGCAATTAATACATATTAAGAATTTTCGGAGATTAATTGATGCATTACCTCCAGTTTATGTATATGTGTCCTGATTTTATGAATAATTTCCTATTTAATAGAGTAACTTGGATTTCACGTGTCACTAACTAAATAACTAGTGGTATCAACATTATAGTAAATTTTAGCTGATGAAGTTATAATGTCTTTTTCGTGTGTATGTTCGGTTTGTTAATTATTTTATCCATGACCGATTCACATTCGATCTTTCTTTGTCCTGCATTCATATAAAAAATTGAATTTGTATTTTACACGGGTATTCACATCTGAATTCGTATTCAAAGGAAAAAAATATACCTAGGGCCTGTTTGGATTTTTGGGATACGAATAAACACCCTAACAAGCTATATCTCAGCACAAATCACACTAGAACACGATGGAATCAAAATTCACCAAGGGCACCTCAAGAAGGCAAAAAAGAAAAGAAAAAGAACACGTACAAATAAGACATCAACTGGATCAATGGATGCATAATTGAATTGATGAAATTTTGGTATGATGCATGCTAAATCATACACTGAGATGATGATCTGAACTGAGCAACACACTAGCATCCTAGTTATTTACAGATTGACAAATAGCAGTTTCTTGCTAAAAGAACTCATGATAAAGCTAATAATAAGAACATGATACTACACAAAGATATATAAAAATAGCTCAATGATAATGAATAAAATCTGAGAGCAACCTACACACACTAGTTTCCATGGCAAAACATACATAAAGCATCCGGAACACATCTATCACATAAAGCATCATTAAACATCTTTACTTTCTATAGCACTCTTTGATTTACAGCTACTTGGTACACACCTTGATGCAAAGAGATTATGCTTGATAGTAAAGATGATGACTAGATGAGATGATAATGATGCTGAGAATGAGATACTTGATGGCTTGGCGTCCTTCTAGTCCTTACTCCCTTCCATTGGCCGACCCTGGTGCTTTGGTTAACATGTGAGGCTTCTCTCCTAAGGAATCCACAAATTGATTTTATTTAACTTTGTAAAATGGAAACCCTAGTTTAATTGAGAGTGCCACCTCAAGGGACACCCTGCATTTTGGGTAAAATGGTAAAACACTTCCTATGGCATTTTGGTAAAACTTGGATGGTGAAATGATATTTTTGGTAGTTCATTGGAGCTCTCCAAAGCAGATTTTGAATTATTTTTAAATCTGAAAACATTTTTCATGGAGGCCACTACATTGCCCTTTTTTATTTTAAAGTAGATATGGGTTATTTTGTAAAATATCCAAAGTACAAGGGTCTTTTTGCAAAGTGGCCGAACGCTGTATTTTTTTGTAAAAAACTAATTTCTGAAATTTTTTTTGTGAAAACCAAAAATATTTTTCCCTATTAGTTTATGCCCCACTAGTCGTTGCAGTTGTAGCAGACAACACGAATCCAGAGAATAGGTTATTTTGAAAATTATTTATACTTATTGTAACATACTAAACTTTGGTTTGTGTTTAAAATATATAAAAGTATGAGAATTTCAAAAACTTTGTTTGAATTTCATAAGTTTGCACTTGGTTTTCAAAATTTTGCTTTGAAATTCAAACTTTTGACTTGAATTCAAGTTTCTAATTGATTCCAAACAAATGTGTGTATAAAAATCTCTATAAATAATTTTGAAAAATGCTATATTATTTATAATGAAATAATATAATTTTTTACAAATTTTTAGAATTTAATTTGACCTCATCGAAATCCTAACGAAGTTACTAAGGTTGATTTTTGGAAAAGAATTTATTTTAGACCAATGGAAAATTAACAGTGGTCAAAATAAAATTTTCTAAGTCCTAGTTGAACCTAAAAACACTCAAAAAAATTCAGAATTTTCAAAATTTTATTGCCATTTTAAACTGCCAAGTCAAACTAGTAGTATTTCGGTCAAAACTAGAAATCAATTTTCAAACCCTAACACGACCCGACCGAACCCAACCTTGTTCCGACCGGACCCTAGCTTCTTGACTCGACCACGCTAGCTAACTCGGACCCGAGTCCGATTCAGACCACACCAGCGCACCACATTTCTTCTCTCGTTGTCGGGTGGGTCCCGCCTGTCAGCACCGTCTTCCTCGTCGTGCTGCCAAAGCCGAGCGCCGCTGTTTCTATGCTTGCATGCCACGACGACGCTCTCACCACCTCTTGCACGCGTGTCTGTCTGTGAAACATCACCAAGATTGCATGAAGCTGCTGAACCGATCCATTTCCTCGTTTTCGCTCTCTCTTGCCTTCTCCGCCCTTTCTATACTCCGATCGGAGAAGAAACCGAGGAGCTAGCCACCGCCTCGGTGTCGCCCTCACATCCACAACCCCGACACTGAGTTCCACTCTTCATGTCGTTCCCGTTTTGGCCAACCTGGGTATTTGTCGTCCACGAAATCGACTGGGGCGACATTGTCGTCTTCGACTCCAGCGGCCACGACCTTGTGTCTCGCGAGTGTTCTAGTGAGTTTCTATCCTCGACGCTTGGTCCTTTGTGGTCGCAAATTCATGCTGAGTCTACCACCAAGATTAATTAGGTTTGGTGCTTCAACGAGGGCTTGCGACCACTTCTTCTCTAACTTCGGCGAAGCACCACCGCCTCGATTCCGGCCACCTCCGTCATCCATCGTCATCATCGTCTGGTGTGCCACATTCCTGGAGCTGAGGTGATCCCGAGGCACACCTTCTCGTGTCTTCTCGACGTTCGCAACATTTTCTCCACGGGAGTAGTCCCTTTGGCTCTGCCTTCGGTCGTCGCGAGCTCGCCGCTCACAACCTCAGGCTTTTGCGTCGTCACCAACGAGTTCAGGAGGTCGTTGCGCACCTGGTAGAGCCACTCCTGGACCCGGAGCATCCTTCCTTCACTGGACCCCCTTCTTCGCACGCGTGCGACGAAATTCCGGTGAGCCATTGGTAGGCCCTCACGGTCATTAGCGTTTAATTATCTTTTAAATGTGCTTATGACTTGTGGACCCCGCGGGGCTAAACGTGATTAGAAATCTAATTAAAACACGTTTAAACCTCTGAGTCTTTGACATGTAGGCCCTCACGGTTGTTTAAGTGATTGTGCAAATTTGTGAAGTGCGTTTTCTCTTAAGAAAAATGTATTTATTAGATGCTTGTATAAATTTTACGTTTTGGTAAACCGAAGGCGTATTTCTTGGAAAACGCCTCCAACTTCACTTCAGCCGGGCTAGGTCAAAGTTGACCTGGTCAAAGACCTCACCTCGGGTCCCACCTGTCGGTTGCTGTGGCTAGCTGAGCGCGAGTAGGAAAGGTATTAAAATCTTTTCAGAATTTCTAAAAAGAATAAAATTTGCATTAAAAATTCAAATAAACTTAGAAAAAATTCATAACTAATTCAAATTATCTTCAAATTGAATGAAACAAAATTTGTTAGTTTTCATTTTTAGTGTACTTTTAAATGGAATAGATTTCAAGTATACTTCTATTCCAGAAAATATTGGATAGTTAAAAGAAATTATTTTTACACTAGAAAATGGGTTAAACTTCAAAAATTCATAAGTATTCCATTCAAACTCCAAATATAGTAAAATTAATTTTTTTAATTCTAATTTTTCTTGTACCTTAACCTGGTCTAAGTTTGATTCATTTTTCTGTTTCATAAAATTTTGATAATTACACATTTATGCCTTTAACTTGTTAAACACTTAGAAAATCCAAATAACTTCTTTTTTGAACTGAAACTTTCACCTGAAATTCCTTAAACATCATTCTCTACCTGTTATGTATGCCTAGTTGGATAAAGTTGAATTTTGATTATTTTTTGTGTTATTCGTTCTTATTCGCTCTCTTGCTCGATCAATCTATTTCGACTATCCGGGTATTTGCGAGAGTGATCCTCAGCAGCGAGAAGACTGTCTCTAGCAAGGCAAACAATTCTTCTTTGATTCATGTTGATCCCATTATCTGCGCATGCTAATATATTTTAATTTCAACTGTATGTATGTATACTATGTTGGCAAGTTATTTCTCAGTTCGCGATAGTTTACTTGAATAGTTACTTGAATTGTAGGTAAATATCCATCCCTTACCACTGAGCCTAGGGTTATATCCGCTGTGATTTATAACTCACTGGATGGGCTTTGTTGTCACTTAGCCATGCTTAGAACAGTAGTCTGGGGATCATCGCTTCGGCGATGGTCAAATACAACACCACTTTAAATATTTGAGTTAGGGTACTCATGTATGTATCATATTTGGAAAAACAAAAAATACAAACAAAAAGATTTAGATTTGGGCAAATGGTTGGTAAGTGTGATTATTGGGTGTGTGGTTGAGTGCCCGAGTCAGCAAGGACCGAACATCTTGTTACACTAAACCAAGAATTATTGCGTGCAACCACATGAGGGTATTGGGAACCCCTCTTGACTTAGTACTTTAGCGTGTGTTAACTCTGATTCACAGGTGGTGGGCGTGTGTTGTGTTTAAAAAAAGAGAAATGTGTCTATGTGTGCTAGGTGTGCGAGAGTGGAATCTTGTCTAGGTTCTCTATACCAAGGGGTATTGTAGTTGTCTAAGGCTTTACCTGATAGGGTAGTTGACTTTCGGCTTTACATTGACTCCGATACAACATATGGGTTTCTATCCATACAGACGACTCGTAGTTAATACACAATAGTGGAAAATGTCTAGTAGGACTTAGCCTTACTGGGATACCTAAGGAAGTGTGCGCTATAGCTTGGCAAAAAGATGGTCTGACATGTGGGTAAAGTTGTATACCCCTATATGGTTTGAACTATTCGAATACCCACGTCCTTGGTTATGGACACGTTTGGGGAAGTCTTTTCGAGAATTAGACTATAATATTTTGATAAAACTTGAAATTGGGTGGTACGAATGAGTAATTTGTGCTATTGTTGTGGTGACTGTTGGGAAGTCACTTCTTGGATGTTAATTATGCTTATAATTGTTGTCTCACTTATATTTGAACAAATAAAAAATATTTTACAAAATTGCTTTCAATCTATTACATTATTGCAAATTCAATATGGCTTTATGCTAAAAATAAACCTTATGGCCATCACCATTGAATTAAGCTTGCATGTAGCTATGCATAGGTTTGTTAATCGTAAATCTTGCGAGTACATTTTTGTACTCAACTGCATTGTCTATTTGCTGCAGAGGAGATTGACCCCCAAGGGGTTAACGAGTGCAAGGCTGACCGCAGTCTCGACGACTAGCTGGGGCATTTTCGGTCAGTTGCCTTATGGGTAAGGGCAGCCGGTTGGCTTTTGTTTTTAACCATCTTATGACAGGTGTTACCGCTACAGACTTAACTCTTTTGTATGGAACCTTATTGTATGTTGGATATGTTGTAAATTATGAAACCTCGGTATTGTATAACATGTGTATGGAGTTTGATGAGGACATCCCTTCTATGGATACAACTCATCCACAGCAAGTGTTGCAAGGACCACTTACTAGAGCTCGTGCTCGTCAACTTAATTACCAGGTGAACTCATTCCTAGCTTCATATGTTACTGAGAATAGGCCGCTACCTAATGCAAGTGATTTAATTGTGCTTAGGAACTTGGGAAAGGATGTAGGAAAGGGACATGGAGTCATGGACATGCACGGAAGGAATAATGAAGGTCACCACGTCACTTTAGGACCAAGTCAAGCACGAATTCGAGTTGGACACGTTCTGGAATCAGAGTCGGACTGCTGCGATGGTACCAAGTTCAAATGGGCGTAACTTCCTCATACGGACTCCGTTTGGGACGTTCTTGTACTTCATGGAAAGCTTATGAAGTCTACTTTCCAACGGATCCAATCTCATCTTCAAATTCCATCTGAGCCGGCCGAAATCTTCAAAAGAGTCCACATTGATTTCTGAGTCCGAGTCAAAAAGGGTGCTGCGCCACCCCCACTTGGGCCCATGGGCCTTGTAACCCTAGGGCGTGCATTGGACGCCACCCCTGGTCGTTCTCCCTATAAAGGAGCCGCCACCTCCGTTGCTAGGACTCGAATTTCGTTGAGTTTAGGTTTAGCCATTGTGCAAACTTTGTTCTTCAGTTGTGTCGAACGACCACCTATCAAGACAGCTTCCGGATCCCATCTTTGCTATTCGCAATACAATTTATGCTTCCTTCATATTCGCAATATCAGATTGCCTATGTCTTATTCTTGCTAGTTCTTCGATTGCTCGCAGGGATTGAACTTCGTGTTCAAGTTGATCATGCCTCCAGCGAGGTCAATAACACTTCGGAGTTGGTTCAGCGATTGCTAAGGCGCAAGCGTCGTCGTACGGTTGTAGTCGGATCGTGAGAGTCACCGCCACCAAAATCGATAGTTATCAATCTCATCGAAAGATCGGACACCTCGTTTTCATCAAGTGGTATCAGAGCTCAAGGTTGCTCGGTGAGAATTTCCAGTTTACATAGATTAGATTGCTTTTCCTTACCTAGAGTACACAAAAACAAAACAAAAAAAAATTAGTAGTAGTTCAATCTGTCCAAACCAGTCTTAGCCTCGCAATTTTTCTTTTCAGTACATTGCATTGTTGAACTTTCGGTTGCATCGTCGTGTTCTTTGCTGGTCCTAGTGTCTAGTTCCTCTAGAGTTTCGAGTTCTGTTCACGTTTTGGTCTCACCGTTCAGTTAGATTCGAACTACCACAGGGGTAGAAAAGGAGGAGGACTCGATCTCTAGGGAGGCTTTGCCCTAGTTGGTTTCGGAGTAGGACACAATCTCGGAGTTGGTTTTGGAGTAGGACACGAACTCGGAGTTGGTTTTGGAGTAGGTTTCAGCCGCATCGTGTGTGAAAAAAAGAGAGAGAAACAGCTAACTTTTGCATACGACCTCCGATTGAGGCGATTCTTGATCCGTTGGAAAGGAAACGACCAGGGAAATCTGGGGTTTTCAGATCCGCGTAAGCCACCAGGCACACGCGGAGCAGCTCCGACCCCAAAAAAAGGTCGTTTAGGGCCTCAAAACGGGCCCGCGAACCGAGAAAAATCAAGTTGCTCGAAATTCGCTCAAAATTGTGAGCCCTTCTACGTGATTCTAAGGTTCCCGTGCGAGGCGGCATCCTTTCCGAGCTCTGAACTCGTGTGCAACGTCATCTATTTTCTTCTCGCGGTGTTTTCGTTTGTGTTCTAGGCTCGCGTCTCTAGTGCGGTCTAGCCTAGGGCGGCACTCCACCGGCGTTGAACAATTTTTCAGCTTGCATTTTCTGAATTGATTATTGCTACTCCTTGCTACTAAACTTGAGCCCTCCCAGCTACACCTTTTCTACACCGTACAGGCTGAGCTTTACCTAGCCATCGCTCCATCCAATCTTCGAAGATATATTGTCACCACTGTTGCCGATCGCCTGTATGCTTGGTAAGAATTGGTGAGAATTGATAGAAGGCTTGAGTGCGGCGACTTTGAACCACCATACCCTAGTTCTTGTTAGGGACATATTCTTGTGTTTTTGCTAACAATGGCGGAGTTACGGAGAGTTCTTGATCAAGATACATCTCACGGTCCCGTCTGAAGGAATCATACAACATTTCACGCGCGAAATGAATCATCGTCTGGAGGGCCTTGAGGAGGACGTCGAGTTACAAATGAGCGACTTGCTCAACTAGAGAGCACCCAGATTGAGACAAACACAACGCTCGCTGCGATGGAGAGAGCACAAGGTATTACTAATAATTCTTTGGCGGATATTATAGCACGACTTGAGGAGATTGTCCAAGCTTCACTCACTGTTCCCCTCTTGCCGGTAGAGGACAAGATGAATATGTGGGTGATTACGAGGCGGATGGCGAGCTAACCACAACAACGATCGAGCTCATCGCCAATTGCGTTTCAACCGACAAGGTATGCGAAGAGAACCCCACGACGTGAGTGCGTGACCACGAAGATGCTTTTGCTAAGGTTAAATTCAATATGCCCTCTTTTAATGGTAAATATGACCGATAGTTATTTAGATTGGGAACTAGTGTTGATCAAAAATTTGCTTGTCATGATTTTCCGAGAATAGACGAGTTAGGGCTGCTACTAGTGAATTTACCGACTTTGCTTCTATTTGGTGGAAAGAACATTACCGTCAACATCCCAATAACATACCTAACACTTGGGAGGCTTTAAAATTGCTTATCGTCATCGATTTGTTCCCTCATATTATGCTCGTGATTTGTTAAATAAATTGCAACGCTTACAACAAGGTGCAAAGTCGTGGAAGAATACTATCGGGAATTACAAATTGGTATGTTCTTGTGGGTTAGTTGAGAATGAGGAGGCATCAATGGCTAGGTTTTGGGAGGATTGAATCGTGAAATTGGGACATTCTTGATTATAAAGATTATAACTCCATGACTAGATTGTTTCATCTTGCTTGCAAAGTGAGCGAGAATTGCGGGGACGCCGGAGCGAGCGCGATCTAACTCTTCTACAGTCGCACAAATTCATGGGCGCGTACACCTTTTTCTCATCCACTATGGCGGCCCCACCATTAACCGCCAACAACAAGCGGCGCCCTACTACATCAAATTCAGCGACAAGAGTTTTGAAGCACCCAAAACAACACCACAACTTCCGCAAAAACTTCCTCTTGGTTGCTTGACGGGACGAGCGAGGGCGTTCAATGCCATCGTTGCAAAGGCTATGGACACATGATGCGGAATTTGTCCAAGCAAGCGTGTATTGATTATACGTGATGATGGTGGGTATTCCTCGCTAGTGATTTAGATGATGAAACATATGCTATGCTTGCAAATGACCTGCGGGACATGATGATAAATCTAACCATGAGGAGGAACATGTTGGCGCCGAAGATGCCGACAAGTATTTGAGCATTATAGTGCAACGCGTACTAAGTGCTCAAGTGTCTCATACTGAAAGCGTAATCGGCGCCATAATTTATTCCAAATCAAGTGTGTTGTCAAGGAACGTTCCATTCGCATAATTGTTGATGGTGGGAGTTGCAACAATTTGGCGAGTATGGATATGGTGGAGAAGCTTGCGTTGTCGACTAAACCTCATCCCCGCCCATACCATATTCAATGGTTCAACAGCAATGGTAAGTTGAAGATAACACGGATGGTGAGAATACATTTTTCTATGGGTTCATACCATGATTATGTTGATTGCGACGTTGTTCTTATGCAAGCTTGTTCATTATTATTAGGAAGACATTGGCAATACGATCACGATTGTATCTGACATGGTAAGAATAATCAATACTCTCTCATGTTCAAGGGAAAGAAAATTGTCTTGCATCCTATGACTCTGAACAAATTGTTAAAGATGACCTTGCTAGAGCTAGAAGAGAGAAGGAGAATACTAAGAGCGAAAATCAGATTGTAGCAAAAAGCTTGAGCAACATAAAAGAAAGAACCTAAATCTGCTCATGACAAAAATAAAGAAATTAAATTGAAAGGTGCTTGTTTTCTTGCTACCAAATCGATATGACTCAAGCTGGATGCTAGTAATTACATTTGCTATGAATTAATTTGCAAAGAAGCATTGTTTTCATTTGAGGATATACCATCTTCTTTGCCACTCTTTGTCACTAACATTTTGCGGGAGTACAAAGATGTCTTTCAAAGGACATCCTTGAGGTGCCACCGCCGTGGGATTGAGCATCAAATTGATTTAATCCCGGTGCATCATTGCCCAACCGAGCACCATATAGGACCAATCGGAAGAAACTAAAGAAATTGACGCCAAGTTCAAGAGTTGCTTGATAAAGGGTATGTGCGCGAATCTCTTAGCCCTTGTCTTTATTCGGTCATTTTGGTACCAAAGAAAGATGGATCATGGCGCATGTGTGTGGATTGTAGAGCAATTAATAATATCACCATTAGGTATCGTCATCCTATTCCTAGGTTAGATGATATGCTTGATGAATTGAGTGGCTCTGTTGTCTTTTCCAAGGTTGATTTGCGTAGTGGTTATCATCAAATCCGCATGAAATTAGGCGATGAATGAAAAACGGCTTTTAAAACTAAATTCGGATTATATGAGTGGTTAGTAATGCCTTTTGGTTTAACTAATGCTCCTAGTACTTTCATGAGACTAATGAATGAGGTTTTGCGTGCTTTCATTGGTAGATTTGTGGTGGTTTATTTTGATGATATATTGATATATAGCAAATCATTAGAGGAACATCTGGACCATTTACGTGTTGTTTTTAAGGTTTTACGTGATGCACGCCTATTTGGTAACCTTAAGAAGTGCACCTTTTGCACCGATCGGGTCGCGTTTCTTGGCTATGTTGTTACTCCACAGGGAATTGAAGTTGATCAAGCCAAGGTTGAAGCAATACAGAGTTGGCCGACTCCTAACACGGTCACACGGGTGCGGAGCTTTTTAGGACTTGCTGGGTTCTACCGCCGCTTTGTGAAGGATTTCAGCACTATCGCCGCACCATTGAATGAGCTTACTAAGAAGGGCGTGCCATTTGTTTGGGGCACCACACAGGAGAATGCCTTCACCACATTGAAAGATAAGTTAACACATGCACCTCTACTCCAACTCCCTGATTTCAATAAGACTTTTGAGCTAGAATGTGATGCAAGCGGAATTAATTTAGGTGGTGTGTTGTTACAAGAAGGCAAACCTATACTTCACTGAGAAATTGAGTGGGCCTAGTTTAAACTATTCTACTTATGATAAAGAGTTATATGCCCTCTTTCGAACCTTAGAAACTTGGCAACATTATTTATGGCCCAAAGAATTTGTTATACATTCTGATCATGAATCTCTAAAGCATATTCGAAGTCAAGGTAAATTGAACCGTATACATGCAAAGTGGGTTGAATTTATTGAGTCTTTTCCCTATGTCATAAAACACAAGAAGGGAAAGGAGAATGTTATTGCTGATGCTTTGTCTAGGAGATATGCCATGTTATCACAACTTGACTTCAAATTTTTTGGATTAGAGACTATTAAAGAGCAATATATGCACGATGCTGATTTTGCAGAAATAT
Organism: Hsuehochloa calcarea; assembly: GCA_036346395.1. Taxonomy (NCBI): domain Eukaryota; kingdom Viridiplantae; phylum Streptophyta; class Magnoliopsida; order Poales; family Poaceae; genus Hsuehochloa; species Hsuehochloa calcarea. Next base: position 21,371,513 of record CM070611.1, on the reverse strand, counting down.
TGTTGAATTGTGAAGAAGGAAAATGTGGAATAAATTTGTCATTAATGATGGATTTATGTTTAGAGCTAACAAGTTGTGCATTCCTGCTAGTTCCGTTCGTCTGCTGTTGTTACAGGAAGCACATGGAGGTGGGTTAATGGGACATTTTGGTGTGAAGAAAACAGAGGACATACTTGCGATCATTTCTTTTGGCCAAAGATGAGGCGGGGCGTCGGCGCTACGTTGCTCGCATGCACTACATGTCAAAAAGCTAAGTCACGACTTAATCCTCATGGTTTATATATGCCTTTACCCGTTCCTAGCATTCCGTGGGAAGATATTTCGATGGACTTTGTTTTAGGATTGCCTAGGACAAAGAAGGGAAGGGATAGCATATTTGTGGTTGTTGATAGATTTTTTAAGATGGCCCATTTTATACCTTGTCATAAGAGCGATGACGCTACCAATATTGCTGATTTATTCTTTCGTGAAGTTATTTGCTTGCGTGGTGTGCCTAATACTATAGTTTCAGATCGTGATGCTAAATTCCTTAGCCATTTTTGGAGAACCTCATGGGCTAAATTGGGGACTAAGCTGTTATTTTCTACTACTTATCATCCCCAAACTGATGGACAAACTGAGGTTGTGAATAGAACTTTGTCTACCATGCTTAGGGCTGTGTTGAAAAAGAATTTAAAAATGTGGAAAGAATGCTTGCCTCATATTGAGTTTTCTTATAATCGGTCATTGCATTCTACTACAAAGATGTGCCCTTTTGAAGTTGTTTATGGTTTTGTGCCTCGTGCTCCTATTGATTTAATGATCATTCCATCTTCGGAGAAATTGAACCACGATGCTAAGCAAATACAATGAATTGATTTTAAAAATACATGAGACAACTAAAGAGAATATAGAGCGCATGAATGCTAGATATAAACTTGCTGGTAGTCAGGGGAGGAAACATTTAACTTTTGAACCAGGGGATCTTGTTTGGTTGCATTTAAGAAAAGGTAGGTTTCCCGAATTGAGAAAATCAAAATTGATGCCAAGAGCTGATGGTCCTTTCAAGGTGTTAGAAAAGATTAATGATAATGCATACAAACTTGACCTGCCTGCAGATTTTGGGGTTAGTTCTACTTTTAATATTGCAGATTTGAAGCCCTATTTGGGAGAAGAGAACGAGTTTGAGTCGCGGACGACTCAAATGCAAGAAGGGGAAGATGATGAGGACATCTCTTCTATGGATACAACTCATCCACAGCAAGTGTTGCAAGGACCACTTACTCGAGCTCGTGCTCGTCAACTTAATTACCAGGTGAACTCATTCCTAGCTTCATATGTTACTGAGAATAGACCGCTACCTAATGCAAGTGATTTAATTGTGCTTAGGAACTTGGGAAAGGATGTAGGAAAGGGACATGGAGTCATGGACATGCACGGAAGGAATAATGAAGGTCACCACGTCACTTTAGGACCAAGTCAAGCACGAATTCGAGTTGGACACGTTCTGGAATCAGAGTCGGACTGCTGCGATGGTACCAAGTTCAAATGGGCGTAACTTCCTCATACGGACTCCGTTTGGGACGTTCTTGTACTTCATGGAAAGCTTATGAAGTCTACTTTCCAACGGATCCAACCTCATCTTCAAATTCCATCTGAGCCGGCCGAAATCTTCAAAAGAGTCCATGTTGGTTTCTGAGTCCGAGTCAAAAAGGGTGCTGCGCCACCCCCACTTGGGCCCATGGGCCTTGTAACCCTAGGGCGTGCATTGGACGCCACCCCTGGTCGTTCTCCCTATAAAGGAGCCGCCACCTCCTTTGCTAGGACTCGGATTTCGTTGAGTTTAGGTTTAGCCATTGTGCAAACTTTGTTCTTCAGTTGTGTCAAACGACCACCTGTCAAGACAGCTTCGGGATCCCATCTTTGCTATTCGCAATACAATTTATGCTTCCTTCATATTCGCAATATAAGATTGCCTATGTCTTATTCTTGCTAGTTCTTCGATTGCTCGCAGGGATTGAACTTCGTGTTCAGGTTGATCACGCCTTCAGCGAGGTCAATAACACTTCGGAGTTGGTTCAGCGATTGATAAGGCGCAAGCGTCGTCGTACGGTTGTAGTCGGATCGTGAGAGTCACCGCCACCAAAATCGATAGTTATCAAACTCATCGAAAGATCGGACACCTCGTTTTCACCAGAGTTGGTGTTTAATTTTTGTATGGTGTATGTGCACTGCTGTTCGGGGAAGTGCATATACACCGAGAGCGGAGAAATTTGATTTGTAATGCAAGGACCAACGGAAAGGTTAAGCATTATAAATTAAATCATCCGGTGGCTCTCACACTTATAATTTTTCTCAAATTAAAATATTTTTCTCGTATTGAAAAATGTTTACTCCAAGAGTGCATAAACATTTCCTTTTATAATTAACTTTCTAAAACTTGATTCCTCTAGATAAAGGTTGATGCAATGCTATGCAATATAATTGATGCATAGAGCACTGAACAATCCAGCACACAAACGCCCGAACTAACAACTAATAAGCAAACGATCGAATGCAATGCACGACAACAACGAATAGAAAACTAGGGTTTTGCAAGCACTGTGGCTCGACCAACACTGCTCCCTAGCTAGCTCGATCGAGTCAGTAGTCCGACTCAACCTATGTTAGGTAGGATTATTACAAGAAATTGATCGATATAATTGGGCAGTCAATCTTTCAGCAAGTTGGTAGCATTGACCAAAGAATAACGGTAGTCATTTCAAACCTTGCAAAGCAAGGGAACTATTTAACATTTTATTACCTTCAAATATAAGTCTAAAACAACCATTCTACATCGATCACATTTAAAATGATCGATGTTTGATGAGAAGTTAAAAAATTATTGGAATGCATACAAAATGGTTGTAACATCCCAAATTTGGAATGTTTTTGATGCTTTTAAAAATAAAAATAACCATTTGAATTTTCTTTGTTAAGTAAAAGCTTAATTTGAATTTTCTAAAATTAAAACAATGTAATGTGATTAATTTAAACATCAATTAAATTAATATTTATTTTATTTTGCTTCCTTGAGTTGTAGAGAATATTCTAGGAATTTTTAGAATTTATTTGCTATTTCTTTGAGCTTAGTTTTATTTAATGTAAATTTTAGAAATTGGAAATCCTTTTCAATTCAAATTTTTTTTCTTCGTGCTCATTCTTCTCGGCCAAATTCTTTTCCACCTGAGCTAGCCCGTTTTTTTCTCCTCCTCGACCCGGCCCAAACTCATTCCTTGTTTTGTGTAATTTTTTTTAACTAGATGGATAAAATTGTGCTTCAGTGCCATTAGGTGATCTCACAAATCTTGAAAATATTCACATGATAACCTGATGGTGTGTAGATCACAAATATAATTTTTTCACAATTTATTGAACCAATTTTGCCAAAAAAATTAATTGAAACACTTTGAAGTGCTGTTCTGGCCAACTGGGAATCTGGAACTAATAGGATAGCTTAAACTACTTGGACTCAATTTTATGGTGTTGGGTATCACCTAAGTAACAAGCCAGAATTTTTCTGGAATTGTTTAACTTAATTTCCTTGCCATTTGAGCCTATGTCTTGTTTCCCTTGTCTGAATTATTGTGCTAGTCAAAACTAGATAATAATATGTACGGTAAATTTTTATAGCATCTCTAGTATCCCTAAAACATCTCAGAATTTTTCTGGATTTTTTCTAGCTAATTTAGTTTTTTTTTCTCGAGGCCTAGTTGCTCACTAGTAGTATTTGAACAAAAATCTGTGTTGAACTGGTTGATAGGCTTGCATTCTTAATGTATGCGTGAAATTTAAGATGATGATACTAGTATGTGTAGGTCTTACTGAGTGTTTATTCAAATTGTTAAATTGATTGTTTGATTAGTCTTTAGCACAACAATTAAGAACTAGGATCTGCTAGTATGAATTCTCGTTGTTGTTGAATCTTATGCTCACCTAACAAAAAGAATTTGTCTTATTGCATTTTGATATAATCTTGTAAGCATGCATGTGAAACTAATCCAATCTAAATTTGTCATAAATTTGAATTCATATATGCATCCTTTTATGCATTCATCCAATGCGGTCTCTCCAAGCTAGGGCATATAAAGCTAGGGAAATAAGGGTTAAGTGAGACTACCATAAAACTTGCTTTAACATCTCTTCTCTGCTCTTTAGCAACCCCCTTTCCTCGTAGGTACTAAGTATTATTTCGTCCTACCGGAAGATGACGTGAAGCTTGATGTGTCGAAGTAGCTTCGAATCAAGAAAGGAAAGGTTAAACTAAGCAATGGAAGAAAAAATATGCCAACAACGCCATGTTACTTCGTCAATATTTCTTGGCACTTTCTCTGAAGGAAATCAAGACATCATATGGTGCATGTCATTTAGAGTTGAAAGAACACTTGCCTAAAGGATCATAGAAATCCTTCGACAAAGCTTCCCTCTTTAGGGCCTAACTTAGGAAGAACCTCGCTTGTTTAGGGTTTGAGTTCGGTTAGCAACGAAATCCGAGGTGTGACCCCATAACCAAACCCAATTAAGTTACAGTCTTTCATTCCGACTTCTGAACTACCAGAATCTCAGGACTAGATTTTGTTTAAGGGGGGTAGATTTGTAACAGCCGAAAATCCCTAAGTTGGATTAGCTAAGCATCTATTGTGCATTTATGAAATTTTGAACCTTTTTAAAACTTTTGTTGTAGAGCAAATAGGTTACAATATGGTCTTCTAAAACTTAGAAATGAAATTTCTAAAAAAAAGAAAAGTTTGTCAAGATCTTGAAAACTTAGTTTAGAGTGGAGTATAAACCCTATGTTAAAAATCCAATGATTTTGAAGAGTATAATATAAACCTAGTAATCTAATACCCCTTCTTCAATTCAAAAGCTCAAATTGAACTTGTGGGAAAACTAAAAATGTTTCAAATATGTGAATGTTTATTTTGGGATTCAAATTATCAATAGTAAAACCTCATGTGCTCCTAGAATTCTTGAGGTACTTTCAAAAGAATTCTCAAAATTCAATTTGCAAATATACTTTCTTTATCTAAGAAATACAAACTGTCTTTTATTTTGAAAATATAGTAATACCCCTAACTGGGAATATTGTATTTGGATTTTATATGCCATGTTTCTTGTTTGGAATTTTTTTGGAATTTTTTGGAGGTTATTTGGTTTCCATTTGATTTGCATGCTCAAATTTGATTTTGAATTTTAAATACAAACAAATAATGCGAACAATGCCTAGGAATATTTTTTTCCTAGCTTCTGGAACATCTATTTGACTCACCTGAAAATTATCGTCATTTCTAGAATTATTTTGCTATTTTAAAACAACTAGTCAAACCAGTTAGTCCTTAGTCAAACACCTAAACTAGAGAATTAAAACAATTATACAAAATAATTTGTTTCTCTAAAAACCTTGAAAAAATTACACTAGAATCTACCTTGTGTCTTAAGACTCCCCTAAAATTTTCATGATTTTAGTAGCTCGAAAACTCCGTCTAAAATTCGCAACCCTCCGAGCCTTTTGTAATCAACTCAGTCAAACCAATCAAGTGGATTCGACTCGATTTCGACCACCTTCTCGATTTTGACCGGCGGCTTGATTTCGACCACCCACTCGATTTATACTAGACTCTCGATTTTGACCAGAACCACTCGATCGACCACCCACTCGGTTCGATTAGACCTGTAACACCCCAGCCCATTATAGAGCCTAGGATGCTACTAAACTACTCTATAGAGCCATTTCATTTCAACTTAGTAATAACCTTTCAGAAATTATTCAAACCGAATGACACAATTATAACCATCGTGATCTAACACCATCTACAATTTATCAAAATGAAGAATGTCATCTATCAATTGTAATTAATCTAAGCATGGATCTTTCTCTTTACCAACCAAAACCAAATCAATACCTATACTACGCAATGGAGAATATTTAGCAAATAAATCTAGAGTATTAAGATTCAACAGAATTACGAGGATGAAATCTATTCCAATCAATCTAGTTATTCAATCAATCAGGATTAAATGAACCAATGACCGAAGTTTAAACACATAAACAGATCATCCACTAATACAAGTGAAACACCCACTACGAAGGTAAATAAACTAATTTTATTTACCATGGATAGTGTAAGTGTGATGTGCATCAAGACTATCCCTTCCCATGCATGTCTTTTCCTCGAGAGGTACCTAAAAGAACAACAACAACAAGCGTGAGTCCACGACTCAACAAAGTACAACAGAGATAATAAACAAAGCTTCACGGGTAGCCAATAAGGATATCAAGACATCATATGAACATCAGCAATGATCCATAAATAAAATTCATATACTCGTATGCAATGCATATGACAAGAATGCTCTTTCTTTCTTCTTTGCAATTACGGTAATGCCGAGTAGTGCATCCGTCGATGCATACTCACGTCTGTGCCCTCAGGCACAGGGATCTCAAGCCCACACTTCATGAGTTTGGGGGCCATGCTCGTCCAATACAAGACGGGGACCTTAAAAGAAACAAGACTTGGCTACCAAGTAGTCCAAGAATCAGAAATGTATGCCAAGATGGAAATGAATTTTATAATCTCATTCCAACATGAGAGAAATAGCATTCAGCGATAATAGAATAGAAATAAACTCATAAGTAGACCATGTCATTTATCATGAATGCTGCATCATAATTCATTCTATGCTATTTGCACTTACCTCAACCGCGAGATGGAAGACGACGACAAGAAGACTTTTAACCCCGGTGCTCACCACCACCTGGCAACCGTAAAGTCTACTAAATATATCATTCAAAAGTGCACAGTATAGTAATGGAACAAAATGAAATCAATCGCTCCTAATCGCAACCCGAAACTTAACCGTTACACTCCTAAATCCCAATCTGCCCAAACAGACAGCTATCAAAGAAAAATCCATAACTTTTGAGTCAAAACTCCAAAAGTCATGAATCCAACTTTCCTAGAATCTAAGCAAGTATAGATACAACTTCTCAGGTGACCGAAATATCAAATTATCATATCTAAGGCTTTGTTTTTAAAACCGAAGACCGTTCTGTCATCTTTGGTACTACTGACTTGGGAATTTCGTCACTTTAATTTGGTACATCCAAATTAATTGTTCTAAGCCATTCTGAAAACTACAGAAATCTATATTCCTTAATAAATTTATCACAATTACCTCCACTATGCAACAAAGGTTGTAACAGTCCAATCTTTCTCTACTGTCCACAATAGAAGGACAGACTACAACATTAAATTCACAAATTCATATCTTTCGAATGGATGAATCAAAATTCATTATCTTTATCAATATGCAAAGCTTAAGAAATTTCCTACAAAAGTTGTTTTGGAAGACCTCCTTGAATCGGCCATTAACAGAACATTTATTCTTAAATAAGACGGCTGTTGTAATCTCGTTATGATTTCTAAATAGTAGTAAAGAAACTAACGTATCTCCTAAAATACAACTCTGAATTAGGTGATCACAGTGCCTATAGAAACCTGACAACAAGCTCCACAACTCTCTAGGAGAGCCTAACCTCAAATTATTAATTTAACTACACAAAATCTACCGTCCAACAGGGAGCATATTATTGATTCTAATCATAGCAGTTCGACGATTCTCTAATTGATTGCAATTACGGATCCAACTAGATCCAAACAATGGGGAGACGATCGTTACCCTTGAAGACGCGTGAGCCCACTGAATTCCCCGCAGGGCGCTCCTCCCCTCTTCTTATCCTCTCTCCCTCACCTTTCTCCTTGGTCGACAGCAATAGGAGAGCACCACCAAGAGGGAGGGGAAAGACAATGGAATGCAAGGGGGAGGATGCCTACTGTAGTAGGCACTGTAGCGGCAGTGGTGCTACTGTAACTACAGTAGCATCTAGGGTTTCCCCCCTGTAATACCCCGAAGGTGATTCGGCTTATTAGAAGAAGTTTCGGAAGAGGGAGCTAATCGAAAAACCAGAATCATCTTTTCACCGGGGGTTTTCTGTGATTTCACGGCAACCTGGGCCTGGGCCACGGCCCAGGAGGGGCCCATGTGGTGGCCGGCCATAAGAGGGGGGTTCCCACCCCCCCAAACCCTAAACTCCACATTTCTCTCCCCCTCCCCCCTTTGGAGCCGCTGCCCCCCTTCCCCCTTGCTGTGCACCTCCTTGTACATCGATTTTGGGTAAGATGCGTTCGTTTTCTGTCCTGTCCATCTCTTCGAAAGTTGTAGGTATTGTTCTTAGCTTTCCATATCCACCGAGATCACGTGATTCCGCCTTACGGTTTAGGAGATATGATTTTTTTTAGTGCACGCTGCTCTGTCTGTCTGACGAGAAGGATCTGTCGGCTTGATCCTAGGTTTTGATTTAGTTAGAGGCATTTACAGAACCTCCACCCAAATAAGTTATTGTAGCCCTTTAAATTATCTTTCAAAGCTGATAAAGATCATCTCCATTGGATCTGTATAATGAAAGTTATGATATTTTCTTTACCACTGTTCTGAATTCTGGGCAGATAAATGTTAGTATTTTCATCTATTGTTTAGACTACTGTAGAGGCCGAATCTGGGGTTTTGCCCTTCTAGAGTTTTATTCCTGGGAACGTTAGCTTTCTTTTGGCACTGAGATCAGGAAAATCCGATCTGTAGTTTGGGAGATATGAATTTTTGATTACGAACTGTCCGGTCTGTCTGAAAACTAAGGTCAGTAGGTTTGTCCCTCGGTTTTGTTCAAATTAGGGGCCGAATCAGAACCTTCACCTAACTAAGTTATTTTAGCCCTTAAAATTATCTTTCCAAGCTGATAAGAATCATTCTCATTGGATCAATAGGGTGAAAGTTACGCCGTTTTCTTTATCTCTGATCTGTATTCTGGACAGACGTAGATGGGTTGTGTTTAGCTGTTAATTAGCCCTCTGTTTTGGCCGAATCAGGGGATTCCGCCAACTAATGTTTTGTAGCCTGATCTGTTAAGATTCAGTGAGCACTGATTTCAGGTCTTTTGGAGTTACAGATAATTAATGGTGATTTTTCTAGTATCGCTGCCAGTTTAGCGGTAATCGGGCTGTTGGGTAAACTTGGTAAAATTGATCCCGATGTTTGTGTGGGAGAGATAGAGGGGATGGAAGGGCTCTTGTAGAAATGTCATACCTTGTTATTCTTATTTCGATTATACATTTGTGTAGGCGGTGAGTAGAGGGGCATCTTCGTGTCCTCCTATTACGTCACATCGCGGAAGGCAAGTACCCTATGCTGTTTGGTGATGTTTCCAATTGTTTGCTTGATGTTGGGATAAATTGTGAATGCCTTTTTCTATCCATCCTGATGTTTATTTCATTTCAAGAAGATGATTCTTGTGATTAAAGAATTATCATTCATTTCAGCTTGTTGCATTCCATTACATGCAACTAACTTGTGTGGCATTCTTGATATATTATGTTGTGTGGGAATGCATACTCATACTTGTTTACACATGTTGTTGAATGCCATGTGTCTTTTCCACTAATGTGTGATATTCATTCATACCATGAAAAATCATCATGTTCATTCATAAAATTCATTATGACCATGGAAGTGGATTCTTTTGGTAAGTCCCATCAATTCCAGTATGGGCATTTGAAAGACCCATCAATTCCAAAGATGGGCATTTGAAAACCCACCATTCCAATGTGGGTAGTGTTGACCACCATTCCAATGTGGCAACTTGGACACCCATATGAAACGTTCTTCATACGGTGATTGGGTCCCGTACTTTGTGAAGTACGGGCTTAAGTGAACACCGACGGTGTATCACTCGCTATACCAGATATGCGATCGATAAGTCCATACCTTCAATGCATTCTTACATTTCATCCATTCATGTATTCATTCCATACATACATGTATGTGTTCCAATAATTGTTCGTAATTCAACCGAATTGTGTTGTCCCTCCATGCTTGATTATTCTTGTTTAGTACTTGCCGAGTCTTGACTCACCCTTGCTTTGTATGTTTTAATTAGGTAATTGAGGAGGACGACAAGATGATTTGGTGGGGTAGTTCAGCACACTACACTTCACTTTTATCCAATCAGAACAATTATTATTGCCATTCATTCAAGCCAAATTGTTGAAATAAGTTCCAGATTGTAATAACCCTATGTTGGTATCGTTTGACTGTTCGTGGTATTATGATCGTTTATCCATTCTTTACCATGATTCTAGTGATCGTTCATTGTCATTCTTTAGGAATTTATGTTGATTGAATCTGGATAATCTAGTTTTAATGCTATGCTTAGTAGTTTAATGGGTTTACGTGACATCTTGGCTTCCGAATAGCCACGGTGTTACAGTTGGTATCAGAGCGGGCTTTAGGTCCGTGGTTCATTCAAACATATTAAATTGACACACTGTGCACATTAGGAGGGGTTGGGTAAACTGTTGCTTCCGCATTTCAATTGTGGTGACTCGAGTATTGAGTCGTTGTTAAATTGTGTTGTGCCATGATGTGTTAATCCATGATATGATGTGATAACCTCTATCTATGAAATTATTCTATGATCGTCATGAGATGATCCGATATAAATATATATATTCATAATGGATTGCATTAGTTATGCGTTTCGCTAGCGGGCGTTGATCAGTTGAGTTCGTGGTTGATGTCCTGGGTTTTGCCAGCTACACCATCGCTTGTAGTATGATATTAGAGAACTTCTTACCTCTGTTCCATAAGCTCTGTATTGAGCATGAGCTCATTGATGAACTTGTTTCCTTTCTCGAACTGATATCTGGTTTCCTGGTTGTGGTTCCTGGCAGTTCGTGAATTCTTTTGAAATTGGGGTTTTAATGAAGAAGGCAAGCTCCAGCAGTTCTCTGACTCGTTCTTTGAAACAAATATTGCCCTTTCGACTATTGTGATATTTCTGCTCCACGTGAGCATAGTTCAAATGCAAGATTCCTCTTTTCACAAAAGACTTGTTTTACCCCTGTTGGGGAAAATTTAACTCATTCGTTCGTTTGGAATCTCGGTATTGGAAGACTTCTTTTGCAAGTTCTCTATCAAGTGTGTATTGATCTTGCATATTTCTCTTGGGCTGCTTTAGTAAGTCGTTCTCTTCTTTGATTTTTGAATTTGACAAATTCTTGTCCGGTGGCGATTGATGAATTTCTCTTGGGTTCATGATTTTGGTAGACGAGTTTAAATAGGCCTTTAATGGTACTCCGAAAACATTATTATTTTTCGATTGTCGAATTGTTTTTACTACGAATGATCTTTGTAAATTGGCAACATTGATATTTTCATGGTTGTTCTTTCTTTCTCATTGGAGAAGATCGACTCATTTACTCGTTTGATGGTTTACCTAATGAGAATTCTAGTTGCAAGATCATTAACACGAGAAAGCATTGGCTCAATGTATTCCTTTTGGAACCCTCTGCTTGTTGAAATTTGATGCATCTCTTTTCTGAAGAAAAGCGTTAAAACCCTTTTGGAGTGCTTGGTTATGCTTAAGTCGGGGGTTGCACCCAAACAAAGATTGTGGGCTACGGGTTTCTATTAGACCCTATTTGTTTTTCAAAATAGTTTCTTGCCTTTCTGGCTGCGGAGCTCTCATTGCTGTTTGTGAACGTTATTCTTGATAAGATCGTTCTCTTTATGTTAGCCCTATCTCTCTTGTTGATAAAGGCAGCTCGGTTATCCGTTTGACAGTTCGGAGAATGAAAATTTCCTTTCACAAAGTTCATTGAAGAAAATTTCGACTATGTTCATTTCTTTGGAATATTTGGAGTGTTGGAGTTTAGAACCTCCCTTTGAAAAGAAAAGTGTCGAAACCCCCTTTCTCTAGAGTTTTGTAGTGCTGGGTGTGACGTTTGTTCAACTTTGTGGTTTTCATACCAGAATTCTTTTCTAGAATAAGTTGTTATTACAATTCTATTTGATGCTGAAAATTTTTATGACCCGATTTGTCATGTTCCCTTTAGAAGGTTTATTGACACGATCAGTAATGTGAGAGTAAGGTTGATTCTTTTATAGAGAAAGAAGTTTGACCACCTTTCTTGATGTTTCCAAAATGATTCAATTTCGAGTTTTGTGTTCATGACCTATTGGAGGTCCCAGTTATTTATGATAAACGAAGTTTGCCACGTAAAACGATTTGTTGCAGAGTTATAATGGTTCTTCAGTGATGCGAGCGTTTTGATCTTGAATGCTCGTTGTTCTTATCTGTAAAGATCCGACATTCTCTTCTTGTGAAGCTCATGTTTTCAATTGTGGACTCCACCTAGGTTCAATGAGTTCATTGCCTAAATTTTCTGCCCTTTTCACTCAAAAGATTTCGAGTTTCAATCGTAATGCCGTTTTCTTATCGGTTGTTATTTGCTATTATCTTCTAAGGAATGTGTTCCCTCAACCACGAACTTAGTTTTCGTTTTCCAAGATCACCTCTAGCAGAATATTTCTTTTGGTTTCTTGGCCGCCGTGGTGAGCAACGCTTTCCTGTATGAATGAACTTATTTTTGTTCGCCTCTTCCTTTTGAGAAAGGATCACAGTTTTGTGTTGCGAAGTGTTTGCAAGGTGAAAGTTTGGCAACTGTTTGGTGGTGGATGAGTAATCGTAGCGATGATATTTTGCTACCAAGTTATCGAAGGAGTAGTAGAATGTGAAATGGTTTTGATCTGTATCCCTTGGAGGGAAATTGATTCACCTGAGATGTTTGACTTCGAAGTAAGTCTGAAAAGTGTTACGGCTGATTAACACCTGGTATAGTGAAATTCTAGAACTTCAATTCAGGATTGAAAGGTTGGTGATTATCGGAGGTATGGAAACCTTCATTGAATTTTTAGAGTAACGCAATTGGATAGCATTGCGAGATGGTGTGGGTGATTTCTGATGATGTCAATGAGTGAGTATGTTAGAATGGTGGTAATGTTGGAGATTTAATTCGATGATTTCACTATCAGTTATAAGAGCAATCTGTTGTAGAGGTTTTAGAAGTTAAATCTGGGCTTTGCATTTGTTTATGCTAGACCTTTGGTCACCTACTGATTGTGTGTATAGAGGGTGGAATAAATGAGTTTCCCGAGCATGTTTATGCTAGGATCCTTTTGAAGCAGTAATCCTTTTGAAGCAGTACATTAGCATGTGTACTGACGATTCTGAGTTGTTCTTGAAAATTTGGGGTAATGTGATTGTGTGGTATCTATCCTGTGGCGCTTTGGGTGCCTTTAATCAAATTAAGGTTGAATAGTAGAACGAGATGTCTAGAGCAATCAAAAAAAATTCAATGGAGTCTCTCCACCATGGTGTGGATGATGTATTTCAGTTTGAGCATAATTTGATAATGTTCAATTAAGAGGTTTAATATCTTGAGGTATGCGATGAATTCGAATTCCAATATTGGAGAGAAGTTTTACTCCTCGAAGAGAGAAGCGAAAGAAAGGATGTTTTCTTGGAAAATGATGTGTTTCCTTGCTTCTCGTTTGGGTTTTGTGCTGTTGATAAGTGTTTTACGCACTTTGAGTTGGGGCGTGTTGGCATGATGAATCTTTCGATTCGATCGAGTAAAAGAAATATTTGATTTGAGTATTCAAGCAAATTTCTCTTTTGGTTTCCATGGTGTTCTTTCGCAAATTGATTCATTGGAAGTGGAATTGCTTTACTGATGAATTGTCACATTTGGGATTTAACCTTTTTTGGTGAAGAGTTAACATTGCGTGGTTGCGATGAGAACTCTCTATTTTTCGCTTGGATTCTCTTCATTTCCGTGAGAGAAGAAATTAGGAAGTCGGCTTATCGCTTTGACCGTCACGGTACATACGAAATGCACGCAACGTAAGGTGCGTCTTTGGTCTTGAGTGAGCAACAGACTATTCAAAGTTGGAGATTAAGTTAAAAACGTTGACCATCGAGTAAGGTCTTACCTTCGATCCTCTTCTGATGAGTGTACCTAGAAAGTTCAAGTTAATTGTTAGGTCAGACGTCGCTTCACATCTTTGCTTTGTGGTTTCTCTATTCCGAGAGAGAGGCCACTTGGGAGATAGAGTCTCGCATGCGCGAGCAGTATCCAGACCCGTTTGTTTCTGGTACAGGTTAAATCCGTTGATTTCAACTCCTTGGAAATTCGTTCGGTATTAGTTGCTTGGTTAAAATTGAGGTCGAATTCCGTTAAGGGGTAGAATGTAATACCAGAAGGTGATTCGACTTATTAGAAGAAGTTTGGAAGAGGAGCTAATCGAAAAACCGAATCATCTTTTCACCGGGGTTTTCTGTGATTTCACGGCAACTGTGCTCAGGCCACGGCCGGGAGGGCCCATGTGGTGGCCGGCCATAAGAGGGGGGGTTCCCACACCCCCAAACCCTAAACTCCACATTTCTCTCCCCCTCCCCCCTTTGGAGCCGCCGCCCCCCTTCCCCCTTGCTGTGCACCGCCTTGTACGTCGATTTTGGGTAAGATGCGTTTGTTTTCTGTCCTGTCCATCTCTTAGAAAGTTGTAGGTATTGTTCTTAGCTTTCCATAGCCACCGAGATCACGTGATTCCGACTTACGGTTTAGGAGATATGATTTTTTTAGTGCGCGCTGCTCTGTCTGTCTGACGAGAAGGATCTGTCGGCTTGATCCTAGGTTTTGATTTAGTTAGAGGCATTTACAGAACCTCCACCCAAATAAGTTATTGTAGCCCTTTAAATTATCGTTCAAAGATGATAAAGATCATCTCCATTGGATCTGTATAATGAAAGTTATGATATTTTCTTTACCACTGTTCTGAATTCTGGGCAGATAAATGTTAGTGTTTTCATCTATTGTTTAGACTACTGTAGAGGCCGAATCTGGGGTTTTTCCCTTCTAGAGTTTTATTCCTGGGAACGTTAGCTTTCTTTTGGCACCGAGATCAGGAAAATCCGATCTGTAGTTTGGGAGATATGAATTTTTGATTACGAACTGTCCGGTCTGTCTGAAAACTAAGGTCAGTAGGTTTGTCCCTCGGTTTTGTTCAAATTAGGGGCCGAATCAGAACATTCACCTAACTAAGTTATTTTATCCCTTAAAATTATCTTTCCAAGCTGATAAGAATCATTCTCATTGGATCAATAGGGTGAAAGTTACGCCGTTTTCTTTATCTCTGATCTGTATTCTGGACAGACGTAGATGGGTTGTGTTTAGCTGTTAATTAGCCCTCTGTTTTGGCCGAATCAGGGGATTCCGCCAACTAATGTTTTGTAGCCTGATCTGTTAAGATTCAGTGAGCACTGGTTTCAGGTCTTTTGGAGTTACAGATAATTAATGGTGATTTTTCTAGTATCGCTGCCAGTTTAGCGGTAATCGGGCTGTTGGGTAAACTTGGTAAAATTGATCCCGATGTTTGTGTAGGAGAGATAGAGGGGATGGAAGGGCTCTTGTAGCAATGTCATACCTTGTTATTCTTATTTCGATTATACATTTGTGTAGGCGGTGAGTAGAGGGGCATCTTCGTGTCCTCCTATTACGTCACATCGCGGAAGGCAAGTACCCTATGCTGTTTGGTGATGTTTCCAATTGTTTGCTTGATGTTGGGATAAATTGTGAATGCCTTTTTCTATCCATCCTGATGTTTATTTCATTTCAAGAAGATGATTCTTGTGATTAAAGAATTATCATTCATTTCAGTTGTTGCATTCCATTACATGCAACTAACTTGTGTGGCATTCTTGATATATTATGTTGTGTGGGAATGCATACTCATACTTGTTTACACATGTTGTTGAATGCCATGTGTCTTTTCCACTAATGTGTGATATTCATTCATACCATGAAAAATCATCATGTTCATTCATAAAATTCATTATGACCATGGAAGTGGATTCTTTTGGTAAGTCCCATCAATTCCAGTATGGGCATTTGAAAGACCCATCAATTCCAGCATGGGCATTTGAAAATCCACCATTCCAATGTGGGTAGTGTTGACCACCATTCCAATGTGGCAACTTGGACACCCGTATGAAACGTTCTTCATACGGTGATTGGGTCCCCGTACTTTGTGAAGTACGGGCTTAAGTGAACACCGACGGATGTATCACTCGCTATACCGGTATATGTAGTCGATAAGTCCATACCTTCAATGCATTCTTACATTTCATCCATTCATGTATTCATTCCATACATACATGTATGTGTTCCAATAATTATTCGTAATTCAACTGAATTATGTTGTCCCCTCCATGCTTGATTATTCTTGTTTAGTACTTGCTGAGTCTTCGACTCACCCTTGCTTTGTATGTTTTAATTAGGTAATTGAGGAGGACGACAAGATGATTTGGTGGGGTAGTTCGGCACACTACACTTCACTTTTATCCAATCAGAACAATTATTATTGCCATTCATTCAAGCCAAATTGTTGAAATAAGTTCCAGATTGTAATAACCCTATGTTGGTATCGTTTGACTGTTCGTGGTATTATGATCGTTTATCAATTCTTTACCATGATTCTAGTGATCGTTCATTGTCATTCTTTAGGAATTTATGTTGATTGAATTTGGATAATCTAGTTTTAATGCTATGCTTAGTAGTTTGATGGGTTTGCGTGACATCTTGGCTTCCGAATAGCCAGGGTGTTACAGTTGGTATCAGAGCGGGTTTTAGGTCCGTGGTTCATTCAAACATATTAAATTGACACACTGTGCACATTAGGAGGGGTTGGGTAAACTGTTGCTTCCGCATTTCAATTGTGGTGACTCGAGTATTGAGTCGTTGTTAAATTGTGTTGTGCCATGATGTGTTAATCCATGATATGATGTGATAACCTCTATCTATGAAATTATTCTATGATCGTCATGAGATGATCCGATATAAATATATATATTCATAATGGATTGCATTAGTTATGCGTTTCGCTAGTGGGCGTTGATCAGTTGAGTTCGTGGTTGATGTCCTGGGTTTTGCCAGGCTACACCACTGTTTGTAGTATGATATTAGAGAACTTCTTACCTCTGCTCCATAAGCTCAGATTGAGCATGAGCTCATTGATGAACTTGTTTCCTCTCTCGAACCGATATCCGGTTTCTCGGTTGTGGTTCTGGCGGTTCGTGAATTCTTTTGAAATTGGGGTTTTAATGAAGAAGGCAAGCTCCAGCGCTTCTCGACTCGTTCTTTGAAACAAATATTGCCCTTTCGACTATTGTGATATTTCTCGCTCACGTGAGCATAGTTCAAATGCAAGATTCCTCTTTTCACAAAAGACTTGTTTTACCTCGTTGGGGAAAATTTAACTCATTCGTTCGTTTGGAATCTCGGTATTGGAAGACTTCTTTTGCAAGTTCTCTATCAAGTGTGTATTGATCTTGCATATTTCTCTTGAGCTGCTTTAGTAAGTCGTTCTCTTCCTTGATTTTTGAATTTGACAAATTCTTGTCCGGTGGCGATTGATGAATTTCTCTTGGGTTCATGATTTTGGTAGACGAGTTTAAATAGGCCTTTAATGGTACTCCGAAAACATAATTATTTTTCAATTGTCGAATTGTTTTTACTACGAATGATCTTTGTAAATTGGCAACATTGATATTTTCATGGTTGTTCTTTCTTTCTCATTGGAGAAGAGCGACTCATTTACTCGTTTGATGGTTTGCCTAATGAGATTTCTAGTTGCAAGATCATTAACACGAGAAAGCATTGGCTCAATGTATTCATTTTGGAACCCTCTACTTGTTGAAATTTGATGCATCTCTTTTCTGAAGAAAAGCGTTAAAACCCTACCGCGGCAGAGGATTGGCTGCCCAAACCCTACCGCGGCAGAGTATTGACTGCCAAACCCTACCACGGCAGAGTATTGGTTGCCATGGTAAAATCGGAGAGTAAGGAAAAAATTCAAACCATGGTAAAACCCTAAAATCACAGACGGTTCTAACCACGAACCGTCTGTGATGAGTATCTCATCACAGACGGCTCGTGGTTAGAACCGTCTATGATATTCTCGGTATCACAGACGGTTCATTGTTAGAACCGTCTGTGATCTTCACAGACAGTTCTAACCACGAACCGTCTGTGATACTCTTGGTATCATAGACGGTTCGTGGTTAGAACCGTCTGTGAACCATCACAGACGGTTCGTGGTTTTCACAGACAGTTCTAACCACGAACCGTCTGTGATACTCTTGGTATCACATCACAGACGGTTCTAACCACGAACCGTCTGTGATATGTAGATATCACAGATGGTTCTCTAGAACCGTCTGTGATAGTGACATACCACAGACGGTTCGTCTTGGAACCGCTCAGTGATTATTATCACGCATTTTTCAAGAACCGCTGCAGTGATAAGGCGTCTTCTATGGCCTGTTTTGTAGTAGTGATAGACAGGGTCAGCGCATTGTCGGAGATAATCTCATATTTAACCACCTATCCCTATTCACAAGAGTTTTATAATAATAATAATAATAATAATAAATAACCCAATAGTATATAAGTATCTAAATTCGAATGTACAACATGTATAAAGAAGAAATACATAAGCATAATGAATAGAAACTTGAACTAAAATGAACGTCAAAGGAATTAGATAAATGAGTGCCTAAGCCGGAATATCCATCACCATGGCAATCTTGTGTTCTTGTGAGAAGATAAATTCCAACAGATCCAAAGAAAAAAAAAACCTCCTACAGTAAGGAAAACAGATAGAGAAGTAAAATCAATCTTACAATGTGAGGAGGAGGATTAGAGATGCTCGCGTTTAACTATTTCAAAATCTGAAACCAACAAAGCCTCGCTTCAGGTCACAACAAACGAACCCAACATTTATTGTTCATCCAACCTAACAAAAAGACATTCTGCAAGCTATCAGTTTTCCATGACATATGAGAGCAAAGCGACATTCTGCAAGCTATCAGTTTTCCATGACATATGAGAGCAAAGCATTCTTTAACTTTACTAAGCGACAACAGTTAACAGTTCTTAGAAATATTCATAGGCAAAAGATTGCTTCTAACATAATTCTTATCATAAGAGAAACAAAGTATCACTGGAATGAACGTGATCTATGATGTCATCTATTTTTAGAACAAGGTAGTTGCCAAGAAATGCTTTCCCGTTTTATAATATCCAATATAAAAGTTACAAAGCACACTGAAAATGACAAACAACAAAAGTAAAAAATGTGGATGAGCCTAACATTAAACATAAGCGCATTACGTTCTTGAAGAATAGTTCATCTTGTCAGCGGAAGACCCATTCATGAACTACTAATGCAATCATACTTTTCATGAACTACTATGTGAGTGGAAGATCCTTCCTTCGTGATAGTTGCATCATTATTAAGACATCTAAAAGTGCAAACAAATATACATTGATACAATATGACTTTAATCCAAGTCACAGACTAATTGTTTCATTTTTAAAGAAAAATGGAAGTATCAATTACCTATTATTCTTTTGATAGCAGCCCTCGTTACCAGGACCACAACGATCCCTTTTAAAAACTGCAATGATCTGTAACTAATACATCAGCAGTTAATAAAAATAGTTTTTGAAGGATATGAACAGCAAATGGCCGAATTGGAGAACGATTCGCAAATAGAAATACTGACAAAACATCATGTAGACTTAATGTAAAATAGTAGCCAAATTGGAGACCGATTCGCAAATAGAAATACTTACAAAGCATCATGATATACTTAATGTAAAATAGCCATGAATAGAAGCTGACATGAAAGGCATGAATAGCAACCTCCAACTGCATGTCCCCAAAGCTATGGAGAAAGTGTAAAACTGAATGAATGGACTCTAGATCGAACCATGAAATGTAAGAAAAGATAGGAGAGGATTCCCTCTGCAAACGCTAAACTAAAAAATGAATCACAGCAACCAGCATGGCTGCTGCGGCGGAAGGTGTGGATACCCGACCCTCCCGGCACGGGGCGATCGCGGTGGTACTCGACGGCGGTGATCACGGTGGTACCCGACCTCCCGACGGCAATTGATGCGGCGGAAGTTGTGGATACGGTTGGTGCCACGACCCTCCCGACGGCGTTTGCTCAGGCACATCATTCGAACCCAGATTGATTACGCACAAAGGAGAAGAAAATTAGTAATTATAGTAATATTAAGGCATATAATTGTAATCTAAGCGTAGACAAGTCAAAATTTGCGAACTAGGTATAAAATTGTAATCTAAGCCTAGACACATCAAAATTTCTTGAAGACACGATCCCCGCATATCGGTGGGGTTTCCAAAACCAAGGCCTCCCAAGAAAACCAGCGACATGCATGGCGATATCATGCGGCCGGCACACATATATACTTGCAACGGCACGATGGCCTCCCATCACATATCAACATAATTTTTCACCGCATTGTTACAAGCAATTTCGATGGCCAATGACATGCAATGAGCTTTGGGCGTATGTTAGAGAGTTGAACTCACGTATGAGTAAGGCGGGTATGGGTAAGGCGGTGCGGATCCGATCGCCCCATGAACTCCCTTGCCGTGTCACATACCCATCGTGTGGGCGCCAAGACTTGGTCTGGTTTTGATGTGCCGACATGAGCGTCAAAGAAAAACCTCGCCCTTCCTGCATCTGTTACCCTAGCCTTATGCTCCTCGGCGCAAGTTGATAATTTTTCACCGATGCTCGGGAGGCGGCACGATTGATGATGGCACACGCCGCGCGTTAATGCATGTCTGAGATGCAAGATTTGCCAACGCTGAGCCGCCCTCGCCTCGTAATTTGAAGAAGTCCTGCAATAGAAAAGATAAAGGCAATGAGCAGCGAATAAAGCAGAAATAACTCCGTCTTGCCACACGATGCGTCATGCAAGTGTCCGCCTTGGGCGTATGGGCACGCACGCTGCGTCTTCTTGTCCGGACACGTGAGAGAGAGAGTGTGGTGTGTGCGGGTCGAGCGTCTTTGTTGCCGATGAGGTACCGCCCATGCTTCTTGCCTCCTCCCACCCTCATGACGATGTCGCCACAATGTCCGCGGTGCGGATCCGGCCTGCCCATGAACTCCCTTGCGCCTCGGTGTCTTCGACGATGCGCTCGGGGATGCTCGTCGGTGAACGACTACTGGGT
The DNA here is from genome assembly GCA_036346395.1 of Hsuehochloa calcarea. Classification (NCBI taxonomy): domain Eukaryota; kingdom Viridiplantae; phylum Streptophyta; class Magnoliopsida; order Poales; family Poaceae; genus Hsuehochloa; species Hsuehochloa calcarea. The sequence goes on along the minus strand of CM070611.1, from coordinate 21,350,492 downwards.
CGTCCGGGTTCCGATCGATGTTGTTCTGTCGCCTTGCCCTTGGGCCGTAACCCATGACTTGAGCTCTCCGCATGGTGGTTTTGATGTGGTGCATTGATCGAGAAAAACAAGACGATTATAAATCATGCAGGAATAAACGTCTGAAAGAATAAATGAAGCTACACCAAGTCACGTACCCATCTAGCCCCAAATTCGTGGATGTTAAGGTTGCCCTGGTGGTGTGATACACCTGGCATCAGCAAACGCCGTTCCCGGAGGACGGTGTGGTTATCCGCCCAATTGCCACTCACCCACCTGTCGACCATCATCTCCAGCCGCGTTTTATTGGCGCACCACCAGAGGGCACCTGACGACATCAAGTACATTGTGGATATAAGAACAATTCAAGCCTACCCAATCTCAGAAGAAATCAATATTGATGTTGTATATTTACCTTCAGGTACTGCTCTTTGGTCAGATGCATTAATCTTGCATCTTCTTTCTTTACCTTCCGATGCTCGTAGACGGCACAGTAATCGATGATGGCCTGGAGCCGCGCCTCGTAATGCATGTCTGAGATGCGACCTCTAAAAGATTTGGCCAACGCCTTGGCCGCCCTCGCCTCGTAGTCCCTGCGCATTTGAAGAAGTCTTATATAGAAAAGATGTATCAATACACTGGTTCAAGAAACTCTGGCGAATGCAATGTATTGAGCAAAGTAGTGGGAGGAAGACTTACCCAAAACTCGCACATAACCCGCTCCGCCACGCTTTCGTACGTGCGGCCCGTCTCGTCCTCCGCATCAGGGGCGGCGACGTAGTGCTCGTACGTGTAGGCCGGCTCCAGAGCTTCGGCGTAGCGAACCAAGCCTGGGAAGTGTTCCCTGCAGAGAAGACCCAGGATGCCATTGGGCAACCTTTTGTGAGCACCTGGGACCACGACCTTCCAAGACCTGCGTAAGTGATTAAGAAAAAACTGTTAGTTTCCAAGACCCAGGTTGGTTGCCTGCATGAGTTACAACTTCTAACCAGGCTTAGCCATGCAACATCTTTTATGGAGACGGTGATTGGTTTCTTGACCTACATGAGTGAGCCAGGCCATGGGATGCAAAAGTGGCTCTGCGGGCCAGGTTAATTGGGTGGGAGGCTCAGAATTAACGAGTGTTTGCCAGTAATTAGAGTAGTCATTAACAGTTTAACACATATTAAGCATTGTTTGTAGTACAGATTAAAGATTTTCAAGGTAGAATAAGGATTACTAAGTGTAGTAAGATATATAGCTATGAAAATGTTTCTCCACGTATACATTTTTTACATACTTGCATCACTCATCCTTTTCCGATCAAAGAAACCTGCAGGCCCGGGCCGGCTGTATTCATGCGGGCCTGTACATTTTACGAGATGCACAAGCCTATACTAAGCTACATGGTTACCATACTAGACAATATCTAGAGCATTACGCGATGAAACTTAATTGAATTGATCATTATTGCACTAATTATGTATATCTTGGCTGAGTATAAAAGGAGTTGGATTACTTTCTTGCTTTTTATCCTTTGCACTTCAAAGAGGCTCTCAACACAGGGTGGAAATCAAGCGTATCATTTAACTACTGTCGCCTATATATACACCGATACATGCATGATCTACTAACTCCCAGAAGGATGTGGTCAACTCATATTAATTTCGTTGGGCAATGAAGGATGCCAGCCACCACCTTGATTTTTGGAGATCACGCTGTTCCTACAACGAAGTTTTTTGTAGATAATAGACTCAACTTAAGTTGGTCTTCATAAACAGATTTTGTTAGAACTTAGAATGCCCCATGTAAGGTTAGTGGACCACTAAACCCTACTTTAGTCCCTTCATAATACCCACATGTAGCCACTTCCATCCCTGTATATAACATATCTAAAGATGGGAAAGTGGTAACAGTTTTGCTTTGGGGCAACATGCGCTTCTGAATGTTAAGGTAAACACTGTTTCAACTTACCAAACTGGAGGTAACGAGGGGAATGTTAAATTGAAAGTGATCCTCAGAACAAGTGTGAACTCAATTCTAGTCTCCAAGAATTGGTGGTCTAAAAGGAGGGGGAAATTGGTCTCCACCCAGATAGTGGGGTTCAAGATGATGGGAAGGTTATCTATCATCTGGTAGGTGATGCTCGGGTTGGATAGATCCGATCTCAGAAATCAAACATATGTTTTCTCTATATTGCAACGCTTAATAAGCTCTTGAGATTAACATGAGTGTGTAAAAAGTTATTGTTTCCTTTTCTTTTTAAAAACAAGATTTCCATGTATACATTATTATTCTGTTGACATTTTGTATCTTCCTTAAATGAGGAAACTGTGGCCTGGCTAATCTTTGTTTGAACATTCTGCAGGCCGCGCTACCTCAATCCATCACATCATTCATATTTGCAAAAGAATATGGGTTGCATGCCGATGTTCTTAGTACCGCGTAAGTATTTTGAACTGACTACAAACTAAAAGTAGTTGAAGGAAAATATTTCTGCAGACAGCAAATTCTTAGTCTTACACCATTTTGCTGCTCAATTTTGCAGGGTGATTTTTGGGATGCTTGTCTCCTTGCCATTGCTAGTTGGATTTTACATAGTCTTAGAGCTAATTAGGTAGACGCTGAGCCTTCGATAAATCAGGAAAATATAGTTTTCCCTTGAGGCTGCCCAAAGATACATGCTGACAACAAATGTTGTGATATATCTCTTACCTACATTCCTCAATGCATAAAACTACAATGGGTGTTATCGAGTGCTATGGAATACTTTTAACACATATTATGTAACAAGAATGCTTACTTATTCTGTTATTCAAAAGAATGTGTTACAGGAATACTTGGTTCTGAGTCTGATCTCCCTGAGCCAGTCACTTCAGCAGTAAGCAGTTAAAATTCGATATTTATCAAGGATAGTATCAAAGAAGTCATTTGCTCCTTTGAAAATGTATGAGGCGTAAAATGTTAAACGAAATAAGAAAGAAAAGTTTCAACAGTATTACCTCAGTATACGTTTGAGCGGGCGGCATGCGGCCGGGTGGTGGGGCGAGCTGGCGGCGGCGACGTGGTTCGGGCGGGCGGCGCAAGGCGCGTGGCTCGGCGACAGCTGGTTTTCGGTCAGGCTCGCGTGGTTCGGCGGCACGGCAAGGGCGTGGTTCAAGGCGGCGGCGGCGAGGCTCGGCGAGCGAGGCGGGCGGGTACATGGCCAAGGTGGCGGGCGAAACGCAAAGAGAGAGTGAGAGAGTGAGAGAGAGCGAAGAGGCAGAGAGATAAGGCCCAAACGGTTAAGTGGAAACCACTTTGCCGAGAGCCGATCTGGGAGGCTCTCGGCAACCTTCCCCTTTGCCGAGAGCCCCGATCCGGCTCTCGGCAAAGTTTTTCGTTCAATTTTTAACTAGCTAATCGCACAAAAATATTTAAAAAAATAAAATTATTATTTGCCAAGAGCTACTCTCGCAAAATTATTATTATTTTTAAATATTTTTATTAAATCTAACAAACTGAACAAAAAATGATATTTCTAAAAAAATTAAACATTTGCCGAGAGCAGCTCTCCTAAGAACCTATTCGCCGAGAGCCACTCTCGGCAAACCATTGATCCGCACTAGGTAAAAAAATAAATCTACACGAGAGGGCCCATTGCTCGGCAAAGCCTTTGCCGAGAGCAATCAAGCTCTCAAGAAAGAATATCCAAAAAATTAATAAATAGCAAACGCTCGGAAAAATACGAAATTTTGCCGTGTTACAACTTATGCTCTCTAATGGCTATACAAAAGTTTGAAACTCCAAAACTAATTCGACCATGACATTGTTTGAAAATCCTAATGGATCCTTTAAAATTATTATTTGCACAATTTACCACAACTATCTATTGTAATCATGCACACCCCAAGTGTGATACCATATGTAAATAGCTAAAATCAAATTTTTTTCCTGTTTAAATCAATCATTGTTGAAATTTTAATCGATTGAAATGCAATTAATTAATTATATATAGCAAATAATTACAAAAATACACAAAATTTTAATATTGAGTACAACGTAATGTATAGAGAAAAAAGTTTGGAGCATATGAAAGAAAAATAATTTAATTGAAGAGTCACGAGACACATGCACATGAAATATATTTGCCGAGAGCAAGGGCCCTCGGCAAATATTATATATGCTAAAGGTCGCTCTCGGCAAAAACGCCGTCATCACGGCTATGGGCCAAAGTTTTGCCGAGAGCTACTTTGCTGGTTAAAAAATTTTTGCGATAAAATGGCCCACATGAAGTTTTAGTTTGCGGATGCTAAGGTCTTGAAGCGGACTGGGATTTCATCAACCCAAAAATCGTGGCTCTGGGCAAAGGACGCTTTTCCGGTAGTCTTGAGTTTATCAGAATATATACAGTTTTTCTCGTAATATCATTGCAGAACTATATCACCTCAACTTGCCTTTAGGTCTTTTCCACTTGAGCTATTTTTTTGGAGCGAAGCCTAAAACTTTGCACATCCACGAACCATGTCTATTGTAAACTGTAAAAGTTTGCTATCAAGAAGGATATGTAGCTACTTGCTGACATATGATCACACTACCAACCTTTCCCCGTCTGCATAAACATTTAGACGAGTTGGTACTCAAAAGAATAACAATGCCTACCTAAGCTATTGCTCTACTCTGACTAAACAGTAACAATTTATTGGGCACACTGCCTGCCATTCTGGAGCTTGCAATCACGCCAGACACAGGCATCAATAGAGTTCGACATGCTTCATCAGTAAGATCGACCACAACCAGACCTGGAAACAATAAACACCTACATTGAATCACAATTGTAGTATACCACAGCCCAATTTGCAAACCTAAAGTACACGTGTGAGAACTAGTTAAGAGTGAATAATGAATCTAGCCCTTAGAGTAGAGCGCTGTTAGTAATCAGAGTTCCTACAATTCTCGCCTTTTCTTCTTCGAATTGCGAAAGAGAACCGGAGAATTTGCTAAAAAAGCAAGCATCTTGGTTCCTGGTGGACAGATGGGAGGGAGGGATCTGGGATCATCACTGACCTGAAGCGTAGGATCTGGAGGATGACCCAATAATGAAAGGGGTTGGGGCGAACACAGGAACCCAATTGCAGGAGCGCCTGCTGAGCATGTCGACGGCGACCTCTGACTGTGTGTCCCTGAAGCTGTGGTGCTCATGCCAATGGGGATTCTTCTGCGGCATGGCAGCCCTGTTGCCGGTGGGCCTCTGCCCCTGACTCTACTTCCTGAGCTTGTTCTTGCGGCGCCATTCCTGACATCTCTTGCCCAAGCCTCGAAGGTCCCGGTCATCTTTCTTGAGCTGGAGGATTCTTGGCTGATGTGACCCTTCATCGGCCTCCCCACTGAGCCGAAAGGGCCGATATGTTGTCCCCCTTCCTCCGGGACGCACGGTAGTTCTTTGTGGAAGAGGACGCCGCGGGCGTCGCAAGAGCGGTGCTGCGGCTCGAAGTAGGCAGCGGTGGAGCGTCTGTTGGAGACGGACTTGCAGCGGTGCCTGCAGCATCGACACGGGGAGGCGACGAGGATGCATGGGGAGGAGGACACGACGGAGGTGGAAGAGGGAGGGGCGGGGAAGGAAGAGGGAGGGAGAGGAACAGACCAGAGGCGTAGGTGAAAAAGGGCAAGGAGAGGCACCGAGGTGGCCGCCGTGGACGGCGATCGAGGGGTGAGCATCTTTAAGATTGACCTTCAGTCAAAATATAATCAAATCTGAGTTCGAGGGTAGGATATTGAGAAGACGACTTTCTCTACGAGATATGATCATTATAAGTATAAAGTTATATCTTTTGGACTAACAAATGCACCTGTAATTTTCATGGATGTAATGAACAGTATACTACATCGATATCTTGATGATTTTGTAGTGGTGTTCATTGATGATATTTTGATTTACTCTAAGATGGAAGAGGATCGTAAACAACATTTGAGGCTGGTTCTTGAGACTTTGAGAGAAAATCAATTTTATGCCAAGCTGAAGAAATACGAGTTCTCGATTTCTGAAGTTGGGTTTCTGAGTCATGTGATTAATCAAGAGGGCATTTCTGTCGATCTTAGCAAGATCTCGATCGTAGTTAAATGGAGAAGGCCAACCAATGTCAAGGAAGTGAGGACTTTTCTTGGCTTAGCTGGTTATTACCAGCGTTTTGTGGAGGGTTTCCCTATCATTGCCAAACCGATATCACTATTAACTCAGAAAGGTGTCAAGTTTCAGTGATCAGATGAGTGTGAGTGCAGTTTCTTCACTTTGAAGGATAGGTTGGTGACTGCTCCTATTCTTACCCTTCCTGAACCTGGAAAGCGGTTCACTATTTATTCAGATGCATCTCAAGTTGGGCTCGGTTGTGTGCTTATGCAGGATGGCAAGGTGATTGCTTATGCTTTGAGGCAGTTGAAGAAACACGAGTAGAACTATCACACCCATGATTTAGAGCTGGCTGTAGTGGTTTTTGCTCTAAAGATTTGGCGTCATTACTTGTATGGAGAATCTTGTGATATATTCACGGATCACAAGAGCTTGAAGTATATATTTACCTAGAAATATCTTAATCTGAGGCAGAGAAGGTGGTGGAGTTAATAAAAGATTATGACCTCACTATTCAGTATCACCTTGGCAAGGCAAATGTAGTGGCAGATGCTCTAGGTCGCAAGGCGACACCTCCTGCTCTCAATTGTCTTGTTGCTGATTTTGAGTTTAAGGATATCTCTTTCTGTTTTGCGGGCACCGCCTAGACCGAGACTCATTTGCTTCTTGAGTCAGCTATTCCAGATCGAGTGCGAGAAGCATAGCAACATGATCAGATGCTCCAGCGGGCAAGGAAGCATATAGATGAGGGCAAACAATGTTATTTCAACATTGATGAGTCTGGCGCGTTGCGGTTTAAGGGCCGCTTTGTGTACCACAGGGAGCCCAGGTCAAGGATGACATTCTAAGGGAAGCCCATCGTACTCCATACACCAAGATGTATAAGGATTTGAAAAAGAGTTTTTGGTGGAAAAGAATGAAGGTTGATATTGCTCAATATGTGAAATCGTGTGGTATTTGTCAGCGAGTCAAGGCCGAGCATAAACGTTCAGCCGGATTGTTGTAGCCTTTGGAGGTCCCAGCTTGGGCATGGGATGATATCTCTATGGATTTTGTGGTTGGTCTACCTCGCATGCAGCGAGGAAATGATGCTATTTGGATTGTAGTGGACCGGTTCAGCAAGTCTGTGCATTTCATTCCCATTCGTACCACAAATTCAGTGAGTGACTTGGCTCCTCTCTATGTGCGAGAGATAGTGCGGTCGTATGGTGTGCCTAAGACTATTATATCAGATCGTGATGCCAAGTTCATCTCCAAGTTTTGTGAGAGTCTGCAGAGTGCCTTGGGCACGCAGTTTCGTCTTAGCACTGCATTTCACCCTCAAACAAATGATCAGTTGCATGCACAATTCAGACACTTGAGGACATGCTTAGGTCTTGTGTTATATCTTGGAAAGAAAGCTGGGAGGATCACCTAGTTCTGGCAGAGTTCGCCTATAATAACAATTATCATGCTAGTATTCGAGCTACACTATTTGAGGTTCTTTATATGCGAAGGTGTAGATCCCCGTTGTGTTGGGATGCGGTTGGAGAACAAGCAGTTTTGGGTTCCGATTGGGTTCAGCAGGCTGTGGTCAGAGTAGTAGAGATTAGAAAGAATATGTTAGCTGCTCAGAGCTGACAGAAGAGTTATGCGGATGTGAGAAGGCGAGATTTAGAATTTGAAGTGGGGGACCAGGTTCTACAGAGAGTGTCTCCTACCAAAGGCATCGTGAGTTTTGGCACCAAAGGGAAGTTTAGCCCGAGGTATGTTGGACCATTTCTAATCGTGATAAGAATTGGAAAGTTGTCATATCGCTTGGACCTTCCCGAGTCTATGCGTGGCGTGCGTAATGTATTCCATGTTTCCATCCGAGAAAATATTTGAGAGATCCAGAACATGTTATTCCATTAGAGCCATTGAGAATTGAGCAAGATCTTACCTTCGAGTCCCAGCCAGTGAAATTTTTGGAACAGTCAGAGCGAGTTCTGAGGAATAAGATGTTGAAATATGTCAAGGTGGTTTGGTCTCATCAATCGGAGAGAGAGGCTACTTAGGAACTGGAGTCTCGCATGCGTGAACAGTATCCGGATTTGTTCGCAGCGGGTAAGTGTTGCTGTCATTAATTTCCATTGCAGTTTTCTTTCGTGTAGACCGGTGTTTAGAATCGGGGTCAAATCCTGTTATGGGGGTAGAATGTAATACTCCAAATATTTCTAAAGAGGAAAAACAAACAAAAGAGGGAATTTTTTTATAAGGACTATTCCATGAAAAACCGCCAATCTGGGCCTCGGACCACAGCCCAGGAGACCCAAGTGGGGGCCGGCCAATAGGGGGCGCCACCCTCCCACACCCCCCCCCGCCCAAAACCCTAGCCACCTATTCCCCCTTCCTCCTCCTTGTGGCCGCCACCCTCTCCACCCCTCCTCGCCTTGCGCCGCCCCTTCTCCCTGCTGGTGGCCGGCTCCCCTGCTGCCTTGCCGTCCCTCATTGCCTCGCCTCCCCACTGTTTGGAGCAGGCTTGATCCTTGATTGCTATCGATTAGAGAGTTTTTGAACTACTACGATTAGAATCAGTAATCTGTACTCTGCTTGCTCGTCAGTTTTCGCATAGTAAAAGTATGAATTCGAGGTTAGGATTTTCTAGAGATTTGTGGGGTTTGTTCTTAGATTTGCATAGAGACCGAGATCACCCAATTCGGTGTTTTAGTTTGGGAGATACGTTAGTTTCTTTACTGCTGTCCAGAAACCCTCACGAGATTACAACAGTTGTCTTGTTTAATAGATAAGGTTTAGATAGTGGCCGATTCAGAGGGGTCCCCAAACACAACTTTCGTATGAAATTTTATTAGCTTTTCAGATTAATAAAGATCATGAATTTTGGTTCGGTCTTTTTAAAGATATGGATTTTTCTTGTACTGTTGTTCCTTCAGACTAGCAGATTCTGACTTCAAGTTTTCAACTGTAAATTAGATAATGTTAATTACAGAATTAAAGAATATTGTCAACTATGTTATTGTAGATAATTTTGTTATATTTCCAAAGAGTCCTAGACCATTGAATTTGGATGTACCAAATAAAAGTTACAAAATTCCCAAATCAGTAGTATCGAATATGACATAATGGTCTTTGGGATTAAAAACAAAGGTTCAGATGGGGTAATTTGACCTTTCGGTCACCTAAGAAGTTGTAGATATACTAGTGTAGATTCCATAAAAATTATATTCATGACTTTTGGAGTTTTTACTAAAAGTTATGGATTTTCCTTTGATAGCTATCTGTTTGGACATATTGAGATTTGTTAGTGTAACGGCTAAGTCTCAGGTTCCGATTAAGAGCGATTGATTTCATTTTGTTCCATTGCTATGCTATGTACTTTTGAATGATATATTTAGTATACTTTACGGTTGCCAGGTGGTAGTGAGCACCAAGGTTAGAGCCTTTCCATCGTCATCCGTCTATCAGTTAAGGCAAGTACATAGTAGAGTGGTGAACAATGGGTTGTTCACCATGATCATTGATATTACTTATCATGCTATTTATTATACTTTCATTAAGCTTATTCTTATACATGATATTGATGACCTTGATTAAATGAGATTATGATATTGAGTTAACGAGAATAAGATATTGAGTTAATAAGATGAATTATGTTGATGAATAATTAAAGATGTTGCATCATTTATATTTATCATGATAGGAGTTACGAGCCAGGTCGGTGAGAAAGTCATGTAACTATTCCGGTGAGGTCGGTGGGAAAGATACATGACTAGTCCGTTGTGCTCTAGATAAAATCCTACTTCGGTGGGGATTTCACGGGAGTGAAGGATAGAGTGTGTCATCGACAGGTGAACACTCCACTATACCGGTACCAGCTGATGAGATGCATACGAGCATGAGAATGTTGGTGTATTCGCATATATGAGTAAATTGTTAAATTGTGTAACGTTACCTATATGGAATATGGCTTGTTTATTTGAGTATGAGAATAGATGGATGATGATAATAACTTTGATTATAGTTGATAAACTATTGTTTATGGCTTTATTATGTATTTGCTGAGTCTTGTACTCATTCTTGCTCTATTGTTATTTTTAGGTGACCGTTGATGATGTTTGACTCAGGAAGGGCTAGCGCACTTGGAATCATACACTACACCTAATTAGTTGATTCATTGGACATGAAAAACTTTTAGTATAATATGATGATTTATACCTAGAACATGATGGTATTGAATAATCTTAGATGCTTGGTTTGCATTAATTTTAGCTTATTACCTTGCTATGCTCCTAGGACTAAATTATCCATGATTGTTATAGTATTATGTTTGTGTCATTGTGACCCGTGGATGAGTTTTATTGTTGATATGCTTGCTGTAATTTTATAGTAAGTTGATGTAAATTAGATGGTTAGAGTAGTTTAGTGGAATTCTAGGCTCAATGTTGGGTTGTGATGTTACAACGGGGGAGTAAGAGGGAGGGAGCGGTGGTGCTAGCGGAGGAGGTAGAGAAGAGGACCGGAGGCATAGGGGAAAAGGGGTGAGGGGAGGTGCCGAGGTGTCTGCCGTGGAGCGCGATCGAGGGTTCGGCGTGGGAGGAAGAGGTAGGGAGCGGCAGCGCTGGCGGAGGAGGGAGAGAAAAGGAGCGAGGCTAGGAGCTACGCTGTGGGATGGAGCGAGCGAGGAGACGTGGTGAGAGAGGCGAGTGGGCCTAGGGTTTCCGGCGCACGCGATAACGGCCGTTCGAAGATGATCCGACGGCCGAAACGCCCACGCGAGCGCCGGCCCTTTCCACCTCGACTCCAGGCGATCTGGGGCGTCCACCGAGCTCGGGTGACGTAGAGGGCGCTGGGAGCGGCCCAATCCACCCGCTGTTAAATATAGTACTATATAATGTTTACGTGATCAAAGGTTCAAACGATCTACAGTTGTTACCCAGCTGCAACCAATTCATGTCGAACTACAGATGATAGTGATGAAATGTCAAACATGAACCAAATAAAAGCAAGATAAACTCAGCACCCAGGCATGCATTCATGTCCAATCATCGACAAACTGCCACATGCTCGCTGTTTGCTAGATCGACTAGCTCCTGGTACTACATATAGACGGTCAGATTCATCACCACTCTAAAGAAGAAACATGCCTTTTCCATTGGCCCTGCAGGGTCACTGTCTACCTTCCTGAGCTGACAAGTAACTAATCTATGTGTCGTTCCCAAAATGATTGAGCAGATTAGTCCTCTACGAAAAGAAAGAGATGCAGTTAACAGCCGACAACATGAGCTTCGATGGTACAGACGTGACGGAATTATCAATGGCATCATCGATCACAGCTAGCATCTGCCTGCACCGAACGTTCCAAGAACCTTTCTTCAGTTAGTTTGGAAGATATTATCTTTCCTTTTCTTTCTTTTCTGAGATGAGAGAGATTAGATTTCGTTCTCTTTTAATAGGAGATATTGGCTTCTCTAATCTTTTCTGAGATGAGAGATATTAGCTTTTATTTTGTCTTTCGGGAGGAGATATTAGCTTCTCTTTTCTTAGAGGACAATGGAGTGATGACCTGAGGTACGGAGCTAGCACCGTAAGGAGGGAATCACCCGATATTTTGTCATGAGGTGACATCTCAAAGTAATTAATTAAGACGGTCGTCCAAGCCTACGCCATGGAAGAAGTTTATGGAATATACTATATTTGGATTAGAATTTTTTTTTTTTGAGTCTGCTGATCTAGTTGGTAACTGAAATATTATTTGGGTGATGTAAAGTGCAACATAGTGAAATTCATCCCATGAGCTACATTGATCCGATGCATGTTGTCATAACGGGGATCCATTGCCTGTCCTTTTTCAAACGGGGATCTCATTGTTCATATCTTAAATATGGGGATCTCATCCCACTCCTGTGGGTTATTTCTTTCCAATATGAATACTTGAAATGAAATGAATAACTTCTTCATCATCAATTAATGAAAACATGGAAGCAACAGGAAATAATCATACTCCAAATGAATAATATAACAGTAGTCGTTTAGCCGATTGGTACCACCAAACATCCAATATTACTCTAAAATGTACTTGCCTTCTAAATGCGATGATCAGGTTGATGTGAGGAAGAGAAGGCACCCGAAGCTAAACCACCTACAGTAATTATTTGGTCACAAGGCTAGCCATAGTAATTCAATACAACACTTAGATAACAATCCTACACGCGGCCCAAATCCAATATTTCTTATATTTTAAACTACCCAAGTACATATGATAAACTAAAACAGTTTTCAAAATCAACATGAAGTTTTTCTCCCACTTTCTAGTTACTTATTAAATTTAACTATGCCATTAATCTAATCAAATTTGAGGTTTTTTCTCACAGCTGCGTCCAGCAGCAACTCGATACTAGACATCAATGTTCCAAAAATCATAACTTCTATTTCGTTTATCCAAAAATTGCATTCTTAGTCTCTCTGAAAACCTTAAGGAATTATCTACGTTACTCATGTTAGTTAACTTCCTTGATTAGATCGTTAACTATTTTTTAATACACCGATTACTTTAATTGCCAGAATCTAACATAAATTCTGGACAGCGGGAATTAAATAACCATAACTTGAAATCTATTCATCCAAACAATGTGAATAAAGACTCTAAAGAAAGCTATTGAAATTCTCATCTCTATAATTAAGATGCAAATTCCTAATTACACACCAAAAGAATCCAAAACTACACATCAATATGAACAGCAGAATAGTCAATCTGCTACACGATTTCTCCCGACTAGCAGAAGTATTAAACAAACGAAGGAGATCTGAATGTCACCCTTAAAGACCACGATGACGACCACTGAATTACCGGCGAGATCCCCTTTCCTCCTTCCTTCTTCTTCTTCCCCTTCCTCTCCCTCTCTTCCTTGGCCGGCAGCACCCAAAGGAGGTAGTACCGGGGGGACGCGCAGGGGTTGTGCTGGACAGCAACTCCTGACTCCTGATTATTCCTTCATCTGGAATACTTAGATCTCTAAAGTGAAATGGGGTACATTACCGCAGTCCATGAACTTGTCTCTCTTTTGCTTACAATTGAAGATTCCAAGCTAACCAATTGGCCACTAATTAACTGCACGTCACTATTGCCGATGGATTGGGTAGAAGCAACAGCAGTGTGAGGCGCAGTAGTACTTCGTACATGCAAACGTTGCTTTGCAGCTATCCAAAATTAATTCTAATGCCTAAATTGGGTGATCTTAATTCTAGTGCAAGGGATCCAAAATTAATTCTATATGCCTAAATGGTATATACTGTATTAATTATTTTCCTGTGATCTCTGCGATGATTCGTGCAAGGGATGCTAACACAGGATCGACGAGGTAGTTTAGTTAACTGTATTAGTATACATAGACACAGCATCATCAGGTGTCTACTTGTTTATAGGAGTAGCAAACTTTACACGTAATTATCTGTTCGACTTGGGAATTAGATTAGCTAATTAAGGTGAGACTAAAGGGAGCAAGTGGTTGGAAAGAAGCAACGGCAACAGAAGCTTTTATTAAACGTTTGAACTTGTCGAGTCTATCATAGTCGCAGCATCAGGTGTCTACTTGCTTATAGAAGTAGCAAATTTTACACGTAGTTATCTGTTTGACTTGGGAATTATATTAGCTAATTAAGGTGGGACTAAAGGGAGAAAGTGGTTGGGAAGAAGCAACGGCAAGAAGAGTCTATCCTATGAGTTAATGAATATATTCTCATACAGTATGACTGAATATAATTGCAGAGATGTTTGTAATGTGGGGGCAGATTACGACAGCTAGCTAGGGAATTCATTTTCCCTAATTAAAGATGATTGTGATGTTGGACCTATTAAATGCAGGAGTACTTCAAAAGTAAGCACTACAACAAAATATCTCCAAAATGCATGTGCATGATATTTTGTTGTAGATTATCCTAGCTAGCACTAGATAATTTTGTTACTCCATCCGTTCAAAAATATACGACGTTTTAAAAAATATACAGTCAAATTTCTTAAACTTGACCACTAATATATAAAAAAACTATTTGTATTTGTGATGTAAAATTTGTATCATTAGATTAGTCATAAAAAAAAATTCATAATATAAAATATTTTTATTATTTTATAAAGATATTCATATAAAAAGTAATGGTCAAAATTGCATGTTAAAGATCCGTATCGATGTCTAAAACATCATATATTTTTTAAGAGGGAGAGTAAACTCCATGTACCAAACTTGCTTCTTCTGTTCATGTTTTAGATGATGGTTGCCCCGAGCATCTACAAGAAGATTTTTGCTTCTATCCCTATGTCTGCAGAGCCGGATTCTGTCAAATGAAAATGGGAATCTACTAGAATTTTCACAGTTAACTCGATCTATAAGGATCTTAACAGAGATCTGGTAGCCTGGTAGGTGCTTCATTCAAGAAACTGTGGAAAGAAAATATTCCTTTTAAAAATAAAATCTTTTTATGGCTGATTAGTTATAACTGGCCATTGATAATTACTCCATCCCTTTCATAATATAAGGCTCCATGGTATTACATTTTGCACACAGGAAGAAATTGTGAAATCAATGTGAGAGGATAAAAGGTTGACGTGCCTACCCCTGATGCTGCCGTTTATAGGTGTGTGACTAGAAAAACAGTGGTTAGATGCACTATTGATTTTCATGGCGGCCTTATGTAAGTCTGAAACAAGATCGAGGGTAAAGGGGGTCTTATATTATAAAATAGAGGAGTAAATACTTCTGATATACTTACTCTAGTCCCAAAAAACCTTGATTGTAAGGTCTCTTACTCTAGTCCCAAAAAACCTTGATTGTAAGGTCTCTATTATCCAACTTTGACCTTTAATAAATACCATAACATGTTTATAAAAATGCTAAATTATATGTTATCACATTAGTGAGTACCACATATATTCTGCCTGTACAGTCATCTTGTGGTCCATCTAATTATTTATAAACATATGTGGTTGCATATTAAAAAGTTTGATCTATATGGATGCAACAGTGATAAGTTTTCTTTTTTAACCAGAGACATTTTTTTACACAATAAGAAAACCTTGATCTGCCCATTGCACTACCAGAAACCGTTTATTTCTCGAGTACCTATATATTTACCGAGTGTCAGCACGGAAACACTTGGGACGGTCCCGAGTGTTTCACAAGGCACTTGGGACGGGAAGTCAACACTCGGTAGAAATAATTTTCCCGAGTGTTTTATAGTACACAAGGGAAATGAAGACGGGAGACAGTAATAGACGGGATATCATCATGGTCTAAACGGGGTTAAATAGAGTCATGAGTGCATATGTTTTGTATACACTCGGTAGCATGCCGCGCCTTTTTTCCCCTGTTGTGCTCTTTTTCCCCCGGTCGCGCTCTTTTTTTGCTTCATGTCGGTCCACTCGATTTATCCGCAATCCCCCATGGAGTTCTCCCCTCCCTTCTGTTGCTCCCTCTCGCCGCACCACTCCCTCTAGCACCACGCCTCCCTATTTCCTTCCTGGATCAACCGCTCTCCCATGCCTGCTCGGTGCCACCCCACCGGCTCTCCCTCTCTCTCTGGCCTGGCCCCTGCTGCCAGCACTCCCGCTCCCTCGGCCCTCCAAGGTGCCGCCATTCGGCTCCCCCTACGCCTCCTAGCCCATGTGCGCCTCCCTGCCTGGTCTGCTCATGCCTGTGTTGCGGCTCGGTCCCGGCACTGCGCCGCGCTCGGCTAGCTCAGCCTCCGACTGCCAGCCGCCTCCTGACTTGGCGCTCCTCCACTGGACTTGATTCCCCCTACTTC
The DNA here is from genome assembly GCA_036346395.1 of Hsuehochloa calcarea. Classification (NCBI taxonomy): domain Eukaryota; kingdom Viridiplantae; phylum Streptophyta; class Magnoliopsida; order Poales; family Poaceae; genus Hsuehochloa; species Hsuehochloa calcarea. The sequence continues at coordinate 21,334,615 of CM070611.1, read as the reverse complement.
CCCTTGCGATACTTTAGTTATCTAATTTGAGTTTTGATTATTGTCTTGATGTTGGTTACTTATTGTGAGGATTGTGTCGTTCCAGGGGGCCGCACCCATGGTCGCCGTCAGGGTGGTGGCGGTTGCCACCGTGGGCTCCGACCAGTGTACCATCTCGGAAAATTCGCCAAGCTCAAGGAGCAGGGGAAGGTGAGCTCTTCTGAGGCCCTCCTTGATTCATGATTTTATTTTACCGACCCCCGTGTATGATGTTGGGTGGTAATTTTTGTTTTCTTTTGCTTTTGGAGGAGTTGGATTGATGGGGAGGGGTTAGGGCGATGTTGAATCCGGCAGGGGCCGTTGAGCCATTCTGTTGTTCCATTTTATCGTGTTAGATTTGATTGGGTGGATGGGCGGCTTTAGGATGCATCGAATCGTGTGAGCTGTGGTCAATGGATTGCCTCATGCTAGTCTTGTTTGCGTTCGTTGTAAAATTCGTGCTGCAGTGATCTCAATTGGTCATGATTTCTAATGCTATGAGCTGTGAAAGTTCCAAGGCTATCCGTTCCTGCCTTGGACATGTTAATCTAGTGCAATTTTCTCGCGTAAGGATGTAAATAATGTTTAGGATGCTAAGAAAGGTGAAGTAGTTGTAACTTTATTGTAGTCTGGCACTTTGTCTTCTCATATGTATTCCGGTAATGCTTTGATGATGTAGGTGAACCACTTGACCTTGGAGATGCCATCCGGCTTTTTCATGACAGCCTTGATTACCCTTATGTGGTGAGTTGATTTATACTTATGATTTCTTTATGTACCTTTTGTTTTGCTAAAAGTTTTCTGTCCTTTGGCAAAGTAGGAATTATTTTAATCAGTTGTTTTGAACTTTCATGATAAGTGGTGTCTGTCTTACTTTACTAATCATTCTACCAAATTGCATCTCATATGGACATTTTGATACGATCTTCCCAATTTTACTATAGAAAATCTTCACCTAGTTGCATGTGTAGTTGATAATATTCTGCACAGCATGTTCATAGCTTATCATATGTGTCTCGTGTTCTTGCTAGGCTCTTGTATATATGTTTCATATTTTGCCCCACCTGTGCATAAATTTGAACCCATACTTTCTTCTAATACACCATTTCTTCCCTGTATAAAGTATATAGTAGGAGTTTTTTGTTCTAAATAATAAATACAACCACCGAACCACTGTAGAATGTAGAAAACAAAAAATTCTGATTTCCTCCTATATTTGCTTTTGTACATCAGGCAATGGAGTCACCTTCTTCTGTTAAAAGTGCTTTCGTGAAGATGGCCTTCTTTGCATCTACAATTATTCTTTTGGTAGTGTAGCTCTAATATTGTTGGGTTCTATTTCTTGCTTGATCCCCCCATTTTACCGTGAGATTGATATAAGATCATTTGCACACTCATGCTTGCTTATATGTGAAACCTTGAACCTTTATCGATTTTAGTGTACATGTGCATTGATTTTGAAGTTTCATTATGTTGTATTTGATCACCTTGACTGTTAGAAAATGTCATAACATATTATTGCCAATGCTGGCAAGATTTTTTGCAGTTAGAGGTGTTTGATGATTGAATTGTCTTCTTTATGTCTAAGAATTTGTGGTATGACCGTAGTTAGATTTATTAGGAGAAGATACCCAAGCCTAATTATTGTATGTGTTATTGTTTATATGATTGTGTTTTGTATCTCTACCCGAATTTTTGTGTATACTTTTTGGCCCAAGATATTCGTACTATTAATTGTAACTAGTTTGTTTTGGTTAGACCATTAGATTTTTTTTAGTTTACTAGATTGGAAACCCATGTCTGCACCATTTCTTGAGCATACTGAGCATCTTACGGAGGACGTGGTTTCTCTATTTTGACAGTTGATGCTTTGGAGTAGTACATAATGTCTGTTCTGTTGTGGGAGATGATGGTTTGGGCAGCATATGCAGACAAAAGCTAGCTCCTTATCGGGTTAGCTCTATCCTCCTCAAGTGCGAACACTCACAAAAGTGCAAAATAGTAGTCGTGCGTTTACTTGAGTGTTCACCTTGACATGATATTTTCATGTAATTATTTGCCATTTGAGCATCCATTGTGTATTGCTCAACAAAAATAGATAGTTTTGTATGTGTTGGGGCTCATTGCTGTGTTGTTCATCCAAATACTCTACCTTTGTTTGATCTCAGATTGAAAGTAAATCTGGCGCGATAGTTTTACGTTGGGTGAATGGGCAACTTGAGAGAATTGAAACTTGGGTTAAAAGGGCTACTGAACAAGAGGTTAGCAAATTTTATGACTGAAGCTTTTTTGTATATGACTCTTGCTATACCCATTTATCTATATGTAATTTCCTCATTCTTGCTGTGGTCTATTACTGGCCAAACTATTCACCATGTGATATGAATGACCTAAAGTTCTATATATCATGACAAGTATCTTTTACTCTAGAGTTTTGCATCTTTGGTTGTTAGTTGTAGTTGTTTGGAGTTTTGCAAAGAAAAGATATATTTGTTTAGTGAAAATCTTGATTTGTTGTTCCACTGTTCAGACTTCATAGTGTGCATTAGTACCATACTTGAAGGCTGAGGCTGCTAAGATTTAAATCATGCATTACCTCTTGAAATACAAAGACTTCATGTTACATGAATGTGTTTAAACTATTGAAATACATACAGTTCATGTTAGTATGTTACATGACTTTTTATCTTGGAAGGGCTACTAGCCTACTATATATTATTTGTAACGAAAAGTTGGAAACTATTTATTTAGAAGTTGGGTTCCTGCATTCAGTGTGCCCCTTTACATCATCAATCTACATGCATTAATGTTCTTGCTGCTTCTGTTACATTTGTTAAGTGTAATATATAGGTGATTGGTCTAATTTTAGCTTCTAACATACTCCTTCTGTCCCTAAATTATAATAAAAGAAGGGATGTGTGGAGAGGTGGATAAACTAGATTGGCATGGACTAAAAAAAGAGTACAAAAGAGCTAATTCTTTTTTGAAATTAAAGTAAGTGTGCTACTCCAAATCAAACTAAAGCAAAACTTTCTAGTGCTTATAAATTATTATAATATGGCTTTATCCTATTCATAGAAGAGAGATAAAATGATAAATTTTACTTCTCCATTTGTGACTTTGTATAAGCACCTTTCCGGATCCGATAGCTTCTTCTTCTTTAACTGCTGCTTGTTACAAGATTTCCTTTTTCCCTGCCATTTGCTTGTCTTTACTTCCTAACCATTTTTTTGTACTCATTAACTGTTTCTATAATTATTTGTTGTCCTATTTTCTCTATGCTAATTTTTACGCTTGACAGGCTTGGGATCCTATATCACCTCAACAACGTCATGGGGGTTCTATTGAAGAAGTCTATAGAATCATAGAAGTGGTGCTCCTTTTGTCTTTCATTATCTCAACAAAGATATATACAACTGTGAGTTACAACTTTCTTGGTAGAGTGTAATATTCATCTTGTGTAATATTCATGTATAGTAGTTAAAAGTTCTGGATATCGTATGGTTCATATGATTATATTGTTTCAAAATGTATAGTAGTTAAAAGTTCCAAAAATAGGTTGTACGACGTCAGCGGTGAGGTGGATCGGGACTACGCTTGGAGAGTTGAGGTCGAGCGATCATGGATGCCAGGGTGGTCGTGTGACTCAAGCGGTGCGAAATGGGCAAGATGGATCGAACGGGTAGTTCGTTGCATTGGATGGATCGGCGGTCGTAAGTCGGTGCAGTCTCTAGGAGTTTCGATGGAATTGGACGGGAGAGACTTGCCGACATGATGAGCCGCCATTGATCAACCTACACGTGGTGAAGCGATTGCTTCAGCAGATGTGTGTGAGTGGGTCCCATGTGTGTGTGGGTCCCATGTGTGAAACCCTAACTCTCCATATAAATAGAAGGGGTGAGATGTAAAGCCCCAAGCATTCATTTGGACTCCTCCACCTTTTTCTAGGGTTTGGAGAGGAGAGGAGAGGAGAGCTAGGGTTTGGAGAGATTTGTATGTGTGCTCTTTGATTGAGCTCTTGTCCTCCATTGAAGGAGTGGCTTTGTATGCAACATCTTGATTCATTTTGTGTTGATAACAATACTTCAATGTGTTCCACTCCCGGCATCGATAGATTCAAGAACTCATGAAGGATCCTTCCTCTGATCTTCTTAGCTTTCGCACTAACTAGTCTTTCTTCAATGTGTTGATAATTGTTAGTTGTCCGGAGATACATCTTACGTAAATACCGCTGCAGAACTAAGAAAAAGGCTGACATAATTCTTTTGAATTTATAGCGAGCAAGAACTTTTGTAAAGAACACAGAAGGGGAAATCCTATTGATGCCAACGAGTTGTTGGCTTCAAAGATTGAAATAAAATATCTTTCGGGTGGGGTTGTCTACTCCATAGATGTATATCGGCTCATCATAGCATATTGTATGTAGTTTGAAATTTGAATGTTGCGCTGAGTGTGAGGGGTATATATGTGAATGTTGTATTATGAACTTGAATATTATGTCAATCTTGTCGAATCTATATATGTAATGATTTGTGGCTAATTGGTGGTATTTTTCTTGTTGTGGAATTAAGTTCTGTTTGATTGCTGAGTTTCCCGTCAGCATGGTTCAACATGAAACGCATTGTATTTATAAAATTGATGCATATGTTGTTTGGGTATTTCCCGAGTGTCCTTGGTATACATACACTCGGGAAAAACCAACTATCCTCGAGTGTTCTTGGTTGATATACACTCGGGAAAGTATTCTGTAATTTTTCGAGTGTCCTTAGTTGACATACACTCGGGAATAACCAACTATTCTCAAGTGTCATTGGTTGACATACACTCGGGAAAGTATTCCGTTACGGTGGTTGAACCCGTTGTGCCAACTATTATCCCGAGTGTTTGATGTTTTTCGAGTGTAAATTTGAACACTTGGGAAATGTATTTCTCTAGTGTAACTCTCGGGAAACTAGTTTATACCCGACTAAACTATCCCGAGTGTTTTTTCCCAATGGCCGACCTTCGGGAATTAGTATCCTGAGTGTTTTTGGTATTTTCTTGAGTGTTTTGGGTAGTCGGAAATTAACGGCTTCTGGTAGTGTTGCATAATATTTTCAAAACTATGAACTTGCATGCCTATCTCCGAGGCAACCGATTTTTTCCATAGGACTTGTGTTGTGACTTAAATATGTAAATTTGGACCCTTTGTGTATAATACGCTAGTCCGGGATCACGCTAGTGCACACAGTATCAACATAGATGAATATCATTCCACACAAGACGAATATAAGAATAAACAACTAATTTGATTAATAAATAACTGTTATAACCTTATGGTCGAGTTTACATTTATTAAGCCACGCAGGGCTAACACTAAATAAAGAGACGACAACAGAACGAAAACAACTCCAGTGGTAAGCCATCGACTTGCCACAAGCAACTGACTAGGATCAAGACCTAGTGAACACCATCCCCGTATAGCTCCTCCTGAAAAGTATGCGAAGATTCCTCCACTTCAGTTGAATCATTGCAGCAAGAATGAGTACACCAAGTACTCAATAAGTTGTACCACAGAATGCAAATATAGATGACGGATTATTCCAAAGAAAATGGCTTCTATGGTTCTTTTGTGTAAAAGCAACAGTTGCAGTTGAATATGAATAATAGATTGAAAGCGTAATTTAAAACAAATAAACAATAATAGTTTGGCAATTGTTGTCACAAAGCTGACATAACATAATCAGTTTCTTTCACGCAGCTGGATAAGTTTCCCCACACAGTTGCCCCTTCCCAATTATTTTATGAAAATCAACCTCTTGTGTGAAATCTCCAAGTATGTCCATGACCGCGGAGGCGGCTATTCAAATAGATTGATTAACACTCTGTAGAGGTTGTACACTTTACCCATAATATATAACCAATGTAGCTAGCACCAATCATAGCAAAACCTTTCGAAAGTTTTATCTTAACAATTGACTCTCCTGATGTGCATACAATCGACTCCAACCTCACTTGCTGGTCCGACACACACCGTTGGACCTAGAAGCGGTGAACCGTCCATCGATGTAACTTTCAGAGTAGTCCACACCTCCACCCATCACTAACCTACTACCTAAGTAGTCAATGTCAAAACTCCACAACTTACTAAGTTAGGCATGTCTCATACCAAGCATGTGGTTCTACAGTTGTGGCTCAGTTCAATGGCATACATAGTTAAGAACTTAATTAACCAAGGCGAGACTACCAAAATTATACTAGTAACCACAATTCATATTTCCCAATCACAAGTCCATCATACCACCAATCCTTTTCACTCGCCTCAATCTAATTCTTTTTCTCACCCTATTGCTTAAGTGCATCACATGCCATCAATAAGTAACAACATACATCATACAGTCTTTTCATAATATATTTCATAATTACTTAGTCAAGTTTATATCTTGCAACTCAAAATGAAATCAATAACCCGTTGCATGGCTAAGCAGACTATTCGTGTCTAACCAACCCACGTTGGTGCTATGGTAATACCAACTAATAGTTAACCAAGCTAGGATGATAAAAGATCATGGTAATACAATAGGCAAAGTGGATATAATCAAATAGGTGAATATATAATCCCAAAATATTTAAATAAATACTTAAAGTAAAATACAATAATTTGAATTAATGTAATTTTAGAAACTAGGTTCAACATGGTCAAAAGTACAACTTGCCTTGGAACAAGTCTTGGTACTAGTCTTGAGCTTGATCAACCCCTCCTTCCTCCAAAGCTCCCAAAGTATCAATGTCTACTCGCAAACGAAAGTGAAAAACCAAATAAATACAAAATAAAGCAATAAATAAATTAAATAAAAATCTCATGAAGGTAGAGCTTGAGTTTAGGTGAATCTAGAAACTTGAATAGGTTCAATCGGAGTTCGTATGAGGAAGAATGAGCTCATTTAAATCTAAGAAAAAGATAAAGAAATAACTATTTTGATTTTTTTTTTCAAAATTTCCCTTTGAAGGGAAATCCCAAAATATTGCATCAACATGGCGTCAGCAATGATTTCAAAATTAAAAGAAAAATTTTGGAAAATAGGAAACAGAGGCTGACAGGTGGACCCTTGGTCTATAGACTAAGTCCACGGCTCTGGTTTATGGCTCACGGGTCTATGGAATTGTGAATCTAACAGGTGGGATCCATATGTTAGTGGCTTGGTCCACCGTAAACTAGGTTTAGCTTGGATTAGGTTTAGGGTTTTTGTACAGGTGGCACACTGGCGAGGTTGAAGCGGTGGAGGCGCTCGGTTGTCGATGGAAATTGGACTCCGGTGAAGCTCCGGCGACTTCAAGGTGATAGTGACGTAGATCTCATTCTTGCGATCTCAATGGTGGCGACGATGAGGTTTCAGGTGCATTGACGACGGAGGAACTCATCGACGAAGCTTGCGGCGGCTTTCTTCTCCAAGTGATTTCGGTGGCTAGGGTTGGGATCTTGGGCGACGGCTACGTTGTTTGGGGTGCGGAGGCCGAGGGCTACCCTCCCTTTATAGCCTAGCGGCCGGGAGAGTCCTAGGCGCAAACGCTAAGGATAACAATGTGGCGGAGGAGTCTAACTCATAACCGAGTCAGAGACGATGAACAATAGCTTGGTATACCCACTTGTCAGTGGTTGTGGCTAGGCTGATCCGCGTCGAAAACGACATGCAGGAGGCTGATTGGTGGGGCCAGGCGTGGGAGAGCGGGAGAAAGAGAAGCAGGCTGCGGGTGCGGAATGGGCTGGCGGTTGTGCTGGGCTGAGGAATAGGGTTGGCCCGGGGAATAGGATTCAACCCGAAGGATTTACTGAGATTTTAAATAGCTTTTCTAATTTAGAAATTCCAGAAAATCCAAATAGCAAATGAACTCAGAAAAAATTTAGAAAAATCTGAAAAATATTTCCAAGTACAAAGTACTCAAAGATTAATCACATTAAATTGTTTTGATATTTGAAAGTCTCATTTGAGCTCGAAGAAATTTAAATAAAATTTAGTGAATTTTTTGAAGGAACTAAACTGCTCAAGAGGTTTTGAAACCCCAAAAAAAAAGGGATAATGTTACAACTTTTACCTTTTCAAAGCATATTCTTCACACGTACATCTCTACTAATAAAAAATGGATGCTTTCACGATAAAGCTTAGGAGAGAGCCCCCTTCACACTTTTGGTTAGTTCCCTAGCTTGTCCCCACTAATCAACCTTATATGCGTCAGACTCCTCCCCCTTAAAGCAACACGAACTCGTACAGCCAATCTCACATGCATGCACTCAACGCACAACTCCAAAACAGGAAAACACAACTTTGTTGAGGTCATGGTCGTGGCCTGTGTACATGTACATGTTAGTTAATAGGATATATATGCATGGATGCATCGAGCCATCCCATCTCTCTCTCTCTCTCTCTCTCAGTACTACACACGCATACCGCATTCCCTAAACCTAAGCTGGTTCCTTGTACGCCAGAAGCTCTCTCTCTCTCTCTCTCTCTCTCTCTCTCTCCCTAGCTTTCTCTCTTCCTCATGGAGATGGTAAAGGGAAGGCAAAGCATGGTGATGGTGCTTCTTGTTTTGTTGGCCATATCACAAGGATGCAATGCACAGAGTGGAGGTCTAACGAGGGGAGGTTTCCCCAGGGGCTTCGTCTTCGGAACGGCCGCCTCGGCGTATCAGGTTGGTTCTTCTTCTACAACACGTGATCTATCTATGTCTCCATTTGATGGCCGTGTTGGTTGGAGCATGGGGGAGGAGATCATTTAATTCCTCCATTTTTACCATATGATTTATGTATAGTTCTTTGATCATTTAGCATGTATATCATTTTTGGACTACAAGTGATCGTACAAGGTCATGATGATTGTCTTATGATAAAACGTGTTTTATATATGCAGCCTTCTGATCAAAAGCGACGGGAAAATATTCTTTCATGAGCCTCTTTATTTCAGCTGCAGATTCACATGCTTGTAATATACCTTTACTTAATTTTTTGAAGGGAATAACATATCTCTAATTCAAGAGGAGAATTTTAAAAGGATAAATGAGAGAGGAATTTTAAGGAAGACACGAACAAGGGAACAAGGGACAAGTAGCTAGCGGTGCCTTGCTCGCGTTTTAGGACATGTTCTTCTCTGGGCACCCACTTTTCATGTCTTTCTTTTGCTTTTGGAAGGAGCATTTCGGCACAGGAGAAAAGGCCTAAATGAGCTCAGTATTAAATATAGTCCATGACTCCATGTAGATATATATATCTCTTCCCCTGGGATATCTCAGTATCCCTCAATAGAAGAGAGAAACAAATTAAAGAGTCGAGGAAGGTAGTTGGATGTACCGGGCATAAATTGAAGAGTACAGATTGATAAATCATAATTATAATATCCACCATCTTATCTACTAATATCTTAGAATGATCAACACTCTAAACTTCAGTCGAGTACAATTTACACCACCTATTATTTTCTACAAACTGCATGGTTACATACTGTTTTTACCGACCAATATATATTTGGGGGAAATATCAAGTGAAAACCAGCTAACTATCGAAAACCTATGAACCCAGGTACGAAAGTTTTCAAAAATTCAGAGAAAAATTACTAGATGTAGGAGAGAGCATGTTATATATCTCTGCAAAATTTCAAGGTCAACTCAATCTTGCACTGTTCTGCGTGAGTAGAGTGACCTTGCAGCCTCTCCCCTATAGGCTATATCTATTAATGTTTTGAGAATTTTTGAAAACTTTCACACCTGGTTTTCACGTGTTTTCAACATTTAACTGGTTTCCACATAAACATATAGATTATCTAAACATATTTGTTTCTATCCTCCTATAGGAATTGATATTTCCCATGGTCAAGGAAATCCCTCCACTATTTGTTCCTATGATGAAATTTACGTTTAATATACACTGTAGTGAAATGCAAGTAAAAAAAAAATGATATTATGCTTGCGAGAGTGTCTTGTGACTTGTGAGTTACCCGTCTGAGATTAACCATAGGTTGTCTTCGATGAAGAAGTACGCGTTATCGGCAATCCAAACATTGGATGGAGATTTGTCATCTTTAAATTAAGAAATATGCATGGCATGTTTAGTATAGCGATATGGAAGTATAGGCAATAGAGAAGTCGATTTCTGTAATATCAGCAAGCAACTCACTTAACCTCGAGAAGTTGAGACTTATGCGTCCATAATTGATTGTTATTCTGTTTTTTCCTGAAGTACGAGGGAGCCGTCAAGGAGGATGGAAGAGGCCCTACTATTTGGGACAAATTCGCGCACACATTTGGTAACATGATTTTTTTCTCTATCCCTTTGATTCAATATAAATCATTTCCAAAGGACTGAGTTAACAGGTATCCACAGTGGCGGAGCTGGGCCTCGGGCCTCCGGGGCAATGGCCCGAGGCCCAGCTCAAATTCTTATGCAAAATCTGTGAACAAAATAAATTTTTTTCATGTGAATTGGATCCTAAATTGTGCCACAGTTGGGCCGGCCCGAGGCCTAGCTATGGGCTGGATTCGCCCCTGGGTATCCAGTTCAGATGAACAAATGTTTGGCTGATTGAAAATCAACGGCCCAGATAGAACATGTAGGCAGCAGAAAATTGAGAAAATTGAGATCAAAATTAGCAAATTAAGAAACCATTTACAGTTGACCTTGATCATGAAAATTGATCATCTATGGATCAAGATTGTAAGCAGATGTTTTTTTTCCTTGTGCAGGAAAGATCATTGATTTTAGCAACGCTGATGTTGCAGTCGATCAGTACCACCGTTTTGAGGTGAGCACTACTCTCTAGCAAAGATTATATAGTACTGACTTTATACCCAGTGTTTACATAATTTAAACAATTTCTGTCCTTGAAATAACTATTACAGGAGGACATTCAGCTCATGGCAGACATGGGAATGGATGCATACAGATTCTCAATTGCATGGTCTAGGATTTTCCCAAGTATGTGTTACATTTATTCATTGATTGCAATGGGTTTGTCCCCTCGTATCCCTTAATTATTTTCTTATTTGAGGAGTGCGTCGTTCAAACATACATACCTTTTACAGTTATTCATCAGTATGAAATTACAGTTCCAAGCAAAGGTTTTTAATTATGGCTACATAAATCAGCATACTAATAGCCTTGCGTTCTTCTTCAGATGGCACTGGTGAGGTCAATCAGGCAGGCATCGACCACTATAACAAGCTAATCAATGCATTGCTAGTAAAAGGTGAAAACTACAACCCCAAAAATAAAACGTTAACAAATTGGAGTTTTGCAACTGAATTCCAAGTTTTGTTAAATTTACTGAGAAGGTGAAATTTCTTTTCAGGGATCGAGCCATATGTGACACTCTACCACTGGGACCTTCCTCAAGCTTTGGAGGACAAGTACACTGGATGGCTTGATAGGCAGATAATGTGAGTCGAATTCTTTTACAACTACAAAAGCGATCCATTGGTCCTATCACCAAATTACCATGGCCCAAATGCAGCAACGACTACGCTGTGTATGTTGAGACGTGCTTCAAGGCGTTTGGGGACAGGGTGAAGCACTGGATCACCTTTAACGAGCCGCACACCATCTCAGTGCAGGGCTACGACAGCGGGCTGCACGCACCGGGGCGCTGCTCGGTGCTCCTCCATCTCTACTGCAAGCAAGGGAGCTCAGGCACTGAGCCCTACATAGTAGCTCACAACATGATCCTGGCTCATGCCACAGTTTCAGACATTTACAGGAAGAAATACAAGGTAAGAACATCTGATTTTAGTTCAGGCTTCGATTGACTTTGTCGTGCGGCTCGAAAAAATAACCTTGATTTTTTACTAGATATATGATGACTTGTACCAAATTTGCTAGGCCATATAATCACATAGTACAGCGCAGCACAACACTGAAATATAAGCCTTTGTATCTTCACCAAACATTATGCAGGCAAAGCAGAATGGAGAGCTGGGTATATCTTTCGATGTCATATGGTACGAGCCAATGTCAAACTCCACAGCTGATGTTGAAGCCACCAAGAGAGCACAAGAGTTCCAGCTTGGATGGTAAGGCTCATTAACTCCATATTTTCATATGTACCACCAATCTGATCATACATTGCCAAGAACTGTCCTGTCACTACAGTTGTTCACAGTGACACGAACAGAGCTATTACATTCTGAACTGCAAGTTGATAGTAAATCTATTGGTAAATTCTGAGATGATTTATTTGGTATGAAAGGTTTGCTGATCCCTTCTTCTTCGGGGACTACCCGGCGACGATGAGATCGAGGGTCGGGAAAAGACTGCCGAATTTCACGACGAAAGAGGCTGCTCTTGTGAAGGGGTCACTGGACTTCATGGGGATCAATCACTACACCACATTCTACACAAAGGATGACCAATCCACTGTCATTGACAAATTGCTGAATAATACCTTGGCAGACACTGGAACCATCAGCGTCCGTAAGTTGCCCTCTTCTTTGCTCACTGTTTTCTGAAGAAAGAAACAGCCTAGTTCTTACATCCCACTCACAAGAAGTACCAGTGAGCTACTAAATTATGAAATTCTTATGCAACGAGAAAAATAGTTTCTCTTTGTATCTTGTCTTTCTCTATTCGAATGTTGATGGATTAATTAGATTGTAAAGCTAACCTAGTACTGATATCTCTTGCATGCATTTTCAGCCTTCAGAAACGGGAAGCCAATTGGAGATAAGGTAATTAATTTCAGCACTACTGCTTCAAATATATAGAAAGATAGATAGATAGACCTTTTTTAGCTGCAAGATTACGAAGTTTGAAGTTTGAACTACAAAACTGCATCTGGGTTTCTGAACATAACTACATATATGGCTGGCTGTTTCATTCATCATGCAGGCCAATTCAATATGGTTGTACATTGTGCCTCGCAGCATGAGGAGCCTAATGAACTATGTCAAGGACAGATACAACACACCAACTGTCTACATCACAGAAAATGGCAAGTACACGCATCGTATGATATGTTCCATCTGCTTGAAAGAAATAGTACAACACTGCAAAAAATCAAACTCAAAAACTACTGCTAGTTTAAACATAATACGGTTACAGTCTTAATAAAATGGAAGCTGTCATAAAATTTCTAGCAATGCATGAAACATTTTCTTGTCGGTTCAGGGATGGATGACAGCAACAGCCCCTTCATCTCCCTGAAGAACGCCCTCAAGGATGACAAGAGGATCAAGTATCACAATGATTACCTCACAAACCTAGCTGATTCCATAAGGTACTCACTTAAGACACCTTTCCTTGATCCATCGAAACTTAATTTGCTCTGCGTGAATCTATTCATCCTAAACAGTGTAATTCACGCAGGGAGGATGGCTGCGATGTTCGCGGGTACTTTGCGTGGTCTCTTCTTGACAATTGGGAGTGGTCCGCTGGATACACCTCAAGATTTGGGCTGTACTTTGTGGACTACAAGGACAACCTCAAGAGATACCCCAAGAACTCAGTCCAGTGGTTCAAGAACCTCCTGTCCTCCTCTTGATCAAAACTTGTGTGCTCATCCAGATAGCATGATCACCTATGGTACTCTACTGATGTCTATGGCCTGTACATGCATAGGATAGTATAGCGATTTGTGGCCTTTCTATGTGTGGGAAGACCATTTGATTGTATATTGATTCTTGAGATCATGTTGTATATAATTGGATTGTATTTCTCATATAGTAGTACAATACAGAGAAAATTGCTTTCGCAGCACTCTTTTTTACCACTTTACAAATATACCACTCTCACTTACCACTTTGCTGAAACAGCACTATGCTTTTTTGGACCATTTTGCCCCTCCTACCTTTTAATTCCTCTCCCAAGTCCACCTGGCTCATCTTCTTCCTCTCGGCTGCCTTATCTTTTTCCTCTCCAGCGAACGACGAACTTGCAGCCACCTCTGAAGATGAACTTGCCAGGCCGCCAGATTTGACCAGGATGGAGGTTGGGCTCGACCAACCTGGGCCGTGCCTCCCAGCATTTCAAGAGAAAAAAAATTTAACAGTATATATATGCAGTCCACATGCGCCAAATTGGTTAGATCAGGTTCATCTAGAAGTTTCATTGTTGTTATTTGCTACTAGTTACGATACTACTCGGCGAGACAGCAACTTCAATAATGCAGTGGTAGGCGGGCGATGAAGCACAAAACAGTAGATGAGGCGCTGGCCGCTGGTGCGTTGCGGGGTTGCCGCGGTCGGGCCGGTAGCGACGACGGATACGCAACCGACGACCGGAAAACCAAATCTATGAACTGCGCAGGGCATACCATCAGTAGTGAATAGTATACTTTCAAATCTTATTCCGTCACAGTATTTGGCCAACACCTGACGTCCACCTCGCCACCCAAATCTGGCCGCCGCTTGCCGTCCACCTTGCATAGTAGAGCGAATCGGTTAAAATTTTAACATGCAGTTACTATCCGCTTGTCTCGTACAGTCGTACCAATCCAAAAGGCCAACAAAACCTGAAATATCTGAAATGGGAATCGGAGACAAGGAATGAATCTAAGCTAGCAGCTAGCTTGCCTTGCAATACATCTCCCCATGGCCACGAGGACGGCTGCTTAAAGCCGCCCAGTGTGATGCTCCCGACGACCTTCATAAAGCTGACTCTGTCATGCCGCAGCCACCGAGGACGCCAGCAAGTCACCGCGAGGCGCGGAGGACGGCAGCGTGCCGCCACGAGCCATCAAGGACGCATGTACGTCGTTGTGCGAGAGCCGTCGAGGATGCCGGTGAGTGGTGTTGATTTTACGGCGGCGGGCATGGAACGAGTGACACACAAGGGCAAGGGACGAGAAGATAGGGAGGCCAGGGGTAAAATGTCAAGAAAACGGTACTTGTCGTATCATTGTCACACATCAATCACACAATTAACACTAAAATAGATAATATACCTGAGGATCTAAGGTCTTTATTCATCTCTATCTTTTATGCATAGATAGTCCAAAAGGGTGAAAATCCTTTAGAGACGGTTTAGTCGTTTGTCGATAACTAAGTTTCGTAACACTCCTCTTTAGATAATAGACAACGATACACAAATATCTCATCAAAAACTCCAAAAAAGTACATTACACTTGTAAGTTGTATTATATTTGTTGCCTCACTAAAAACCATCATGTGAGAAAACTTCAGAAAAACTTATCAAGAAAAAGAGTATAACGTTTAATCTTTGAGATCCAATATTCAAGATTTTGGATAAATATAAAGGATTTAAAAATAGTTATGATCTAAGGATTTACTCTTCTTGAACTCTGCAACTCTTTAAACCGTCTCATTCCAATGCCATTCATGCATCTTTAGAAATTGGATGCAGGTAGAGACTTAGTGAATAAATTAGATGAATTTTCACAAGACATTGTTTGCAGGATATTTACCTCACTATTCTTATGGAGTTCACGAGAATAGAAAAATTTAAGAGCAATGTCGACATAACCCATTTGCATTTGTGTAATACAAGAAATATCATCTTTATAAATAATTGAGGGGATATTGACTGTATTAATGTCACAATACTTCTAGATGTGGTTAATCACACGTTTGAGCCAAACACATTCAAATAAGGCTTCATATAGTGCTATAATCTCTAAGTGATTAGTAGAAGTAGCTAGATCTTAGATGACCGCCAAGAGATGGTTACACCAGCACAAAGTAATGTAAATCTATTATGGGATTTTTGCACTATAGAGATTTAACAGATAGTTAGTATATCTTCAGGATTTAGTAATGATCATCAGGATCTATGTATGATCTTCATAATCTTTGCATTGTCGACCAGTTGGATCTAAATTGTTAAGTTGTATAACCTTCAAGGTGAATTTAAGCAGTAATTATTGTATCAATAACTTCTAAGGTTGACTAAGATTTTGAAAATATCAAGTACAATGATTAGTGTTTAGCATATAATCCCTGTCGGTGTATTAGAACCGATCTTACGTAAAGATTATTTGATTCGGGGGGTCTCCTAAAGATGAAATCACGCAGAGTGGTTGACACGGGATGTTTAGACAGGTTCATGCCTTCTCCGGGGAGAATAACAACCCTACTCCTGTGTGTGTATGGTATTGATTGTATTCTCGATGATCAAGCAAGAAGCTAAGACTATTACAGAGAACAGTACTTGTGTTTCTCCTTGACCTGCTCTGTTTCGCCCTCCCTTTCACCCTCTGATTGATGTCTTTATATAGTCGTGAAGAAGTAGCCGTTTTGTCCTGCGGAAGAGGCGCCTTAATTGAGCCAGTAATGGGCGCATGATGGCAGTAATTACCGGCGCATTGGCTTCTTCACGCCGTCTGCGATTATCATTCGAGGTAATGGGTATTTAAGCACTATTACTACCTGAATAGTAGTGCGTATGGACCGCTCGGATTCCTTAATCAATTGGACCCACTCGCTTGTAGGTTTGATTATAAGGTGGTCATGGTTTACTTGGTCGTAGTATGACTTACGACTGGGTATAAGTCGTAGTAGAGCTTACGACGTGCAATAGTCGAGAAGGACTTACGACTAGGTAGTGGTCGAGAAAGACTTACGACCGTGTAGTGGTCGTAGAAGGACTTACGACCATGACATAGTCGTAGTAAGACTTACGACTATGGGGGTGATTGTAGAAGATCTTACAATCACTTGGTAGGTCTCTCCCTTGTAAATATAAGGGGTACTTCTGGGGACTATGTGACATCATATTTACCCATAATAAGAATTATAGATAAAAGATAAAATGAGGATTATTAGATCCTCGTCATCTAGCCCCCCAGCTTTAAGTGAAAGTAACTTACTTGGTGAAGGATTTGCAAATGGACTTACGACTATGAAAATGTCGTAGAATAATGGTCGAAGGAAAAACTCTTCGACATTTGAGTGCTACCTTGACCAGGAATTTGCTTGGTCAAGAAGGTTGCTTACGACTATCAAAAAGTCATAAAAACCCCTACGACTGTAAAGTGGTCATAGTAGAATGATCGGAGAAAAAACCTTTCCGATTGATACTTCCTTCGACCAGAAAGACTTGGTCAAGAAAGTAATTTCGCTTGGAGGTGACAAAAAGAACCTAATTTTCCCGGACATACCGTCTGGGGAATTGCAAACGACTCCCACAGATCTGTTGATGAGACGGTTCCCGAAGCGGTTGCAATCGTGAAGATTGCTTACGACTATAAAAAAGTCGTAAAAACCCCTACGACTATGAAGTGGTCGTAGTAGTGGGATCGGAGAAAAAACCCTTCCGATTGATACTTCTTTCGACCAGAAAGACTTGGTCAAGAAAGTAATTTCGCTTGGGGGTGACAATACGCACCTAATTTTCTCGAACGGACCATCTGGGGAATTGTAAACGACTCTCACAGACCTGTCCGATGAGGCGGTTCCCGAAGCGGTGCAACCAACTCCCATAGACCTATAGATGAGACGGTTTCCGAAGCGGTGGCAATCGTGCGGTTATAAAAACTCACCAGGAGTTAGACTTGGATTTTTACCTTTTCCTCAAATCGCTCCGCTGTTCTTCAAGTTCTTGCTTTCTCCGTCTTCGACTAGGTTTCATCTTCTCCGCTCCAACCCAATCAAAAAACTTCTTGTTTCTGAGCGAAATGGCCAAGAGAGTTTCCGAATGGGAAGAATCGGAGATGGATGCGGCCAAGATCAAAATCTTGGTCGACGCCGGGAAGATTCCAGAGAAGGCTCTGGTGAAGTGGATTCCGGCTATTGGGCAGCACTGGCCGTCTGGGGAAAATGGACAAATCCCCGTCTTCCAAGCGTATTGTGAGTGCGACCTCCGACTGCCTGCTCACCCTTTTCTTACAGTGGTACTCGAGAACTTTGGGGTGGAATTGGTGAACTTAGGTCCTAATTCCATTACCATGTTGAGTGTCTTCGTGTACCTGTGCGAGGCGTACCTAGGGATTCCGGCGGACCTCGAGCTATTCCAATATTATTATGGGATGGCTCGTCAAACCGGAATCGCCGGAAGCTGCGGTCTGAAGCTCCACGACTCGAAGTCGAAGGAGTATATTCAGAGTTTTACCCGGTCTTCATGGTCGGGGTGGAGGAAGAGGTGGTTTCTTTGAAAGTCACCTCAAGACACCTCTCTTTTTGGGAAAAGGCTGAGAAGAAATCTTCATGGGACTCGACTCCTGAAGATATTAGCCGGATTGGCCCCTATATTCAAGCCATCAAGGACTTGAAAGAAGAGGGGCTGACCGGATGGCATGTGGTGAAAGATTTCATCACACGCCGAATTAGTCCCTTGAAGAAACGAGCATCTCCTATGTGGAGATACTCGGGGAGAGGAGACTCAACCAGAGACTACGACGAGGGTAAGTAACTGTCGACTTAGCTCTCGGTTTGGTCCTTCTCAACATTGTCTAATATTCTCATCTGTTTACACAGATCTTTCACAGGCCGAGGTTGACTCTAGAGTCAGACTCATCTCGTGAAAATCTCCGCCACTTCGAGTGGCGGTTCCTCGAATCATTGCGGCTTTGTCCGCAGATGAAAAGATAGAGCGCCTAAAGGTAATCAAAAAGTTGATTCTTTCTTTAGGACTTTATAGTCGTAGAAGATACTTACGACTAATGGTGATCGTAGAATATCTTACGATCAAGAAAGTGTCGTAGAAAAGCTTACGACTTGGCACTGGTCGTAGAAAAACTTACGACTAATTAGTGATTCTTCTTTTTCTGTTTTGCTTTACAGAAAGTAGGCATGGAAAATCGTCAGGACGACGAAGAAGTCGTACTGATGACTATTGGCGCTGGGTTGTCGAAAGACAAAGGCTCGGCTCCTCCCTCTAAGAGACGTCGACTTGTAAAATCTGCCGACAAGGGAGGAGCAAGCTCGAGCTCTGGTCTTTCGACCAGACCCTCTACAAAGCTGCGGGCACGTAGCCATAATCAAGCCGAGGTTGCAGCTATCGGGCCGGGAGGTTGAAGCAATTTGAATCTCTTAAGCGCAAACCTCGCAAGGCTAAGGTACCCTTCTATTATGACAAGGAATCTTTCGCGATTCTTGCCACTCCTAGTTTTGTTAAGCAACTGGAAAGGAGATCTGGAAAGATTTTATGTCTTTTGTGAAGGGCGATCTTGCTCCAACACAACTGCGCAGCTTGAGGTAGTCTTTGCTATCGGAATGGTCGAGGCCGATCTCGGCCATCCAGAGAACCAGAGACGAGCCACGGTTCTGTTCAAACTCTACGACTGCACGTGGTCGTAGCCGGGCCCATTGTTGAACCTCGACCGGGCGTGGTCGTGGAGAAGAAGAAATCCTCCGTTGGGAGGATTGCTCCTAAATTCCTGGTTAAGACCGAGATGCAGAGGTATGTGAAATATACTAAAGTGTAAGAAGAACATTTACCTTTTCCTTTTCACAACTGATTTGATTTTCTTTATTTGATCCTACTCCTTGACCCGGGATGCTTCCGCTGAGGCCCATTGTCACCTCTTCAGTTGCTGGAGAGGTAACAATGGAAGTGGTTGAAGGATCTCCCTTGACCGAGGTGGCTCCCGAAGTGGCTTCTTGTTCTTGAGGTTGTAGCTATATTCTTGAGGTCGTAGCTCGACCATCGAGAGGCGACTCATTCTCGCCGAGGTCGTAGCTACGACCACCGAAAGGGTGGCTATGACCTCTGAAATGGTTGTAGAGACTACAAAGGCAGCTGCAAAAGCCTCTGGTCAAGGTGAGGATGACTCTGTACGCCGTGCCGGAAAGGAGGTCGTGGTAGACATTCCTTCCGGTGTCCAAAGAGCAAGTACAGCTACAGAATCAGAAGATGAAGAATATTTCAACTTCTGTGCTGACTTCTTTGGACCTGCCTCCGTCATAGGGTCTGCTGCTTACCGATCTCGCGACCGAGTCCCCCATCCCAAAGATATTCCAAATGGAGGAGATACCTTCGACAATGAGCGTCTTGAGAAGGTGTGGTGGGATAAAGTCGAGAGGATAGACAAGCTGCAGAACCCTGAACTGGTGTACTCGACCTTCGCTAGGTCGACAATGAATGTGAGTATTTTTGCAGAATACTTATATAAGTGGCTTTCCCTTTCTTCTTACTGTCTTCTTCTTGCAGAAAGCTCTGGAGCAAATTGCCGTTATCGGTGAGTATCATCGACAACTTTTAGAGCTACGACAAGAGAAGGAAGAACTCTGTATACAGGCAGAGAGATGGTAAGTCACTGTTGCTCATAGTCGTTTTCGACTTGACTACTCGTATAGTGTTTACGAGAGTTGTCATGGAAAAACTCATGACAAAGTATTGGTCACAAAGAGCTTACGGCTACTTACGACCAGTAAGTGGTCGTAGAAAGACTTACGACCATGACATAGTCGTAGAAAAACTTACGACTAGGTCGGTGGTCGTAGAAGGACTTGCAACCAATCGGCTGATGTTTATCTTCATTTTTGTCCTCTGTAGGCTAAAAAGCGACACGAAGACCTTAGCTGACTCACTCGATTATGAAAAAGGAGTCGAGAAAGCTAAGGAACAGTATTAGTCCTCTCGGATAGACTCAGAAGCCATCTCTGCATCTAAAAGATTGCGAGGAAAAATAAGCGATAAGTCTTGAACTTAAGGCCTTTTGAATTTGACCTTTACCCATCTCTCATTTCTTTTTCAGAAAAAAAAAAGATGAGATGAGGAAGCTCCGGACCGAAGTTGGAGACAAATCTTTAGTCATTCAGGAGTTTTCCCGCATTACCAAGAATAAGGATCAGGAACTCGAGGGCCTGAAAACTCGATTGACAGGTAAGCAAATCTTTACCTGTTGTCCTTTTCGAGTACTTTCCCTTTTCTTATGTTAATTTCTTGTTCAGAAATTGCTGTAGAGTTGAGAAGTCTCGAGGTGAAATCCAAGAGAAGACCTTGATCTACAATGAGTCCGTCGCATTGCTAAGATGAATCTGAGAGGACATGAGCATGGGAGAAAAAGCATTTGAAACCATTGCTTCCCATGAAGAAGAGGTCAAGAAATTGGATTCTTAACTAGTAGGTAAGAAATGCTTTTACCTACAATTATCTTTGTGTTAGCTTCCTCTAGAAGTTTATTTTTGTTTGACCGGTTTTATTCTTTTCAGAACAAGTGGTCGAAAACAAGAATCTTCGCGAGGCTTCGACCCGTACCCAACAGGAGATGGAGTCGATGAAGACTAGTCTTCAGGGCAACATCACACTCCTGAACAATGTACTTGGTGAGCTACTGTCGGGACCCAAATATGCAAATCTGGACCCTCTGTGTATTCTGCACTAGTCCAGGATCACGCTAGTGCACACAGTATCAACATTGATGAAATATCACATCCATACAACGAATATAAGAATAAACGAGTACATTTAAATAACAAATAACTGTTGGGACCTTACGGTCGAGTTTTACATTTATTAAGCCATGCAAGGCTGACAATAAAGAAATAAACTGCAGTGAAGCGAAATAAACTCGGTGGCTCCCATCAATTTACCACGAACAGCAATCGGCCGGGATCAAGATCCTAACGATCAACCTTCGTAGAATTCTTCTTCAAAAGCAGGCGACGACTCCTCCACTTCTGTTGATTTGTTTAGCAAGAGTGAGTACACACCGTACTCGCAAGTCATACCACAGAATGCATTTATAGATGATGGCTTATTCCAAAGGAATGACTTACGTAGTTATTTTGCGAAAATGCAACATTTGCAATTGAATACAAATAATAGATTGAAAGCATAATTCAAAACAAATAGACAATAATAAGTTAACGATTGATTTCACAAAGGACACACAGTCTAAATCAAGTTCTTTCACACAGCTGAACAAGTTATCTCACACAGCTGACCCTTCCCAATTGTTTTATGAAAAATCTACCCCTCGTGTGAAATTCCCGAGCATGTCCATAACCGAGGACGCGGCTATTCGAATAGATTGGTTTAAACACTCTGCAGAGTTTGTACACTTTACCCACACGATGAAATCAACGGATCGAGTTGATCACAACAAAACCTTTCAGAGACTTCATCTCAAACAATGACACTCTGGTGTGCTTTACTGCCGTCAATTTGTACACCACGACCCTTGGGCGACACACACCATTGGGCGAGGATCACGAACCGTCCGCGATGTGACATATCACACCTCCAGCCCATCACACAGCTTAAATACAACCTGAGTTGTCAATGTCAAGACTCCATAACTTACTAAGTCAGGCCCAGCCCATACTAGGCATGTGGTGTGCATAAGGCCATTCAATAGGCGCACAAAGTTAAGTCCTTAATTGACTAAGGCAAGACTTCCATTTAACCCAAATCACAAAGTTTAATAAGCACACACTCCACCATTCACACAGAATCCACCACTTGCCTCGGTCTAAATCTTTTCCCACCACATTGATTAAGTGCAACACATGCCATCAACGAGTAACGGACACAAGACACACGATTCATCACACGTTTCCATAATCAATTAGTCAAGTTTATAATTGCAACCTCACATGAAATGATGACTCGTGGCATGGCTAAGCGATCTAATCGTATCTAACCAACCCACGTTGGTGCTACAATAATACCAACTAATAATTAATCAACCTAGGGTGACAAAAGATCATGGCATACAATAGACAAGGTGGCATAACAATTTGGATTAATAACTACACCCAAAAGCATTTAAATAAATACTTGAAATAGAATGCAATACATTGAAACAAAGTATTTTGGCTGGTTCAAAATGATCAAAGGTATAACTTGCCTTGGAATAGATCTAGATATTGGTCTTGGTCTTGAGGTGCTCCTTCTTACGCAAAATTCCCGAAGTATCGGCGTCTACTCATGAAGCGAGACAAAAGAAATAAAACAAATAAATAACAGAGGCAAAACAAACTCCAAAAATCAAATAAAATTCACCATTAAATAGATCTTAATTTTATATGAATTTACAAATTTGAATGGGCTCAATCGGAGTTCGGATGCAAAAGATATGGGCTTTGGAAGATTTGAAAATCAATTAAACCCTAATTTGGATTTTCTTGAATTTCCCGAATTATTTTTATAAAGGAAAATCGGATTATTGCGCAATGCTTGCGTTAGCAGAAATTTCGGAAAAGGAATTAAATTTAAATGAAAAGCGACAGTGGGACCCACTATCGACCTCTCGCTCACGGTGGACCCAATCCACCGAGCCGAGGAGTGAGGTGGCGGTGGAGCCACCTTGGCCCGATGTGGCGACCACGCGGTGACATGCAAGCGCGAGAGGTGATGGCGGCCTTTGGCGTGGGTCTGCCGACGACGCATGGCCGAAGCGGCGCTCTGGGGACGAGGGGCTCGCCGGCTATTAGCGCGCAGTCGTGGCCAATGACACAAAATGAGATGATGAGGTGGTGCGAAGGCTGGCGGTGGAGTGGCGAAGGTGCTTGGCGGCAAGGTTTACTGACGGTGGAAGCGAGAGGCAGCGGTGGCGGCGGTGTTTTGTCGGACGAGTCGACAACGGAGGAGGAGGAATCGGCGAGGGCGGGCGAGGCGCACCGAGTAGGCGAGGTTGTTGCGATCCCAAGGCGTCGGTTCTTGCGGCCGAGGAAGCTCTGGGTCGGAGGATTTCACCGGCGACGAGGTTGCGGCGAGTTGGTCCTTGCGGCAATCTGGCATGCGGCCAGTAAGGGTCGGCTTAGGGTTTTGGTGGAGAAGGTCGGCGGAGCTTAGGTCTGAGGCTCGGCTTTAAATAGGCGGGTCGAGGCGAATCCGCGGCCCAGCGGCGGCGGTTGCGGGACGTCGCGGAGCTCGGACTCGAGTCTGGGTTGAAGCGATCTTGTGCGCGTGGCGGGCCCACGATCAGCGACAGAGAGAGGAGGCGCCTTGGCGGCGAAAGCTGGCGTTGATTTCAATCCAGTGGTGAGAGAGCGGCGGCGGGCCTTGGCCTTGGCGCGTCGATCGCTGCGAAGGGACCTGCGGAGATCCAGCGAGGCAAAGCGGGCGAACGCGGTAGCGGTGTGATTGCGATCAACGGTACAGGAGTGAGTGAAATTTGGAATAGTGTTGGGCTCGGCCCGACCTTTATTCGAAGGAATTTAAAATAGATTTTCTTTTAATAAATCCAGAAAATACAAATGGCTAATAGAAAATAGCAAATGACTTTGGAAAAATTCCAGAAAATTATATAAAATATATCCAAGCATATAGAATCTAAATAAAATAATTTTGACAATTGTTGATATTGGGATTAAGCACATTAAATCAATTTGTTCTAAAAGTCAATTTAAGCTTTTTAATTTAATATTCAAATAATCCAAATGGTAAATTCTCTTGCTACCAATATTTAAAAGATTTTAAAACTACGAAATTTTGGGATATTACAGCTACATTCGAGGAAAAACTCCTCGAGAAGATCATGAAGTTTGCTCACATAAATACCATTGGGGAACAAGTCGGAAACTTGCAAGAAATGGTGACCACTCTGAAGGCTAATCAAGCGAATCAATAAGGAAGCGATCGAAGCTGCGATGAGTTACGCTTTGGCGAAACTTAAAGCTCAAGACCCCGCCTTAATGTGCAACCAATTGAAGCCGACTTATTATCACGAATCGAGGCAAGTCGTCGATTGAGGAAATCTGATCGATTGGCAAAAGGTGGCGGAGGAAATGCACTAGGCACTCCCCTTGAGTAATCTTGTAACTACTTTGTAAAGCGAGCGGTTTACGTTGGCGAGTAATATATGATCCATCTTGTTTCTGCAAATCATCTTGTTGAGTAGTTAGTAACTCAAAAGATGATAAGCGAATGAAAGACTAAAATTGAAGTTAAATTAATAACTTTATCCTAGGCCATCTTGTTTCCTACAAATCATCTTGTCGAGTAATTAGTAACTCAAAAGATAATAAGCGAATGAAAGACTAAGAATTGAAGTCAAATTAATAACTTTATCCTAGCCCCAGCTATTTGCTTAGTTTGTTTGGACAATCTAAGTAAATAGTGTGTTAAATGGGGTTTACGAAAACAAAGAGAGGTTTATTTAACTTATAGTCTTTGTTATGGTTGTCAAGCCTTTGTCGAAAGAGTAGAAACGACTCGACACTAGGAAGTTCCTTCTAGTGGGCGGGACCACGTCGAGAGAGGAAAGGCTTCGACTAGGTGATGTTACCATCTCCGATTGGTTTAATAAAACCAAAAATAGCAACTTGAGTTAAACAAGCGTCTTAGAGGACTTTAATAATTAGTTCGCCCTTTTTGGTGGACTCGATAAGTCTTTTCCGATAGCAAAGTAGGAGAGCGAGCGGCGCTAGGAAGTTCCTTCTAGTGGGCGGGACCACGTGCGAGAGAGGAAAGACTTGACTAGGTGTGTCTCTTCCTTCGACCGATTAAAGCGAATCGAGTACACCAAGGTGGTCGAATAAATATAAGAAAGTGCACTCTACTTAGAATATTTTTGAAATTACCAAAAATAAACTAAGATGGGAAGAGTTGTCTTTAAGAATATTTGACTAGATATAACCCGAGCTTTACGTGTTGGCAAAGAAAGTGAGTAGCGAGTTGATGCTAGGAAGTTCCTTCTAGTGGGTTTGGACCACATGCGAGAGGAAAGACTTCGACTAGATGATGTTACTTTCCTTTCGACCGAGTGTAGAAAAAGCGGGTGTTTTTGGATCATAGTCAAAAGATTATAAAGCACTACTCGAAAAATAAGGCAAAAGTGGTAGAAGGAACACGGATCTTTATTGCTGAGAGGTTGGTCACACATAAATTTGCGTGGCGGGTCGATGTTCCAAGAATTTGAGAGAACACCCATCTTCCATTGCTAGTCGTCAGGACCACGGCCGAGTGACTTCGACCAGCGTGTAAGGACCTTCCCACTTGGGAGAAAGTTTATTCGATTAGACTTGGATTGATGAGCCTCAATACCAAGTCACCTACAAGAAGGTGCGGTGGACCTTCGATCGTAGTATCTGCGTAGGGCTTGTTGGTAGACTGCGAGCGGATTAGAGCCATGTTTCTCCTTTCTTGAGTAGGTTAATGTCATCCGCTCGAAGTTGTTCCTGGTCGAGTTGTTGAAGGTTTCAACTCGTGTCGACCATAATTTTAGCTCGGAGGAAGCATGGCTTGACTCAGAACACTAAAAAATGGTGTTTCTCCTGTCGCTCGACTAGTGGTCGTGCTGAGCCTTATAATACATAAGGTAATTCTTGTACCCAAGCCCCGAGCGCTTAACAAGGTGGTCGAAGACTCGGTTTTAATTCCTCGCATTATTTGGCGTTTGCGTTCGTATCCCGTTGCTTTGGGGATGTGCAGAAGCATAGCATAACTTGGTACCCAACTCGTCATAAAATTCACGAAATTTTGCACTTGCGAATATTACCATTGTCCGTAATTATCAGACTCGGAACTCCAAATTGGCTAATTCGCATCTCATCATGAACCTTTTTCTTTGCTTCGCTGTTATCGATTCTGAGTTCGGCTTGATCCATTTTGTGAGCGTGTCAATGGCCACAAAAGGAATTGAAACCTCACAGTGCTTTGGGAAACGGTCCTAGGATATCAAGACCCAGTGTCGCAAAAGGCGAGAAAGAGGTATTATGCATGTAATGCTTGAGTGGTTGGTGTATCTGTCTACCATGAAAGCGGCATTGGACACATTTTAACCACCTCTTTGGCATCGTCTGGTGTAGGCGGTAGAAACCTTGTCGAAGGCTTTGCAGACCAATGTTACAGCAGGAAGCATCGTCCCACAGATGCCACTGTGTATATCATGAAGGAGTGTTATTCGCCGTTTTGCGGAATGCATCGTGTGGATTTCACGGGGATATGCTCCAGATCTTAGGATGATGTGACAATTGGCAATGGCGTTTACGGTTTGTCGTTTCACGCGTTTTCGACAAAGTTCTGAGCTTCTTGCTCGAGGCGGTCCGACCGGTCCTTACAGCAGCGGTCCGACCGGTCCCATATCGGTCGGGACCGACCATCAGGGCGATCGGACAGCGATGACCAAAGTGTTCAAATCAGTGGGCCAAAAATAGGTGTTGTAGACAAGTAAGGGGATCCCAATGCACTTGGTCTCATGATTTTTGGAGCCTCGGTGAAAAGTTCTATTGGTTTAAAGTTTCCGAAGGTTTGGATTTTGGGAGCTTGAATTTGGCTAAGTCTAAAGGCGGTCCGGCCGGCTCACGAGGCCGGTCCGGCCGCCATGAAGCGATCGGCCAAGCTCACTGGGCGGTCGGGCCGGTAACTACTGAGCGTCGGCCAACCGTGGCGATGTTGTTTTGTTAGATCAAAGTCATTGGTTTCATGGCATATGATTTGCATGATACATGTTTTGACTAACATGGGTCAAGTTGTGAAGAACTTGTTCCCGAATCGTGTTTGCTTGTCTATGGTTGTGCGAGGTTGCTTGGTGGTCAACGGCGGTCAGCGGCGAGGAAGATCGGGACTAGACTTGGAGAGTTGAGGTCGAGCGATTGGCGATGCGGGTGAGTCAACGACTCAAGCGTGACACAAGATGGACAAGGGTGACCTATTGGCAAATCCATGGCGCATGGTGAGCGGTTTAGGTCAAAAGGTTAAAGGCGGCGCTTTGCGAAGCGTGCGTGTGTGACCCGTTTGTTAGTGGGCCTTAACGGGAGCCCAATGGAGTCAAACCCTAGGAGTCTAGGCCTCCACTATAAATAGGGGGAGGTGGTGGCTGCACCACTAAGCTCTCTCTCTCTCTCGCCTTTTGATGTTTCAAAACCCTAATTGTCTTTAGGGGAGTTGAGGTGGAGGCTAGGGCTCTTGATGGTTTGTGGTGAATTTCGTGATCCTTGATTGTTTACTGATCCATGATGGTGTGGATGTAATCCAGCTTCAATCACGAAATCAATCTATGCAAGGTTTGCTTGAGATAAGTCTCTTTTCGTTCTTGCTTTCAATTTGGTGATTTTAGGGCTTTCTTTGATCCACGAGTTTGTGATTGATTCTTTCACGTGAATTAGCTTGCTGTGATATGTGTGAATCTATCTAGCATCATCTTGATCATCAATCTCTCACGAATAAGCTTTAGGATCAAGTTTTCGTTCTTGCGGTTTTAGACCTTACATTAATCAATTGACAATTGCTCAAGATCGTTCCAAGAATTATCATAATATTCGATTGGAATAGGTCCTCAATAGCATATAGAAGGTGTGTGCAAAGTTTCATAAAGATTGGAGTTGAGAATCAAAAGTTTCACCTAATTGCAACTTCGTCATCGGTGATTTTCTTGTTGTAGATCGGTTACGAGTCGGCGGTCGGACCGCCCGTCATCACCAGTCGGACCGATTTTGGAAGCGATCCGACCTTGACTGTAGCCGGTCGAGACCGCCCGACAATCGGTCCGACCGGTTGAGTATAACGGTCGAGACCGCTTTGTCTTTGTGAGTCTTGGTAATCTTAGTTGATTTTGTTATATTGCTTAGGGGTTTAATTGGATTCAATACTAGTCTTCCATTTGTCTTTGGTATATTGATCTTCATAGCTTCCTAATAGCTCTGGAGTTAATTTGTATTGAGTTCATAATTTGTGAAAAAGTGGCGTGCTCCTATTCACCCCCTCTAGTCGCCTTTACGGTCCAACAAGTGGTATCGAGCCCTGTAGTTCAATCTTGATCTTAACAGGTCCTTGAACTTTAGCGATGGATAGATTCACTACAAAACGCATATGTTCAATGGACAAGACTATGCCTATTGGAAGAATCGTATCACGAGTATTCCTTGAGAGTGAGGACAAGCTTTGTGGGGCGTTGTTCGATCCGCTCATTATTCTGAAGTTGAAACTCACCTTACGTGGTTCTTTTGGCTAACAACAACAAGGCCAAGAATCTTTTATATGGTGCGCTTGGTAGACAAGAATATGATAGGATTTGCAATTTTGCATTGCATACGAGATTTGGAACACTCTCGAAACATATCATGAGGTTCGTCTCAAATTAAGAAAGTCGCCAAACAATCTATAAGCGTGATTATAACAAATTTGAGATGCGTCTGGAGAGAGCATCGATGACATTTTCAATCGTTTTAATAAAGTGGTTAATCAAATGAAAATTTGTTGATATTGAATATTCTCAATCGAAAATGCCACCCACCTCTTGGTGCAATCAACACCAAGGAGTGGGAGATGAAGGCTCTTGCTATAGAAGAATGTTGATCTTTCAAGTCTTACTTTAGAATTGCTTTATAGTAAACTCAAGACTCATGAAATTAAAAGAGTTGATCATCCCAAGAAAGATAATTTAGCTTTGGTAGCAGATCCTCACAAAAGGCTTTTGATGACTCTTTTGAATCTTCTTACGGATTTTCATTTGCTTGCTTATCTGCGATTTAGGAGGAGCTTGAAAATATTCTGAGGCAGAGTTAGCCCTTTTAGCTAAAAAATTCACGGGCTTACAACAATGTGAGAAATAAAAAGAAGGTGGTCTGTTACTTGCTATGAGTGTGGAGAGCTTTACCACATCAGGACCAATTGCCCCAAGCTAAAAGGTAAGGGTAAGCACGGGGAGGAGAAGGCGACTTGGAAGAAGCCTCATGAGAACAACTCAGGTATGATCTTTGTCAAGCTCATAAAGGCCGCTCACGGGTCCTTGCGCTTTTGAGAGCAATCCATTAGTGATGTGGACTCGGGAGCGAAGAGGAAAAGAAAGGAAAGGCCAAGGACTTTCTTGGCATGTGCTTCATGGTGACACAAGCGACATTGATAATGATGAGGTATCTTTTTCTTATGATGAGCTTTACGCTAAATAAAATTCTATAGTTGAGCAAGTGCTTAGTCAAGATGAAGCGCTAGAATTTGTCATGACTAAAAATAAGAAACTAGAGTCAAAATTGGTAGCTGAAACTAGAACTTGCAAATGTTAAGACTCTTGAACTGATGAATGTTTATCTTGTCATGCTATGCATTGAAATTACCAATTTACAATCTGCTCATAATATTGCTTTACAACAACTTGAAAATGCTAGAACCAGAGCTAATTGAAATTAAATCTGCTCCTTGTGAAAAATGCTTAGAGTCTAGCAAGTTGATTGCTTGATGTGATTGATTCTAGCCCTTGCACTTCATGCTTAGAAAAGAGCGTGAAATCAAAGATATCTTAGAAAGTCGCTAGAGTCAAATATGCTAAGCTTAAGGACAATATTGAAAATAATACTTGTGCTTCATGTTCCGCTCTTAAGCTTGAAATTACTTTGTATAAGGAGAAATCAATGGATAAAACTTGTGATGCTTGTGTTAACTTGAGAAAGAAAATGCTTACCTTCATGATACATTAGAAATTTTCTAAAGGTAAGAAACAATTAAACATGATTCTTGACAAGTCTAAAACTCCTTATAAGAAGCAAGGTTTAGGATTCAATTCTTTTCAAGACAATTCAAACCCAAAAGTCATTCAAGTCTTGGAAAAGGTTTAATTGAATTCAAAACCCAACTTTGCAAAAACATCTTTTAAATCTGCGAGTTTTGCCCAACCTTGTATTAACTCAAATGGTGCTTCTTCTAGTGGTACCAAGTACCATTGCACTTATTGTAAGAAAGGTGGCCATTTGATTGAATTCTGTTGGCGTAGGTTGAAAAATGATAGAAACAATCTTGATAGAATTTCATTCAAGCAACCTAGAGCTATTATGAGACATGGTAACACTAAAAGGAATAAACAAGGATTAGGATTTTCTCACATGCTAATCATTATGTTTCTACATATTCTAATTCTCATGTTCTTGATTGCAGATCGACCGATCATTGGTGATCACCGGTCGACCGATTGATCGCCGATCCGATTGCTTGACTACGCCGGTCGACCTAGCCTGACGATTTAATTCCCATGTTAGCAAACATTGCTCATAGAATTTTAGATGAAATCAAGGATAACATACGCTTTGCATACTACTCGCAGACGTGTGTCTCGATCTTGGGTTCCCAAGTCTTGTTTAACTAACTTGATGTCGAGACACATCGTTCTTCCCCTTGATTTTTCGAGGATTGCCGCGGAAAGAGGAAGGACACGTGCTTTGTCAACTCCATTTATTCACGTCATATTGGGAGACTCAAGATGGTTCACCTCCTTCACGCGGTCGACGGGTTTCAAGCATCTCGAGAACTTCCCATAGCCAGCCGTTAAGCTCTTATTCAGTGCTTACACTCTACTCTCTTTGTATGGCATTTGATATTCTGTTCTTTATCCTTGTCCATTCGGGTTTTCTTATCCTAATTGTGCGGGTGTCGGCTAGATAGGAAGAGTACCTCGGTAGCTTGTCACCCACTAGATTCTTCTCTTGTATCTTGTTTTTATCCTCACCAAATCTTTAGACCCAACTAGGTTTGCCACCTTGAGAAGCGAGTTAGGGTTATTTATCATATGGGTTGGTTTGAGGGGAGTTTGATCTTTCGATCTTTCCTTGTTCTTTTGATCTTTTATTGTTCTTTTTACGAACTTAGTGATCTTTTGAACTCTTTAGGTTTTAGGCTTTTTAATTGCATCTCATTGTGTCATATTGCATTCATATAGAAACTCCATCAAGTGGTTACAACAAATGGTATGAAAAATCCAAAAGATGCATTGTAATATAAGATTTTACTTATCTTTTAAAGTTGATGAAGCTTTGCCTATTACCCTTTAGAGCTTTTGTATTTCAATTCTTGCTCAATGTCATGTCTAGTTCTTTGACTTGCTAGAATTATCATGCTTTTACATGTGTAGCTAAGTCTTTGCTATATGAGCTAGAACCTTTTAAACAACTCAAACTAAAAAATTGCAATTTGTGGATGTTTTAGCGAGTTGCGTAATTAGTGCTCCTCTTGTGACATTGGCCTGTCAGAGAATTGCTTTGTTAGCTCTTTGATCTAAAATTGACCATTACTTGAGCTTTTGTGTTCTTGAGATTCTAAAAGTACTCATGTGAAAAATGAAAATCAAGATTGTCTTATGCTTAAATTGTGCCAAACTATTCTTACGAGGCCCTTGTCAAATGACATGAACTTGGAGATAGTTTGATGATCGAGACGATCTCATGGGGATTGCTTGTCGAAATGACATGAACCTCAAGATTTGTCGCCCGGTAGAAGCTTAGAAAGAGTTTGTGGATGGCTCCTAGTCCGGGATCTTCTTTACTAAGATATACCTTTGATCAACTTTTAGTGAAGCTTAGGATGAGTTTGTGGATGGCTCCTAGTCCAGGATCTTGTCACTAAGTTAGATCATTAGTCAACTTCAATATTCAATGCAAATGAGAAAAATGTTGACAATTGGCGTTTACAAAATATTGAGCAAAATGATTCAATCTGGGACTTGATTGACTCTTAATGTGGTCTTTGTTAGATTTTTTATCTCACTTTGACATTTTGACATGGCCAATTTCACTTTAGGATCCCTGTTGATGAACTTGCTGAATTTGAAGCGTTGCTTAAATTGATCAAATCTACTGCTTTACTTTTGAGCCTTTGTGCTTAGCTTTGATATATATGTCTTACCATGATCTTGCTAGCTATTTGTCGGGCTTGATATCTTTGTTTGTGCAATATTAGAGATACTAGCTTGTTCTTTTGGGTAATCTCCAAAGCTTCTTGTAATCAAAAATTGAAAAATACAAAAATGAAGCCACTCCATTGCACTTCATGCATACTCCTGTTTATGCTTCTTTTATTTCTGCTTCTTTCTTTATCATCTATTGGTTATCTCTGGATGAGAGGAAGGCGTGATTCCTTGATGAATCCATTGTCAAAGGGGGAGAAGATGTGTTAATTAATGAGAAGATATTTCTTTGGGAGAAGATGTGTTATATTTCTTTGCTATATTTATTTGGAGAAGATGTGTTAATGAGAAGATATTTCTTTGTTGGGGGAGAAGATTAAACAAAGGGAATGGCGAAAAGTTAAAAGTTTTTGAAAATCGAGGATCATAGTGAGGGGGAGTTCTTGAGTTGCATTCTTATTGTTTTATTGAATATTCTGAACTTGAATTGCATTCTTTTATCCTCACAATGATCATAGGTCAATTGAACAATTGTTCTTTCATATGGACCTCATGTGAGAATTTTGACCCTTTTAAAATCAAAGTTTTATGCTTTCTTTTGCCTTGTCTCACATGCCTATACTATTACGATGCCGGCTTGGTCATGTTCATTGCTTTTTCTTGCTTATGGACCAAGTTGTGCCTTTGTCAGCTGCGAGTAAACTTCGTTTTCAAACCTCTTACTTACATTTTACGGATAATTGTCAATGTGTTCATCAAGGGAGATTGTGGATTTAATGGGGATATGCTCGGATCTTAGGATGATGTGACAATTGGCAATGGCGTTTACGGTTTGTCGTTTCACGCGTTTTCGACAAAGTTCTGAGCTTCTTGCTCGGCGGTCCGACCGGGTCCTTACCGGCGATCCGATCCGGTCCCATATCGGTCGGACCAAGCCATCCGGTGATCGGACCGGCGATGACCAAAAGTGTTCAAATCGAGCCGGGCCAAAAATAGGTGTTGTAGACAAGTAAGGGGATCCCAATGCACTTGGTCTCATGATTTTGGAGCCTCGATGAAAAGTTCTATTGGTTTAAAGTTTCGAGAAGGTTTGGATTTTGGGAGCTTGAATTTCGGCTAAGTCTAAAGGGCGGTCCGGCCGCTCACGAGGAGCGGTCCGGCCGGCCATGGAAGTGATCGGCCGCTCACACGGGCGGTCGGACCGTGAACTCCTGAGCGTCGGCCAACCGTGGCGATGTTGTTTTGTTAGATCAAAGTCATTGGTTTCATGGCATATGATTTGCATGATACATGTTTTGACTAACATGGGTCAAGTTGTGAAGAACTTGTTCCCGAATCGTGTTTGCTTGTCTATGGTTGTGCGAGTTGCTTGGTGGTCAACGACGGTCAGCGGCGAGGAAGATCGGGACTAGACTTGGAGAGTTGAGGTCGAGCGATTGGCGATGCGGGTGAGTCAACGACTCAAGCGTGACACAAGATGGACAAGGGTGACCTATTGGCAAATCCATGGCGCATGGTGAAGCGGTTTAGGTCAAAGGTTAAAGACGCGGCTTTGCGAGCGTGCGTGTGTGACCCGTTTGTTAGTGGGCCTTAGGGAGCCCAATGGAGTCAAACCCTAGGAGTCTAGGCCTCCACTATAAATAGGGGGAGGTGGTGTTTGCACCACTAAGCTCTCTCTCTCTCGCCTTTTGATGTTTCAAAACCCTAATTGTCTTTAGGGAGTTGAGGTGGAGAGGCCATCTCAATAGGAGGTGTCTCGGTTCTTCGACCGAGACGGCTTTTTGGTAGTTGCTCTAAGAAAACTCCTTTTAGGTATATTGATCTGATCGGAAGAAGCCATCAGAGCAAGTTGGTTCTTCGAGGAAATTATCCTTTCGAGGATGAATTGTACCTCGAAACCTAAAAATGCTTTTCTAGCTTACGTGCTTGATAAGTACCGAGCCATTGTCGAGCTAGAGCACCGGTACTCTTTCCGATTTGATTCACGACTAGTTGAGAGTCTCCTCTCACGAGTAGTCGACGAATCGAGAGTGCTTCGCGCACTCGTATGCCGACTAGCAAACCTTAGTACTCGCCACATTGTTAGTGGCACGAAAGTTTAATTGTATGGCATACTTTAAGGTTTCTCCGTAGGAGATACGGGACCACCCGACCCAGAGCCACTTAAAGTAAGTGACCCGTCAAAGTACATCATCCATGGTGGGAATCGTCTTTGGGATCTGAGCGAGTTCGAGATTTGTCCATTCGGCGACAAAGTCCGCCAAGATCCGGGATTTTATGGCCGTTCGGGACACGAATGGAGGTCGAACTCCCAAGTTCGATGACCATTTTGCCATGCGTCCCATTGTTTCCTTATTATGGAGGATCGCTCCCAAAGGAAACTCGAGACGCAGACACTATTTTGTGCGCTGAAAATAATGCCGCAGCTTCATCGAAGACATGAGGAGGGCATATAGAAGTTTTGGACTGAGGGTAACGCTCCTTAGGCGTGTAAAACTTCCGACGTAGTAAACCGGTCGTTATGCGCTTTGGCGTTCTACGACCAATCTCGCGCTTGTTTGCTGTGGCGTGGCAGCTATGTAAATTAAGAGCGTCTCTTCTGGCTTTGGAGAAACCAGAACAGGAGCACTCGAAAGGTACCTCTTGACATCCTCGAAGGCAGTGTTTGCCTCGTTCGACCACTCAAAACCTTCATGTCTCCTGAGAAGTTTAAAGAAAAGTAGTCCTTTTTCTCCTAGTCGTGCGATGAAACGACTTAAAGCCGCCATGCACCCAGTGAGCTTCTGGACTTCCTTTTTTGTGGTCGGAGGACACATCTGGAGGATGGCCTTTATTTTCTCAGGATTTGCTTCGATTCCTCGTTCAGATACTAGGAATCCAAGCAATTTTCCTGAGAAAATTCGAAACACACACTTCTCGGAATTAAGTTTTAAGTGGTGCTTTCTGAGGTTGTCGAATGTTTCTTGCAGGTCAGTGATATGATTAAATTTCTTAATGCTTTTTACGACTAGATCATCAACATAGGCTTCCAGATTCTGGCCTAATTGAGATGAAAAAGTCGATTGCATTAAGCGTTGAAAAGAAGCACCGGCATTTTTTAGACCAAATGGCATTTTGACATAGCAAAAGGTACCAAATGGTGTAATGAATGCGGTCTTTTCTTCATCGTTTAGACACATATTGATCTGGTGATATCCAGAATATGCATCTAAAAACTTAATATTTCACAACTGCGGTAGAATCAACCAACCGATCGTCTGAGGTAAAGGAAAATCATCTTTTGGACAAGCTTTATTAAGATCGGTAAAGTCTCGCACATCGCCATTTGCCGTTTGACTTTTGACCATTACAGGTTAGCCAACCACTGGGCGGTTGACTTCTCTTATAAAGCCCGCTTTAAGTAGCTTATCAATTCGATTTTATAGCATCTCGTCGATCGGGGCAAATCTCGTAATTTTTGTTTTACGGTACTTTATCGGTAGTAAAGCTAGCATGTGCTCGATCACCTCCCGGGACTCGGGCATGTCGGATGCTTGCCACGCGAAGACATCTGCGTTAGCTCGGAGGAAGGCGATGAGGCGTCTTCCTATTTGGGGTTGGAAGTCTCCCCAATGCGAGCAGTCTTGAGGGTTTCTCTGCGTCGGAGGAACCTCTTTGACTTGGTCATTCGGCTTTGGTGCGACTTTGAAGCCCGACTTGCTAGTCGGTCGACTTTCATCTCGAGTTGGTATTTGGCCAACCATCTCGAGGATCGACGGTCAGATTATCGCCATCTTTTATCACAATGAATTGTGATCACTCCTTTGGGACTGGCATCTTAAGACATTGATACTCATAATGAGTAGCCATTAAGAATTTTGCCAAAGTTGGTCGTCCGAGTATGGCGTTATATGCGTGATCGAAATCGACCACATCAAAGGAAACTTTCTCGATCCCCGAAATTATTTGGTGAGCCAAATGTTAAAGGAAGAGAAACTTGGCCAATGGGTGCAGCGAAGACCCCATGCGATTCCATGAAAAGAGTATCGTCATCGGTCTTACCTTTGTCTGGGTACTTGCATTTCGTCTGGGCATTAGTAAATAGTATATTCAAGGAATCGCCACCATCAACTAACACTCGATTGACCCGACAGTTGTTGATGGTGGGTTCGACCACAATCGGATATCGACCTGATCGATTCGAAGTGATCGGACAATCACCCTTCTCGAAAGAAATGGTAATTTCCGACCACTTCGGTAAGTTATTGACAAGAGGAGCATCTATAGAGTTTACCTCTCGTCCGTGACTTTGAGTTGTCGTTTAGACTCGTATGTCGATGATCCTCCGTAGATATGCTTTACGGTATGTTGTGGATCTTGGAACGGCATCTCTTCATCATCCTCCGATGACTTTTGGCCACTCGTATTCCCTACTTGCTCGAGAGTGGGGAGTGACCCTTTGCCGTTGTAGTAGTCCTCGAGCTTTCTTTGGAAAACTCGGCAGTTGCGGAGGTCATATCCTTCCTTTTTATGAAAAGGACACCACCTTGGTTTGTCGTTCCTACGATCAGGGCGCTTACCTTTGCCTTGATCAGGGTACGACTTGGTGGTTCGGGGCACTTTATCTTTCACGGCCAAGACCTCCTTGAAACCACTGGTTTGTGGTTTTTGATTTTTTATTTTCTTCTTGGACTTCTTTGCTTTCTTATCCTTACCAACTTCACCTGGCTCTCGAGGAGTGTACGTTTCTCGATCAATAGTGTTGTTCCACTCGACGACCTCGAAGCGATCGCATATCGATCGGCCATCTCGAAGAGCTCTAAGAAAGATGTTGGGAGGATTCAAAGCAATATCCTCTGTTATCCTTCTACTACGGACTCCTTGCTTAAAAGCCCTGATCACAGATAAGTCAGAAATTTTCGGAATTGAGTTACGAACCTGACTAAAGCGTTTGATGAATTGACGCAGAGTCTCGTTGTTGTTCTGTTTTATCCGGTGCAAGTCGTCTTCCTTCCCAGGGCGATTGTATGTGCCTTGAAATTCACCTGTAGAAGATCGCAGAGGTGTTGCCAAGAGTAGATCGACTCGAGTGGTTGGTTTAATAACCACGATCGAGCGGATCCTTCAAGCACAGTCGGACGGTAATTCGTCATTACATGCTCTCCTCCTCCTGCTACTCGAACAGCTGTTGTATAGATATGAAGAAATTCAATGGGATTTTGAGATCCATCAAACTTCTCCATGTTCCTTTGGTCGAAAATGAGGTGGCGTGAATCGCTTTCGAAGGTCGGCGAAAATGCGGCATCCGTAATTACTTCTTGACGCCTTCTTTGCGGGAA
Source organism: Hsuehochloa calcarea (assembly GCA_036346395.1). NCBI lineage: Eukaryota > Viridiplantae > Streptophyta > Magnoliopsida > Poales > Poaceae > Hsuehochloa > Hsuehochloa calcarea. The sequence continues at coordinate 21,296,865 of CM070611.1, read as the reverse complement.
AGAAGGGTTAATGTCACCGGTGATCGTATCTGACGATACCCGACAACAGTGACTTTGTCACGTAGTAGGCTTGACTCTCACGAGGAATACTCCTCGTACTCCATCCGTTGTGGATTTCTTTGTCGAAGTGGTGAATGATCACCTCTCCGAGGGGTTTCTTGATCATCAGCCAATCAAAATGTATTTCTCCGAGTAGGGGATCGATGCGGCTTATGACCATGTCGATTTTTACGTGGTGAAATATTTGATTGACTGGTAGCTGAGGAAGTCGCATTGCTACGACTACCTGAATGATGTCGACGAGGTACTTTCAGTCTTGTCATCACGGTTCAAGCCTTTGTGCAATCTCTTGACAAAAGAGATCGTACCACGCGTTCGAGCAAGCTCTTGATTGGGATTTTCGAGCAAGTCGTTGATGTCCTGGAGTTCTTGTACCTCCTTCGACTGATGTTGAATGCGCCCTGGTAGATTCTTCTGGGCTGCAATCTTCTTCCGTCGGATGGCCTCAAAATTCTCCTCATCAGATCCTTGATGCCTTCTCAATGGAGTGCGAGAATGTCGAGGATTTCCTCGCTCATCAGTGTTGGTTACGTCTGTCACGGTGGTGCCCTTGCCATTACCACGAGGGGCGCAGTGTGATCTTCGGGAGTGTTCCTATCTCGGCCTCCATGAGGTGACCACGATTTGAGGAAGGACGAAGACCTCCCGTTGATGATTCTCACTTGCGCTCGAGGCCTCCCCGCTTGAGGAGTGCTCGAGAGACACCATCTGGCGACTTGGAGCAATCCCCTCCAGGTAGGGGAACTCTGGGTTATAACTGTCTCCGTCCGCAAATGAGATCTGCGGAGAGACGGTCGAATTTGCAGGAAAAGCATGCTTGATCCCACCCTCTCTGGAGTTACCCTGAGAGAGAGGATCACCAGATGTTGGTGGAGTCCTGGAATGGTGGCTCTCAGAACTTGTCTCACCAGGTCGGACCGCCTGAGGGGGACTTGGACACTTGGAGGAAAAACTCTCGTCGTGTCGTGAGTCCTCCTGGGTGCGGTTCTGGTCAGATTGACCCTTGTCCTTTGAGGGAATTGGCTCCTCTGTTGGACGTATCGTTGTGGGGGATAAGGATCCCTCCTCAACTCCATTGATGGGATGGTTTCCTGGAGAATGATCTCCGGAGGCAACATCACCATCAGCGGATGCATCACTCGGCTCGTAGTCGGCACCGCATCCATGTCGACGTTTGCGTGTCGCCAAGTCAAACCAGTTCTCCTCGTTCCATTCTCACGCCATGATTGCATGAGATTGGAAAAAGAGAGTATGTTGACAAGAGATTACCGGAAGATCCCCACGGTCGGCGCCAACTGTCGGTGTATTAGAACCGATCTTACGTAAAGATTATTTGATTCGGGGGGTCTCCTAAAGATGAAATCACGCAGAGTGGTTGACACGGGATGTTTAGACAGGTTCAGGCCTTCTCCTGGGAGAATAACAACCCTACTCCTGTGTGTGTATGGTATTGACTGTATTCTCGATGATCAAGCAAGAAGCTAAGACTATTACAGAGAACAGTACTTGTGTTTCTCCTTGACCCGCTCTGTTTCGCCCTTTGACTCGCCCTCCCCTTTCACCCTCGATTGATGTCTTTATATAGTCGTGAAGAAGTAGCCGTTTTGTCTGCGGAAGAGGCGCCTTAATTGAGCGATAATGGGCGATGATGGCGATAATTACCGCGCATTGGCTTCTTCACGCCGTCCCGCGATTATCATTCGTGAGGTAATGGGGTATTTAAGCACTATTACTACCCGTAATAGTAGTGCGATGGACCGTTCAGTTCCTTAATCAATTGGACCCACTCGCTTGTAGGTTTGATTATAAGGTGGTCGTGATTTACTTGGTCGTAGTATGACTTACGACTGGGTATAAGTCGTAGTAGAGCTTACGACTGTGCAATAGTCGTAGAAGGACTTACGACTAGGTAGTGGTCGTAGAAAGACTTACGACCAGATAGTGGTCGTAGAAGGACTTACGACCATGACATAGTCGTAGTAAGACTTACGACTATGGGGTGATCGTAGAAGATCTTACAATCACTTGGTAGGTCTCTCCCTTGTAAATATAAGGGGTACTTCTGGGGACTATGTGACATCATATTTACCCATAATAAGAATTATAGATAAAAGATAAAATGATGATTATTAGATCCTCGTCACTCCCCATGAAGGCAACTTCTGTTGAAGTCTTATTTCTCTAATGTCTTTCATACATATTTTTTGAAAATGAATATAGGCAAGGATATGCTAATAAAATCTACTGGATTATCATAGTTCTTAGTTTTACATACAAATATCATATTACTCATGTAGAGATTTTTGGATAAATATTATTCGGGAGTAACATACTTAACTTATCAAATACCACTATTTGGTTGTGCAACACAAGTAGATTATCCTTACAGAGGATATGGGGTAATATTAGTTGCAAAGTCGTATGCCTTTTGGATACGATTTATCAAAACATTTTAAGGTCGTAATATTTTGTAACTATCTCTTGGTGGTTAAAATTACAACCAATAGTCTGTTCTGCAGAACTATAACGTATAATTGTACCACTCTAGATTAAAATATAACCAGTCTTAGTGTTGGTATTTAGGGGATTAATTGCTAATATCACCAATGTATGTTGTACCTTCATGGTACTATAGGAAACCACCATTCCATTAATTTCTTGTGGAAGATGCACTTTATGGGTGCTTATTTAGCGCACTTCTGATCTTTAGGTTCCTCGTTACATTCTTTCAGGTTTTGATGGGTCTTTGTTCACTTCTAGGGATCATATGATCATTGGCGTGATTAAGAGATCGACTAGTAAGATAAGTTTCCTTCAGTGAGATGCTTTCTCTTCCCAGAGATGCTCTTACTATAGGTAAGAGACTATTGGATTTGAGTTTTCTATATATTGCGATTTTGTTTCCTTTTCTAAGAATTTTGAGTCTTTCAAGGATCTCGTTAAGGATTTTCAGAAACCATTAACTATATATTTTATTTATTTGTTCATGTCATTTGCCAGAATTATTATGCAACGAAACATTATTTCATTTATAATAGGAGAGTAACAGTCTCTACAGGGACCTTTGAACTATAGCTTTTACCACTTTATTATATTCATAATGACTCATCAAGTCTGAATTAGCTGGTTCCAAGATTTTTATTTAGCAATTATGGTTCAGCCTCATATGCTTTCATTATGTGACTCGATATGAACGCTTCAAGCGATCGGTCATGGACTTTGGTTCCGGATACGTGTTCTCGTAAGAGAAAACTTTATCCATTCTAGAGGCAAAGTGTTTGTCGACAAATTTTCTCCCATATCCTCCAAATTGGGGGTATCTCAGTGTTAATCAGATTTTTATCATTTCCTAAATAAAAGATTCTTGGCCATTCCTCATTCCCATCATTGTAATATGCGCATATTAAGTTGCTGGGGTTTTTATCTTCATGATGAGCATCTTCATGAGGTATTTTACTGTAATACCCCGGCCCAACATGGAGCCCAGAATGCAACTAAACTAACCTAGCTATCAATTCTAACAACAATCATCATAAAAATACAGTAAACATATCAAAGATAAAACATGTGCACAGGTCATAATAACACAAGGTTAACTAAAAAGAAATCATGGATAATTAATTCATAGGAAGCATGCCACAATAATAAACAAAGATCAACGCATAACCAAACCAATCAGATATGTTTAATAAATAATCAACTAAGACTAAGCAATAATATCTATTTCCAATAGTAATTTATCACACTAATAAACTATCTCATGATCAATAGTTCTTGTGATTGAGTAAATGGCGTAAATCCAAGTGAGTGCTAGCCCTTCCCATGACCAACGTCATCAACGGTCACCTAAAAACAATAGTAGAGCAATGTGAGTTCACAACTCAGCAAGCATAATAATAAACAATAAAAAATGTTTAATCAAGAGTAAACAATATTATCATCAATATCAATTGTTCTTTTTTCTTTATTTTTATGCTCAATTCTTCAATTATCTTCTCTTTATTCTCATATACTCACATCAAATACTTTTCATACAATGCATCTCTACACTATATGTCCACATGTACTTCTTTCGCATATACCAGTATAGCTTGAGTGAACACTCATGATAATGTTCACTCTCATGCCCGTCCTCCTCAAGGATTGGGGACCTCCTCCACTCCCGTGGAGTTGTGATCAACATAATCACCTTCTCATATGCAATAATGTTTATGAATGTACAACTATTCATAGATTCATCAATATTCGACAACCAATATGTGCAACAATTGTGATCGACTTGTGCAACAAAAATGCAAATAACAGTGCGGTGTCTAGAAAAAAGAAAAAATGCGGGATATCATCTTCTCATCCCAAAATGGATGAACTCATTAATACTAAACGTATATATGTTTTAAAACTTGTTCAAATATCCTAATCAAAACAAACATATGATGTTACAAAACTGCAACATTTGAAACTAACAGCGACAACATTCGAAAATAATTGTTACAACATTTTTGTAACAAAGATGAACCAATTGAGACAAATCTAGTTCAAATATCCCAATCAAAACAAATATATGATGTTACAAAACTACAACATTTGAAACTAACAATGACAATATTCGAAAATAATTGTTGCAACATTTTTGTAACAAAGATGCAACAGCCGAGACAAATCAACAACAAAATAGGAAAGGGGCTAGAACAAACTAGGCACCGAGGAGGGGGCAGCGGCAGCTAGCCCGTTTCCATGCCTCCACCTCACAATGTCGCCTCGTCGCTGGCCCTCCACTCACCATCCGCCTCCCCACCTCCTTTGGCCTTGGCCTCGCTAGATCTGACGAGCTCCTGGCAAGGAGAGATCTAAGCACAAGATATGGCTGTGGCGGATGGCCTTGTCGAGCAGGAATGACAGTGAGCTCTAGCCAGTGGTTGGGATAGAAGCAGGACCACTGCAGCTCATCGATACTGGAAGCAGTTCGATCAAAGCCAATGCGATGCTCGGAAGAGAGAGAGAACGCAGCAGCGGGAGGCAAGCACTGGGAGAGGAATGCGTGGTTAGGGGTGTTTAGTCGATGTGGTTCATGTGGATAAGGGCATCTGATTTCTTTACTCTCGTCGGACACACGAACTGTAGTTTTACCCTTGTTATTAAGTGCTACTCCATTTGAGGAAGGTGAAAAAAGTGGTACGAACAAAAAGTTGCCAAAAAAGTGCTATAAGAGTAATTTTCTCTAGAATATAAGAGTAAATTGCATGGCATGGTCCTAAACTTCTGTGGTGAGATCAACTAAGTCGATTAGCTTGACAGATGGAGAGATTCGTTTGTACCCGTGGAGATATCTAAGTGGATCATCTATGTCAAAATCAACCCAAGCAGGCATTGCATGCTGATATGGCACTAACGTGGCTCTGCCCTTCCCCTCTTCCTCTTGCTTCCTTCTATTTTTTCTCTCTCCTCTTCACGGAATGGACCAAAATCCTTTTGAGGAACCGTCGCTGGCGAGTCCAATCTGAGCGATTACCTCGTAGACAAACTTAGAATTGTAAGAACAATGCAAGAACAGAAGAACAGAATAGTAAATTGAACATATAGATATGAGTGGACTTCTGGCTTCTCTTTATCGCTCTTCTTAAAACTGTAGTACAATGGTTGGGGTCCCCCTCCTTTATATAGGCTAGCATGGCTGAGGAGCCCACCTTGGGCCAGGACTCCCAGCCTGGGCCCGATTTCTTGACACTCTCCCTTGGGCACTCATCCATCATGTTCATATCTCATCAAAAATCCATAAAAATCCAGTGGGAAAACTTTTAGAGAAACATGATACACGTTCTGCAGCACTGCACGAATTGCCTCATTAAAAACCTTAGCTGGGAAACTTCAGAAAAACTCGTCAAGGGAAAAAGGGTACAATCCACCCTATTTTATTTAATCTTTATTCTTTGGGTAGTCGATCTTCATGATCAAACTTTAATAAAGAGTTCATGAAGATTATCCCCTTGAATTTTGCACTTCTCTAAGTCTCATCATTCCAATTCCACGTATGCATCTTTCAAAGCTAGACGCTGGAAGTGACCTAGTGAATAAATCTGCAGGATTTTCACATAACTTAGTATGCAGTACTTTAATTTCGTCCATCTTTTGCAATTCATGAGCATAGAAGAACTTGGAGTTGATATGCTTAGTGAGAGGACTCTTCACATAACCCATCTGCACTTGTACAACACAAGCTGCATTATCTCATATATAACAGTGGGGGTTTGTGCGATATTCAATCCACATGACTACTGGATGTGGTGAATCATCCGTCGAAGCCAAGAACATTCCTGTGAGGCCTCGTACAGTACTATGATTTCCGAGTGGTTCGTCGAAGTAGATACAAGACTTTGCTTAGACAATTTTCATGAAATTAAAGTTCCACCACATAGAAATACATAGACTGTTTGCGACTTAGCTGTATGTGGGTCTGATAGGTACCCAACATTTGCATAGCCAGTCTTAGTTAGGCCTTGGTTCTTTATGTAGAATAGGCCAACATCTTTGCTTCCTTGGAGGTATCGAAAGATGTCCTTTTATTCCCTGCCAATACCTTTTGGTGGGTTCTGCATTATACCTTGCTAGTAGGTTCACGGCAAATGTAATTTCCAGTCTAGTACAATTTGCTAAATACATGAGTGCTCCTATTGCACTCAAGTACGAGAATTCGATCCTGGACTTTCTCCCCTCTTCTTTAGGTCTGTACGGGTCCTTGTCCTGCTGCAAGGATCTCCCGACCATCAGCACTTTCGAAGGATATACCTTTTCAAAGCCGACCCGTTCTAACACTTTCTGAGTGTAGGTTGACTGATGTACTAAAATCCCTTCAGGGGTATGCTCAAGCTGCAAGCCTAGACAATATTTTGTTTTACCCAAGTCTTTCATTTCGAACTCTGACTCCAGATAAGAGCTTGCTTTCATAATATCTTCCAGGACCCCGATGATATTCAGATCATCTATATATATTGAGATTATACAGAATCCATCCTGCGATCGCCGTATAAAAACACAGGGACAATCCTCATTATTCATGTAGCCTTTCTTGAAGAGAAAGTCGCTTAAGCGATTATACCACATTCTGCCTAATTGCTTTAGTCCATACAGTGACTTTTTGAGTTGCACACTGTATAGATTTCTATTTGCTATGTCTTGGTTCGGGACAGGGATACATTCAGGTACCTTCATATAAATGTCCGAATCGAAGTTCCCATAAAGGTATGCAGTTACCACATCCATCAATTTCATTTCTAAATTCAAGTTTATTGCCATTGAGATTAAATATCTAAAGGTAGTGCTGCTTATGACCGGGGAATAAGTTTCTTCATAATCGACTCCTGGTAATTGAGTGCAACCTTGTGCAACAAGCCTTACTTTATGTCTTACAACTTCATTGTTTTTATTTTTCTCTTTCGAAAAAATACCCACTTATGTCCTACCGGATGCACATGAGGAGGTGTGCGCCTTATAGGCCCAAACAACTCTCTTTTATTCAGAGATAATAATTTTGCTTCTATTGTCTTCTTCCATCTTCCCAATCTGATCTTTTCTTACATTCATTGACGTCTGGGCTCTCGATCAAGATCGATGATTGTGGTAATTTTCTTTGCAAAATAAATATCGACATTGACTATTGTTCTATTCATAGATTCTCCCCGTGGTCACATAATTTATAGCTATTTCTTCGTGGGGCGGTACTTCTAATACTTCTACTTGTTCACCAATGCTTTCTATTGTGGTGCCAAGTCCCTTTAGTTTTTTAGCTCTGATGTGTGCGCACACATCCATGCTGATGTCTCCCTCATTGGGAATATTCAAATCCGGTATGCCTTTTACTGAAGGTTCCACACTGGTGCCAGGTCTCAACAGGCTCCCCTTCTGATTACCGGGAACTTCAGTGATCGAGTGTGTCAAGTTTTTCTTATCTTTTTCGCTAGGTGTACCTGGTTACTTGGGATTCGAGGGGCCGGAGTTCTCGTTCTTTTATTGTAAGGCATCTGGATGGGATTGGGGATACCTTCAATTTTCTTTGGTATTTCAACCCTCTCCGACGCATTGCGTGTAGACACATGTGACTTGGTCACGCTCTTCAATCACTAAAGTGATCAGGCAGTTGATTGCTAATGCTTGCAAATCAATTATCTTCTAGACTTCTCTATTTGCTTCACTAATGTGCGGGTCATGTGCATGGATTCCCATGGCTTGCCACGTCATTTCCTGTTATTTTTCATCAAGGGGTTGGTTCCCCCTAATGACGGGAAATTATCCTCATCAAATATGCTGTCAGCGAAGCGGGATGGATGTTGTCTCATAATCAACGTATATCCCAGACTTTTTGAGAGAGCCCATTGCATTTCGCTGCGGTGGTGGTATAGGTACATAAACTTTGTAACCAATCCTTCGTAGATGAGAGATTTTCAGTGCTGACACTTGCGCTAGTTGCATAGGTGAATGGATGTTATATGCTGACAGTCAAAAATTAATGAGAGTTGCTGCGTGTAAGATTGCGTGTCCCCAACATGTAGTTGGTAAATTACAATTTTGCAAGAGCGGTCGGGCAATAAATTTGATTCTTTTAATTAATGCCTCTGCTAGTCCATTCTGAGTGTGGACATGTGGTACGGAATGTTCAACGATAATTCTCATTGCCATACAATAATCATCAAATATCTTTGAAGTAAATTCTCCAGCGTTGTCCATTCTGATGGACTTCGCATGATGATCAGGGAAATTATTTTTAGTTTTAATTATCTGCAAGATCAGCTTTGCAAAAGCATAGTTTCTCGTAGATAATAAGCATACATACGATCATTTTGAGGAAGCATCGATGAGCACCATAAAGTACCTAAATGGCCACGACAAGGGCTATATAGGACATAAATGTCTCCTTAGATACGGTCTAAGAATGCAGGGATTTCATCATTTACTTTTAGAGTAGAGGGTCTAGTAATCAGTTTCCCGGTGGCACATGCGGAGCACGCAAAATCTTCCTAATTCGAAAAAATTCTTTACATTAACATTGTGTCCCTGAGAATTAGTAATTATATTTCTCATCATTTTAAGACTGGGGTGACCTAATCTATCATGCCAGAGACAGAAAAGTTCAGAGTTTCTAAAAGTGGTTTTTAGGACAGTATAGACTACAGGTGCCTTAATGCGAGTGTAGTATAGCCCAAATTCATATGAAGGAAGTCGTTCTAATAACCTTTTCCTATTTTCTTCGCGCTTTGTAATGAGTAGGTATTCCTTACCATACTCTTCTTCAGTCTCTACGTGGAGACCATTAGCATGAATATCTTTAAAGCTTAAGAGAGTCCTAGTCAATTCTGGATACAACAAGGCTTCTTCAATGACCAATGTTATGCCATCGGGAGTATAATTGTGGCTCTTCCTGAGCTTATTATACAAGTATCGCTGCCTGCGATTGTCGTAAGACTACCAACATTCTTACTGATCGATTAGAAATTTTTTGTCTCTCTCAATATGGTATTCGTTGTGCCACTATCTGCTAAGCACACTTCCTCCATAGGGCGCCACACACGTTCTGAATATAAAGTATTTATTAATATGGGATAAGAAGAAATCCACACACATAAGTAAAATACTTCAAAATAGAACACAACTTGCTATTATTAATACGGAAAAAATCTTGCAGGACTCATCATAAGAATTTATTGCTTTGCTCTCCTAGAGCTTACAACCATTATTTAAAATTCAATGTTCTATCACAACCATAAACTATAAATGACTATAAAATCTAAGTGCAATGCGTGCACTAGATTGAATCAGCGAAGTATGAAGAAACTTCAGCCTGAATCTACTCCATGTCCAACTTCCCTTCTTCAGCAACAACAGTTGTTGCCGCTGTGATGTCCAAAGAAGGTGTGATGGGGGCTGTTATTGAGCTGTTCACATCCATGGGTACAACCCATGATTGTGAATCCTATATGCCTGCAATGGCGAGGTGTGCCTCATGCTATCCTTTGCCCTTCCTCTTAGACTTGAAAGTATCAATCACGTGCTACGGCTCAACATGTGACCAATGTCCTCAAGTGTCACAATATAACAACTTTGGTCCTGCTGATCATAGGGCTTCTCATCGCGCTTCTTTTGTTCCCCCTTCTTGGTTTGAGCATTCTGTTTGGTTTTGTGACACATGACCTTACCATTCTTGCCTCTTTCTTTTGAGTGAGGCTTCCTCACCTTGTAGCTGCTTGCATTGACTTTATGGCCAACTTTGCTACTAGGCAGCTGTGAGATGTAGTGCTTTTTGAGAATGTTATCTTGAGCTTCCGCAACTTGCATGATATCAATCAGTTCGGAATACTCCTTGTAGCCGTCTTGACGATAATTGTGTGTGGATTGCATCGCGTTTGGGTGAAAGCAAGAGATGTGTTTCTCGATCTTACGCTCATTTGTGGTTACCTTACAACAGAGTTGAAGACTTGTACAAATTCATGCAATGCGGTTGTACTCCCCACGGTCTTGTAGTCGACAAAGCGTAGTCGGTTCCATTCTTACTCTACCCGAGGAAGAATGGTGTACATCAACTTCTCGAACCATTTCTTTAGTGCGGTCTATAAAGTTAGTGCATTCTTTTCTGACATATACTCATTCTTGAGAGTTATGCAGAGATGGTGTCTGAGGAAATGAAGTGTTCGATCATTCTCCTCAGTAGTTAGAGTAGCGTCCTTCAAGGTGCCAAGTCCAATAGCAGCACAGAGCTTCTTGGCTCCAAGTGCGATTTCAACATCTGATGCGCAAGTCAGGTAATTGTGGTGATGCTAGGCCACCTCTTCGAACTCCCGGTTCGTAATGGTAGTCATCTACATATTCATGCAAAAAAATGCATAAGATTATTGTTGGTAATTTGCATAAAATGGTTGTAAAATTCTCATAATGCTCTTCGAATTCCCGGTTCGTGATCCCATATTTTCTATGCATTTTTCATGATTTACTGCTATTTTTAGTGATTAAAAGAAATATAAACAATCACAGATAAACAAAACAGTAAGTACAATACATAAATTGCATAGAAATAATAATAACAAAGTTAAACATGCTTCAAATGCTAAAACTGATTCTAAAATTGAATTCCTGAGGCCATTTTCTACTGGGAAATAAATTTTCAGCGAATTCTGCAAATTTCCTAGGGTTAAATCGCAAAATTTTAGTTCTCAAAAAATTGTGCAATTTTTACAATTTCTGAGGGCCTTTTTTGCAAATCAAGATTTCCTTTTCTCCCATTTTTTTTATTTTTTCCCCCATAATTTCTTTCGTCCGAACCGATTATCACGGTCGATTGGACCTTTTTCCCATGCCCATAACCGTCGGCTGGCCTAGCACGATCAAGAATAAAAGTGGAGCGGGGATAGGGTTCCCCACCCCGCCTCGAAGGAAGCGGCAAGACGGCGAGGCGGCACCGGTCGAGTGGGAGGAGGTGGCGTCTTGGCGGCAACAGTGAGTGGCGGCCGTCGCGGTAGTGTGAGTAGGCGGCCGTGTGGCGGCACTACGCGGGACCATGGCGGCGCGAGCGGCGCGGCATGGTGCGCTTCGTGTAAGAGGCGAAGCGCACTTTTAAAGCGATAGCGCGACGCCGTCGCGGGCGTGGTAGCCAGCGGCGGGCTCGCGACGACCGACGTTTAGCCATTACGGGCGCTGCAGCGCGGGCACAGCCCGTGCCGGTGCCACTCATCCTATCCTCCTCCCTTTTTTTTGTTCAGGCATTGCCATGGTCAGGCTTGGCTTCATGGCGGTGTGGGGGCCATCTTGGCGATCGAGGCGGCGCTAGTCGCGGGCACCGAGGGTAGTGTCGTGCGGGTGGTGGTGCGCTCGTGCGGCTTCAAGCTGGCCGCGGCTCCAGACCGATTTTTTCCTCATTTATTGTTTATACATGTGTACTGTTCACGTGATTCAATTATTGTTCACGCAATTATCGTTCATGTAATTACCGATCGGCTTGGCCGGCGACTTCAAGTCGGCTCGCGGTAGATTAGAATGGATTTGCGATTTTCAATCTACGGTACAATCGACATCCACTTTTCCATACAATCTACCGATCGGCTTGGCCGGCGACTTCAAGTCGACTCGCGGTAGATTAGAGCGGATTTGCACCATAGGTTACAATATAGAAATCCAAATTTGCAGAATTGAAAGCAATCTAGAAAAAAATGATTCGATCTACTAGTGTCGTTCATCGATGGTCACCTTTCGATCTGAGGAGAATCAATCGTGCTGATAACTTGTTGAGGAACCATTACTGGCGAGTTCAGTCCGAGCGATTACCTCGTAGACAAACTCAGAATCGTGAGAACAATTCAAGAACACAAGAACGAAATAGTAGATTAAACACAGAGATATAAGAGAACTTCTGACTTCTCTTTATTACTCTTCGTAAATCTGAATCCTCTAACCTCCTAGGACTACTACTCATTCCTTAGTCTGTTTGTTTTGTTTTGAAGTTTAAAAAGAAAAATAACAATTTGAATTTTTTCTGCTAAGGTTAAAGCTTAATTGGAATTTTAAGAGATCATAAATAATTTAATATGAATAATTTCAACATCAACTATTGTCAAAAAAAAATTATTTGGGTTCCTTGTTCTTGGATGTATTTTCTAGAATTTTTCTGAGTTCATTTGCTATTTTCTAATTGCTATTTGAATTTTTAGTATTTTCTAAAAAGAAAAACCTATTTTAATATCCTGGAACAGTAAATGGGCCGAAACCCACTACTGTTTCCAGTCCGGCCCGCCGCTACACAGCCCAATCTCCCATTCGCCCGCGCTGTTGCTCACCGTCCTCCGCTGATACGTGGACCTTGTCGTTAGCCGCGTCAGCACAACGCGCGAGTCGCCTCGCTTCTTCGCTGACCGATGGCCCCTTCTACTGTGCTTTGTCTCCAACTGGGACTCTCGTTCTCGTGCCCGAGTAGGACTTGCACAACGCCGTCGTGCCCACTTCAATCTTCCCCATTCAGCGCTATATAAGGGCCCTGACCCGCATCGATTTGTTCGCCCCAACCCTCTCCTCCAAAACCCTAAGGCATCATCCTTGGTTTCATCCTCGTCGTCTTAGAAGACTGAAAGCGCCGACGGCCGCTTCGCCACCGGAATTCGTCGCCATCAAAGCACCTCCGCCCGTGAATCCACCACCGTTCACTGCGCATTAACAAGAGCTATGCCGTGCTTCCATCATCTCCCTCCGAGGAACTCCAGAGCGTCATTTTCATCTTCGTCCAAAAAACCGATCGCTGGCCATCCTGTCGATCTACATCTCCGGTGAGCTCCTTCATCATCTGTGCGTGTCATCTTGCGCCAAAACCTATTCTCATCCAATCCCCCACCTTCTGTTTGTTTCTTGGCCACCAGAGCGCTGTCGTCGATTGTCTCTTCCATCTCGAGTCATCTCGTCATTGCCGCCAGTGTGGTCGAGCTCCAGTCGTCCCGAGCCTCCCTCTGTGACCATTGCATTGTCGCATATCCAGTGCTTGTCTTCAATTCCTTCGAGCGCCACTCCTTTGCTAAAGCCGCCATGAGCCGAAGACTCGCCGCCGCCAAAGTCGTCGTCGTCTCCGTCTCATCGCCGGAGTTGCCAAGACATCACCTCCCTCAGAACCATCATGTCCTTGGCATTTCATTTTTTACCTTCCCTAGAGCCATCTCGCTGCCGTTCACCGTTGCTGCCATCGTCAAAGTTGTCGGCTGAAAGCTCCAAAACTGCCTTGGCCTCTCTCTGTCTTTCTCCCTCTACCGACGTGGCTAGCCAGCTCACCTTCCACATCAGTGCCACCTCATCATCCTTGCTTGCGTGTCGTCTCCATCAGCACACGCGTGGCACTTCCATCTCAACTCGGATCCAAAGCTCGGTAGACCTGGTCTATCGTGAGCCGTCTCAATGACCAGTGGGTCCCACATGTCAGTAGATTTTCAATTTCTTTTCTTTTCAGCTGAAATTCATTGCTGACGTCATTAATCAATTTTTCAATATAAAAAATTCAGGTAAATCCATATAATCTTATTTTTATGATTTTATGAGATTTCAATCTTCCAAAACTCATATCTTTTGCATCCGAACTCCAATTGAGCCCATCCAAATTTTTCAATTCATCTAAATTTGAGCTCTATTTATCTAATATTTTTATTTAATTTTTGGAGTTGGTTTTATCTCTATTTTTTATTTATTTGATTTATTTACTCTGTTTGCGAGTAGACGTTGATACTTCAGGCAATTTTGAGCGAGGAGTACACCAAGATCAAGACCAATACAAAGATCTATTCCTAGGCAAGCCGTTGTACTTTGATCATATTGAACCTATGATTTCAAAATTATAGTGTTTTATACAAATGCATGCTATCTTTATATCAACTGTTTTGGGGTTAGCTATCACCTATTGTCATTATGCCTCCTTTGATTAATTAATGCCATGATTCATTTGTCATCCTAGCATGGATAACTTTAGTTGGATATATTTATATCACCAATATGGGTATCGTACTGATGCTTAGTTCAGCTTAGTTACGATGGGTTCTGTAACACCCTCGCTATTCGAAAACCAAGATGTTACCTAAAACCTCTACCACAAATAATTATTTGAACAATGATTAAATATCTTAATAAGAAAAAAAACAACTAAGATCTAGTCGAGAGGAATCTAGCAATAATAAACACCCTAAATTCAGCAATAAACTTATAACATCTTATTTAAAAGGGAAATTACTAAGACTAGAACGGGAGAGTATGAATCCATAACGCACAACCAAAAAAAACTACTTATTATTATAGTCCAATCTCATAAATGCAAAATAATATCAAATGATTATTCAAGATGTGTGCAACTGTGTGTCTACTCCGTCTCACAAACGCCATCATCATGGTTCACCTAAAACAAGAAACACAGCAAGGGTGAGTCCATGACTCAGCAAGTACAAAATAAAACTTTAAACTAAAAACAGATATAATCCCTCAAGCATACAGTTGAACCAAAGTATGAGATGACAAAAACCACATGCATGAATGAATGCACATGCCCTTCACTTCTGCTCATACCGGTATAGCTAGTGAACACCCGTCGGTGTTCACTTATGCCCGCGTTATCCAAAACGCCGGGATTCAAGGCCCGTTTGAAGAACATTTCAAAACGGGGATCCAAATTGCCCACATTGGAATGGTTGGTCTTACTTGCCTAGGTTGGAATTGATGAGGATATCCAGACTACTTATGAGGTTGTTTCTGAAGCAAGAGTTACACATCTCAAACAACAGGTGCAATTGTTTCTCAACAAGTTTCTTTGTGTTTTCTGTGAGAATTGGACACTACGTAAAAGCAATACTTGGTAAATTCTCAGATTCAACAAGTTTAAAGTCTTTGGAACCGAGAGGGAGGCCGGAGCTAAAGTAATAGAGGAGCACAAGGAGGAGGGTAACCATACTTGTTGCCTATTGATGAAGAATAAGAAGTTCAAAACGGTTGGGAAGGAGAAAGTCAAGCAGCCCATGTGGCTGATCAAGGAGGAAAGAAGCCCGTGTGATGGGAGAGAAAAAGGGGAAGAAGCTCAAGAACTTAAAGCTCAAGTTTTGGATAATATTTTCAAGCCCAATTCAGATCTCCCACAACCCCAACCAAATCAAATTCGAATCAACTCGAGAATCAAATTCGAATTCGAATCAAGATCAAATTCGGATTCGAATCAGCAGACGATACCGAGTAAAACAGTCATAACTTTCACAAACGCAATCCAATTTGGGTGTTCTTGGGCTTGTTGGAATGATAACTTCAAGACCGATCCAATGGATCCTCCCTCACTCCGAAATGCCTTCTGAATTAAAATATCTGACCGAAACAATATGACGGTTGTAAAATTAGAGTTCCCTTTTTAGATTGAGTCGGAATTGGAGTAGGAGTTCTAATTCCGAATTAGAGTAGGAGTAGGGCCTCTTGGCCAGCCATGAGGAGGAGAAGGGCACTATATATTAAGGGTTAGACCCCCATTGTAACCTTAGACCAGTTTATGCATAAGAATAGAAACATAGCTATTGTTTGTTCTTTCGAAACCAGAGTTCATGCGAGAACTTTGAGAGAGGACTAAGCGATCCATTGATTCGCTCGCAATTCAAGGTCAGTTGTTGCTCCATTGGGAATTGGGACTTGGCGATCGTCGTTCGTGGTCTCGCGACGATCAACTATCCGGTGTGTTTTGGGCGATTCCAAAGAGTTGAGGGTTCGTGCATTGGCGCGAGTGTTCACCACCGACATCGCCTCTTCGCCATCGCTTATCCACGGTACCTCACCGAGAAGAACGGGCATCCCCCGTATCATATGGTATCGATTCTAGGTTTACTCGGTGAGAGCTTTTTACCCTTAGTTTAGATTCGCTTTTATGTCCTATAGTCCATTAAGTAGAAAATTGCAACACAAAAATTCCAAACCCTAGTTTCAATCAGTTATTTCTTGTGAGTTTTGTTAGGTTTTAGTCCATTAGAATTTTTTTTGTTTAGTGCTGATCTAAGTGTTTTCTTTGCGTACATTGTTCCGTGTTTCCTTCCTAAAAAACCAAAAAAAATCCAAAAATCAAATTCGGTCCCTAATTCAATTTTCGTTAAATCTGAGATCAACTGGTACACTATTTTGTAAATCGGTCGTAACTTTTGCGTCCAAACTACGATTGAAGTTCTCTTTGATTCGTTGGAAAGCTTACAATGAGATCTCAAACTTTACTATTTTGGTGAAATCCAAATTCAGCAGTCTTCTATGTGTGTTCAAGCCTACAAGTTTCTTAAGTATTGTAATTCTTGAGAAACTTCACTTATATCCTTTCATCTTGTGAGACTAGCTTTTGATATTGTATTAGAGCTGCTCATTGAACATTGTTTACACCTTGCTGAATTGTTGGGCTTATGCACTTACGAGGGTAGCAAAACACTTTCGGCTATTGAGAAAAGAAGAGAAAAAAAAGGCAGCCGCACAATAGCAAGAGCCACGGTATTGAGAAAAAAAAGAGTATATAAAAAAACTAAGAGTAAAAACATAATTTTTGAGAAAGAAAAGAGGAAGAAAAATAATAATTCTTTTGCCGATTGCTACAATATCATGCATTTTATTGGTTGCACAAAGATCAAATTTCATCATTATTTGATTGTGTAGTCATATTTTTTCTTCTTTGTGCAATCTTGTGCCCTACTATTTTCAATTACAATTGGCTAGCGTCTCTCTTTGTACTTGGTGTAAAACGAGCTAGCTTGATCTCATTTTCAGATCCCGTTTCCCTAGCTCATTCCTTTGTTTGCATTGAGTCACATTTGTCTTTGTGTGTGCGTTCATTCTTTTCACTTAAACCCATTGGATCAGCACCTAGGCAAAATAATCTAGCTTGGATCATTACTTAGCTTTACAACAACTTGAATATCAGTTTGCATAGGTTATACACATACCTTACCAAGCTCCACCTACACCCATTCATGTACTACCTTTGCTCTTGGTTACGCTCATACATTCTTAGGGTTGAGGTCGCTCGCTATCACAAGTGTCGCTTTTGCAGTCCTTGATTCACTTTGGAACGGTAAGCTTGTTTTGTTTCAGGACAGTGAGTTGCGAGCGTAGAGAGAGAGAGCTGTTTTGTTTTACTAACCAGGATATAATCGCGTTTGCTATTTGTGAGTTGTTACCATGTTAGGTTATTAGGAGGATCTGAGGTCGTTCGCTATCACAAGTGTCGTTTTGCAGTCCTTGATTCACTTTGGAACGGTAAGCTTGTTTTGTTTCGTGACGTTGAGTTGCGGCGTAGTGAGAGTCGTTTTGTTTTACTAACCAGGATATAATCGCGTTTGCTATTTGTGAGTTGTTACCATGTCAGGTTATTAGGAGGATCTATCGGTTACATAGATGGAGTATACTCGCTTGCATAGGATGCTACAAAAGCAACTTCTTGATCGTGATAATGGTGTGCGCGATGAGCTTGGGGCCGTTCGGTATAAATTGAACAATCTCGGGGAGGAGGTTACGCAGCTACGTACGGATATCAACAACTTCTTGGAACTGTGCGCCATGTTCAACCACCCCAACGTGCATCGTTAGGATTTTGTCACTAAGCCCAAATTTTCTATCCCTATATTTTCAGGTAGTGCAGATGTGGAAGAATACCTTAATTGGGAGCTTGAAATTGATACGCTATTTTGGATGCACAACTATTCCAATGAGAGTAAGCTCTTACTTGCGTCCAATGGTTTGGCTGATTATGCCACACATTGGTGGGAGCGATTTGTTCGTAAGCGTATGGAGCGCCATGAATTGCCGATTATCACCTGGGAGCAGATGAAACAGCATTTGCGTGCACATTTTGTACCTTACCACTACAAGCATTTTCTAGTGGAAAAGTTGACAGGGCTGCGACAAGGTTTGAAGTCCACTTGTGTGACACAAGAGAAGGAGACCGAGCATGGGATTTTTCCTTCGGTCCTGGCTTCATGTAGTATTCCTCCATTGCTTCATGAAGATATTGTGGTTACTTGTGATTGCTCCGTTGCTGACCCACAATCTTTAGTGGATGCGATGTATCCAAACCCATGTGAGAATGAGAGCCACATAGCCAAAGCCAAATCGAGTGAGAATGATAAAGAGAGTGAGCTGTGTGATTCCACCATATGTGAGATTGAGAGGATCTCCATTGAGTGTGAGAGAGATACACCAACAGAAAAGAGGGAAGTAGATGATAGCCAAAGTGACGTTACTGCTGAAATTAACGATTTTCTCGCTACTTCTAGTGTTGTTTCTCACATTGTGCAGGTTGATATTAAAGAAGATGAGTTGACTGTTCAACAACCAGCACCGTTGGAAGTAAAAGACGCGAAGATAACCACGATTGTGGACGGAATGCTTGCTGCCCTGTGGTTTCACGATGACAATTTGATACCTACAACACCTGCAACAATAGAGGAGGACGTTAAAGGTAACAATAATGGTGTTGAATTGAATATTCATCACGCCGAGGTACGTAAGAGTGATAACTCTAGCGTTCCTTTGAATATTCTATGTTTTAAAATTTCTTCACTCAATTTACATAATGTGCAATTGATTACTCATAAGGATGTTCCTACTAGCATATCTCTTAATGATTCTTTATACTATATCATGTTCGATGATCCTAGAGAGCTATCTAGTG
This sequence comes from Hsuehochloa calcarea, assembly GCA_036346395.1. Classification (NCBI taxonomy): domain Eukaryota; kingdom Viridiplantae; phylum Streptophyta; class Magnoliopsida; order Poales; family Poaceae; genus Hsuehochloa; species Hsuehochloa calcarea. The sequence continues at coordinate 21,277,634 of CM070611.1, read as the reverse complement.
TGATTGAAAACCTTGTTGACGTTTCATGTTTAAAATCACTAGTTAGTCCTTCTGCCTACACATATACGTTCAATTTGATTGGAGATTATGGTGTAAATGACAAGTTCTATGTTTATTGAATGTGCATTGCTTGTGATAATTTTGCTGATTTTAAATTACATGTTTTGCGCAAGACATCTATTGAGCAATGTCATGGTCACTTTGAGATGGAGTTGAATACAAGTGCCTATTGTTTAGAACGCAACATGATGCCTACTTGTTTATCCTGTACCAGTAAACAGAGTAGTGTAGTTGAAGCATGGAAGGCATTAAGAATTTTCTCCCCCAAATTTGAACAACTTGATCTAGCTCGTCCCTTTTATATTTTGTCCATGTGCTTAGAAAAGTCGAGTATGACTTTTTCTCATGGGAGGGAGAATGATGTGAATGAAGGTACCGCAATGTATATATCAAATACATCATACGGTTGCAGTTGTGTTGCTTATTTTGTGCAAAACAATGCGAATGACACAACAATTGATTCATACATATATCACGTACATACGTTGTTCTCTTTGTTTAGTACATGTTCAGCAAATCATCAAGCGCTACACGGAAGTTGTTTGGATGGTAAATACATATACCATGCATATACGTTGTTTTCTTTGTGTAGCACAATTTCAGGATTGCTGGGACTTCACTACTCACTCCCGTGGGTGTAGCAAGAATAAAACTTGCATGAATGAATGTATCCGACGAATGAAGAAACAACATTAATAGAACCAGGGTAGTCAAATACTGCTATGAACAAGTACATATCAAATATTATTCACCATGTAATCATCAATCAGAAAAACGCATATCAATCACAAGCATACAGTTGTACTTGTCTTCGCGTTGTGACGCGCTAGGAGGCAACGAAGGCGCTCCTACACTCGCCGCCTACATAATTATGTACTCGAAATAAGAACAACATGATATCAAGCAAAGCTATCGATGATCTACAATAACTCACTGACTATCCAATACAACGAATAGACCCAAAACTGATATCAGACAATTCATCCACCTAAAATGACTCTGGACAGCGGCACGAAAAAATTCATATCTATTGATCTGGGACTCGGAACGAGATGAGTCCAGTGCCCAATGAAACTTAACGAACAAACCTACAAATTCTAGTTGAAAATATTTCCTGATTCTACCAAAATATTTATCTAAACAGTAGATGAATATGTCTGACAGAATCTGTCTAGACGAACACAACAGGAGCAAAGAACATAACATAACTTTTGATCCACAACTCTGATTAAAGTGATCTTTATCAACCTGGAAATAATATAAAATTTTCTACAATAACCTAGTTGGGAGAAAACCATGAATCTGTCATTAACTTATTCAAATTTTGAAAAACAACTAGACAATTCATTCTCGACAGGCAATCAGGACAGCGTGAAAAGATTATAGCATAACTTTTGAACCTTAGATCGGAATCTGGTGATCTTGGTGGCTATGGAAATCTAAGAACATAATATACAAAACTCTAGGAGACGAAAACCTCATATTCATCCTCTAAAGTCATGAAACTGGCCACGCAATCTACTGGACAGAACAGATCTATTACTGACAGATTTCGATCCAACCAAATTTAATCGAATTCACCTCTACCAAACCGGCAAACAACAAAGAACGACGATTGTTACCCTTGATGAACCCAGGGAGGTGATGAGCGGGCACTTGTGGAAGACGACATCTCTTCTCCTCACCCTCTTCTTCCCTTCTATTGGCCGAACAGGTGCTATCCTCCTCCTCTCGTCCTCGCGACGGCTAGCAGCGGGTGTGCAGCAACAAGGCAAGGAGGAGCAGCACCAAATGGTGGGGAGGAGGAGCACCAGGGGGCAGCAGGGGAGGCGCCACGGCAGGGAGGAGGTGGCAGCTTGGGAGGGAGAAGGAGGGAGGTGGCGACTATGGGGGGAGAGGGAAAAGTGGGGCTAGGGTTTAGGGGGAAAACCCCTCCTCCCTTGGCCGGCCACCCCCTGGGCACCTTCTGGGCCGCGGCCCAAGCCCAGGTTGGTGAGGAATTGTGTAAAACCCCTTATTTTTTAGGAAATTCTAATTCTTTAATTGTCTTTTCCCTCCCCGGGTTCTTTTCTATTTACCCGATTCATTTCCGGGGTATTACAAGTTCATTATCACATGTGTCATAATGATTAATCTTGATTTAATGATATATAGAATCGTGGTTGTTAGCCACTATTATTAAAATTTGAGTACCATGACAGGGATGTCATTGGCTAAATAAAATGGTTTTTGCTCGGGCAAGTGGATGGTCGATTGAGGAAAGACCGTCTGAGTAACTTGTCAAGGACTTAATCTTGGACGCCATTGAACTGAGCCTTAACCGTACAACCACATGTCCTGTATGGGCGGGACCTGGCTAATTAATTAGCAATATCTTAATTTCGGTTCTGTCTTGGAAGAATGAGTTCGGGGTACGTACTCGCTATGGCGCAAGAGGGGGCCCTGTCTAGCCGAAAAGAGATATTCAGTGTCGAAACCTTAACGTGCAAAACTGGATTAAGAAGGAGCTTTGTAAAAGCTTTATCACGTGCTCTAGACTGCTTACCTAAGGTAGTGAGTAGTGGTATCGATGGATGCCAAACAGACTAGAGAAGTCATGTCTTGTGGGTCAAGCTGTACAACCTCTGTAGAGTGTAAAACTATTCGAATAGTCGTGTCCGCAGTTATGGACGTGCTCGGGGATTTCACACGAGAGATAGAGTTTCTTATAAAATGTGTCGAAGTGTGAATGAGAAGTTTACTTGATGAATATAATGTTTGTTCGGTAAATGGGTAATTCACTTGGTGGTTTGTGTCGATTGGTGAATAGGAAATTTACTATTCATTGGTTTGGTCAGGAAGTGAATAGGTAGTTCACTGGTTGTTTCAAAGAAATTGTTTGCTTATTTAATATTCTTTTCAATTAAGCATTTCAATATATTTATTGTAATAATTGTAAATATTGTTTTCTGCAAAAGAACCATACAGCTAACCTTTGGCAAGCTTTGTATGAATACTATTTACATACATTTCCCTACGGCCTGCTGAGTGCTCTATGTACTCACGGCTTATGCCTTTGTTGATCAATTGAGGAATACCAAGCTGCACAAGAGTTCTTTCAGAAGGAGGACTGTGAAGGTTTTGCGGATTAGGATGTGTTCTCCACTCGATTGCCTGTGGGCATGTTAATTGGCTTTCCAAGTTTCTCGTTCCGCTGTAAGAGTTTATTTGTTTCTTTAGCCCTGCGTGGCAAGTTAAGTAAACATTGACTATAAGCTCCAGTTATTATTATTATTTGTTATTTCGAGATCTTTTTAGTTCAATCGAATAAATGGATGGTATTTCATCACTGTTTCCTGTGTGAGCTAGCTACTGATCTGGGACTAGTTCAGAGTACACAAAGGGTTCCTAATATGCATTTTCGGGTCCCGACACATATCTATATCTCTATAGGGTACAAATTAATTACATATCTCTATAAAATACATATCTATGAAAGACTGCAATAAAGATGTAATACAAATTAAATATATGGTCAAACTACAAAATTAACTACAAAACAGATCAAACTAGACACCTCTCTAAGTGTACCTTGATATGATGGACAAGAACCTCCTTTATGGCACTTGACGAAATGAACTGGGAAACAAAAAAAAACAGTATAGGTTTAATTTTTTTTTTTTTGCAAATTATATAATCTTCAAAAGTACATACATGGGATATATATTCAAAACACATAAGAGCCATAACTCACCAAAAAATCATGAACAAGATGGATATATATACCTTCTCTGGCTACTCAATTCATTCAAAAATGATAAAAATATTATTAAGAATAAAAGGATTAAAAGTTCACATGCAAAAAAGAAGTCACGTGTCCCCTTAACAAAACTGCACAAATCATTGCTATGACCACTAAGTACATAAAATTAACTGTGCTAAATATCAACAACAAAAATAACAAAAACCTCACACTAATAACCTATAAAGTAGCAGATGCTCAAACCAATTTACAGATTGAACAAAACAAACAAATATCTAAGCATTGCAAAGATCACTAATACAAACACAAAAATGCCTGACAAATAACTCTTAGTAAACCTCTTCAATAAACACAATGAACAAAATCTTAATAAACAATAAGGATCTGGTATAACACCAATTTTATATACATTTACTTTAATGAAACCTCTAAATAGATCCAACAAACGTATGCAAACTCTTAAACTTGAGTCAACTATAATAATATCCATCACAAACAATCATTAGACATCCTCTCTAGCAAAATAGCATACAAACAAAAATAGTTAACAGATGCAATACAAGTACCAAAGCTTAACAAAACCCATAGATCCATGCATCCCAAAGTATAATCTCAGACCAAACATTCATAGATAGATCCATGCATCCTAAAACTACCATAGCTTTAACAAAAAAATATATAGAACTATGCATCCAAAAACTACCTGCTTGAACGCCGACGCAGAATTGCCTTCGCGGGTCTTTCCCCTGAATCGCTCTCTATCTCGAATTTTTGGCCGATACGGCCGATTTTGATACCGTATTTGCGGTTTTAACCAGCCCGCAGTTGAATTTGCAAAATTAGCCGAGTTGGCGCACGTGGCAGGCGCGGCGGGCCCTCTCTCTCACCCGCTACACCCGCCACGCATCCGAACTGTTGTACGGAGAATTAAAAAACGTTGGGGTGGCCATATTTCCCACCGTCCATCCTCCCTCCTCCGCACATCTGTCGCCCCATCCAGGAATTCCGGCGCCAATGCTTACGGAATTCCCGGCGCCAAGGCCGCGACTCCTCCTCCACTCGGCTATAAATACCGGACTCTGGCACTCGCTCTTCGGTCATATCAATTGCGTTTGATTCGTTCTTGCGCTCGTCACGAGAACTCGAGAACGTAACATAATTAATTTTATTGGGAGGTAATTGTTTTCTCGCTTCTCGTCACTCGGCCTTGATTTATGACTTCCTCCGAAGGGTGATTTATTACTTCCTCCGAATGGTGATTTATTACTTCCTCGGAAGGGCAGGTAATTTGTGTTATGCTTTTGCCGTTATTGCCGTAGTCGTAATTAGTTAGTCTTTGTTAGCTAGTCGTAATTAGATAGTTTAGGGGTAATTAATTAGTAGTAATTAGTTAGTCGAGTAGTAATGAATTAGTTTAGTGCTAATTAATTAGTCGTAATTAGTTTAGTAGTCATCGTTACAGCATATGAAGTAAGTGGAAATAAAGTACTGGTATTTTTTAGTGGTAATTAATGAACCGTAATTAGTTAGTTTATAGATAGCTAATTAGTCGTAATTAGTTAGTTCACGAGTAATAAATTAGTTTAGTGCTAATTAATTAGTCGTAATTAGTTTAGTACTCATCGTTACAACATATCAAGTAAGTGGAAATAAAGTACTGGTATTTTGTAGTGGTAATTAATCAACCGTAATTAGTTAGTTTAGAGATAGTTAATTAGTCGTAATTAGTTAGTTCAGTAGTAATGAATTAGTTTATTGCTAATTAATTAGTCGTAATTATTTAGTGGTTGTTGTGGGTTTAGGTATTTTCGAACATGCAAGACTTGATTGTATTTTACTACGATGGGCTTGTACGAGTTTGACACGATGGGTTGGACTCACGAGATGCCAAGATAAGGTGGTCCGCGAGGGGCTCCACGCGATGAATATTCACGAAGTGCGGGTGCATCCGGAGGAGTTCTCACGGAGCCAAGGACGAAGAAAGTTATGATTGAGGCGATCACCGCACCAATTATGTGGGAGCTCGAAGGTGGATGGAAGCATAGCATGGAGGCAAGACATGGAGATTGTCTCCCACCGAGGCGGCCCTTCACGGAAGCCTATGGTGTACGCCAATTTCGTACATAGGGCGCCCGAAACCCCGATGATGCCGAGGTTCATAAAGCGGCAAGCGCACTCGAAGCTCAAGATGGCAAAGACGGAATGTCTTTGCCTGAGGGAAGTCCCGTGCCTAATTTTGAGCCAAATGAGGGGCTAAACATGGTGGTCGGCCCGCATCGACCGCCACGAGTATCTACCGGACGAGACTCTCGGGTTGGAGTCCGACGAGGACACCGACCCAAGCTCGGATGGTACCGACGAGGACGCACACGGCCGGTGGTCCTTACGCGGCATCGAGACTTGATGATATCGCGGTGCGTCGCTCAGACTCCGCAAGAAGAAGGCTCCCAAGGGGGTTTGAAGTCGACACCCTCTTAGTTGGGCGCGCTTCGAACAAGGTGGCGTGCAACAAGCTATAGCACGATGCGCTTTGTCCATCACCGTGTGTCACCGAGTGCACCGGTCCAACCTGTGAAGTACGCAGAAGTGCATAGTAGAAGGCGCCACGGCAAGGTCGGCCTCCGAGCAAAGATCTTTGGCTCGGTCTTCACGGCCAAGGAGCCGATCGACCACACCGCGAGCTCACGAGCCTGCGGCAAAGATCGAACGTGACTTCCGTGATATGTTGCAAACCTCATCACGCACCTAGTTGAGGCGACGTGTCTATCTCCCCAAGCCGATGATGTCGGAAGTCGCCAATCGTTGGCTATCCAGCTAGCTACAAAGAAGGTTCGACGAGCCAAGCGAAAGTCATCGAGACTATGTACGGGACATACGAAGAGGCGCATAACCTTGTGCCGAGATTGCTTCACCAGATTGCGGATCAAACCCCGCACGCGTACATAAACAAGCCGGACCGTGAAGATGTCAAAAAGGGCCCAACCACTTCATACCGGATAGGTGTTCGGGCTTTCGCCGGGCCATCGGGGCTTCAAGTTCGCCGTCCCGTGCTAACGATGGATGGCACTTTTCTCACGGGAAGTACAAGGGCACCATCCTCACCGCGGTGGCGGCCGATCGCGAATGACCAACTTCTCCCGCTGCATTTGCCATTGTCGAGAGCGAGAACACATCCACCGGGCCGTGGTTCTTGGAGAACGTGAAGAGGGCCGTGGTGGGAGACCGCCAACGCTCGCTTAGTCACGCATCGCAATGTCGGGTTGTTGGCGGCCATCAACATCATGCGGCGTGGGATGGATCCATCTCACCAATGGAACGACGCGTGCAATCCGTGGTGCATGAGGCATCTTGCATCTAACTTGTTCACGCGGTTCGCGATCAGAACTCATGAAGACGCTCAAGGCATTGTGTATGCGTAACCAACACGGAAGTTTGAGTCTATTTGGAGAGACCTTGAACACCGGACTACGAGACATACAAGGAGTCCACTCCGAGAGGAGCAACCTAGTAGCGCCATAACCTTCTCCCAAAGGGATTAACGACCACGCCCCAATTGGAGAAATGGTCCTCCTCTATGACATGAGGCGGTGCAGTACGGCGCTATGACGACCAACATGTCTCGAGGTCTACAATAGCATCCCGAAAGGTGTGCGCGGGCTCCCTATCACCGCGGTTGTCCAGAGACATGGACTCGCACCGCTGGTTATTTCGTGAATAGAGCCACCGCAGCCAAGCGGCGATGGACGAAGGCAGCGGTGGTCCGAGAACATGCAGAGACACATGGATCTAAGATGGAGAAGGCCCAATGCACGACATTCGGTGATCGACGGCTCAAAGTAAAGTACGAGATCAAGTTTCGGCGTAAATACGCCAATAGTCATGCTAGGGGAAAGAAAGCAGCATGCACTCGGGTGATGTGGCGACATGCACTGCAACAAGCCAAAGCTCTTCCACAAACCATGCTCGCCGTGTACAAGGCATGTGCGCAAATGCGGCAGATGGCTACACCATACATCTCTCGAGTACTACGACATGCAAAGACCTATTCGGTACATGGAGCGAGAGTTTCACTCGTATGGTTTGGAAATGAACTACAAGGATCTTTGGCCCGACATGGTGCAATCGGGTCCCAACAGGACTTGAAGAGAATAGGAAGGGGCGACGGCAGACGTGGCGCTCCTAATGACATGGATGCTAGTCAACGTATCAAGATAGCCGCACAAAGAAGTGCGGGATATGCAAGACCCCGGCACTCAATGAAGGATTGTCCCAATGCACCTAGTTCGTCCTGGCCGTCACTCAAAGTCGTAATTTAAAGTTTTTCTGTCTTGCTTATTATGTACAAATAAAATTATACGAGACCCGGCTATGGACTCTTCGCAAACTTCTACAAGAGGATGTTGCGAAGCGCAAATCGCTTGCGCAGAAGAGGAAACAATAAAATACCCGGATTTTTCAATGAAAGATGCTCCAGCCACCACGCTTGTCGGTCCCAAGTGTGTGTGTGGTGAACCGCAGAGATCATTCACCCACACACCTGCATACGCCGCCGAGCGCATTTCACAAAGCGACCACTACATGGTAAGCGCTTTTTCACGCGCATCGATTTTCCTCCCAATGTTTAATTCCTTCAATTTTTAACTTCATCCCCACGTAATGCACCCCGAGATGCGCCGCCACTTCTTCCAAAGGATTGACGGCCCCGAGATGTACGACATGGCATTCATCCAAACAGAGTACATGCTAAACTACTCGGTGCGGGCGAGAACTTCTCACGGTGGAAACCTTACGCACTGATGAGGAGGCACCAAGGACCCCAAGAACTCCCGAGCGTAATCCATATCGACGACAAGGAAAGGCTCATGCAAACGCCGCTTATGAAGAAATTACATCCTACTTATGATTTTCACTATACGTGTACTTACATCATGCAAACGCAGACATGGACGACTTCGACACACCACCGACGTGGACATTCCCGTAACAAGGGCAAGGGAAAGGCTCATGAGGTCGAGCCCGGCCGCACAACAGATCCGGCCGCCTCGGCGGCCATCCGTATCCACGACGCCGCTTATGAAGAAATTACATCCTTCTTATGATTTTCACTATACGGCACTTACATCATGCAAACGCAGGACATGGACGACTTCGACACACCAGCCCGACGTGGACAATCCCGTGACAAGGGCAAGGGAAAGGCTCATGCGGCTGAGCCCGGCCGCCATAACAGATCCGGCCGTCCGAGCAATCTACATGGACGACGTGAGTTATGAACAATTGACATTCTTGTTACGCTTTTGTAATCGCACGATGTACTTACATCATACAATCCAGTACGGACGACTTCGACATACCAAACCGACGTGGAGAGTCCGCGATAAGGGAAGGCTCCTTCGACCGAGACCCACCGACGCCGAGACAAGGCTCCTTTGCTATGGCGCCATGAGACAAGTAGCACACATCGTTAAGTAGTTGCTACCCACATGTTGTACGGCATCTTCATAATCGCAATGCGGTCTCCCGAATTTTAAATTATAGCAAATGAGGTCAAAAAATGAAAATTTTTGTGTTTGACAAAGTGTATTTGATTATGTAATTTTGTATTATTTTATTTGTTAAGAATCTTTTGATATAACTTTGCTTTCGACAGATCAATTAATGTACTTCATACAAAGGAGGTCTCGGGAGGCCACGAGAGGTCTCAAGGTTTAATGGAGTGGAATCATTATACAAAAAGTTTGTACGCTTATTGATTAATACTGAACAAGACACTCATACGAAATAGCGATAACAAGCATGTAGTACAATGAAAATCGCATAACACGTGAAACTATACGGCCACTGCGTCGAGCCACTACTCTCTCCTCGCTGCGGCGCGTCGCGTCGCGCGCCTTGTTTTGCGCCGAGCATGACCTGTGGAATACGCCCACCGCCCGAGAACGCGTGTCGGTTCGGAGGGGGTACGGAGACCGTTGAGGCGGAGGTGGACCAAGAGATCGAGTCCGGAGCAGAGTCCGGTAGGCGACATGTCGCCTTGATGAGACGTCCGACTGGGGACACTTCCGAGGAATTCATCCACGACGGAGGCTAGAAAACCACTGGGGCCACTGGGGTACGATGCTCGCAACTCCGCTTCGCCGGATGAACTCGCCGAGTATACCGTGGGGCACCGAACCCGAGGACATCCGCTTGAACGTGCGGGGCAACAACCCGAGGAGCTCGCCTCGCAGACGCTAAAAATCTCGCCGCCATTGTCCTTGCCTCTGGCGCCGTGTCGCTTCCTGGTAGGAGTTGGGAGGCCCGTATCGCCGCTATCGATCGATGTGAATCGCCGTCACCCGTGGGTCAAGGTCGCAAGACGAAACGATGTTAGTACAAATGAACACTGGATGTAAACTAAGAACCTCGTACCTCCGGATGTGCAAAGTGCGGATAACCGAGGGGGCGGCAGTCGTACCGGTCCGGACGATGTATGATTCATCCCGACGGACCTACGGCGAGAGAACGGCATGATGTTAGCGAACGTAAGGCATAATTACAAAACTTGATGTAAATTTGTACATAGCGACTTACCCGTGCGGCGACCGCCCGCAGATGACCGACGGGAACGCCGGCGACGCCACGGACTCGCTAGGTCGTGGTGACCTAGCGGGTGAGCACGGCCCCCACTTCGCGCCCGACACGCAAGACGCCGCCCCTCGAACGACCACACCTCAAGTTCTTTACTATCTTCTTCATCTCCGCCGAGATGTGCTTCAAAACTTTTTATATGCCGGGGGTTCTATCTGGCCGTTGGGCCTCGTCCGCGCTCGGGGCCAGACGCCGCACCGCCCGCTCAATCAGTAGTGACATATGTAACAAGTTCATTAACAAAAATACGAATATCGTCAACAAAATCGCGAACCGTAGATTGTAAGTGTCGTGACGGTGTCGCCATGTCTTGAAGCGCCGCGGACGGTCGTGACGTGCGCGAGGCTCTCTTGGTGCGCCGAAATGTCACCTCCTTTGGGCGCCCGGAGGAGGAATGGTGAGTCTTGCTCGCGTCGTGGCATGTACCACTCCATGTACGCAGCTGCACGATCGAGGGTCATATGGACGCGCTCATGCCATACATCCACGCACACCCGTGAATCCATGTCTCAATCCATCGGCATCGTGCATTTGCTACCCAAAATATGCCCACCCGACCTCGATTGCTGCATTTTCGGAAAGATTAATGTTACAAAAGAAGACGTAAGGATCGCAAAAATTACTTGGATGAAATTTGACTCACAGTGTGTACACTCGCCTGTGGGCTGCCGCTGCTCGGGGCACGAGATGGTATCTCGACAAAATCGTCGACATTACGCGGCGGCGCGTAAGGCTCCACCATATGTGAGAACACCAGTGGCGGTCGTCGTCCACAAAAATCGATCCACGAGGCATGAAGCAGACACCGCCGTGCGGCGCAACCGCGAGGAGAAAATCAGCATGCCATGGACACCGATGATGTCGCCTGTGTAATAACTCGAACTCGCTGTGGTACAACGAGTAGCACCTCGCCGGTCTTCTGCTGGCCCAACAGACAGACGACGCCGCAGCCCACCGTAAGCCCATGGTGGGCGCGTCTATGGGGTCATGTGGTATGTCGTCATCCGGGAGAGGGAACGGTGCGCCATTGTCTCAATGGTCGGCCGCCAACGTGGAAGTGCTCCCAACTCCACACCGCAGGAGCACGTAGCACACGACTAGGTTGCTACCAGAGCCGCCGCCGCAAGCGCCGACAACCCTCAGATGAAGCGCAGCGACGGCCGATCCCCACCAGTAGTGCGGCATCGGCCACGGCCCGCACAACCAAAGACTCGCGACGCGATGAAGTCGGGTTCAAAATCGCCTTTGTGGTTGGAAACAGACCCAACCAAAGAGCCGGAGAAGGTAAGCAACGAGATGCGCCCTAACGACGCCTCAGTGCACCTCGCGGCATTCACGAATCGCCTCACCAAGCCCGAGGGACGCCACGCACCCTCCGGCAGAGGTTGGCCAAACCGCCGCCCACCGACCTTCCATCCGCTCCTGAGGGCCCGAACAAGCGGCACACCCTGGATCGGAGACCACCAAGAACGAGACATCCTCTAGGGTGATCGCCATCTCACCCCACCAAAATGGAAGGTGTGCGCCTCGGACCTCCACCGGTCCACAAGTGCGACAACAGTCGCGCCTATGGTGAACCCCGTTGGAAGGACACCATCCTCGCAAAGGGCAACAAGCCCGCCTCCCGAGGATCGGACGTAACGATCGCCTAGCGCCCACCGCCCCTCCCGCCTCAAGCGCCAGGGCGAGGGCCATCCACGCCACGGTGAGCCACGGCTTGCACCGTGGTCCTCATCGTAGAATTGTTCTAGTAGCTCCTAGAGAGACATGACTAGCAAAACATACATAGCGAACATTACCGACAATGTGGCTAATTAAACATAGAAGAATGTAGCTAAATTAAAAATTACGATAAACCTACTCGCGAACGGCGACTTAGTAATAACGTTGAAATATAATCGAGAGAGCAAGCGCATGAAAAGAAAAGAATGAGCAGAGGAGCGAGCGAGAGGATCAATATGAACTTAGCGTAAGAACGATCGCGAAATGAAATCGCGCGGTCGCTTCTCAATATATGCGCGAAGCGCGGTCAGATGCCCACCTCGCGCCACCAGGCCAGGCTTTGGCGCAACGCCGCGTGGCCAGCTGCGTGCGCGCGCGCGCCGCCGAACGCGGGCTGGCGGCAGCGCTGCGCGCGTGGCCAGCGCGTGGCGCCGCGGGCGAGGCGGGGCGGCGCGCGCTGCGCCGCTGGGCTGCCATGCCAGGGCAGCGCCCCTTCAGCTTGCGACATGGCGGCGCAGCAGGCCGCGGGCGCGCGGCGCCTGCTACCAGGCGCAAGGCTGGCGTGGCGGCGGTGCGCGCTCGACTGCGTCCATGACACGCGTCATCCACATGGCGCGCGCGACGCCGCCGCCGCCGCCACCGCTAATTTTGTAAATACAATCGCACGCTGGTTAAAACCGCTAATACGCTGCACAAATCGGTCGTATCGGCCAAAAATTCCACTATCTCTCAACCGCGTCTCGAGTGCTGCACTCAAATAAAAAAAAAGCATCGAGTGCGCTCAGAACAAGGACCAAAGACTCTAAGAGCGCGCTTCCCCAAAAAAATTGAAAACAAATATGATGGCTTGAGCCGCTCAGGATAGGATCGAACGAAGAGTCTAAAGACTCTCGAGTGCTCCGTCTGCTTGCTCAGGACAATGACCAAAGATTGCGGTTCACAAGGAAAATTCAAAACTAATAAGAGTTGGGACAAGCCAGCAATGACCAAAGAGCGCAGATACCAAGGAAAATTGAAAACTAATAAGAGTCTGGGCGCTGGCTTGACTCTTGAGGCAGCAAAATAGATTCGAAAGAACCCCGATAGCAAACGAGTGGACCTGAAAAACTCAACACACATCTCAACGCATGTCAAACGGCTCAAAAAATGACTGAAATGAAGCCAAAAAACTTGCGACTGTTTTTTAGCATTTTCGTTTTATCAATATGTACTTATATTGGTTTATAAAAACTAGAGATAAAATTTACATTTCTAAGTCTAATAAAAGTCAATAACACTAAAAAATTATGAAGTAATAAGCTAATACTATCACTTTGTTTGGTGACAACACATTACATCTTTTTTTTTAGTAAAACTGTTACAAATTTAGGTTACAACACAAGGGTGCATTTTGTTCTAAATAAATATTAACTCTAACACTCTTCTTATTTTCTATGTTAGTATATTAAATGGTTTTTTCATACACGATAAAAGGAAGCAAGACATATTTTTGTTTTTGACATATGTCGCCTTTATTAATGATTTATTTCTCTCTCCTATCACCGAGGATAGCACCAATTAATAATTAATTAACATGACATTTTGTCAAACATATTGCTTCAAAAAAATTGAAATGTAAGTATTTGCAAACCAAAACCAACTCTCTCAAATGATGCATTTTTTGGATTGAACGGAGTAAATAAATTCTTATGACCACTAGATTCATGACAATTGGCACCATCTAATTCCTTCGAACAAAACATCTAAAGTATCTAGGTAAAGATTTCCAAAATGTTTAATTGGATGCTCTTGTGCCTTTTTAGAAAAATATCTCTATCAGTTTTGATAAACTAGTAAAGTGCATGTGCTTAATAAGGTAAGCTAGTATTGCACTTTCGTAATCACATTTTCTCAAAATTGAGTATTAACTAAACAAATATGTTTTGAGATACATCTTAAAACATTTTGATCCTTTTCAAAAATCACACCCATCTGTACTTATTCACATCCACCCATCCACCAAATCCATTACAACTTAAAAGGAAGAAAATAATAGGAGACCAATCCCCAAAACTAAATCCAAATCTTTAAAAACCAAACTGAATCAACTTGGTATTTATATAAAAAAAGTCTTTTATCAGCTTGGTTGCTAGGATTGAGCCCCCAAATATGTTGGTTGTGCACATCATATAGAACATAGAAAAAAAGTAATGTTTGTGTCGTAGTGGAGTCGGTTATCAGCAATTCCACGTGACTGGTAGGAGAGGTGTCATGGATCTGCCCAGCCTCGTTGGAGGGGATGATGAGAGGGTGTTGAGAGGAGCCTCTAGTGATAGCGATTGTGCAACTATGCAAGGCTCACGAGCTACTTGTGTGGTGGCATGCGATAATGACCGATGCGGTGTAGTGACAACAACTATGACCCAGATGGTTATGATTAGATTTTTTTAATCATTAGCGCATTGAGTTCAGGGTCTAACTTTTAAGAGACCTAAACTGTATGACTGACTCATGCTAACAATGTCTAGGAGATTCAATTCATTTTATTTATGACATGCTTAGCTTAATGAGTGGATTATTATTTGCTTAATAAGAGTTGATTATTAATTGTTGACATCCTATGTACCAGGAGCATGGTCTCGGCGTTTCTTAAGTGCATGTATCTCAAGCATGACTTGGGTGTGGCATCCCAAGCGTTTCTCAGATGCTGGTATCACGGGCGTTTCTAAGGCGTGTTTGCTCTGATCTGTCTTGATAATACATGTGAGCTTTTATTATTGTGTATGTAATACTCCGATTTATTATAAGAAAGAAAGCACTCAAAAGAGAAAATAGACATAAGAAAAAGGGCTTTCTGCAGTTTTTCAGCAACCTGGACATCAGGCCTTAGCCCAGGAGGCCCATGAGGGGCCGTCCACGTATAAAAGGAGGGGAAAATCCTAAAATCACTGTAGCTACAGTGCATCATCACTGTTCACAGGACTGTAGCAACCCCATGTTGCTCTACCAAGATGACGAGAAGAGGAGAAATGAAGGAGAGGAAGGAGGAAGAAGAAAGGAATAGGAAGAAAGGGAGAAGGAAGAAAGGGGTGAAAGAAAGAGGAGAGGAGAAGGGCATCCGAACGCAACGAGACGTCGTTCTCTAGCTATTCATCAATGATAATCTCGATCCCTGATAGTTCGGTAGATTATTTGATTCAATTTGATGTTGTCAGTAATAGATCAGTTTGGGTCAGCGACGTTGCTCATCGGTTTTGGGTAGGTTGCGTGCGTTTTCTGATCTGTCCATCTCTTATAAAGTTGTAGGGATCGTCCTTATATTTCTTTGGACACTGAGATCACCTGATTTGGACTTACGGTTTAGGAGTTATGGTAGTTTTACTGCGACTGTCGAGGAGAGCTGACGAGAATTGGCAGTTGTCTTGTCTGGCGATTATGAATTATTTAGAGGCAAAATCAGAAAGACCACCCAAAATGAATATTGTATAGAATTCCGTAAGGTTTCCAAGTTGATAAAGAACATGATTTGTAGAGTTGGCAATCAAAAGTTATGGAATTTTACCACCATTGTTTCTCGATCGCGGACTTGCAGAGATGTAAAATTTACCTGAACACAAGAATTAGTAGGAGGCCGAATCAGGGGACTTTCCCAACTAGGTTTTCGTAGATGGTTTTGTCATGGTTCCATAGAGACCAAGATCACCCTGTTTTGAGTTTCGTAGTGAAAGTTATGATGTTTTTGTTACTGCTGTCCCGGGAAGTTTTATGCTAGACTACCGGGGGAATTGGGTACAACCTCTATTCGAGCCATAGGTCTCGAGGATTTGGGTTGAGGGATGTAATCGGAGTCTTTTTTCTCAGCGTATTTATTGTTAGCACAATTCTTGTGTAGGAGGCGGAGTTTCGGAGTAGAGGCACCATCCCTGCGTCTTCGCGCCTCGTAGCGGGAAAAAGGCAAGTATAGTTAGTGGTAGACTATTTATGAGCGATTGTTCATGTTGTTACATTATGAGAATATTGTGCTGTGCATAGAAGCTAGAATGCTATGAATGTCAATGATTATGATTGCTAGAGGTACAAGTAATTCTTATTTATGTATGATGATTTAAAGTTCTGCATATGTGTATCATACCATCATATTGGAGGCTTGGTCACGTGGTGACCAAGCATTGATTGAGATCCCCGTCATGAATATGACGGGCTTTTGGTCCCCATACTTGTGGAGTATGGGCTGTGGTCCCTGTGCTAGAAGGCACATGCATGGGTATGCATCGATGGATGCATACTCCGCAATACTGGTATATACAAAAGAGATAAAGAAAAGTGCATTTGAACAGTTTGCATCGCATAAGCATGTGACATGTCTATTATTGAGAATTGTGGATGGATGTTGATGGTTACAGTTGCATATGTTATTGTCTTACTAATTGTACTTTGCTGAGTTTTGGACTCACTCTTGCTGATGTTGTGTTTTTAGGTACTTCGTTTGTGGACGGCATGCATGGGAGGGAGTAGAATTAAGCTTAGTCGCACATTGGCACAAACAAACTTTCCGCTGAATAAACCATTTGAGCGATAACTCAGATTTTGAATAAATTGCTTAAGATTTGTTTCATTACGCTTTACGTCTTGGATAACTTCTGTTGGAGTTGGATAGCGTATTATGGATGTTACTCTTATGATTATATTTTAAACGGTGCGTTTGGATAATTGCTTATTATTATTGTTCACTATGCAGACTTCAGGATGGTTAGTAATTCAAATGAGATTCTGTCGAAAATTAGAAAGAAATATCTTTGTTTAATTTGTAGTTATGCTAATGTGGTAGCATTCCAGGCTTATGTTGGGCTGGGGTGTTACAGTGTAGTTACTTTAAGTTAATATATCTCTTGTGACCCCTTTGACGGGATGCTTACTGAATACACACTTGCTGATTTTATTGTGAGATGAGGCTTAAATTGGTAGCTAGAGTATTTTAGGTGACATTCTGGGCTAAGTGTTGGGACAGGGTTGTAACACCTTAGTCCAACACTGAGCCCGAAATGCCACTAAATTGTACTAACTATTAATTTTAACATTAATTTACAATAATTCCAGCAGGCAGTCTAATAACGAAACTGTAATACCCCGAAGGTGATTCGGCTTATTAGAAAAAGTTTCGGAAGAGGGAGCTAATCGAAAAACCATAATCATCTTTTCACCGGGGGGTTTTCGTGATTTCACGGCAACTGGCTCGCCACGGCCCAGAGGGGCCCATGTGGTGGCTGACCATAAGAGGGGGGTTCCCACCCCCCAAACCCTAAACTCCACATTTCTCTCCACCTCCCCCCCTTTGGAGCCGCCGCCCCCCTTCCCTCTTGCTGTGCACCACCTTGTACGTCGATTTTCGGTACGATTCGTTCGTTTTCTGTCCTGTCCATGTCTTAGAAAGTTGTAGGTATTGTTCTTAGCTTTCCATAGCCACCAAGATCACGTGCTTCCACCTTACGGTTTAGGAGATATGATTTTTTTAGTGCACGCTGTTCTGTCTGTCTGACGAGAAAGATCTGTCGGCTTGATCCTAGGTTTTGATTTAGTTAGAAGCATTTCCAGAACCTCCACCCAAATAAGTTATTGTAGCCCTTTAAATTATCTTTCAAAGCTGATAAAGATCATCACCATTGGATCTGTATAATGAAAGTTATGATATTTTCTTTACCACTGTTCTGAATTTTGGGCAGATAATTGTTAGTGTTTTCATCTATTATTTAGACTACTGTAGAGGCCGAATCTGGGGTTTTGCCCTTCTAGAGTTTTATTCCTGGGAACGTTAGCTTTCTTTTGGCACCGAGATCAGGAAAATCCGATCTGTAGTGTGGGATATATGAATTTTTGATTACGAACTGTCCGGTCTGTCTGAAAACTGAGGTCAGTAGGTTTGTCCCTCAGTTTTGTTCAAATTAGGGGCCGAATCAGAACCTTCACCCAACTAAGGTATTTTAGCCCTTAAAATTATCTTTCCAAGCTGATAAGAATCATTCTCATTGGATCAATAGGTTGAAAGTTACGCCGTTTTCTTTATCTCTGATCTGTATTCTGGACAGACATAGATGGGTTGTGTTTAGCTGTTAATTAGCCCTCTGTTTTGGCCGAATCAGGGGATTCCGCCAACTAATGTTTTGTAGCCTGATCTGTTAAGATTCAGTGAGCACTGGTTTCAGGTCTTTTGGAGTTACAGATAATTAATGGTGATTTTTCTAGTATCGCTGCCGTTTAGCGATAATCGGTCATTGGGTAAACTTGGTAAAATTGATCCCGTTGTTTGGGTGGGAGAGATAGAGGGATGGAAGGGCTCTTGTAGCAATGTCATACCTTGTTATTCTTATTTCGATTATACATTTGTGTAGGCGGTGAGGCGGTGAGTGGAGGGGCACTTCGTGTCCTCCTATTACGCCACATCGCTAAGGCAAGTACCCTATGCCGCTTGGTGATGTTTTCAATTGTTTGCTTGATGTTGGGATAAATTATGAATGCCTTTTTCTATCCATCCTGATGTTTATTTCATTTCAAGAAGATGATTCTTGTGATTAAAGAATTAGCATTCATTTCAGCTTGTTGCATTCCATTACATGCAACTAACTTGTGTGGCATCCTTGATATATTATGTTGTGTGGGAATGCATACTCATACTTGTTTACACATGTTGTTGAATGCCATGTGTCTTTTCCACTAATGTGTGTTATTCATTCATACCATGAGAAATCATCATATTCATTCATAAAATTCATTATGACCACGGAGTGGATTCTTTTGGTAAGTCCCATCAATTCCAAAGATGGGCATTTGAAAGACCCATCAATTTCAAGATGGGCATTTGAAAATCCACCATTCCAATGTGGGTAGTGTTGACCACCATTCCAATGTGGCAACTTGGACACCGTGTATGAAACGCTCTTCATACAGTGATTGGGTCCCGCATTTTGTGAAGTACGGCTTAAGTGAACACCGACGAGTGTATCACTCGCTATACCCAGATAAGTCGTGATTAGTCCATTCCTTCAATGCATTATTTCATTCCATCCATTCATGTATTCATTCCATTCAATCATATATGTGTTCCAAGATTTGTTCGTAATTCAACCGGATTGTGTTGTCCACTCTATGTTTGATTATTCTTGTATGTACTTGCCGAGTCTTCGACTCACCCTTGCTTTGTATGTTTTAATTAGGTAATTGAGGAGAAGACAAGGTGATTTGGTGGGGTAGTTCGCACATCGCACTTCACTTTTATCCAATCGAATAATTATTATTACCTTCACCAAGCCAACTTGTTAAATAAATTTCCGATTTGTAATAATCCAACTTTGGTATTGCTTGACTGCTCGTGGTATTATATCTGCTTATCCATTCTTTTCCATGAATCGGTGATCGCTTATTGTCATTCTTTAGAAATTATTGTTGATTGAATCAGATAATCCAAATTTAATGCTATTCTTAGTAGTTTGATAGTTTTGCGTGACATCTTGTCTTCCAATAGCTGTGGTGTTACAGCTTGGTATCGAGCGGGCTTTAGGTCCGTGGTTCATTCAAACATATTAAATTGACACACTGTGCACATTAGGAGGGTTGGGTAAACTGTTGCTTCCGCATTTCAATTGTGGTGACTCGAGTATTGAGTCGTTGTTAAATTGTGTTATACTATGATGTGTTATCCATGATATGATGGGATAACCTCTATCTATGAAATTATTCTATGATCGTCATGAGATGATCCGATATAAATATATATATTCATAATTGATTGCATTAGTTATGCGCTTCGCTAGCGGCGTTGATCGCTTGAGTTCGTGGTTGATGTCCCGGTTTTGCCAGCTACACCACCGCTTGTAGTATGATATTAGAGAACTTCTTACCTCTGTTCCATAAGCTCTGTATTGAGCACGAGATCATTGATGAACTTGTTGTCTTTCTCGAACTGATATCTGGTTTCCTGGTTGTGGTTCCTGGTAGTTCGTGAATTCTTTTGAAATTGCGGTTTTAATGAAGAAGGCAAGCTCTAGCAGTTCTCTGATTCGTTCTTTGAAACAAATATTGCCCTTTCGACTATTGTGATATTTCTGCTCCACGTAAGCATAGTTCAAATGCAAGATTCCTCTTTTCACAAAAGACTTGTTTTACCCCTGTTGAGGAAATTTAACTCATTCGTTCGTTTGGAATCTCGGTATTGGAAGACTTCTTTTGCAAGTTCTTTATCAAGTGTGTATTGATCTTGCATATTTCTTTTGGGCTGCTTTAGTACGTCGTTCTCTTCCTTGATTTTCAAATTTGACAAATTCTTGTCCGGTGGCGATTGATGAATTTCTCTTGGGTTCATGATGTTGGTAGACGAGTTTAAATAGGCCTTTAATGGTACTCCGAAAACATTATTGTTTTTCGATTGTCGAATTGTTTTTACTACGGATGATCTTTGTAAATTGGCAACATTGATATTTTCATAGTTGTTCTTTCTTTCTCATTGGAAAAGAGCGACACATTTACTCGTTTGATGGTTTGCCTAATGAGAATTCTTGTTGCAAGATCGTTAACACGAAAAAGCATTGGCTCAATGTATTCATTTTGGAACCCTCTGCTTGTTGAAATTTGATGCATCTCTTTTCTGAAGAAAAGCGTTAAAACCCTTTTGGAGTGCTTTGTTATGCTTAAGTCGGGGGTTGCACCCAAACAAAGATTGTGGACTACGGGTTTCTATTAGACCCTATTTGTTTTTCAAAATAGTTTCTTGCCTTTCTGGCTGCAGAGCTCTCATTGCTGTTTGTGAACGTTATTCTTGACAAGATCGTTCTCTTTATGTTAGCCCTATCTCTCTTGTTGATAAGGGTAGCTCGATTATCCGTTTGACAGTTCGGAGAATGAAAATTTTCTTTCACAAAATTCATTGAAGAAAATTTCACTATGTTCATTTCTTTGAATATTTGGAGTGTTGGAGTTTAGAACCTCCTTTGGAAAGAAAAGTGTCAAATCCCTTTCTCTAGAGTTTTGTAGTGTTTGTGTGACGCTTGTTCAACTTTGTGGTTTTCGTACCATAATTCTTTTCTAGAATAAGTTGTTATTACAATTCCATTTGATGTCAAAATTTTATGACCCGATTTGTCATGTTCCTTTCAAGGTTTATTGACACGATCAAGAATGTGAGAGTAAGGTTGATTCTTTTATAGAGAAAGAAGTTTGACCACCTTTCTTGATGTTTCCAAAATGATTCAATTTCGAGTTTTGTGTTCATGACCTATTGGGGTCCCAGTTAATTATGATAAACGAAGTTTGCCACGAAACGATTTGTTGCAGAGTTATAATGGTTCTTCAAAGGATGCGAGCATTTTGATCTTGAATGCTCGTTGTTCTTATCTCAGAAGATCCGACATTCTCTTCTTGTGAGGCTCATGTTTTCAATTGTGGACTCCACCTAGGTTCAATGAGTTCATTGCCTAAATTTTCTACCCTTTTCACTCAAAAGATTTCGAGTTTCAATCGTAATGCCGTTTTCTTATCGGTTGTTATTTGCTATTATCTTCGAGGAATGTGTTCCTCAACTGTGAACTCAATTTCCGCTTTCTAAAGTCACCTTTATCGTAATATTTCTTATGGTTTCTTGCTCGCCGTGATGAACAACGCTTTTACGTGTGACGAAGCTTGTCCTTATTCGCTCTTTCTTTTGAGAAAGACCCAAAAGTTTTGTTGCGTGGTTTTACAAAGCGCTTATTGGCAATCGCTTGGTGGTGGTTAAGTTTTAGTAGTGGTGATATTTTGCTACCAAGTTATTGGAGGAGTAGAAGAATGTGAAATTGATTTGATCTGATCTTGAGGAAAAAATATTGATTCACATGGAATGTTTGGCTTCAAGTAAGTCCAAAAGTGTTACTACCGATTAACACCGTATAGTGAAATTTCGTAACTTCAATTCGGATTGAAAGGTTGGTGATTATCTGAGGTATGGAAACCTTGATTGAATTTATAGAGTAACACAATTGGATAGCATTGCGAGATGGTGTGGGTGATTTCGATGATGTCAATGAGTGAGTATGTTAGAATGGTGGTAATGTTGAGATTTAATTTGATGATTTCACTATCGCTTATAAGAGCAACTGTTGTAGAGGTTTTGAAAGTTAAACTGGCCTTGCATTTTTTATGCTAGGACCTTTTGAAGCAAAGACATTAGCATGTGTACCGACGATTCTCGAGTTGTTCTTGAAAATTTGAGGTAATGTGATTGTGTGGTATCTATCCTGTGGCGCTTTGGGTGCCTTTAGTCAAATTAAGGTTGAATAGTAGAACGAGATGTCTAGAGCAATCAAAAAAAAATTCAATGGAGTCTCTCCACCATAGTGTGGATGATGTATTTCAGCTTGAGCATAATTTGATAATGTTCAATTAAGAGGTTTAATCTCTTGAGGTATGCGATGAATTCAATTCCAATATTGAGAGATGTTTTACTCCTCAAGAGAGAAGTGGAAGAAAGGATGTTTCTCGGAAAATGATGCGTTTCTTGCTTCTCGCTTGGGTTTTGTGTCGTTGATAAGTGTTTTCGACTTTGAGTTGGGGTCAGTTGGCATGATCGAATCTTTCCAGCTTCAATGAGTAAAAGAAATATTTGATTTGAGTATTCAAGCAAATTTCTTTGGTTTTCGTGGTGTTCTTTCGCAAATTGATTCATTGGAAGTGGAATTGCTTTACCGATGAATAGTAACATTTGGGATTTAACCTTTTGGTGAAGAGTTAACATTGCGTGGTTGCGATGAGAACTCTCTATTTTTCATTGGATTCTCTTCATTTCCTAGCAGAGAAGAAATTAGGAAGTCGGCTTATCGCTTGACCGTCACGGTACATACGCCGGCACGCAACGTAAGGTGCGTCGGTGCCGAGAGACCAGCAGGACCATTCAAAGTTTGAGATTAAGTTAAACACGCTGACCATCGAGTAAGGTCTTACCTTCGATCCTCTTCGATGAGTGTACCTAGAAAGTTCAAGTTGATTGTTAGGTCAGACGTCGCTTCACATCTTTGCTTTGTAGTTTCTCTATTCCGAGAGAGAGGCTACTTGGCAGATAGAGGCGCGATGCGCGAGCAAAGATCCGCACCGCTTGTTTCGGTACATGTTAAATCCGCTGAATTCAACTCCTTAGAAATTCGCTCGTATTAGTTGCTTTAGAATTCGAGGTCGAATTCGCTATGGGGTAGAATGTAATACCCCAAGGTGATTCGCTTATTAGAAAAAGTTTCTAAGAGGAGCTAATCGAAAACCATAATCATCTTTTCACCGGGGTTTTCGTGATTTCACGGCAACTGGCTCGGCCACGGCCAGAGGGGCCCATATGGTGATCGGTTATAAGAGGGGTTCCCACCCCAAACCCTAAACTCCACATTTCTCTCCACCTCCCCTTTGGAGCCGCCGCCCCTCCCCCTTGCTGTGCACCGCCTTGTACGTCGATTTTGGGTAAGATTCGTTCGTTTTCTGTCCTGTCCATCTCTTAGAAAGTTATAGGTATTGTTCTTAGCTTTCCATAGCAACCGAGATTACGTGATTCCGCCTTACGGTTTAGGAGATATGATTTTTTTAGTGCACGCTATTCTGTCTGTCTGACGAGAAAGATCTGTCGGCTTGATCCTAGGTTTTGATTTAGTTAGAAGCATTTACAGAACCTCTACCCAAATAAGTTATTGTAGCCCTTTAAATTATCTTTCAAAGCTGATAAAGATCATCTCCATTGGATCTGTATAATGAAAGTTATGATATTTTCTTTACCACTGTTCTGAATTTTGGGCAGATAATTGTTAGTGTTTTCATCTATTATTTAGACTACTGTAGAGGCCGAATCTGGGGTTTTTCCCTTCTAGAGTTTTATTCCTGGGAACGTTAGCTTTCTTTTGGCACCGAGATCAGGAAAATCTGATCTGTAGTTTGGGATATATGAATTTTTGATTACGAACTGTCCGGTCTGTCTGAAAACCGAGGTCGAGGTTTGTCCTCAGTTTTGTTCAAATTAGGGCCGAATCAGAACCTTCACCCAACTAAGGTATTTTAGCCCTTAAAATTATCTTTCCAAGCTGATAAGAATCATTCTCATTGGATCAATAGGTTGAAAGTTACGCCGCTTTCTTTATCTCTCGATCTGTATTCGGATGACATAGATGGGTTGTGTTTAGCTGTTAATTAGCCCTCTGTTTTGGCCAAATCAGGGGATTCCGCCAACTAATGTTTTGTAGCCTGATCTGTTAAGATTCAGTGAGCACTGGTTTCAGGTCTTTTGGAGTTACAGATAATTAATGGTGATTTTTCTAGTATCGCTGCCAGTTTAGCGATAATCGGGCTGTTGGGTAAACTTGGTAAAATTGATCCCGTTGTTTGGGTGGGAGAGATAGAGGGGATGGAAGGGCTCTTGTAGCAATGTCATACCTTGTTATTCTTATTTCGATTATACATTTGTGTAGGCGGTGAGGCGGTGAGTGGAGGGGCACTTCGTGTCCTCCTATTACGTCACATCGCGGAAGGCAAGTACCCTATGCTGTTTGGTGATGTTTTCAATTGTTTGCTTGATGTTGGGATAAATTATGAATGCCTTTTTCTATCCATCCTGATGTTTATTTCATTTCAAGAAGATGATTCTTGTGATTAAAGAATTAGCATTCATTTCAGTTGTTGCATTCCATTACATGCAACTAACTTGTGTGGCATCCTTGATATATTATGTTGTGTGGGAATGCATACTCATACTTGTTTACACATGTTGTTGAATGCCATGTGTCTTTTCCACTAATGTGTGTTATTCATTCATACCATGAGAAATCATCATATTTATTCATAAAATTCATTATGACCACGGAGTGGATTCTTTTGTAAGTCCCATCAATTCCAAAGATGGGCATTTGAAAGACCCATCAATTCCAAAGATGGGCATTTGAAAATCCACCATTCCAATGTGGGTAGTGTTGACCACCATTCCAATGTGGCAACTTGGACACCCGTATGAAACGCTCTTCATACGATGATTGGGTCCCCGCATTTGTGAAGTACGGCTTATGAACACCGACGGTGTATCACCGCTATACCTAAGATAAGTCGTGATTAGTCCATTCCTTCAATGCATTATTTCATTCCATCCATTCATGTATTCATTCCATTCAATCATATATGTGTTCCAAGATTTGTTCGTAATTCAACCGGATTGTGTTGTCCACTCTATGTTTGATTATTCTTGTATGTACTTGCCGAGTCTTCGACTCACCCTTGCTTTGTATGTTTTAATTAGGTAATTGAGGAGAAGACAAGGTGATTTGGTGGGGTAGTTCGCACATCGCACTTCACTTTTATCCAATCGTAATAATTATTATTACCTTTCACCAAGCCAACTTGTTAAATAAATTTCCAGATTTGTAATAATCCAACTTTGGTATTGCTTGACTGCTCGTGGTATTATATCTGCTTATCCATTCTTTTCCATGAATCGTGATCGCTTATTGTCATTCTTTAGAAATTATTGTTGATTGAATCTGTATAATCCAGCTTTAATGCTATTCTTAGTAGTTTGATAGTTTTGCGTGACATCTTGGCTTCCGAATAGCCAGGGTGTTACAGAAACCCATCCACAGCTCACAATAAAACAAGCATAATGATGTGGCAAGCATAGGTATTTAATCTCTAGATAACCAAGTAGAATAGTAATCTAGGAATTAAGCAAAACCAACTAAATAAAGTCTATTGAACGAATAAGCAAATTCCAACCGATCATATAAAGTTATTCAATTCCTATCATGTCCTAAAGGAAAATCCATCACACTATAATAGTTGTGTATGCAGTTGTTCCAAGTGCGCTATCCCTTCCCAAGTGCAATGCCGTCAATGGTCAACTAAAAACAACAATAGAGCAAGAGTGAGTCCACGACTCAACAAGCACAATAATAAGCAATGAATAATGATTAATCAACTATAAACAATATCATCATCAATATCAACTATTTACTTCTCTTTATACTCATACTCAAATATCAAATTCTCTTTTCATTAAATGCAAGATATATCTACACTACATGTCCATATGCCCATTTCATCACTTGTACCAGTATAGCATGAGTGAATACCCGCGACAGTTTTCACCCTTACATCAATTCCACCCTCAAAGGATCGGGGACCTCTCCACTCTCGTAGAGTCTCTACCAACGAGGTAGATATGTGATTACCACGATCACCTTCTCTTTACGCAATGTTGCACATGATGCACAATTCAACTTAAGTTCATCAATTATTCCATTATCTACTATTCATGACTTAATCAACACAATTAATATCATAACCATTCACAAGACTTGTAATTAAACAAGGTAATAACATATACAACATAATGGTAATGAATGATAAGGAATACAATGATCAAACCATCGATTACTATCTATCATGCACTTGCCTCTTTATCCCCTTGGAGTCGGATAGCGAGACGATGGCAAGGCACTAAGGCCACACTCCTAGAGCAAACAATTCCAAAACACATTCAAAAACATGTTACCACAGCACCAAATCATTACGTTAACCGCCCTCGCAAGTCTACGCAAAAACGACACCATTAACTCAATTCTACCGAACGTGCTACCCACTGTCCCAGTAGTAAAAAGGCTCTAACTTACTCATATGAACTACAATTCAAGCAAACAAATACTTTCTGAAATCCTCATAAAATTTTCTACAACTTCCTAGTTATGATGAACTCATGAATCCACCATTTACTTCTCCGTTTCCTTCCCCGAAGTCTGTCCTAGAATCTGTCAGATTAGACCATTTGATAATTTGATATCTTTAATTCTAAAACTTGCAAAGTTATGAACGATACCATTTCTGGAATATACTACAAATTCCTTAGCTTATTCAAATTATCAACAAAATTTAATTCATTCATTTACTATCCAGACCTTCCTGATGTCGTAACTTTTCGCTCACTACTCTAAATCTAGTGTTATATACCTTCTTGGAAAGCTCACGAATTCTCTACATCGTTGCTAATTGTAAGAAACTCTAAATTCGAGCTTAAATACCTCTAACTCTCCCGCAAGGTTTAGCGTCGAAATTCGATGAACTAGGGCATGCTGAAAACTAACCTTCCCTCGGACAAAACGATCTACGAATGGTACAGAACCTAATCCATAGTAATTATAGGGGTTATAATAAGTTATCCTTGAAGAGCATGAAGATTGACAAGGATCTAATAATCCTCAGTTAATTAAATTGTTTATTTGTAATTGTTATTATCGATAGCAATATCGTCTTAATAGTCTTGAGTATGCCCCTTATCGTTCATAAGGGAGAAGCTTAAAATAATCGATAATAAACCATCCTACGACCACCCTATATGGTCGTAAGATGATCTACGACCTCATGGTCATAAGCCTTTCTACGACCATATTATGGTCGTAAACCTTTCTATGACCAAGTCAATTGAGACCACCCAATAGTCAGGAAAGTCTACAAATATGTGGGCCTAATTGATTAGGGAATCTTATACGCTGTGTAGATCAATACAGAGCAGTTAATATACGTTATTATTCTCTAGGCTAACTACATGCACTACGCCTGTCTCTGATGATAACTGTCATGCGACGTGGGGTGTCATCTCTCTAACAAAAACTTCCATCAACGTGGGCATTACATCAAACACCGAGGCTCCTATTGGCCTAGAGTAATTGCCACCCCTTCATATGTTATATAAAGGCAAAAGTCAGTGAACATTGGTGTAACACCCTGACTATAAGGAAGTCAAGATGTCACCTACAATCACTAATCTTTAGGAAATTCACAACAATAAGTATTACTAGATGTGGCATACCACAAGGATATACGTGAACAGGAAATCATCAACAAGTTTAATCAACGGGGTGGAGATAAACATTTCAGGGAGATATGGTAAATACGGACAAGTTGGATTATTACAATTCAACACAAGGCATAAATAGAAGACAATAATAAGTTCTCAAATGTTTTGGATTATGGTAGTAAGTGCATCGTGTTGAACTACCCTCCAAGAAACCGTTCTTCCTTGTCATTTACCTAAATAAAACAACAAAGCAAGAATGAGCCAAAGACTCAGCAAGTACTTAAAAGTAACAATCAACCTCCAATGAACCATATACACTATCACAGATTGAACATTTATTGGAAACAATTCTTATGAATGGATGAAATGAAATGATGCAATGAAGGAAGTGGACATATCGCAGCATATACCGGTATAGCGAGTGAAGCACCCGTCGGTGTTCATTAAAATTTATCGTATGAAGAACGTTTCATACGGCCGTCCAACGTGGCCCACATTGGAATGGTGGACACACGTACCCATTCTGGAATTGATGGGATTTATGATGCCCATACTGGAATTGATGGGTCTTACACGAGAACTCCACTTTCGTGGTCATTATGAATTCATGCATGACATAATGTGATCTCATGGTAAGTTTGAACATCAAGCATTAATGGAAAGAAATACACATGGCATTCAACTACACATGAAAACAAGTAACCATGTACACATACATCACATATTGTATCAATATTAGCATACAAGTACTTGCCTGCCGCGATGCGACGGGTTGAGAGGTAACTGAGATACCCCTCCACTCACCGCTTCACCGCCTACAATATAAAATAATCGAAATGAGGACAAATGAGCAAGACATTGCTACACGTGCCCTCCCACCATCTCTAATCAAACCAACCAAACAAAAGATTCAATTTGATCCATTAGCCCAAACATTCCAAATTCCCCTAAACTGGCAGTTTTACTAGAAAATTCACCAATAAATAACCGTAAGCCCAAAAGACCTGAAACCAGTGCTCAACTTCTCTTAACGAAACTTTCTACGAAACTCTAGTTGATGGTAAACTCTAATTCGGCCAAAACAGAGGTCTAACCACCAATGAAAAACTATAACCGCAGTCTGCCCAGAATTCAGAACAGCCCTAAAGAAAAGGCTCTAACTTTTAAACCACTGATCCAAATAAAGTGATCTTTATCAGCCTGGAAACATGGTGAAATTATCTTCATAAACCTAGTTGGGTGGCAGACCTGGTTCTGACTCTAACTAGATCAAAACCTAGGTGCAACCGACTATACCCAGAATTTCTGACAGACAGAGCAGTACGTGGTAAAACAGTCATAACTTTTAAACTACTGGGTGAAAATTCGTGATCCAGGTGCCAAAAGAAAGCTAATGAAACCAGGAACAATTCTCCAGAAGACACAGATGTCCAATTCAGCCTCTACAACACCCAAAACTGAGGTACAACGTACTGGACAGAATCAATCTACTAACAGAATTAAAACGAAACTACAAATCCAATCGGATTCTCAACTCTAATGGAATCAAACAACGAATCGGAGGTCTAATCACCCTTGTAGACCAGTAGGACGACGATGATCCGCTGCACACGGGTCTTCCTCCCTTCTCCTCCCTTCCCTCTCCAAGAGCCGGCCACCGGGAAGACGAAGAATGGATGACGACGCCGGCAGGAAGAGACAACTTCGGAGGGGCTCTTGGGGAACAACACCGGGGATCGCCGGGGCTGCCATTGCAGGGGAGAGGAGACCTCAAGGGGCAGAGGAGGCGCTGGGAAGGGGTGATGGGAGTGGCGGCCAAGGGGGAGGAAGTGGAGGGGAGAGGGTGGGGCGGCTAGGGTTAGGGGGAGGACACCCCCCTTGGCTGGCCCCCCTCTTGGGCCTCTTGGGCTTCGGCCCAAGGCCCAGGTTGCCGCGAAATAGCTGAAAACCCCCTCAAATAAAGAAATTTCTATTCTTTCAAAATGCATTTTCCTCCCCAACCTCTTCTCAATTCCACCGATTTGATTCCGGGGCATTACATTATACCCCCCTTAACAGGATTCGACCTCGAATCTGCACGCCAATCTAAATGTAAGGAAACTACGACTAGAATGAAACAGCGATATTCCAAGCTTGGAATTGCTCAGATACTCGCTTAACACTCGAGCACACCAGACGATGCGTACTTCGCAAAAGGACCCGAGACGGTCAACGCGATAAACCAACGTTCTCATTTCTACAACTTTCAAAAACGAAGAGAATCCAACTAGAAATAGAGAGTCCTCATCGCATCCACGCAATGCTAACTCTCCACCAAAAGGTTAGATTCCAAATTTGACAATCATCTCGAAAACAAATCCATTTTCCAAATAAGCAGTTTACAAATGAACACCACGACAACCAAAGGAAAATCACTCGAACGCCCAAACCAAATACTTGCGGTTTGTCTGAATTTGGAAAGAATCAACACGCCAACACAACGCCAACTCAAATTGCGGAAAATACAAGTCAACGACACAAAACTCAAATGAGAATCAAGAAAACGCCTCATTATCCCACGAATCATCCTTTGCCACAGTTCCTCGCTTCTAGGAATAAAATTTCTCTCGAACCTTGAAATTCGAATTCACTGCCTACCACATGAGCTTAAACCTCTTAGTTAAACATCCTCAAATTATGCTCAAATTGAAATACATCATCCCCACCATTGTGGAGAGGCTATATTGAATCCACCGAATACTCTAAATAACTCGTTCTACTAACCAAAATTGATTTGATAGAAGGCGTTCAAAACAACACAGAATGGTTCCCACACAATGACATTACCTCCAATTTCCAAGAACAACAACTCAGAATTCTTAGCACGCACGTTCATATACTTCATCAGAAGGGTTCTATCAATTATCATTCCACTGCTCAGGAAACTCTATTATTCCACTCTCTCTACACACAATCATTGAGTGACCAAAGGTCTAGCATGAAAATGCAAAACCCATATTTAACTTGCAAAACTTCTAGTACCAATTGCAATTATAACAGATAGGGAAATCAATGGATTGAATCTACAACATTCCCATAATTCTAACATACTCACTTATTGACATCCTCAAAAATTACCCACATAATCTCGCAATCTTATCCAATTGCGTTACTCTATAAAATTAATCAAGGTCTCCATACCTTCGATAATCCTCAACCTTTTAACATGAACTCAAGTTCGAATTTCTATACCATAGGTTCTACTCAATCGTAACACTATTCAGACTTACTTCGAAGCCAAACATTCCATGTGAATCAATATTTTTTTTCCTCAAGAGATACAGACCTAATCCATTTCACATTCTTCTACTCCTCTAATAACTTGATAGCAAAATATCACCACTACCAAAACTTAACCACCACCAAATAGCTGCCAATAAACGCTTTGTAAAACCTTGCAACAAAACTTTTGGGTCTTTCTCAAAAGAAAGAGGCGAATAAGGACAAGCTTCACACACATAAAAACGTTGCTCATCCCAACGAGCATGAACCCAAAAGAATATTCGATAATGGGGATATTGAAAACGAAAGTCGAGTTCACGCTTGAGGGCATACATCCTCAAGAGAGAATAGCAAATAACATCCGATACGAAAGAAAGACATTGCGATCAAACTCGACATCTCTTGAGCGAAAGAGCAAGAAGTTTAGAACGATTCAAATAATCACAAGTTACAAAATTTGACTCAAATTATCAAATACTCTATCGCACTCTTTCCTTTAACACAAGAATTAGTTCTTGAATCTATAACACCTTGCCACATGAACAAAGTAAGTTCTTTAGTTCAACCCACTGAACTACTTAAGAACAAATAAAATTTCTTTCAACACGCCAACTTTGTTTGAAACAGCTCATCTACTCATGAAACATGTAATCTAAATGAACTCAGCCACAAAACAAGCATTTTTCTTTACAGGACTTCACGAAAATCAAACGGATTCTCAACGAAAGCGACGAAAATTTCCTTTGATTGCAACCTCACTTTGCGAACTCAAACCAAGGAGCCTTTAGGACTAAATCACACGAAACTCTTAAGAAGCAATAGGATATCTCCATGCACCATTTTACTTAAAACAATTTCGCTACTGTAATATTCACGAACTCCAAAAGGTCACGGAAACTAGACTTGAAGTATTCTCATTTAGGCGGTATCACAGAGGTGATTATTTTACTACAAGTTTCAACATCAATCTCACAACGTCAATTAGAAAACACATCGAAAGACTCATGCGAAAAGAATGGGTCGAATATTTCTCAAAAGAAGAGGCACATGAAAACGATTTTCACCAACTAGAAAATCATTTACCACTCGCCACAAACACCGGACCAAGGAGAAAATCAATTAAGCAATGAACTCATTGAACATAAGGGGAGTCCACAGTTGAAAACATAAGCCTCAAAAGAAGAGAATGTCTGACCTTAGCAGATAAGAACAACGAGCATTCAATATCAAAGCGCCAGATCACCGAGAACTATTATAACTTTGCAACAAATCGTTTTACGCGACAGACTTCGTTTACCAAAATAAACTTAAACCCCAAAAAGTCATGAACACAAAACTTGAAATTGAATCATTTTGGAAACATCAAGAAAGGTGGTCAAACTTCTTTCTCTATAAAAGAATCAACCTTACTCTCATATTACTGATCGTGTCAATAAACCTTCTAAAGGGAACATGACAAATCGGGTCATAAAAATTTTCAAAGATCAAATGGAATTGTAATAACAACTTATTCTAGAAAAGAATTCGCACGAAAACCACAAAGTTGAACAAACGTCACACCCAAAGACTACAAACTCTAGAGAAAGGGGTTTCACATTTTTCATTTCAAAGGAGGTTCTAAACTCCAACACTCCAAATATTCCAAAGAAATGAACATAGTCGAAATTTTCTTCAATGAACTTTGTGAAAGGAAATTTTTCATTCTCCGAACTGTCAAACGGATAACCGAGCTGCCCTTATCAACAAGAGAGATAGGGCTAACATAAAGAGAACGATCTTGTCAAGAATAACGTTCACAAACAGCAATGAGAGCTCCGCAACGTAAAGGCAAGAAACTATTTTAAAAAACAAATAGGGTCTAATAGAAACCCGTAGCCCACAATCTTTGTTTGGGTGCAACCCCCGACTTAAGCATAACCAAGCACTCCAAAAGGGTTTTAACGCTTTTCTTCAGAAAAGAGATGCATCAAATTTCAACAAGCAGAGGGTTCCAAAAGGAATACATTGAGCCAATGCTTTCTCGTGTTAACGATCTTGCAACAAGAATTCTCATTAGGCAAACCATCAAACGAGTAAATGAGTCGCTCTTTTCTAATGAGAAAGAAAGAACAACCATGAAAATATCAATGCTGCCAATTTACAAAGATCATTCGTAGTAAAAACAATTCGACAATCAAAAAACAATAATGTTTTCAGAGTACCATTAAAGGCCTATTTAAACTCGTCTACCAAAATCATGAATCCAAGAGAAATTCATCAATCGCCACCGGACAAGAATTTGTCAAATTCGAAAATCAAAGAAGAGAACGACTTACTAAAGCAGCCCAAGAGAAATATGCAAGATCAATACACCATGATAGAGAACTTGCAAAAGAAGTCTTCCAATACCGAGATTCCAAACGAACGAATGAGTTAAATTTCCCCAACAGGGGTAAAAACAAGTCTTTTGTGAAAAGAGGAATCTTGCATTTGAACTATGCTCACGTGGAGCAGAAATATCACAATAGTCGAAAGGGCAATATTTGTTTCAAAGAACGAGTCAGAGAACTGCTGGAGCTTGCCTTCTTCATTAAAACCCCAATTTCAAAAGAATTCACGAACTGCCAGGAACCACAACCAGGAAACCAGATATCAGTTCGAGAAAGGCAACAAGTTCATCAATGAGCTCATGCTCAATACAGAGCTTATGGAACAGAGGTAAGAAGTTCTCTAATATCATACTACAAGCAAGGGTGTAGCCCGCAAAACCTGTGACATCAACCACGAACTCAACTGATCAACGCCCGCTAGCGAAACACATAACTAATGCAATCAATTATGAATATATATATTCATATCGGATCATCTCATGACGATCATAGAATAATTTCATAGATAGAGGTTATCATATCATATCATGGATTAACACATCATAGCACAACACAATTTAACAACGACTTAATACTCGAGTCACCACAATTGAAATGCGGAAGCAACAGTTTACCCAACCCCTCCTAATGTGCACAGTGTGTCAATTTAATATGTTTGAATGAACCACGGACCTAAAGCCCGCTCTGATACCAACTGTAACACCCTGACTATAAGGAAGTCAAGATGTCACCTACAATCACTAATCTTTAGGAAATTCACAACAATAAGTATTACTAGATGTGGCATACCACAAGGATATACGTGAACAGGAAATCATCAACAAGTTTAATCAACGGGGTGGAGATAAACATTTCAGGGAGATATGGTAAATACGGACAAGTTGGCTTATTACAATTCAACACAAGGCATAAATAGAAGACAATAATAAGTTCTCAAATGTTTTGGATTATGGTAGTGAGTGCATCGTGTTGAACTACCCTCCATGAAACCGTTCTTCCTTGTCATTTACCTAAATAAAACAACAAAGCAAGAATGAGCCAAAGACTCAGCAAGTACTTGAAAGTAACAATCAACATCCAATGAACCATATACACTATCACAGATTGAACATTTATTGGAAACAATTCTTATGAATGGATGAAATGAAATGATGCAATGAAGGAAGTGGACATATCGCAAAGATATATCGCAGATAGCGAGTGAAACACCCGTCGGTGTTCACTAAAAGTTACCGTATGAAGAACGTTTCATACGGCCGTCCAACGTGGCCCACATTTGAATGGTGGACACACGTACCCATTCTGGAATTGATGGGATTTATGATGCCCATACTGGAATTGATGGGTCTTACACGAGAACTCCACTTTCGTGGTCATTATGAATTCATGCATGACATGATGTGATCTCATGGTAAGTTTAAACATCAAGCATTAATGGAAAGAAATACACATGGCATTCAACTACACATGAAAACAAGTAACCATGTACACATACATCACATATTGTATCAATATTAGCATACAAGTACTTGCATGCCGCGCTGCGACGGGTTGAGAGGTACCTGAGATACCCCTCCACTCACCGCTTCACCGCCTACAATATAAAATAATCGAAATAAGGATAAATAAGCAAGACATTGCTACACGTGCCCTCCCACCATCTCTAATCAAACCAACCAAACAAAAGATTCAATTTGATCCACTAGCCCAAACATTCCAAATTCCCCTAAACTGGCAGTTTTACTAGAAAATTCACCAATAAATAACCGTAAGCCCAAAAGACCTGAAACCAGTGCTCAACTTCTCTTAACGAAACTTGCTACGAAACTCTAGTTGATGGTAAACTCTAATTCGGCCAAAACAGAGGTCTAACCATCCAATGAAAAACTATAACCGCAGTCTGCCCAGAATTCAGAATAGCCCTAAAGAAAAGGCTCTAACTTTTAAACCACTGATCCAAATAAAGTGATCTTTATCAGCCTGGAAACATGGTGAAATTATCTTCATAAACCTAGTTGGGTGGCCGACCTGGTTCTGACTCTAACTAGATCAAAACCTAGGTGCAACCGACTATACCCAGAATTTCTGACAGACAGAGCAGTACGTGGTAAAACAGTCATAACTTTTAAACTACTGGGTGAAAATTCATGATCTAGGTGCCAAAAGTAAGCTAATGAAACCAGGAATAATTCTCCAGAAGACACAGATGTCCAATTCGGCCTCTACGACACCCAAAACTGAGGTACAACGTACTGGACAGAATCAATCTACTAACAGAATTAAAACGAAACTACAAATCCAATCGGATTCTCAACTCTAATGGAATCAAACAACGAATCGGATCTTCCTCCAGTAGGACGACGACGATTCTCTTCCTCCCTTCCCTCTCCAAGAGCCGGCCACCGGGAAGACGAAGAATGGATGACGACGCCGGCAGGAAGAGACAACTTCGGAGGGGCTCTTGGGGAACAACACCGGGGATCGCCGGGGCTGCCATTGTAGAGGAGAGGAGACCTCAAGGGGCAGAGGAGGCGCTGGGAAGGGGTGATGGGAGTGGCGGCCAAGGGGGAGGAAGTGGAGGGGAGAGGGTGGGGTGGCTAGGGTTAGGGGGAGGACACCCCCCCTTGGCCGGCCCCCCCTCTTGGGCCTCTTGGGCTTCGACCCAAGGCCCAGGTTGCCGCGAAATAGCTGAAAACCCCCTCAAATAAAGAAATTTCTATTCTTTCAAAATGCATTTTCCTCCCCAACCTCTTCTCAATTCCACCGATTTGATTCCGGGGCATTACAATTGGGGCAGATCGGGAGGAGACATTAAGCATTAACTTTCTTCCTGATTGTAAAGAGCATAGTCCATACATCAATACAGGAGTAGGGTTATTATTCTCGTAAGAAAGTTTGAACCTGTCTAAATCCCTGTGTCTTTCTCTCCGTGGTTCTAAGACCCTGTTTGGTACAGTTTCCACTCCCAACTTCTCAATCGATTCTCGTGGAGCTGTACCAAACACCCTAATTCTCAAAATCACTAGATTCTCGTGATGAGCTGTCTCAAAAATGAACTAGCAACGAGAAGCAGCCTCCCAGCAGATTCTCGTGAGAATCCAACCCTCAGAAACGAAATACCCTATGAAGTTGAAGGTTTTTACCCGTAAATACCACTGAGTTACATAAATACAATTGAAGTATTACACCCAGGGGTGACATGGTCTACGTGCCTCTAATCCTCCCTCATATGGTTTTTAGAGCCAACCTACCAACCAAACAGTTTCAGATACCTCAGTTCTCGGAGAAGTGGATTACCAGAGAATCAGAAGCAGAATATGAAAAATGAGAATTTAGAGTTGTACCAAACAGGGCCTAAGTCTAAGAGACCCCCAAATATTCATTCGTAAGATCGATATTAGATCATTGACAAAGACGATCACGAAAACCCGCGAAAGCCTCCTCTTTCTCCCCTCTTCCTCTTTGTCCATTTCCTCTTTCCTCCTCCTTTCCTCTTGCTAGCCAAAACCCTGGACTTCCTCCTCTGGGGCGGCAGCAAGGGGGAGGCAACAG
This sequence comes from Hsuehochloa calcarea, assembly GCA_036346395.1. NCBI lineage: Eukaryota > Viridiplantae > Streptophyta > Magnoliopsida > Poales > Poaceae > Hsuehochloa > Hsuehochloa calcarea. The sequence continues at coordinate 21,240,490 of CM070611.1, read as the reverse complement.
GGCAGAGGGTGCCGCCTTGGGGGAAGGTGGCCAGCAGGGGAGGTGGCAGCCACAAGGGCAAGGCAGGGAGGGGGCAGATGGCACATGGAGGGAGTGGGGGCTGCACGGGGGTGTCTGGGGCGATGGAGGCTAGGGTTAGGCTGTCGCTCCCCTAGTCCCCCTTAAGGTCACCTCCCCTCTCGGGCCAAGTTGTGGGACCGAAGGCCCAAGGCCCAGGTTTCCACAATTTTATGAAATTCCCCTTTTTATTTCCTTTAATTCCCTCTCTAATTCATTTAATCCTTCTAACGTGATTCGGAATTCTTACATTCTACCCCTCTAAACTGAATTTGACCCCAAATTCTACTTGTTGCTCTACTCAAAAGAACACCAAATTTGAAATTAAACAATAGTTGGTATCAGAGTGGGCTTTAGGTCTGTGCGCTGTTATCTTCCCCACCCCATCTCCCCACCCTGCCATATTCTTCATCCCCGCCTTCCCACCCGGTCCACCCTAACTCGTCTTGCCCATCGTTGTGCCATTCCGCTCGTCGTCGTGTCGCGCATCGCCACCGCTCACCACCCCTAGTTTACTCTTCGACGGCGCGCTGTTCCGCCGCCGCCACCACGCCATTGTCGGGCCGCCACCTCCCCTTCCCTCTTAGTGAACCCTTCTCTAACGACGGTGAATCCTAACCCTAATCTTAACGTCGATCGGTGTCGTCGAGAGATCCATTGCCGCCGCCACTCGGCGATCATCGAAGAAGGTAAGTGAACCCTAACCCTAAATTAATTTGTCTTTTGTTGTCTAAATTATGAATTTGTATTTTGTTATCTGAATTTGTGAGCTTTCTCAAATGGAAAGTCTTCAATCCATAACTATCTGTCTCATATTCGATGGATAGCAAAAGCCAAAATATTGTCGAGAAAACCTGAAAAAAAACTTTTGCATAACAGAATGAAATTCCTTTTACTGAAATTTACAACAAATAAAAACACTTTATCAAAAAATAACTCGAAAAAAACTTTTGCATAACAGAACGAAATTCCTTTTACTGAAATTTACAACAAATAAACACACTTATCAAAAAATAAGAAAGGGAAAAAAAAGGAAGCAAGCCGAAGCCGATATTGTCCTGTCTCTCGTGCGCCCGAACCCGCGATCTCACGGTCGCACTCGCACCACACCGCCACCATGGACTACGCCGCAGCCGCCCCTCACGCCGCGGCGGCGGCGCCGACCGCCGACCCCCACCACCCCCACCCCTACGCTTATCCTTACCCCTACGCTGCGTACCACCAACCCGCCCCCACCATCGATCCCTCCGCCGCCGCCTCGTCCTCCTACTCCTACCACAACCCTGCCGCCACGGCCGCCGCCGGCGGCGCGCCGTACGACCATTACGCCACGTACCGGTACTGTGCTCCCCAAGCGGGGGCTGGGGGAGGGAGTGGTGCGGGCCTGGCGGGGTACTACTTCAGCGCCGGCGAGGCGTCTCGGGCTCCCGCTGCATCGGCGGCGCATGCTGCCCCGGCGGGGCCGGGGGCGGAAACTGGGAAGGAGGTGGGGAAGCACTTCGGGTTTGATCCCCAGCTCTACGCGCAGGTCAGGGCGCTCCCCGCTTCCGTTTTGATGCAAATTTCGTGGATTTCTGATCGTGTGTAGTGAATTTATGTGGATTTGTGAGGGTTATTGTTACATATTGAGAGGGCATTGTTAGGAATCGAAGAGCTAACTAGGAATCGGAGGCTTGTTGGTGATTTGCTTGTTGGCGTTAGGTGTTCGGGGGAAGAACTAGTTTGGCGTTAGATAGGGAATAGTCAAGTGCAACGGTAAATCTAGTCTCTAGATAACCTGATTGGTGCCTTTGGTTCAGTAACCGATCAATGACGTTAGCCTGGAATAGATTTTGGTGATTCGACAATGTTCTGTATTCTTGCATTATTAGTTCTTGATTTGGGAATGGTGGCACTGCAAAATCACACTCTTTCAGGCTAGCTGGAAAATTACGTGGTATGCAAATTGTTTCCTTGCATCTTAAACTAGCCATCCGGTTCATGGACGAGCAAGAAAGGGGTGTGGTTACTGTTCACATGTGCATGTTACTGTTCAAGTTTATGTTCAGTTAGTTTGTTAGTTTCTATAATTTAGAGATTTTTTCTTAGGGGTCAAGTCAAGTTATTCCTATAAAAGAGATGATATTGTATCTTCTTTAAACAAGCAATCAACAATGAAGAAGTATTTCCTAAGTTCCGAAGTCTAGTTCTGGTTTCTCCTTAGACCGACTATTCTAGATCCATCTCTCCCCCAACTAGTGTCCTCTTTGTCTAGCGTTGTTCTACCTCAAGTTGTCGCCGTCCGATCTCCTTCCGACGGATGTTTACCCTATTATGAACTAAGGTTCATAATAACTTGGTATCAGAGCCGACACCATAGTTTCTATTGCCAAGCAATCCCTACTAGTCAACCTGATGGAGTTGAAGATGATGCTCCAACTGATTTAGCCCACCCCATCGGAGGAGTTTATCACCCTATGTTGCAGCTCGAGGACATGCTGTTTCACCGAGAGGGGCGTAATGTCATGGGTGTGGTACTGTTCATGTGTTTACTGTTCACCCACAGATAGTTTCCTTTGTAAGTGATTAAATTGATTTGGTTAGTTTGGAAGCTTATCTTCAGTTAATTTGTTTCTATAATTTAGAGATTCTTTCTTAGGGGTATTCAAGTTATCCTTATAAAAGAGATGACATTGTATCTTCTTTAAGTAAGCAATCAACAATGAAGAAGTATTTCCCAAGTCCCTAAGTTTAGTTCTGGTCTCTCCCTCAGGCCGGTTATTCTAGATCCATCTCTCCCCCAACCGGTGCCTTCTTCGTCTAGCGCTGTTCTACCTTAAGTCGTCGCCGTCCGACCTCCCTGCGACGGATGTTTATCCCATTATGAACTAAGGTTCATGACACCTAGCCTTGGCTAAAAGTCTTATCATAAAAATATTAATTACGAAATAGATTGCACCATATGAAGTAGCAATGCAATAGCATCACATTATAGAAGAACTAGACCACCGCAATGGATATTTGCTTTTAAAAAGGCTGTTTGTCTCATGGATGCAAGAAACTGGAGCTGGAGATGCAAACGATGGCCAGAAGGACTATGAGGGCATGGTCTGCAAAGAGAGTTTCTTGCCTGTCTTACCATATAAACCCAAGCAAAGGAGCCGAGAAAATATTGGATGATGGTAACCTGTACCTTCAATAGTAGGACCTGACATCAATTCTGCCCATTGATTTGTTAATTCACATAAATTTGTTTCATCCCAAAGGCCCAAACTCCTTTGCGTAACATTGTTGTATATATCTTGTTTGAAATTAAGTGGGTGTCATGTGCGGCCACGTATACGGCCGGCGCCACAAGGCGCAGGAGCAGCCGGCCCTAGCAGTAGAGCAGCCGGCCCTAGAGGCCGCATAAGAGTCCAATGTATCTCTTTAGGCAGTTGCAATTAGGAAGGTTTCAATTAGGGAAGTTTGTATTAGGAAGAGTAAGACTTAGAGTCCTAGTCCAGGGAATGATTAACCTTCTATTTCAGATAAGAGTTAGAGTCCTAGTCCAAGGAAGGATTAACCTTCTATTTCAGATTGTACTCCTATATAAGGAGCATATGCAGTAATAGAAAAACCAGCAAAGGATTGGGTTATTCCCAACCTCCTTTGCGCCAAAACCCATTGCTTTTCTACTGTTAATCCAGCATTGTTTGGAGCAGTACTGTTCACCGCGGTACTTTTCATCCGCGCCATACACCACGGCGTCCCGACGCAATCTTCATCCTCCTGAGTTGATTCTTCTCTTCCGCCTCCGCTCCCAGAGCTCATCTCCTAACAGCTTGGTATCAGAGCCAACCGCTGTTCCTTCCTCCATGGATAACAGCGGGGGTTTCGACAACAACTTCAAGGAGAGGTTGATGAAGTTCATGGAAGACACCGGCTACCAACTCAAACTGCTGCCCGAAGTTTTGGACCGGCTTGACATGCACGCCGGCCAGCTTGCAGCAGTTGGGAGTCGACTGCAGCGCCGTGATCACCGGTTAGCACGCATGGAGAGCCAACCCGGTAGTGAAGAAGGCGATGTGGATCAAAGACGATCGGGACGCAGCAGCCTCGGCTGCCGCTGCCGCTACTGATGCAGCAGCCCGGACGACGGCCACCACCATCGCCACGGCGACGGATGCCACGGCGAACACGTCGCGGTCGGGGCGGGTCGAGGATTTCGCCCCACACCAACCTCCACCCCGGGAGATTTGGTGGCGGGGCCCTTGTAATCCGCCACGCTACGCTAAGCTCTCCTTTCCGACATTTGACGGTCGGGAAGATCCGCTTCCATGGATCAATCGCTACGAACATTTTTTTCAAGGTCATCAAATGCCCACGGAGGACAAGGTGTGGCTGGCCACATATCACTTGACAGGGGCGACACAGCTCTGGTACATGCGTCTAGAGCTCATGGAGGGCACCCCGAACTGGCGACACTTCACTGACTTGGTCTCTCTGCGATTTGGAGCGCCAACCCGCCACAATCCCCTAGGCGAGTTGACGGCGCTTCGCCGAACCAGCACGGTGGACAAATTCAGCGAGCAATTTCTGATGCTGCGTGTTGGCCGGTTGGACGATGAGCAGCAGCGTATGCTGTTCACGTGAGGCTTGGGCGAGCCACTCAAGACCCACGTGGAGCTCTAGAAGCCCAGCTACTTGGAAGAGGCAATGGACCTGGCTCGGGCTTACGAACGCTTAACCATCTTACCATACGACGCTGAAGGATGGACCGCGCCTTCGGTCGGCCGCGTTCAAACCGCGACAAAGACGGAACCGCTGCGAAGCGCGACTCCTTCGGCTCCCCTTCCCGCAGCGAGCGTAGCGTCGACAGGCGCGTTAGGAGCGGCACACTCATCCACGTCGTCGACAGGCGCATCCCGCATTGCGCGCCCCTTTAAGCGCCTGACGCCTGCCGAGCTAGAGGAACGCAGAAGCCAAGGACTCTGCTACAACTGCAACGTAAAATTCCATCCGGAGCACCAAAAGCTTTGTAAGCACATTTTTCCGTTGCAGGTGGAGCCTGACTCAGAGGACGAGGAGGAACCTGAGGTGGCGGTAACTATCTCCCTCCTTGCCTTGACAGGCATCCGTAAGACCCGGACGATGCAGCTCGCCGTCGTCATCAACAGCATCCACCTTCTGGCTCTGGTGGACTCTGGGTCGACTCACAACTTCGTGGCAGCCGAATTGGTCGCACGAGTGGGGTTGTCCCTCACGCCACGCACGGGTCTATCAGTGGCAGTCGCCAACGGCGACAAGGTCACAAGCGGCGGCATCTGCCGCGCAACGCCCGTCTCCATCGACAAAGAAGATTTCATCCTCGATTTCCTCATGATTCCGTTGGGCGGCTTTGACGTCGTCTTGGGCGTCCAGTGGCTGGGCCCCCTAGGGCCCATAACTTGGGACTTCCACCATAGGACGATGCGCTTCCAGCGGCAAGGGCGGGAGATAGTGTGGCATGGCGCCAATCCACCAGGAGCTGGCCCACACCTCCACACGGCGACCTCGGAGGACCAGATGGGCGATCTTCTGGAGGAGTTCCAGACCATCTTCGCAAAACCACGGGGCCTGCCGTCCGCGCGAGGCCGGGACCATCACATTTACCTGCTGCCCGGTTCGGGCCCTGTGGTAGTCTGGCCGTACGGTACCCCGCCCTCCAGAAGGATGAGTTGGAGCACCAATGCGCCACCATGCCTGATCAGGGTATTATCCAGCGTAGCACCTCAACATTCTCGGCTCCTGTCCTGCTAGTCAAAAAGCATGATAGAATATGGCATTTCTACGTTGACTACCGGGCATTGAACGACAAGACAATCAAAGATAAGTTCCCCATTTCGGTGTTCGAGGAGCTGCTTGAGCTCAAAGGGGCTCGGTTCTTCACCAAGCTGGACTTGCACTCGGGGTACCATCAGGTACGGATGCACCCCGAGGATATTGAGAAGACGGCGTTCAGGACACATGAGGGCCTTTTTGAGTTCTTGGCCATGCCATTTGGCTTGACCAACGCACCGGCCACATTCCAGGCTCTTATGAATGAAGTTCTTCAACCCTACTTATGTCGTTTTGCCCTTGTGTTTTTTGATGATATTTCGATATCTGACTCCTCCTAGGCGAGATCACATGCGACATGTACGAGCCGTGTTTCAGCTTCTACATCGACATCAGCTCTTTTTGAAGAGATCCAAGTGTCTCTTTGGGGAATCGACAGTGTCATACCTTGGCCACATCATTCTGGCCGAAGGCGTCGCCATGGACCCGTCCAAGGTGGAGGGTGTATTGGGTGGCGCAACCCGGTCGGTCGCGCCTCGCGGCTTCCTCGGCTTGGCGGGCTACTACCGCCACTTCATCAAAACTATGGCGCCATGGCGTTCTTTGACCCGACTCCTCGTAAAGAGGGTTCACGTGGACGGAGGAAGCCGCACAGGCTTTTGCGGCCGTCAAGAAGGCACTCACCTCGACGCTAGTTCTCAAGCTACCGGATTTCTCCTCTCCATTTATTGTGGAGTGTGATGCATCGGGCACGGGATTTGGCGCCGTTCTTCACCAAGCATTTGGGGGGCCATCGCGTTCTTTAGCGCTCCATTGCGGCGTCGTCCCAAGCTGGCGGCTTATGAACGCGAGCTCATTGGTCTAGTACAAGCCGTACGGCATTGGAGGCCGTATTTGTGGGGGTGTCCTTTCACTATCAAGACAGACCATTATGCCCTCAAGTTTCTTCTAGATCAGCGCCTCTCCACGATACCTCAACATCAATGGGTGAGCATTGTTTGGGTTTGATTTTGCAGTAGAATTCAAGCCCGGTCGCTTGAATGTGGTCGCCGACTCCCTGTCTCGCCGAATGCGAGCCGGGATCGCTTCGCCATCCAAAGACACCGATTCTCTTTGTTCGAGGATCTACGCCAGGCCGCATGCACAGAGCCGACCTTGTCGAGCCTCCGGGAGCGCATCTCCTCCGGTGAGCTCGGTTCTCCTTGGCCCTTGGTGGAGGGCATGGTGTGCTATGAGCAGCACGCCCACGTTCCAGCCGACTCCATGTTCCTGTCGACTGTCCTAGGGGATGTACATGATGGGCCCCATGAAGGGATCCAGAAGACACGTCATCGCTTGCGGGCAAATTTCCATGTCCCACAGGACCGGGCGACGGTTCAGGAGTACGTCCGCGCCTGTGGGGTCTGCCAACGCAACAAGATAGAACAGCTACACCCGGCGGGATTGCTACTGCCCCTAGCAGTCCCTTCCTCGGTGTGGTTCGATATCTCCATGGACTTTGTGGAGGGATTGCCGAAAGTGGGCGGCAAATCTGTCATCTTAACAGTGGTCGACAGGTTCTCAAAATATGCCCATTTCATTCATTTGGCCCATCCATATTCAGCTTCGTCCGTTGCACATGCCTTCTTTGCAGAGATTGTCCGGCTTCATGGCATTCCTACCTCCATTGTCTCAGACAGGGACCCAATATTCATCTCAAATTTCTGGAAGGACTTATTTGCTCAATGTGATACCAGCCTTAACATGAGTACAGGTTATCACCGACAGTCTAATGGCCAATCTGAAGTGGTGAACAAGATTACTGCCATGTACCTCCGTTGCATGACTGGAGACCGACCACGATAGTGGGTTCGATGGCTTCCTTGGGCGGAATTTATTTATAATACTGTATCATTGACCCTCAAGACGACGCCATTCGCGTGGTGTATGGGCGCGACCCTCTTTTCGAGACTATGAGCGGGAGCGGCGCACCACGCGATTGATCAAGCACTCCAGGCCTGTGATTTGTTCTTGGCAGATGTTCGGAGTCACTTACTCCATGCCCAAGAATTTTACAAGAAATTTTACGATCAAAAGCATCGCTCCATACACTTCGACATTGGCGATTTGGTTTGGTTGCGCCTTCATCATCGGGTGGCCACTTCTCTGCCCGGGGCCAGCCGTGGGAAGCTTAGGCCCCGTTATTTTGGGCATTACCGCATCATCGCCAAGATCAATGATATGGCGTATCAGTTGGACCTTCCCAAGACGGCCCACATCCATGATGTCTTTCATGTGGGTTTTCTCAAGAAGTTTGACGGAGTGCCCCCAGCGTCACCAACTCTAGTGCCGCCCCTTCTCGATGGGCGGGTCATTCCAGCGCCTCTGAAGGCGCTGTGTGCCAGGCTTGCTCGTAACAAGTGGCAAGTGTTGATACAGTGGCAGGATTCATCGGCTTCCGATACTTCTTGGGAAGATGTCCAAGATTTCAAAAAATCTTATCCCTCCTTTCAGCTCGAGAACGAGCTGTTCGTCGAGGGAGGGAGAGATGTCATGTGGGGCCACGTATACGGCCGGCGCCACAAGGTGCAGGAGCAGTCGGCCCTAGCAACAGAGTAGCCGACCCTAGAGACCGCATAAGAGTCCAATGTATCACTTTAGGCAGTTGCAATTAGGAAGGTTTCAATTAGGGAAGTTTGTATTAGGAAGAGTAAGAGTTAGAGTCCTAGTCCAGGGAAGGATTAACCTTCTATTTTAGATAAGAGTTAGAGTCCTAGTCTAGGGAATGATTAACCTTCTTTTTCAGATTGTACTCCTATATAAGGAGCATATGCAGTAATAGAAAAACCAGCAAAGGATTGGGTTATTCCCAACCCAACCCCCCCCCCCCAAAACCCATTGCTTTCTACTATTCATCCAGTACTGTTTAGCACAGTACTGTTCACCATGGTACTGTTCATCCACGCCGTACACCACGGCGTCCCGACGCAGTCCTCATCCTCCCGAGTTGATTCTTCCCTTCCGCCTCCGCTCCCAGAGCTCATCTATCTTGAATTATTTACTTCCATTTGAAATTAAATGGGCATCTGCATGTTAACTTAATAAATTTTATTATTCAATTTTGTTGATAACATTGTTGACTTACGATTATCTGGTCCAGTGGTATCCAATTCTTTCTCCATTTCCAGTTGGTTTTTGTAATTTCCATAGACATAATGTCACTTCAGTTTGTTTGGTTCTGTTATGATCTATATGTTTGTCTGCTATGTTGTTGATAATAACAGATCTACCCCCCCCCCCTTTCTGGCTCAATTTCATTATGATTATTACAAGCATGTATGGAATCTTATATTTGGATTAAGTAAAATAACCTTCCAATTTAAATTCCCCTGTTTGGATCCTTTTTTTGTTGTTCTCTGGATATGTGATGACAAGATGGGTATATGGGATTACTTTATCTTCTATGACGTCAAGGAATCTGATCCCAATTTCAGCCATTGATTTGAATATGCGTGCATTCATCTACAATCAAGTTGTCATCGGCTTGTTGATGTGTAGATACACAATGTACTGTTTGTCTGTTTACAATTTGACAAACTGTGGTCCAGCATATCAATTCATGAGTGCACGATAGCTGGGACTACAGTATCAGCAATTGTTAGTACTTAGCACTTCCACTACTCTCTTACATCCCTGTGGTTTTGACAGAAGCGATGCCAAGCTGATCCAATTTTTTTTACCTTACCTGATCACCAGGTTTCAAGCATGATTATGTTGTTTTTTTATTCTATTATGTCTATTTCTTGTTTTGTGTTTGTGATGTGCTAACCAAAGGATTGTATAGGCACCCAGAGCTGAATAGGTATAACAAGAGCTTTGTTTCAAACAAGGGCACCGGCACACTATGTACCTGTACTTGTAGTTATTTATTATAGTATGGTTTGCTTACATTTTTCAAGTTTCAAAGTATGGGGACTTGAACATGCAAATTTGGACTCTTTATGTACTCTAAACTAGTCCCATGATTAGTAGCTAGTTCACACAGTGACAACATCGATGAAAATCGTATTCATACAACAAAATAGGTAAGAAATAAGCAAATTATTATTAAATAGTAGCAACGGATCTTATGGTTAAAGTTTACATAGTTTGCCATACAGGGTTTAAAAGACAAACAAAACTCTTGCAGTAGAAATAAGATAACTTGTGGTAGCCATCTGACATGCCCACATGCAATCGAGTGGAGAGTGCATCCTATTTCGCATAGTCTTCAAATTACTCCTTGTAGAACTCTGGATTCCTGGATTATTCATCAGCAACTGATCAACAATGGCAAAAAGCCGTGAGTACATAAAGTACTCAGCAAGTCGTAGAGAATATTATGCAATTAATATTCATGTAAAGCTTGAACAAGGAATAACTATATGGTTATTTTGCAGAAAGCAATATTGATAGTAAATACAGTAAATAGATTGTAAAACATAGTTTGAAAGATTATATAAATAAAGTAAACAATTACTTTGAAACAACCAGTGAAGTTCACTTCCTATCCATTCCACCATCCAAACATTTTCAGATCTCTATACCTCGTGTGAAATCCCCAAGCATTGTCCATGGCCAGGGATACGGTGATCGAACAATTTTAACACTCTGCGAGGTTGTACATCTTTACCACAAGAGTGTCGGTTTATAATGTACGTTTGACTCTCTTCCATATGTGTGCGACTAAATAATTATCACATAGCCTTTACAAAGCTTTGTCTTAACCTAGTTCTGTCCGTTAAGGTTTCATCATCGAATAGACCTCACACCCATTTGGGGTCCCCCTCTTGCGCCATTATGAATGTCTACCCCGAAGTTCACGCTTCTAAAAACAGAACTAAAATCAAGATATTGCTAACTAATGGTTGCACGATCAGGTCCATATCAATGACGTACAAGATTAAGTCTTTAGTGATTACTAAGGTGAGACAACCTCATCCAAAATGTGCTACCCGCACTTTTTTTCTTTGCCACGATCATTCGCTAAGTATGAAAACATTTTTGTTCAACCGGGCCTAATGGAATCCTTGCCATGGCACAACAATTTTACAATAGTAGTCTCACTTCACAATTCCATATCTCTACTACTTAAGCGAAGAAATTAGTGGCGATGCATCACCTCCTCATGCGATGTGAGCCGTTAGATCTATCTTTCTTCGTGAGATGTGAGCCGTTGGATCTCATTCTTTCTCGGTTTCTCCCGTGCGTACGGTTGGCCACCCATAGTCTCCTCTCCACTCCCCCCTCCACACCCCAACTGCCTAAGCTGGTGCGCAAGAAGCCCAAAGATTCCATCGATCTTTCCAATAACAGGTTACTGGCGGATCACTTGCATTGTAGGCTGAGCACGACAACGATTGACGAGATATGATTTTTTTAATCCGTAGCAAAGCACGGGCATTGGACTAGTATCATTAAGTCAAGTTATTAAGATTAACATTGTGTATAGAAACCCATCGTGCAACTAAGCATGACTAAGTATACTACGCCACCCATGTTGGTATTACAATTATGTCCAACTAATATCAACCCTTCCTATGGTGTCAAAGGATACACGATATAGGAAGGGTTGATATTAGTTGGACATAATTGTAATACCAACATGGGTGGCATAGTATGCTTAGTTGCACGATGGGTTTCTATACACAATGTTAATCTTGATAACTTGACTTAATGATATATGGAATTGTGATGCGAGGCTACTATTGTAAAAATTGTTGTGCCATGGCAAGGGATTCCATTAGGCCTGGTTGAACAAAAATGTTTTCATACTTAAGCGAATGATCGTGCAGTAAAAGGGGTGCGTGTAGCACATTTTGGATGAGGTTATCTCACCTGAGTAATCACTAAGAACTTAAATCTTGTGCGCCATTGATTTGGTTCTTATCATGCAACCACATGTCTAGTATGAGATGAACATGACTAATTAATTAGGAATGTTTTGATTTTAGTTCTATTTCTGGAAGCGTGAACTTTGGAATGTACATTCACAATGGCGCAAGCTGGGGCCTCCGAATGGGTGCGAGGTCCATTCGGTGGTGAAATCTTAGCGGACAGAATTAGGTTAAGATAGAGCTTTGTAAAGGCCTTGTGATAATCATTTAGTCACACGCCTATGGAAGTGTGTCGGACGGACATTATAAACTGATATCTCTTGTAGGTAAAGCTGCACAACCTCTGCAGAGTGTTAAACTGCTCAATGTACCGTATTTCGATTATGGACAATGCTTAGGGATTTCACACGAGGTATAGAGATTTCATAAAATGTTTGGATGGTGGAATGGATGAGAAGTGAACATTCACTTATTGTTTCAAAGCAATTGTTTACTTTATTTATATAATCTTTCTAACTATGCTTTACAATATATTTACTGTCAATATTGCTTTTTGCAAAATAACCATATAGTTATTTCTTGTTCAAGCCTTACATGAATATTAATTGTATAATATTTCCTACGACTTGCTGAGTACTTTATATACTCACGACTTTATGATGCGGCCAGAATATCTTTAACGAATGTTTATGATTTTTCTTGTTTAACACTTGATCGAAACAATGGGCATGACATTATCAAGGCTGCTGCAATACATGAGGACAACACACATGCTGTTCATAGCCAAGGAAAGAAAACTGCATGTTGTACTTGATCGGTGCATGGAGTCAAACTATGCATATACATTTGCACGCATGTTGTTGGGTGTGTTTGATCTAGGAGAAGGTCATGTAGTGCACATCAAAGAGTTTGAGTTCAACATTGAGTACGTTTAGGAAGACCACTCGGTTTGTTTGACAAAAGGAGATCGTTTTGGTTAGGAGATTATGTCTACGTTTTATCTTTTCTCTGTACAATTTTGGATGGGAGTCACCAAGTCAATCGAAGCCAGTTCAATAAGGAGAGATTGCGCACTAGAAGTTAATTTTGAAATTAATTGTAGTAGGATAGTTTAAATCTATTTTCAGCAATTAGAGTAGTTTAAGTTTGCAATTAAAGTAGAGTTAAAATCGGATGACTGTTTATGGGGTCTGTTCACCTGACTCGAATCATTGTTCATCCTACTGGGATCATTGTTCACGTGTACTGTTCCGAATTGGTTACTGTTCACCAAACGGTTACTGTTCATCAAGACTATATATTTAAGGGTAGAGCCCCATTGTAAGCAAGTCAAACTTGAAGAAAATACAGAAAAGTTATATGTTTATGTGGCGCATAATGAATACATGTGTTTCGGAAATTTTCATCTAGGGTTTTGTGATTGCGTGAATATTGGAGGGTAAGATCTGTGATTCCTTGTGGATCGTCTCACCAATTCGTAGTATCCTCAATTGCTTACAGTTTGGTGTTCTTCGGGTTTGATTTTGTTTCTCCGGATTGATTCAAGATCAACCAAGTATCATTACTTGCTTTGGAGATACACTTATTCTTCCTTTTTGCCGAATCTAGAAGGAGAAAAGCTGGGGTTTTGCTTCAATCAAAGATTGAATTACAAGTACCGTGAAAGATTGGACCACATTACGCGTCAACACACATTGATCTGTATCACTTTATGCTATCGTCTATCAGTTGATGAGGAAGAATCAGAATCAAGAGTTCTACGAGGAGTATTTTGAAGACTATCTGAATTAGGATCGCTCCTCACTTGATTGCCTGTAGGCATGTCGGATGGCCACCACAAGTTATCTTATTTCCGTTGTAAGAGTTTTGTTTGTGTTTTAAGCCATGTGTGGTAAACTATGTAAATTTTGACCACAAGGTTCACTGCTACTATTTAACAATAATTTGCTTATTTCTTAGCTATTTCGTTGTGTGGATACGATTTTTTTCGATATTGTCACTGTGTGAGCTAGCTACTGGTCATGGGACTAGTTCAGAATATACAAAGAGTCTGGATTTGCATGTTCGGGTCCAGACACAAAGACTTTGCTAATTTGGTCAAACCATTTTTAATAATGTAAATTATATGCGTGTATTCTTGATGTGTGGTATGGATATCTTTAGGACATTAAATTTGTGTGGCTGATGCCTATGAGATTGTTGACTCTCCTATGAAGGCATCATGTGTGTTGGCTGTATTTAGATAATAGCAATGTTGAATGATTAAAAATTCAGAAATATAATTTTGCTAAAATGTTGGAGCAAATAATTGAAATGCTATGGGCATCTATCTAGATACTTCTTTGTTAGAGCTCATGATGTAGTATGAAGTGCTGTTTTTTGTCTTGTTTAGCCCTCCGAAAAGGGTAATTTAGTTACTGATTTAGTTTCAGTGATGTTCTGTAAAGTTCATATTCAGCTCAGGGTAATTTCCTGATGACAGCAGCTAGAGTGGTGTTGAGCCAAATATGTATCAGTCCTGGTTTTAGTACAAAGCCAGAGCTGAGACCTAATAAAGTAGTGGACGAAGTTAATATTAAATACTGCTAGTAATTAGCGATGTGTTGCTGGCTCGCCACACAACACAGCAGCAGAATAAACCTTTTTGTCAGAATGAGGACCTGAGCAAAGACACCATACCTGTGAAAATCAAGAGTGGAAAAATATGTAAGAAAAGTAAGTGAAATCGACTAAAAAACGGAGAAAAAAAACTCTATCGATACATGTTGCAAAGGATGAAGAGACCAATCCAGTAGACAGTGAAAAGCTTCAGGGTTACATCTGGCCTGCTGCCATGTTGCAAAGGATGAAGAGACCAATCCAGTAGACAGTGAAAAGCTTCAGGGTTACATCTGGCCTGCTGCCAAGGAACTGTTCAACAATTTTTTTTCCCTCTATGCTCTTAACATGTTGGTATCATGCTCATTGTCTCCCTGTGTAAGCTTTTCTGGCTGTTGCCAAGCACTAAATGTTCCATAGATAGTTCTATTTAGCTCATTTGCCTTATGAATTCTTTCTGAGGATATGCAATCCATATATAGTATGAAAGAGATGAACATTGTATTTAGGATATGCAATCCATGCTTGTTGTTTTATATTTATTCCCTGAAGTATATGTTTCACCTTTTTAACACATCATGGCTATGTGATCTTCAATAATTTGACAACCTTTAATCCTTTATTGATATCTTGCATTTCTTTGTGTCTATCAATTGTTGTCAATGTGTATCATATTTTACTGAAGGGGTCAGTAAGTCACATCTTGTATTCAGTTATGCTGTTCAGATTGGTTCACCTTAATTGTATCTGCTGATTAGTGGCTGTATTTTATTTCTCATTCCTTGCTATTAACTCCAAAACTACAATGTCTCTGTAGGTAGCAGCCACGAGAGCTTCAAATGGAATGGCACCACCGGTTGCAGCCCCAAGCAGAGCCCCAAGCAGGCACCATGCCCAGTGGAATGCCTGTTTCGGGCATCGTCTGGCAAAGAACATTTTAAGGAAGCACATAAAGAAAAAGCCGAAGGTTGTGCAACCGGCAAACTGTGAAGTCTGCAAGATTCAATGCGATACCCTAGATGTTCTCAAGATCCATAAGCAGGGGAAGAAGCACAAGAAAAACTTGGAGAAGTTACAAGACTCCATCACCCCTAAACTAGTGAAGCCTCCAAATAATGCTGTTGGAGCAAATTCGGCACCTGCTGCTGTCGTTAACAGTATGGTGCCAGCTGTACAACCGAAGAAGAAGAAGAAGAGCACCTCAGCAAGCCCAGAAGAGCTGGAGGTGAAGAAGAGACAGTACTTGAGGCTGGAGCAGCTCAAGGTGAAGTGAAAATATGCACGGTGTGCAATATCGTTGTCAACAGCCAGAAGGTTTACGAGTTGCACCTAGCTGGGCAGAAGCACCAAGCCATGGTACAGAAGCAGCAAGCTCAACTACATTTAGTCTGAGAGATGAAAAGCAACTAGCTGGGCAGAAGCACCAAGCCATGGTACAGAAGCAGCAAGCTCAACTACATTTAGTCTGAGAGATGAAAAGCAACTATTCTCGCTCATTTTTCTCCGGTCTTATTTTCAGTTCTTCCGAAGGATCAACAGAAACAAGTATTCACAAATTCATGCCGTCTGCTGTGCTAGTAGCTATCTTAGTGTTCGCCAATCTCTCTGTTACATTTCCAGTAATCTTGTAGTGTAGCAAAAATGCCAGAAGATGACTTTTGCCTGCCGCAGATAAGTAGTGGAGGTTGGAAGTAAAGATCGTCATGTACTTGTCTCCCAGGTGTTTGTTAACAAGTTAGAGATTGCAGATTGATGCATATGATGCTCTTGCAACAAGTTGAGATTGCAGATTGATGCATGTGATGCCCGTGCTGTGCGAATTTATTGCCCTCCTGTTTAATGTCATAATGTGCATTCCAAATTGTGTATTGCAACATCGCATGATAGTTATACAAGATGTTGGTGTTCGTTGTAGCAGTTGAGAGGAGAGTTTTTTTTCTCTCTCTTGGCACCGTTGAAAGATTATCTCACCGACACATGAATCCAATTTATTGGCACAACCCAACATTACTTTCCAGTGCTATAGAGAGAATGTATCAAATGTTGCGTCAGCTACCATGCAGTTCTCATTTTGTGGAGTATCTTGAACACGTGGACAACTCGACGTCATTTGCTGGTGTCTTCCTCTCTTCTGCTCTTTCTGATGGCGTTACTCCGATGACCTCGACAATTGTGCTCCAAGGATCCTTCCTGACCAATGCTTGCCTGATTTATGCTGCCGCCAATCTCTACTAGTGGCAACTATTTGCCTGATTTGGTCTATAGATTCAGACGCCGACCTCCAATGGCAGCTTTTCTTTTGTTGCACAGCTCGCAGAACTTTTCTTATTCTTGGACTTTTCTTGCAATTAAAGTTTTCTTATCCCTAGGTTTAAGTAAAACTTTCGGTAACATTTTTTCTTCTTATAATAGGTTAAGTAAATTGTTTTGGAAAAATGTATTGTTCTTTGCAACTGATATCAAAGTACCTAGGTAATTATAATGGGAATTAATAGCACAGTAGAAGCTTTTCTGTAAACAAGATATGCCGTATTTAAGAGAAACAATTCGTAACAGCCTTTCCTTGATCCTCCTAAAATAGTTATCTTTTTTTTTGCGTCAGCATCTTGATTTCTTTAAATCGTAAAATCATTTTCCTCTTGAAAGGATCGTCCACCAAGGAAATGTATTAAGATCGAGGTAGTTTAGATCTCCAAACGGTTCTATCCAGTAGCTATGGATTAGTTTGTAGAAAATTGCGTGAGAAATAGTCATACTTGCCCCCAAATGTCTGTTATTACAATTTAAATATATTTTTCATTCCACTTAATATTCTATCACCTTAAGTTCACTTTCTTCTCTTTGTTATGCAAGCTTGAGAATGGTACAGCGGCACAAACAAATTATACAAGAGATATGCATGTCAACCATTGTAACACTATCCTTTTCTTTACGTTTTTATGTTACTCCCATCAATGACAAATAAGTGTTTTTAAACATACCTTTACCACCAATTTATATTGTGATATATTCATAAACCGCAATACAATTAGAATATTATGAAACATATTTGAGTTAAATTTACTTATAACAAACATTTTTCGTATGACCGATCAATACATTTCTATAAGATTTTTTTGGTCCAAAGTTGAAGGAAAAATTAGGTTGGTACCTTCAAATGATCCTTGGTTTAGGAAACTACCACTAAAAGGTTCCACTCAGTTAAATACCGCAGAATGAGCGTACCGTTTAGAAAAATACCGATGTGTTGCTTTCCGTTAGCTCATTTTAGTTGAGCGTAGGGAAAAGGATGCCTTGTGCAATGACAAAAAGACCCTAAGGCTAAATTGGTTAAGCCCCTCCTCTTCTCTACGATTCTTTTGTTAAGAAATCGGGCTCATGACCGAAGAGTGTTGGTTCAGGTGGGCTCCTCATCCATCCTGTTGCCTATATAAAGGAGGAAGCACCCTCAACATTGTACACGGTTTAAAGAAAAGCAATAAAGAGAAGCTTAAAGTTCCCTCATATCTCTGTGTTCAATCTACTATTTCGTTCTTACGTAATTGCATTGTTCTTACGATTCTGAGTTTGTCTACGAGGTAATCGCTCGGACTGGAATAGCCAGCGACAGTTCCTCAATACGTTATCAGCACGATTGGCTCTCCTCAGATCAAAGGTAACCGTCGATGAACGACACTCGTAAATCGAATTGTTTTTCTAGATTGCTTTCAATTATGCAAATTTGGCTTTCTAAATTGTAACATATGGTGCAAATCCGCTCTAATCTACCGCGAGCGGACATGAAGTCGCCGACACAATGTCGATCGGTAGATTGCATGAAAAGGTGGTTGTCGATTGTACCGTAGATTGAAAATCGCAAATACGTTCTAATCTACCGCGAGCCGACTTGAAGTCGCCGGCCAAGCCGATCGGTAATTGCATGAACGACAATTGCATCGCACGAACAGTATGTATCGTATGAACAATGAAAAAAAGGTGAGCGCGGCGCCGGCATGCATGGCGAAGCCATCGCGCCTACGCCTTTGGGCTGCCGCCGTCGACCACCATGGCCGGCTTAGCGACCACGGCACCAACCCGAGCGCCGCCATGGCCATGCGCCGCTCGAGCGGCGCCTTGCGCCAGGCTTCGGCGCCGTGTGCCGCATGGTGCCGCCCGGCCACCACGACCGCATTATCGGCTCCGTGCGCCCGAATCAAAGAAAAAGAGAGAGAGAGAGATCGGCGGCGCGGCGCACCACCGCCGACTTGAAGCCGACGCCATCCTCCTGCACAAAAAGCCGCCGCCCGGGCGGCGCGCCTGAGCTCCACGCCGCCGGTCGCTGAAGACACCTCCGCCGGTGCCGCGCCGGACGCCCGCACTAGCCGCCACCTCGCGCAGGCGGCTCGCCGCCGCGCCTCCCCCATTGCTGCGTCCGTAGCGCACCGCCGCACCGGCCGCGCAGCTCCTCGCGCCAATCCATGCGTTGACATCGTCGGTTGGCCAGCCACGCCACTCCAAGCCTGAGCCCGCATGCGCCACTCACCGCCAGCCATGCCCCGTGCCCACATGCACTGCCAGCGCCACCCGACAGCGCATGAAGCGTCGCCGCCGCTCGGGTGAATAGGGGTAGGGAAACCGTATCCCTCGGTGACTACTTGAACCGCCCGATATGGGTTGGAGTAGCTTGGGCCAAGAAACGTCGGGCGCGACGGGAAGGGCTGGCCCAGAACCAGCCCGGCCCAGCCAGAAACAAAAAAAAGAAAAAAGAAAAGGGGAAAAGAAAAGAAAATTCTAGTTTTTGCAAAAAAAACCTCGGAATTCAAGAAAATTATGAGATTTTTTAGAGGAAATTTTGCGAAAAACCCTAGGAAATCTAAAAATTACGCGCAAATTTTTCTCAGAACTAAAATTTTGCGTTTTAACCCCTGAAAATTGTAGAATTCGCTGAAAAATCATTTTCCAGCATAAAAGGGTCTCAAGAATTCAAATTTTGAATCGGTTTTTGCATTTAAAGCATGTTTTACTTTGTTATTATTATTCCTATGAAATTTATGTATTTTATTTACTATTTTGATTATTTTTATTGTTTATATTGCTTTTAATCACTAAAAATAGCAGTAAATCATGAAAAATTCATAGAAAAATACAGGAACATTATGAGAATTTTTTCAACCATTTTATGCAAGTTACTAGCAGTAATCTTATGCACTTTTTGCATGAATATACATATGACTAGCATTACAAACTGGGAGTTCGAAGAGCTGGTCCAGCATGGCCACAATTACTTGACTTGGGCATCAGATGTCGAAATCGTACTTGGAGCCAAGAAGCTCGGTATTGCCATTGGACTTGGCACCTTGAAGGATGCCACTCTAACTACTGAGGAGAATGATCAAGCACTTCATTTTCTCAAACACCATTTCTTCCTAACGCTCAAGAACGAGTATATGACAAAAGAACGCACTAGCTTATATGGACCGCACTAAAGAAACAGTTCGAAAAGCTGAAGTACACCATTCTTCTTCGGGCAGAGCAAGAATGGAACCGACTACGTTTTGCTAACTACAAGACCATGGGGAGTACAAGACTTGACGACCAGAAATAAAGAAATCTTGGAAGATAACCAAGCTAAGAACCGGAGCAGATGGAACAACTTTGAGTGGGTGCGGCCATGGCCGAGTGGCTGTTGGGGCTTTGCCAGAATGGAGCTCGCACTACTACACAAAACCTCATCACAGACGGTTCTAAACCATCATCACAGATGGTTTTTTGAACCGTCTGAATTTATGTGTTTGTGATATGAGCGGTCATCACAGAGCGGTTTTCAAGCGAAATGCGTGAAAAAATATCATGAGCGGTTCTTGTTGAGCAAATGCAGCGATAATCTATTTTCCTGAGCGGTTACGAACAAGAATCGTCCGTGATAGAAATCATCACAAACGGTTCTTGTTCAGAACCGTCTGTGATAGTTTTTTATATTGCAAAAAAAATTGGATTTTGATTGTTTCATAGTTGGTACCATCACAGCTTATGTGAGCTTTTTCTGTTGGAAATATTCCCTAGAGGCAATCATAGAGATGATGATATTTCAATATGTTCATGATTTTGATAATATGTTATCGTGTTCCTTGAATAAATCATTTGTTATAGATCAATAAGTATGTGACTTATTGGTGGAACTCTTTAACTTATATGATGTCATTCTAAATGTATCCACAGTGGAGGTCCTTTGGTGGAACACCGGTGACTATGTGACTAACACATGTATTGATTGATGACTTGGTTTCACCGGTCATAGATATGGAGATATCGAATCAATAATGTGAACACATGTTAGAGAACATGGTGTTGGATAGACCCATCATTGAGACACTATTGAGATTGTTATGAATCTTTGTGTCATTAGTTGGTCTCAAGTAATGATGATGTATAATCCTTAGACACGAGATCGATATGGTTTCCTACATGTGTAATAGCACTCTTAGGGGTTGCCAAGCGTTACTCAAATAGCTCGGGTAGTTATAAAGGTAGCTTTGGGTATGCTATGAAACATGCGGAGGAATGTGGTAGTCGAGATGGGATTTGCCCCTCCTAACATAACAGAGAGATGTCTCGAGCCCTCGTGGTGATCGGATAAAGAAAGTGCATGGCCATGCCACTAGTGGTCGAAGTGTCGACCACATGATGTTATCCGACACTCGATCGAGAAAGTATTGAACAGTCCATGGATGACACATCATCTCACCTGGAGTTCAACCAGACATCGTGAGTCAAAGGGAGAATGCATGAGTAGGTCGCTTAGTTTGATCAGTTACGGACTAGTCGCATGGTGATACGTCTTTGGTCATAGGCGGTCAAGCGTAATCACGAATGGTAAGAACACGATCGTAAGGAGTTCTGAGCGGTCGTGACCAATTACAACCTGGTCGTATAGAGATATGAACTGGTCGTGAGTGATGAGGACCTGATCATAGATCATATTACATCAAGATTCGTCCGATATATTCAATGTGTCTTTGGGAATCGTTATGTGCTGCTAGGTACCGCTAACGACTAGTGATCGGAAAAGAGTTTCCGAGTCATAACCGATTATACATGAACCTGTAGGGTCGCACACTTAAAGTGCTAGGATCTGTTTTGGATGGTGATCACAGACGGTTCGTGGCCAGAACCATCTGTGATACTCTAAGTCATCACAGACGGTTCGTGGTCAGAACCATCTATGATACTTCACAGATGGTTGTATTTATAAACCGTCTGTGATAGGTTCATATCACAGATGGTTCTAAGAGAATCGGCTATGATAGGTCTATATCACAGACGGTTTGTCTTGGAACCGTTTGTGATTAGTTTATCACAGGCGGTTTCAAAGAACTATCTGTGATGAGGCGTCTTCTATGACCTGTTTTGTAGTAGTGTCGGGGAGAGGAAGGATCGGCCGGGGAATGAGGGAGATGAAGTGAAGAATGTGAGACGAGGACACGGTGCGACGTGGGCGGGTAATGTGGCCGCCATGCGAGCTCGCCTCGGCAGAGGGCGCTGGCGCGTGTCGTGGGAAAAGAGGCGAAGAAACTACGTGGTGTCGCGCCGCCCTAGAGAAGAAGACGTTGGTCGGGTGGGGCCCGCAAGTTAGTGGGGTGAAGCGGCGCGGGTCGGACCAGGGTCCGGTGCGAGCCTGAGTGTGGTTCGAGCGAAGCGGTTTGTTCGAATCAAGTCAATTGGGATCCAGCTCGGTCGCTACGGTGCAAATGGGTTCGGCCAGGTCTGGATAGTTGACTGATTTGGATTTTAAACTCCTCTACTTTGATCGTAGTTTAAAAATAGCAAATAAATTTAGAAAAATCTAAAAATTTTCAGAGATGTTACTGGGATGATCTAGTACACACAATTTTTTTGTAACATCACTGTTCATGTGTTAATTACTTGTTTTTACATCATTTACTGCAAGGCTTTTAAAATTGGTAATTGAATTTTATCAAGGTTGATTTGAGGTATCAAAATTTGATAAAATTCATATTTATTCATGATAAATATTCTAAGGTTTAAAGAAATTATTTCCCAAAGAATTTTATAAGCATTTATTGTTTTTTTTATTTGGAGCTTCGATTGGAGTTATGTGTTTAACTTTGATTTGAAAATTTACAAATGTAATAATTTGTGCAAATGCTCCAGAAAACAAATGCATACCCATGAAATGCATAATAATTTATTTTAATCAAAATGGGGCTGTGACATTATGACCGTGAGGTTTTGGGTTCCATCTACACCTCAATTTTGTGTCAATTCACATTCAATTATAAATATCACATTATATGTGAGGATATAATGTTTATTTACTTCATGCCTAGATTGTGCGGATGTCTGAAAGTATTATTTAAAAAAATCATGCCCATTATACAACCAAACTTGTATTCAATTTAGAGGGGGGAAAATTCAAATTTGTGTTTGAATCAATCTTGTAATATAAACACATGTTTTCACCAAAATTTGATATATGCCAATGAAAAACTTGCAACTTCGAGATTTGTCACTCAGTATGTTGAAATTAGAAATATACCGCTCTAGTTTCTTCCTCCTTTGAAATTTGCTATTATGTCTATTTTTCCCTCATTTTCTTTTCTTTTATTTTCTCCTATTTTTCATCAATTCCCTGCTGAAGTGCCTATTTTGCCCCTCTCTATTCCCGATTCATCTCTTCTGAACATGCCATCAGATTGAATCGAGCATCCATCTTCGAACCGGCGAGAGCACGGACTGCGCCGCATCCATGAGCACCAGCGGTTGCTAGGAAAGAGGATCATTGCTAGGAAAGAGGATTAAATACTTTACAGTGATTGCTGGGGACAAAAAGGAGGAATCATTCCCTTTGCTGATGTTTATCTTGACTTTAGTGGCTTTGCTGCCGGGAAAAGAATTTGTTTTCTCAAAAGATGGGAGTATTTTGCGAACTGCCTGACTTGATTTGGGTAGAACAGATACAACAGTACATTGGATGTACTGCCTACAATTGGAACACGTCCACGAGTTGAGCCACTTTCTATGGTGTTTTTACCATAGTGCTCCTATAGGCCGAATGTAAAATTTCTTAGGAAGTAAAGGTCTCTCTTGGAAAGAAGGGAGTAGTAGTACCAACAATATTTGCAGATTCTTGTTTGGAAGAGATCAATGGTTGCACTCCTAGAATGCCACTGGTTGATGCCAATTTGTCCTCTGGTATTGCCTTACTCTCAACAGGAAAAATGGAGTTGAAAATTGTGTCTATCCAGATGGGTTGTTATAAACATCACAATATCCTGGTTGCTAGGTAGACATTGGGAAATTGAGCCGGTATAAGGTGTGCGAAGAGGAAGTTGGAGGTAAGATCCTTCTTTTATTTCTTTGTGGTGTAAGATAGTTGGAATAATCTCGGACAACCGACCTTAGCCAGTATACCGGAGAAGTTGGGGCTACTGTTGAAAATAAGATTTGACGGTAAACTCTCATCCTCCACTTCATGGCTCGAAGCTCTGAATTCTCTCCTTTGAGAATCATGTACATATACTGAGATGTGTGCTTCCATATATAAACTTCTATGAGTTCAGTTGGTGGAGAACCTGTATCACGCACATTTGACGGTGCAAGGATATCATTTCCCCCAAGACTGCCCTTCATCATCTGGATTTGCAGGTGTTGACAATTTGTCAGAAGGTGCCGAGGCTTCAAAAACCCTTTTTGCAAAAGACCATGGAGCGCTCTGCTCTTTACTACAAAGACCATGAATCCTTGAATGTATAATCTCTATTAGGCGTTCCGCTTCATCTCTATGAAAATGATTCTGTGTGATGATCTTCTCAATGTCAGTAAGTCCACTGCCATCACTTCGATTTCTGCAAACACTTTCCATTCTGCGGGGGAGGTGTTAAGAAATGGGTTGAGTCAGCTGTTGTACTCATAACATTTTAATTGACTAGTTCTTCTGTTGGTTGTACAAATTTCTTACTTCTTCAGCAGTGATCTGTGGTAGGAAAGGGGTATCATATTTATCTAGCAAAGGCTAACCCGAGGGTGAGTTGTTATGCCATACACAGTAAGCAAATAACACCAAGAAACAAAGAGATGCAAAAAGATCCAAATCCTATACTACCTGAGTCTATCGTGCTCAGTCACGCTCGAGATCCCGTTCTCGAGACCGCCCAAATCCACAGGTTTGGGACTGCTCAGAGCTTGCCCCTGAGTGCGAACCTACATCTATCCTGGATCCACGCGCCCAGGCACGCTCGAGATCTGGCTCGAGTCCACCCAAATCACATATTTGGGACTGCTCAGGGTTCATTCACGATCGCCCGAGATTTCGCTCACAGATGCGCGAGCTACTGCCTTTCAGTGCCACGGACCACTCGTCAGGAAATCGATATCTGAAATGAGAAAAGTCACATTTTCTTACATCGTCAGCCTTTATATGCTCTCTTTAAGTATAGTTACTTTCTTTTTGGAAGGCTGACGGATTCATTTGGTAATACAGGGGAATAGAGAAGGTGTCCTAGGGGTATGGTCTACACTTATCCAAAACTGGAGAGTGAGTCCATGCCAGAATTCTACTCCATGCCTCTAGTCCAGGCACTATGATCTAAATCTTATATTGATACACCCATGCTAACATTTCGAATGACCTATCCTATGTTGAATGGCTAGCCTGACCGATCACTAACAGGAAATAACATCACGAATCTATGACGAGGCACACGATTCTCGGACAAAAGACTGGACCTAAACCTCCTGCGAAAAAAATGGTTCTACGTTAGTAGGTTGTCACTTTAAGAAAAGATAAGCTTTTAACATAATACTTTTGAAAGAGGTTGGGAATAGAAATTGATGTGGAGGCACGGGTTACTAGAGTACTTACTGCCATATAGCAAGCGAGAAGGTATACTTATGTCTGCGGACGGTTTCTATTTTATTAGCGTGGCGAACCTATTGCTCGATACCATCTGTGGCGCCCGTGTCATTACCCGGGGTAATCACACTTAGGCACACGGATTACTATTAAATCTGTTCGGTAGAACACCGCTCGACGAATAGCAAGCCATTATCAGTCTGTGAGCAGAACAATAAGGTGGAAACTGTTCTTTATTATGCAGTTACCACGCAAGACTAAGGTTATTTACAAGCGGTAAATTACAAAACTGCCAAAAGAATTGGGACCAAGTCCCTTATCTTGCCTTCCTTGCACCCTCCAACTTCTAGTCGTCCCAACTGCTGGATAAAAATGTCCCTCTCACCCTGTTCCTCGCAGCCAGCGTTATAGCCTCCTGCGGCGTCTTTGATACCTGCATGTTCTTCGTCCACTCGGGATACTTCCCGACCGGACTAAGATCTACAAAGGAGAATACTAACAAGGTTGAGTACAGATGTACTCAGCAAGCATTAATAGCAACATATGCATCGTATGACTCATCTCTGTCTGAATCACAATTTCTATCTCATCTCATTTCATTCTGAAAATAAATCATTAAAACAATGGTGGCAAATTTTATACTGAAAACACTACTTGTCACTCGGAGAGAAGAAAGACCCCTGGTGGTTCCCGTAGACTCCAATCCAGGAGACTGGCATGAATTCATGATTTGTATAGCACTGCGTAGGCTTGTACCACTTTACCCACAGCTATTCTTGTTGGACCGAAAAGGCGACTAGAGGGGGGGGGTGAATAGGAGCACGCTCACTTTTTCAACCTTGATTAGATTCAACACAAATTTCACTCCAATAGCTATAGAAGCTATGAAGATCGATATACCGATCTGTGGAAGACTAGGATTGAATCAATCAAAACCCGAAGCAAAACAACCAAAAACAACGAAACTGAATTTCCTAAGTGTGGGCGGTCGACCTCTATTCAAGGGCGGTCCGACCGGTCCTATGGGCGGTCCGACCTCGATGAGGGCGGTCAGACCTCCGGCCGATGAGCAGTGAAATCGGCCGAAAAGCGAAGTTGCAAATAGATGTAACTTTTGATCTACAACTCCAAACTTGATGAAACTTGGTACACACCTTCTCTAGGATGTCGGGAACCTATTCAATCGAAGATCGTGAAGATCTTTGGAAAAGTTCAGACCTTTTTCAGTTTGAGAGGTGGAAGGTTTGAAAGCAGAGTCAAAGCGAAAACTATATCGAAAAACTTGCTCGTGGGTGATTGATGATCAAGATGATCTTAGATGTGTTCCCACATGTCACGACAAGCTAGATCATGCAAAGAAATCAATCAAAAACATGCGAATCAAAGAAAGACTCAAAATCACCAAATAGAGAGAAGAAGGGCAAATGAAATCATCTTGAAGAGAACTCTTCTTTGGATTGATTTGATAATGTATCGATTCTGACCACTCATACGGATACGCATGGACACAAGATCAAAACATCTCTCTCTCTAGAACCCTAATCTCCACTAAACCTTCCCTAAGCACTTAAGCCAAAACTAGGGTTTCAAGCATGAAAGGGTTGAAGGGTGCGACCACCTCCCTCCTCTATTTATAGTGGAGACTTAAACCTTCTAGAAGAGTAACCTAATGGGCTCCGTTAAGGCCCAAAACAAGCGGGTCACACTGCACGCATCTCGAGCGCCGTCTTCATCTCCTCTTGACCTACTCCGCTTCTCCACGCCATCTTGCACGCGAGTCGTCAAAAGGTCACCAAGGCGGTATTTGGTATAATTACCAAAATACCCCTTCTCGATCTTTTGCAAAGGCCGAGTCCCATCTTTGTGAAGCACCTCCCATGCCATGCGTGTAGGTTGATCAGCGGCTCTCAACATGTCGGCAAGTCTCTCCCATCCGGCTCCCACGGAACCACCATGGCACTTGCAGGCCCCGCGCCGCAGATCCAACGATCGCCGGCGCGGTTCGATCATCCTTGTCTATTCGCACCACACTTGAGTTCATTGACCTCTGCGGCATCGTCGATCGTTACGGACCTCGGCTCTCCAAGCCTAGTCCGATCATCCTCGCCGTTGACCGTCGTTGACCACCAAGCAACTTTGCACAACAATAAACAAGCAAATCGAATCAGGAACAAGTTCTTCACAACTTGACCCACGTTAGTCAAAACATGCATCATGCAACACATATGCTGAAACCCATGACTTTGACCTAACAAAACATCATCGCCATACGGTTGGCGATGAACAAAACGAAGCCGGTCGACCGCCCCTCGGGGCGGTCGGCCGCCCAAACCGGCGGTCGGCCGCCACCACAAGGCGGTCGGACGCCCGCGTGAGACTTAGCCAATTTTCAACCCACGAAAATCCGAAACCTCTGGAAACTTTAAACCAATAGAACTTTTGCTTGGGAACTCCAAAATTATGAGACCAAGTGTATTAGGATCCCCTCACTTGTCTACAACACCTATTTTTGGCCCGACCCATTTGACCATTTGGTCACGGCGGTCGACCGCGCACATGGCGATCCGACCGATTTGGGACCGGTCGGACCGCCATGCTATGGCGGTCGGCCGCCTATCGAAATGCTGAGCAGGACCGAACCTTTGTCGAAAACCGGTGAAGCGACAAACCGTTAACGCCATTGCCAATTGTCACATCATCCTAAGATCGGAGCATATCCCCATGATATCCACAATCTCCCCCTTGATGAACACATTGGCAATAATCGAAAAATGTAATTTGAAGGTTTGAAAAGTAAAATACTTTCGTTTTCGCACAAAGGCACAACTTGGTCCATAAGCAAGAAAGCAATGAAAATGACCAAGTGGCATCGAATAGCATAGACAAGTGAGATAAGGCAAAGAAAGCATAAAAACTTTGATTTCGAGAAAAGTCAAAATCTCACTTAAGGTCCATATGAAAGAACAATTGTTCAATTGACCTTTGATCATTGTGAGGTGTAATAAATGCAATTCAAGTTCGGAAGAGTCAATAAGGCAATAAGAATGCAATTCAAAAACTCCCCTCACTATGATCCTCGGTTTCAAAAAATTCAAATTCTCAACTTTCTCCCTTTGTATAAACTTCCCCAACATTGAAAATATCTTCTCCCCTTTGACAATGGAGTCATCAAGGAATCACGCCTTCCTCTCATCCGGAGATAGCAATTTGCGAGAATGAAGAAAGAAGCAAAAGAAGAAGTATGCATGAAATGCAATGGGTAGCTTCATTTTTGTATTTTTCAATTTTGATTACAAGAAGCTTTGAAGATTACCCAAAAGAGCAAGTCGGCATTTCTAACATTGCACAAACAACATATCAAGCACGATAGTGCTAGCAAGATCATGGTAAGACATATATAACAAAGCTAAGCATAAAGGCTCAAAAGTAAAGCAATGGATTTGATCAATTTAAGCAAAGCTTCAAATTGACAAGTTCATCAACGAGGATCCTAAAATGAAATTGGCCATGTCAAAATGTCAAAGGAGATCAAAAATCTAACAAAGACCACATTAAGAGTCAATCAAGTCCGTATTGAATCATTTTGCTCAATATTTTATAAAAGCCCATTTGTCAACATTTTCACATTTGCATTGAATATTGAAGTTGACTAATGATCTAACTTAGTGACAAGATCTGGACTAGGAGCCATCCACAAACTCATCCTAAGCTTCGACCAAAAGTTGATTAAAGGTATATCTTAGTAAAGAAGATCTGGACTAGGAGCCATCCACAAACTCTTTCTAAGCTTCTCACAGGCGACAAATCTTGAGGTTCATGTCATTTCGACAAGCGGTCCCCATGAGATCGTCGGTTCATCAAACTATCTCCAAGTTCATGTCATTTGACAAGCGGTCTCGTAAGAATAGTTTGGCACAATTTAAGCATAAGACAATCTTGATTTTCATTTTCACATGGCGGTTTAGAATCTCAAGAACACAAAAGCTCAAGTAATGGTCAATTTTAGATCAAAGAGCTAACAAAGCAATTACAGCAGGGCCAATGTCACAAGAGGAGCACTAATTGCGCAACTTCGCTAAAACATCCACAAATTGCAATTTCTTAGTTTGAGTTGTTTAAAGGTTCTAGCTCATATAGCAAAGACTTAGCTACACATGTAAAAACATGATAATTCTAGCAAGTCAAAGAACTAGACATGGCATCGAGCAAGAATTGAAATACTAAAGCTCCAAAGGGTAATAGGCAAAGCTTCATCAATTTTAAAAGATAAGCAGAAGATCTTATATTACAATGCATCTTTTGGATTTTCATACCACTTGATGTATTTTTCATATGAATGCAATATGATACAATGAGATGCAATAAAAAGCCTAAAAACCTAAAAAGTTCAGGAAAGATCAAAAGTTCGGAAAAGAACAATAAGAGATCAAAAGAACAAGGTAAGATCGAGAAAGATCGAACTCCCCCTCAAACCAACCCATAGGGATAAATTACCCCTAACTCGCTTCTCAAGGTGGCAAACCTAGTTGGGTCTAAAGGTTTGGTGAGGATATCAGCCAATTGACCCTCGGACTCCACAAAATGCAGCACAATATCACCCTTCTCGACATGGTCTCTAAGGAAGTGATAGCGAATGTCTATGTGCTTGGTCCTAGAGTGTTGCACAGGGTTCTTAGCAATGTTAATAGCGAAGTGTTATCACGAGAAAAGAGGAACACTAGCAAAATTTAACCCAAAGTCCTTAGAGTGGACACCATCCACAAAATCGACTACAACTACTAGCGGCTACATATTCAACTTGTGATGGATTGTGCAACGAAGAGCGCTTCCTAGAAGACCAAGAGACAAGAGGCGTGCCTAAGAAATGACATGTACGAAGTGCTCTTCCTATCTAGCCTCTGACCCATAAAATCGAATCGAAAACCCCGAATGGGCGAAGAAGAGCAAGAATACCAAATGCCATCTTGGAGAGTAGAATGTAAATACACGAAGATGCGCTTAACGGCTTGGCGATGTGAAGTCCTCGGTGGCGCTGAAACCTCGCGCGAGGCGAGACATGAAGTGGATGTCGGTCTTGAGGCCGTCAGTGCGGGAGGAGCCGATCATCTTTGCGGTACTCGCGTTGATCCACGGCTTCCCCTTCCTCATCTGGATCCAGCGATCGAAATCGCCATGGGAGTGGCGATCGCCTTCGATCACCCATATCAAAAGCGCTTGAGAAGATCCTTGGTGTGCCGTTTGATGGATGAAGATCCCTTCCTTGCATTGCTTGATTTGCGGCCCAAAGTAGTTGAGCTCGCCCATCATACTCATCTCAAATTCCACGGACATGGTCTCGGAAAAAGCTGGGCGAGTGACTCGCTCATGGAGACTACCAATCATCGATCCGAAGGTGTCTTTATACGGATGTGCAAAGGAGCGCTGGGGAGATAGTATCTCCTCAACCTCATGAGTCTGGCGATGAAGAAGATCGGCGAGGAGCCTCAATTGGAGGTGTAGCGATCGTGCTTGAGTTACGGAGGTGGAATCGGACATTAGCGACAAGTGGAGGAGCATCATCAATTTCATCCTCATCTTCCTCAACAAATATGCTCTCTGTCACTGTAAGTCACGAAACATCGGATCTAGGCTGCGGGGCTAGTCTCATCAAAAGTGACATTGCATGTCTCTGGACAATGTTAGTTTCAACATTAAAAACCGAAAACCCTCGAATGAGCGGGATAACCTAGAAATAAACCATCATAAGTTCTTGATTCAAATTTATCTAGGTTCCTGTCTTGAGAATAAAACACTTGATCCAAAGACTCGAAAGTGCGGCCGAGGGTTTTACGCCAAAGCGAAGCTCATAAGAGGTCTTGCCCAAAGGCGGTCTCGAAAAGACACGATTTGAAATATGGCAAGGCTGTAGCAATAGCTTGACCCAAAACCTCCTCGGTGTGCTATACTCATCTAGCATCGTCCTAGCCATCGAGACTAAGGTCTGTTCTTCCTTTCCACAGCGCCATTTTGTTGAGGGCGTGTGGAGAAGAAGCGATGCTCAATCTGCGCTCGGCACAAAAAGAGGCAAGCGAGGCATTCTTGAACTCCGTGCCATTGTCACTGCGGATTGCTCTCAAGGCACCGGGAAGTTGAAGCCAAGCGAAGAACAAGATCATGATAATGATCAAAGACCTCATCCTTGAAGCAAGAAAGAACACCCAAGAATATCTCGAAAAATCATCGACTATGACAAGAATGTACCAATTGCCACCGTGGCCAGAACCTAGCGGGACCAGCGGTATCCATATGAAGCAAGCTGTCGGTCAGTCGGTCATGACCATAGTCAATGAAGGGTGTGGCGGCAACTTGCTTGCCATGCCTCGAGGAGCACATCTGACATCTTTGGCGACTTTGAGTTTAGGCAAGCCTCTCATGAGATCAAGGCCGCTAACTCGTGTCGGATGATCAAAGCCAATGTGCCCCAGCGTCGGTGCCAAAGCGGATATCGAGAAGAAGATGCAACTAAACATTTGAGAGATCCGGCAAGAGATTGAAAAAATCGGCTCAAATATTCTACCAACTCTAGAAATTCCAAAATGAGCTCACCAAAGAATCAAGCACCAGACAAGCGTTCTTCTTAAATCTAGTCTCATAGCCATCATCGAGAAGGTGTGAGACGAAAAGAAGATTGTACCTTAGCTTGGACACAAGAGCGACATCCTTGAGAATGAACACATCGTTCACCACGATCGATCCGGTTCCTTGATCCGCCCTTATGAATCATCTCGAAGGTGATGAAGTCATCACCGTCGCCGCGTGAAGGAAGTGAACCATCTAGAGTCTCGGTCATGTGGCGTGAGCAGTAGGTCGGCGAGCCACGTGTTCTTCCTCCTTCGCGACGATCACGAAAATCAAGGCACAAAAGATCGATGTGTCTCAATCTGGGGTTAGTTAAAATAGACTTGGGAACCCGATCTTGAGACACATGTCTGAGTAGTATGCAAAGCGAGAATGAGTGTCCTTGATCCTAGTTGAAGTCCTATCATGAGCAATGGTTACAAACACATGAGATGCATTACATCAGGAACATGATGATGATAAGCATGTGTAGTATATCCTAGGCAGGTTTCTTCTTCTTTTCATGACCATGTTTCACACAAGCTCTAGGTTGATGTAATAAAGTTCTAGCATGATTAGCATTTTTCAACCTCATGTGAGAACTCAACTAAATGTCCACTCTTCTACTTAATAGGTGCAATGGTATTTTGTACCCTTTGGGAGAAGCACCTTTTGACTCAAAGAAGGTTGGACGAGAACTGCGGGTTTGAAAGCAATTTTGCGAGTTGGGTTTTGAATTCAACTAAGCCATTTTCCAAGACACGAATGACCTTAGTCTTGGATTTGTTACAGGCGAGTTGTATCCTAAGCCTTGCTTCTTAGAAGGAGTTCTAGACTTGTCAAGAATCATGTTTAATTGTTTTTCTCCACTAGAGAATTTTTGCAGTGTGTTCTCTAGATAAACATTATCTTTCCTAAGATCAACACATGATTGACAAATTTTAGGTTTATTAACCTTTGCAAGCTTCTCCTTATAATTAGCAATTTCAAGCTTAAGAAGCGGGACATAAAGTACAATTAGCAGAATTAATATTGTCCTTAAGCTTGGCATATTTCTCTCTAGCTGCTTTTAAAATGTCTTTAATTTCACGTTCATGTTCTAAGCAACGAGAGCAAGAGCGAGACTCTAATGGTTCAGAAACATCCAACTTGCTAGACTCTAAGCATTCAAGACATGGAGCGATTTGACCTCAACTAGCTCGGTTCTAGCATTTTCAAGTTGATGCAAGCGATATTAAGAAGCGATTGCGGTTTAGATAGTTCGAGTGCAAAGCATGGCAAGATGAACATTCATCAACGTCTAGACTCTTAGCATTCACAAGTTCTAATGTCAAATTTTCAACTTGTGACTCTAGATCCTTGTTCTTAACCATGATGAATTTTAAAGCCTTATCTGACTAAGCAATTGCTCATACATGTTCTCGCATCTAGCGAAAGGACATCATAAGATAGGGATACCTCATCATCATCATCGGCGTCGTGAGTCGACCATGAAGCACATCTGGGGTGAAGTCCTTGGCCTTCCCTTTCTTGTCTTGAGGTGGCTCCTCCTCCTCCTTGTCCTCCTCGCTCCCGAGTCCACATCGCTCAAGGATTGATCTCCAAAGCGGCAAGGACCGGTGGCGACCTTCATCGACTTAGCGACATCAAACCTTGATTTGTTCCTTGAGGCTTCTTCCAGTGGCTTTCCCTCCTTATGGTTACCCTTACCCTTGACTTGGGGCGATTAGCGAATATGGTAAAGCTCACCACACTCGTAGCAAGTCACGGGGCCACCTCTCTTTTGTTTCTCACATTGTTGTAAGCCGTGTGACTTTCTTGACTATGAGGGCTAGCTCGGGCTCGGGAAGACTCTCAAAATCCTCTTCACGAATTGTGGATAAGCAGGCAAGAAAAACCGAAGAGGACTCGGAAAAACCATCGAAGCTCTTGAAGAGGATCGGCTACCAAAGCCATCTTTGTCCTTCTTAGGAAGACTACCTCTCTTGATCTCATGAGTCTTGAGCTTACTATAAAGCGGCTCAAGGTGAGAGTAGAGATCGGCGTTCTCCTCTATGGCGTAGCCTTCATCTCCCACTCCTTGGTGTTGATTGCGGCCAAGAGGTGAGTGGCATTCTCAGTTGAGAGTACTCAATGTCAGCGACTTTCATCGATTGACAACCTTGTTGAAGCGAGTAAAAGCGTCATCGATGCTCTCTCGGGGCGCATCTCGAATTTGTTGTACTCTAAACATAGACCGTCTGGCGCACTTGTTTAATCTGGGACGATCCCTCATGGTAAGTTTCGGTGTGCCAAATTTCATGTCTTGATCGTAAGATTGCAAATCTGTCATACTCTTGTCTACCAAGCCCGACATATAGGAGATTCTTTGCCTTGTTGTTGTTAGCCAAAGTATTGCAGAAGCTTGCGTGGCAATCTCGAGCAAAAGCAGCGAGCTCGAACAACCTCCCATATAGCTTGTCCTTCGCTCTCAAGGAAGACTGCATGCGATTCTTCCAATAGGCATAGTCGAGCTCATTGAAGACATGCGGCTTTGTCGAGTACTTATCCATCGCCAAGTTCGGTGACGGTTAAGATCAAGATTGAACTAGCAGGGCTCGATACCACTGTTGGACGAAAAGGCGACTAGAGGGGTGAATAGAACACGCTCACTTTTTCAACCTTGATTAGATTCAACACAAATTTCACTCCAATAGCTATAGAAGCTATGAAGATCGATATACGATCTGTGGAAGACTAGGATTGAATCAATCAAAACCCGAAGCAAAACAACCAAAAACAACGAAACTGAATTTCCTAAGTGTGGGGCGGTCGACCTCTATTCAAGGCGGTCCGACCAGGTCCTATGGGCGGTCAGACCTCGATGAGGCGGTCAGACCTCGGCCGATGAGCAGTGAAATCGGCCAAAAAGCGAAGTTGCAAATAGATGTAACTTTTGATCTACAACTCCAAACTTGATGAAACTTGGTACACACCTTCTCTAGGATGTCGGGAACCTATTCCAATCGAAGATCGTGAAGATCTTTGGAAAAGTTCAGACCTTTTTCAGTTTGAGAGGTGGAAGGTTTGAAAGCAGAGTCAAAGCGAAAACTATATCGAAAAACTTGCTCGTGGGTGATTGATGATCAAGATGATCTTAGATGTGTTCCCACATGTCACGACAAGCTAGATCATGCAAAGAAATCAATCAAAAACATGCGAATCAAAGAAAGACTCAAAATCACCAAATAGAGAGAAGAAGGGCAAATGAAATCATCTTGAAGAGAACTCTTCTTTGGATTGATTTGATAATGTATCGATTCTGACCACTCATACGGATACGCATGGACACAAGATCAAAACATCTCTCTCTCTCTAGAACCTAATCTCCACTAAACCTTCCCTAAGCACTTAAGCCAAAACTAGGGTTTCAAGCATGAAAGGGTTGAAGGGTGCGACCACCTCCCTCCTCTATTTATAGTGGAGACTTAAACCTTCTAGAAGAGTAACCTAATGGGCTCCGTTAAGGCCCAAAACAAGCGGGTCACACACGCACGCATCTCGAGCGCCGTCTTCATCTCCTCTTGACCTACTCAGCTTCTCCACGCCATCTTGCGCGCGAGTCGTCAAAAGGTCACCAAGGCGGTATTTGGTATAATTACCAAAATACCCTTCTCGATCTTTTGCAAAGACCGAGTCCCATCTTTGTGAAGCACCTCCCATGCCGCCACGTGTAGGTTGATCAGCGGCTCTCAACATGTCGGCAAGTCTCTCCCATCCGGCTCCCACGGAACCACCATGGCACTTGCAGGCCCCGCGCGCTTGATCCAACGATCGCCGGCGCCGTTCGGTCATCCTTGTCTATTACGCACCACACTTGAGTTCATTGACCTCACGGCATCGTCGATCGTTACGGACCTCGGCTCTCAAGCCTAGTCCGATCATCCTCGCCGTTGACCGTCGTTGACCACCAAGCAACTTTGCACAACAATAAACAAGCAAATCGAATCAGGAACAAGTTCTTCACAACTTGACCCACGTTAGTCAAAACATGCATCATGCAACACATATGCCTGAAACCCATGACTTTGACCTAACAAAACATCATCGCCACGAAGTTGGCGATGAACAAAACGAAGCCGGTCGAGACCGCCCCTCGGGGCGGTCGTAGCCGTAACCCGATCGGCCGCCACCACAAGGCGGTCGGACCGCGTAAGGACTTAGCCAATTTTCAACCCCGAAAATCCGAAACCTCTTTGGAAACTTTAAACCAATAGAACTTTTGCTTGGAACTCCAAAATTATGAGACCAAGTGTATTAGGATCCCCTCACTTGTCTACAACACCTATTTTTGGCCCGACCCATTTTGACCATTTTGGTCACGGCCGTCGACCGCCGCGCATGGCCGTCCGACCGATTTGGGACGGTCGGACCGCCATGCTATGGCGGTCGGCCGCCCTATCGAGAATGCTGAAACAGACCGAACCTTTGTCGAAAACCGGTGAAGCGACAAGCGGGTGCGCCATTGCCAATTGTCACATCATCCTAAGATCTGGAGCATATCCCCATGATATCCACAATTCTGAACTCTAAAAGAAACCAGGTCCCCAGCATTTCCTTTGATGCGGGTTCAAGTTGAATCTGAGCGTTTTCGAGTTCGTGATTAATTTTCCACCCATTACGTTAAAATCGGTCTTGCGAGCGAATCTTCACACCGAGTTCTGGTAATGTTAGTTGGGCCGGACGCACCTTCACCCAACACCCCCTTAGCGCATATAGCGCCTGCCCCCAATCTGGGGTTTCTCAACACACTCACACCTATAACATACCCATGTAGAAAGCATAATCACGTAACAAGGTAACATTTTACGCGTAGAAGCGGAAAATGGTTGGCAGCGATTCTGACATCGGCCAAGTAAGAGTTTTGTTGGTCCTTATATTATAACCATATGTAAAGGGTCCCACCTCTTACCACATCATCATTATCATCTTTTCTCTCATTCTCTTCCCACATACAGGCCCCTTTACCAGCCATATCATAATATTATCACCTTTTCATTTCATCATTCTCATTCTTTCCGTTATCATCTCAATCATTTGATTTGGATTTTTGGAAACCATTTTGGATCTGTCGTGTGATCTGACAATATCTGATTTACATTTAAAATAGCTATATTGATGTTCAAGAGGATCGCTTGCCTTGAGTGCGAGAAAATATAAATCGTCGGCGAAATCTATACCAACTACACTGCGGCGTCGGCTCATCTGCTGCAATTATCGACGGCGAGAATAATAAATAATTAGGCAAATACTTAGTGGTTTTATATGATATTATGCGAATAAGCGCTAATGCAACTCCTATTGGTTAGCCAATTTCATTTTACAAATATTTTTGAATCCAGGCCAGTTAGCATTCTTCCACTAAAGTCGCTCTACGGTTTGCTATGCCTACGAATTAGTCGGTGCGACACTAAGGCGCCAACTCATCCTTAACAAGGTTGGTTCTAAGTAATTGAATAAATACAGATTATCTTGGATTTTCCTAATTTCTAAACTCAACTCCTACACCTAATCACCAAATCAACTCCTTATTCTTAAATTCCCTACTTCCTAATCACCCCTAATCACCTACCTAAATTTCCTAACCTAATCTCTCCCCTTTCTCTTCTCCTAATCTCTCTCCCCTACCCATTCGTGACACCACCCAGGCGCCTCCTCTTCCCGCTCCTTCCTCCAAAACCACTTGGCCAGGCTCTCCCTCTCTCCACTCTTGGCGTGTCGCCCTCCATCCGATCGCCTTCCAGCCCCGTCGCCCTGCCTTTGCTCTCCCCACGCGCCGTCGTCGCCTCGCCCCTCGGCTTCCCCCTTGGCGCGGCCTGGCGTCCGATGCCTCCTCGGCTAGGTTTCGGCTCGGTGAGCTCTCGGCCCGGCCGGCTCGGCCTCCGGCCGCCGGCCGCCTGGATCCGCGGTCCGGCCCGGCCTACTCTCCTCCGGTTCTCTACACGCCCCTCTTCACCGGCGTGGCCGAGAGCCAGCGTCGCCGCGCTCCTCCCGACCTCCCCTTAGCTCGGTCTGCCCGGCTCGGTTCGACCTCTCCTCTCCTCACCTCGATCGGTGTGCCCAGGCTCGGCGGCTCGGCCTTCGGCCACCGGCACCCCTGGTTCATTACCCTCTGGCCGAAAATACTTCTCTACGCTGCTATGGTTCTAACAAGCTTATTGTTGATTAAATCTTTTGATGCTTGCATTCTTTGAGCGATGTGTGTTGGTGATGCTCATGTATGCATGTAAATGGTGAGTGCTGGAGGCATGACATGGTCGGATTGATGGAGGTGGTTGCTGCCCTGGCTGCCTTGGTCTGCTGGTAACTATCTCCCTCTCCCGTTACTTTCCCCCATTGCTCTGGGATGGAAATGGATGATGCTCCTAGTGATGGATAGTGTGCAGTGCTAATTGATTAGTGTTGCCTGATCTTGGTTGGTTCTCCTGATGTGGTTTTTGAGTTGCTCAAAAATAGAAATGGCATTTGGTATGACTATGGTTTACCTTTATGGGCTGGGTTTGATCGGTGATGGGGTGAGGATGGCAGTAGTGGCGGCCGGTTGCGGTCACGATGCTCCCTGGTGCTTCTGGCCCTCCGTGCTCTTGTCGGCCTGGCAGTGTCCAGATGGTCGTCGATGGTTCATACATTCTTGAGGCGCCCACGCTCTGCCTGCCCTCCCCATCAACTTGAGCTCCTCTCCTCTCCTCCTTGCTCTCTGTGGGTTTTGTGGGTGGTGGTGGTGTGCTGGTGGTAAGGGAGTTTGGCTTTGAATTTGCTCTTGGCCTATGCTTTGGTTGCCTCCTGTGGTGCCCTGGAAGGTGCTTGCGGTGGTGCTTGTGCTCATGCTGGCTTTGAGGTGAGGCTGTGAATGGGGTTGCTGGTGATGGCTCGGCTGTGGCTGGTAATACTCATCTCTTTCTCTACTCCCTGGTCCCCTTGCTCTCTGATTGAAGTCTGGGTTGGGAGGGGGATGGTAGTGCCGGCTTGCTGGTGCTCTCCTCAGCTCCTGGCTTCCTGGTTACCTTGTGGTGGTCCTCTTTGTAACATCCCAAATTGGGTTTATGTTTCAAATGTAATAAAAATGAGGATAAATTAAAACTTTTCTTTGCCTCATGTGTTATTCTGATGTTTGAAACCTCTTTCCTTTAATTGGTGGAAATTAAAACTCAAAATTTCCCCAATTAAATTCAAGTCATAAATCTCCTCAATGGAAACACGGTGCCCAACCCCTCAAAATAATTTTCATTGGACCTAGGAGAGATGTTTAACACCTCGAAATTATTTCATAATTTTGAAATTATTTGATAATTTTTGAGGCAAGTCAAACATTAGTCAAACTCTAAAATAGCCTTCGGAATTTTTAGAGAAAATGCAGTGCATAAAAGTCTCTGAAAATTTTATATAAGGTTCTTCCACTGTTAGCAATCTCGATTAAAATTTCATAAATTTTGGAGTTTGTTTGCTACCCCAAATAATTCCTCAAAGATCGATTATTCAATTTCAAACCCTAACAGGTTTTCCTTTGTTCCTCGGGTTGGATCGGACTCGGGCTCGAGCCACTTGATTTAGTTCGATCAACTAAGCGCATCGGCTCGATCGTTTGGCGCGGCGTTGTGCGTCGTTGGATCGGCATCGAGCGGCTCACGATCGCGTGAGCGTTGGGCCGTCCGAGCGCCTCGCGCAGCGTGAACCGTAGGATCCAAATCAGCGGCGCGATGGAAGGGATGTTCGGACCGTCCGAAAGTGCGGTGAGAACCAGCGTTGGATCTTGATCGGTGATCGACAAGCGATGGAGCGTTCGGACCCCGGCCCGAATAGCCGGCGTTTGGGCGCGATAGCGCGCGATTGGAATCCTATGTGATCGAGCGGCCTTCCTCTTTTCGTCTTCCTCTCGCTCACGTCGTCGGCGAAGTCAGCGAGAACGCGTGCGATCACGGCAACCACGGTGCATTGTCACCTCCATCGTTCGACCAGCGTCTTTGAGCATTAAATGCTAGTCTTTGCCGACACTGTTGAGTCGTCTTCTACCTCGTACACTGCCCCATCCCTTGGCCGGTTTGGACGACAAGCTTTTGACCAAAAGTTGCATTGCTCCATCCTTTGCCCTCTCGGCCTATATAAGCTTCTTCATTGCTCCCTTAGCATTCTTTGAACACCTTTGAGCTTGACATCACTTCTAGTGCCTTGGTGAGCTCCTTGGTGAAATATTGCTCTCGGCGCCATTGTTGAAGCTTCAAGTTCTTGGTGAAAGTGGTGTTCTTGGCCTCTCATCAGAACATGTTGCTTCCTCAGTTGCTTAGCCTCTCGAAGAGTATTAACCCTCTGTCGGTTTGCTTTTGGCGTGACGACTCAATTCATGTTTTCCCCTTTCGGTATAAAGGTGATCTTCTTCTTTAGCTCTGGTAAGTGCACCATTTTCAAATTCCTTGCTCCTCAACTTACTCTCATCTCTGTGCGCATTAGCCCTCAATCAATTTCACATTTGGCGCGAGAATCTTATCAATTTGGTTTTCCCTCTTTCGGTAGGAAATTGGTTATTGTCATCTCGACTCGGTAAGTCCATATCTGTCCAATTCCTTGCTTGATGGTACTCCATGCTATTGCGATCATCGTAGTAGCTTTAGATTTCACTATTTTTGCTTGAGTCGCGGCGCATCGTCGGGCTTTGCCTCTGTTCTTTTGTCGATCTTCGTTGTCGGACGAAAAGCGAGAGCTTTCGATTATCGTTGAGTTTGGTAGTAGGATTTTAGATCGATCGCTCGGATTCTTGTGGCGTGATCGGACGGCGCGCTAGGCCATCGCGGCGTGGCCGTCCGATTTTCGATCAACGATCGGATCTGGAGGAGCGTTCGGACCGTCCGAGCGGTTCAATCGCGTGGACCGTTGGATCCAAGATCAGCGGTTCCGCGTGCGTGTGAGCGTTCGGACCGCCGAACATCCTTGGCATCTGAGTGCGTTCATCTTTCATCCAGCGGTCGATGCTTAGGGTTGGCGCGTTAAGCTCTGTTCTTGCGCGTGTGGGCTGTTGGATCAATGATCTTGACCCATGTTCTTCCACGTCGTTTATCGAGTTATATTTCTCGGGTAGAGTTATTTATCAAGCGAAAAATAGTTTTATCTTCCAAAATTCATAAGTAATTTTACGTAACTTCAAAAATGATAAAACCGGTGCCATTATTTTTCATTCTTAGTAAACTTATTTCGAGTATAGGTTGCTCATTTATCGCGATGTGAGAAAAGATTTATTTTAAAGTAAGCTTTAAGCGATTATCTTTACAACGGAAAAATAGTGGATCTTAGAAAACTCATAACTAATTATTGCAAGCTCCAAATGAGATGAATCGATGGGGCTGTTCATCTTATGAGTGCTTGATTTATCATAAAAATTTCAGTAGCCGTGTCATTCTAGAAAATTTCACTAAAATCATTGCTTAGGTGAATAGTGATGTTTTTCCTTTTACGGCCGATTGAAATTGTTTTGGCCATAACTTTTGCATTGAGAATCCAAATCAATTGGTTCTTGTTGCTTTAGTTCATAAAAATTATGTTCTTTCTCTGTAAAAATTTGAGAACTTTTGCTGAGTTTTGCTGTTGCATCTTTTGATATTTCTCGCCTTTTTGGTTCTTGTTGGTTCTTTCGATGAGTTGCGACAATATTGATCATATCGAGTGATCCTCTGCAGACAAAGCAATGAGCTTGACAAGGCAAGATATTTGACCATAAATGTCCCATTACTTTCAAAGTCTAATATCTTGTTTACAAACTATATGTATGCATTGCTTTTGTGTCCAATTATTTTTGCCTGTTTAGAGGTAGCTATTCCTAATGCATTGTTGCCATTAAAATGTTATCCCCCACAACCATAAGTTATTATCATCATTTGGTGAATTAGAGCCGGTGATTTAATTATGCTCTTTTCTTGTCTTTTGCGATGTCATGCTTAGAAATGCTTAGCTACGGTAGAATTGGCGGTTATCGACCTAGTCGATGACCTTGATCACACAAATCATTTTGTTTATTTTGGTTCAGCACCTTATGCTTTTGTTTTGTAAAACCGAAAATGAAACAAAATGGTTTGACTTAAACACAATGGCATGTTGGTGTGATTGTTGGGTGTGACAAGGAAAGGTGCCCGGTCCCTAAGGACCGAGTTACTTGTGTCACTAAGCCAAGCGCTTTGCGTACTAACCACATGAGGTTATATGGGACCCCTCTTGACCTAGTACTTTGGAGTGTGTTATCTCAGTCGCGGGAGGCGTTGTGTGTGTTGTGTGAAAAAGGAATTGTGTTCTTGTGTTTGGGTGTGCGGTGGTGGAGTTTAGGGATGGACTCTCCACCTCGAGAGCGTCATGATTGTCAGAGCTTTACAGTGAGGGTAGTTGTCAGGTGGGCCACGACCCGACACAGCGTATGGGTTTCTATCCATATGGGCGACTCGAAGTTAATACATAAGATTGGAAGCGTCTCGTAGGACTTAGCCGTCTTGAAGCATACCAAAGGTAGTGTGCTTAATCATGTGGCAAAAGGCGATGCGGCATGTGGGTAAGTTGGTACACCTGCGAGGATAAAACTATTGAATAGCCTCGTCCTAGGTTATGGACATGCTTGGTAGGTCGTGCAAGAACTAGACTACAACCTTTTAAATTAAAATTTGACATGGTTGGCATGAATGGGTAATTCATGCTATTGTTGTGGTGACTAATGGTTTAGTCACTACCGGAATTATTTCTTGTTGTTGATACTTGTTTACTCTTGTTTTTGTCAAATAAAATCAGATTGCAAAATTGCCTTCAATCTATTACATTATTGCAAATAAAACTTGCTTTATGCTTGCAAACTTGATCCTAACTGCTCCATAAATCGCTTGCATATTGTTATCGTATAGATCTGTTATCATTCTTATATATCTTGCGAGTACATTCAAAGTACTCACCCGACTTTTCTTTGAAATTGCTTTTGTTCTGAGAGGAAGAAGGTGAGCCCAAGGGCTTCATACGTGAGATGTCTTTGAGTTCGACGGCTAGGCTGCGGCACAGTCGGTTGCCTTGTGGGTAAAAGGCACACCGTTGGGCTCTTTGTTTATCGCCATCTTATGGCACTTTTGCTTCATTGTTACGTAATATTTATCATTGGCGGTTGGCCTCTTTATTATAATTACTCTTGAATATTATTATGTATGTCTTTATTTTGTTACGTGCTTTCGGTTCTATGTGATTGAGTGGAATTGATGCATGAACTTTTGTGAGAGGGTGTATCTTGCACTCTGGGAAGTATACATTCCTCGGCGTCCTGAGTTATTATGCTTATGATGATAGGGTCAAGTGGTGGTGATCATTATAAGCTTAATAATCGAGGCGTCACAAGAGGTTGGTATCGAGCCATCTTGACCATAGAAGCCGCTAAGCAATCGTCTTTAGGATGTTTGGAAAAACCCTATTTTGAGTATGAAGCGATTTGTGAAAGCTTAAGGAGTTCTCAGATTTTACTCCTTACCTATCTTAGCTTTCTCATCTCATCTTGCTCTAATTTGAGTTTTAAAGTTGTTTTCCTCTCATCTCCTCTTCAAAGGTAGTGTTATCGATTAAATGGGTTTGGGAACCCTTGAGTTTGGCAAATTGAAGTGTGCAGTTTTGAAGTTTCTAGAATGGAAGACTTATTTGGAAGCTTGGATGCAAAATCGCTCTGACAACCTCAATTTCGGACGACAAGCTCGATGGTTTCTAGTGGGGTAGAAAATGAGAGTTTAATCAACAAAAATTTGTGGGGCTAAAAGGGTAAGAAGTGATATCCTATGTCTTGTGGCTAATGCCTCTCTAAGTTGGTCTTTACCCGATTTTCCATGCAATAAGCTTTTGGTAGTGTTCGAAACTTTCTTCTCAAAGCGACTACTTGTTCATTCAATACAAGTTAGTCGCATCGAGAAGTTGGATCTTGTGTCTTATGAGTTTTGCATGGATCTTATGCCTCTTTGCAACTAGTTGGAGTTCGTTTTATTGCGAGTTATGTGTTCTGATGAGGCTTAGGGTTGTAGGCACTAATCCTAGTGGATAGCTTATCTTTTGCTATCCCTTCGTTATAGCTCTCAGTTTACATTTCTAACTCGCCTTGATGCAGCAGGATGGTGAGTCGTACTCGTAGCGGCCGAGGCGAGCGAGGATCGGGATGAGGACTTCCACCTCCTCAGAGCCATGGTGAGGTTCTCGCTCGGTCGGCGGAACCGTATGGACGGTTCACGGATCACGGAGGTGATTGCGGAACACCTCCAACATCTCGGTGCCTCTGGATCGGGGAGGAGGTGGCCACCGCGAGAGGAGGACTCTCGGAGTTCCTTCGCACTCGACCACCCACCTTCTCGAGTC
This sequence comes from Hsuehochloa calcarea, assembly GCA_036346395.1. Classification (NCBI taxonomy): domain Eukaryota; kingdom Viridiplantae; phylum Streptophyta; class Magnoliopsida; order Poales; family Poaceae; genus Hsuehochloa; species Hsuehochloa calcarea. Next base: position 21,196,372 of record CM070611.1, on the reverse strand, counting down.
AGGGACCCACTCGGCGCGGATGGTGGCTGCGTCTCGTTGGCGAAGCTCAACATCGCTCGATGCCGAGGATCACGAGAAGGCCTTTGTTCGCCTCCCATCGGTGGAGGCGGCACTCTCATGGTGGGAGAACTTCCTTGCCATGCGGCCGAGGTAGGGCTATCACTTGGCGGAGTTCGCGCCGCTTTCGGAGGCTCATGTCCCATTGGATTGATGAAGTTGAAGAAGAAGGAATTTACGGCGCTCAGCGGCGCCGTCGATTCTGAAGTACCTCCATGAGTTCAACCATCTTTCTCGGTATGCTCACGAGGATGTGCCTACGGATGAGGCAAGCGGGAGAAGTTCATGGATGGCTTATGCGAGGAGCTTGGGACAAGCTATCTATTGTTGACTTCCCGACTTCGGACCTTAGTCGACAAGGCCATCATCGCCGAGCATAAGGCGAGGCATGGCGACTCATAGCGTAAGTGGGAGGCCGAAGGCATCGGGGCCGTTGCTCCTCGTCCGTATGGCGGACCCGGCTCGGTCGTCCCTCCCGTTGCGGCACCACCGAGGCACGGCGTTCGTTCCACGCCCACGCGGGCGTGCCCGATCCGTGCACTGCGGGACAGCGAGAGGCATCCGCAACCCGCCGCGGATGTCGTATGTTTCTTACGCCACGACAAGGGCATTATGCTAATAATTGCCCTAAGAAGGCTGGAGCGGCCCCTCGTCCTAATGGAGGGCGCGGGCAAGGGAGTGGTCGTGATCGAAGGCCCCAAATGTGGGAAGCGGCGAGTCAACCTTATCTCGGCGAGGAAGCTCGAGATGCACCGGCGTCGTGTTGGGTACACTTTTCGTTAACTCTCGGTAAAGCTCTGATTTTATTTGATTCGGGGCTTCTCACTCGTTTATATCGAGTCTTTTCTTGCACTTAGTGATCTTTGGTGATCCCTGCATGTTCCTTTGATTATTCATTCTCGGGAATTCGGTAATGAGAGTGAAAATGAATCTTAGGGTGTTTTGATTGAGATTGGAGGTGAGATTTTTGGCAAATCTTATTCTCCTCAATCTTTGTAAAGTTGGATGTGATACTTGGCATGGATTGGTTGTCTCAACATAGGGGACAAATCGATTGCGCGGAAGGTTCATTTCCCTCACGAGCCGTCGGCGGTCAAGTGGGAATTTTACGAAGTTGCAAGAACCACACCTATATGCACTTGAAGCCAAGCCAACCATGGAGATTCATGAAGTCCCGTGGTGTGTGAGTTCGTGATGTGTTTCCGAAGATCTGCGGGATGCCTCCGTGAGAGACATCGAATTCGTCATTGAGTTGCTTCCGGTACGCCCCTATTTCAAAGAGGCCGTGTCGAATGCCTCCAAATGAATTGGAGGAGAAGAAGAAGCGACTTGGCGAGCTTCAAGAGAAGGGTTTTATTAGCAGAGCTCATCACCGTGGGGTTGTCTGTTATCTTTGTGAAGAAGAAAGACAAGACTCTGCGGATGTGTGTTGATTACCGTCAGTTGAATCTGTGGCGGTGAAGAACAAGTATCCCCCTCCTCGGATTGATGACCTCTTGATCAATTGACCGGTGCTCGGGTATTCTCAAGATTGATCGAGGTTGGGCTATCATCAAGTCGAATCGGATCGGAAGACATTAGAAGGCGGCTTTCTCTACTCGTTATGGATTATCACGAGTATCCGTTATATCCCGGTTTGACCAATGCTCTGCTCTTTTCATGAATCTTATGAACATGGTATTCATGGAGTATTTGGACAAGTTAGTGGTTGTCTTTATCGATGATATCCTCATCTATTCGAGGATGTTGAGGAGCATCTTTGAACATCTGAAGCTAGTGTTGGGAAACTTGCGAGCATCAACTTTATCGAAGTTCGACAAGTCTGAGTTTTGGTTGAAGGAAGTGGCATTCTTGGGTCATGTTCTTTCGACATCCGGTGTCATTTATTGATCCTAGCAAGGTCAATGATGTGCTATCGTGGGTCGGTAGAAGTCGATCCAACGAAGTGAGGAGTTTTCTCGGTTTAGCGGGATACTATCGTCGCTTTATTGAGAACTTCTCCAAAATTGCCAAGCCAATGACCGAGTTACTCGGAAGGGCGGGGCGTATGTGTGGTCTCTTGATTGCGAGAAGAGCTTTCAAGAACTCAAGAGGAGGTTGACCACGGCTCGGTTCTTGTTCTTCCGATGTCCACGAAGCTTGATGTCTATTGCGGCGCTTCTGCGAGGCTCGGTTGTGTTCTTATGCAAGAGGGCGGTGGTGGCTTATGCATCGAGCGATTCGCGGCCTCATGAGCTTAATTATCCGACCCATGACTTGGAGTTAGGCTGCGATGATCCATGCACTAAAGATTTGGCGGCATTACCTCATCGGTGTCGTTGCGAAGTATATTGAGATCACAAGAGTCGAAGTACTTGTTCACCCAACGGATCTGAACCTTAGGCAAAGAAGGTGGTTGGAATTGATCAAGGATTATGATATGGGTCTTCAATATCATCAGGAAAAGCAAATGTTGTGGCGATGCTCTCGATCGCAAGGTTCATTGCAATTCCTTAATGGTCTTGGAAGCGGCCCGACCCTTCATGAAGAATTTCAGCGGCTCAACTTGGGAGTGGTTGAGCGGGGTTCTCTCATTGCTTTGGTTGTGCAACCAACCTTGGAGGACCAAATCAAGGCTGCTGTGATCGGATGTCGGTGTGAGTCACATCAAGGAAAATATCGAGAGTGGCTCGCTAAGTGCTTTTACGAGGGCGACCATGGGGTCATTTGGTTCGGATCACGCTGGTTGTTCAGAAGATCGTGGAATGCGGAACTTGATTCTCCATGAAGCTCATGACTCTCCGTTGTCTATTCATCACAGGGGCCACGAAGATGTATCAAGACCTCGGCAAAGATTACGGTGGACCGAATGAAGCGAAAATCGCAAGGTTCGTTCTTGAGTCGCGGCGTATGTCGTCGTGTCAAAGCGAACATCGGCGTCAGCGGGGCTGCTTGACCTTTGCCTATTCTGAATGGAAGTGGGATTCGATCGGGATGGATTTTATCACGATGCGCCTCGCACATCAAGGGCAATGATGCCATCACAGGTTGTCATTGATCGGCTAACCAAGGTGGCGCACTTCCTTCCGATCAAGGCGGATCTCGTGTAGGTCTTTTGGCGGATCTCTACATTGCGCATCGTGAGCTTACATGGTGTACCCAAGACAATTGTCTCGGATCGGGGTTCTCTTTTCACCTCTCGCTTTTGGCAAAGTGTGCAGAGGCGATGGGAACCCATCTCACCTTGACCGCATATCATCCCCAAGCGATGGCGGTGAAAGAGTCAACCAAGTATTGGAAGACATGCTCCGTGCTTGTGTTCTCTCCTATGGAAAGCATTGGGAGAAATGTTTGCCATTCGCGAGTTCTCCTACAATAACGATTTCAAGCTAGTCTTGGAATGGCACCTTCGAGGCTTTGTATGGCGAAAATCGAGAACACCGTTGAATTGGGCGGCGGTGAAAGACCATTCTTTGGCGGAGACTCAATCAATGAAGCCAGAGCGAGTTGATTGATTCGAGATCGGTTGCGCCTGGCTCGATCCGAGCAAAAGAGCTATGCGGATCGTCGTCGTCGTGAGTTGAGCTTTGGCGAATGACTTTGTTTATCTCAAAGTCTCTCCTTTGAGGGTCATCGGCGATTGGCGTCAAGGGCAAGTTGGCTCCTCGATATGTCGGTCCATCTGAGTCATCGAGAAGAAGGGCTATCGCCTACAAGTTGGAGTTACTGCTTGCACTTGAGGGTGCATGATGTGTTCCATGTATCCCGGCTCAAGAAGTGCCTCAGCGTTCAAGCGAGGAAGCTCAGTTGGAAACTCTTGATGTGCGGGAAGATTTGACCTACAAGGAGCACCTGTTCGCATCCTTGAAGAGGTGAGCGAAGAGCGAGGAATCGTGCCATCAAGTTCCTCAAAGTTCGATGGTCGAACCATTACGAAGATGAAGCCACTTGGGAAAGGGAAGATCGTCTGCGTGCGACTACCCTCTTTCTTTCTTAGAGTGAGTCAAATCTCGGCGAGATTTACGTAAGGGGAGGTTTTGTAACATCCCAAATTGGGTTTATGTTTCAAATGTAATAAAAATGAGGATAAATTAAAACTTTTCTTTGCCTCATGTGTTGTTCTGATGTTTGAAACCTCTTTCCTTTAATTGGTGGAAATTAAAACTCAAAATTTCCCCAATTAAATTCAAGTCATAAATCTCCTCAATGGAAACACAGGTGCCCAACCCCTCAAAATAATTTTCATTGGACCTAGGAGAGATGTTTAACACCTCGAATTATTTCATAATTTTGAAATTATTTGATAATTTTGAGGCAAGTCAAACATTAGTCAAACTCTAAAATAGCCTTCGGAATTTTTAGAGAAAATGCAGTGCATAAAAGTCTCTGAAAATTTTATATAAGGTTCTTCCACTTTATTAGCAATCTCGATTAAAATTTCATAAATTTTGGAGTTTGTTTGCTACCCAAATAATTCCTCCAAAGATCGATTATTCAATTTCAAACCCTAACGGTTTTCCTTTGTTCCTCGGGTTCGGATCGGACTCGGGCTCGAGCCACTTGATTTAGTTCGATCAACTAAGCGCATCGGCTCGATCGTTTGGCGCGGCGTTGTGCGTCGTTGGATCGGCATCGAGCGGCTCACGATCGCGTGAGCGTTGGGCCGTCCGAGCGCCTCGCGCAGCGTGAACCGTAGGATCCAAATCAGCGGCGCGATGGAAGGGATGTTCGGACCGTCCGAAAAGTGCGGTGAGAACCAACGTTGGATCTTGATCGGTGATCGACAAGCGATGGAGCGTTCGGACCCCGGCCCGAATAGCCGGCGTTTGAGCGCGATAGCGCGCGATTGGAATCTATGTGATCGAGCGGCCGTCCTCTTTTCGTCTTCCTCTCGCTCCGTCGTCGGCGAAGTCAGCGAGAGCGTGCGCGATCACGGCAACCACGGTGCATTGTCACCTCCATCGTTCGACCAGCGTCTTTGAGCATTAAATGCTAGTCTTTGCCAGGCACATTGAGTCGTCTTCTACCTCTGTACTGCCCCCATCCCTTGGCCGGTTTGGGCGACAAGCTTTTGACCGAAAGTTGCATTGCTCCATCCTTTGCCCTCTCGGCCTATATAAGCTTCTTCATTGCTCCCTTAGCATTCTTTGAACACCTTTGAGCTTGACATCACTTCTAGTGCCTTGGTGAGCTCCTTGGTGAAATATTGCTCTCGGCGCCATTGTTGAAGCTTCAAGTTCTTGGTGAAAGTGGTGTTCTTGGCCTCTCATCCAGAACTCTGTGCTTCCTCAGTTGCTTAGCCTCTCGAAGAGTATTAACCCTCTGTCGGTTTGCTTTTGGCGTGAAGAGCGACTCAATTCATGTTTTCCCCTTTCGGTATAAGGGTGATCTTCTTCTTTAGCTCGGTAAGTGCACCATTTTCAAATTCCTTGCTCCTCAGCTTACTCTCATCTCTGTGCGCATTAGCCCTCAATCAATTTCACATTTGGCGCGAGAATCTTATCAATTTGGTTTTCCCTCTTTCGGTAGGAAATTGGTTATTGTCATCTCGACTCGGTAAGTCCATATCTGTCCAATTCCTTGCTTGATGGTACTCCATGCTATTGCGATCATCGTAGTAGCTTTAGATTTCACTATTTTTGCTTGAGTCGCGGCGCATCGTCGGGCTTTGCCTCTGTTCTTTTGTCGATCTTCGTTGTCGGACGAAAAGCGAGCTTTCGATTATCGTTGAGTTTGGTAGTAGGATTTTAGATCGATCGCTCGGATTCTTGTGGCGTGATCGGACGGCGCGCGCTAGGTCATCGCGCGTGGCGTCCGATTTTCGATCAACGATCGGATCTGGAGGAGCGTTCGGACCGTCCGAGCGGTTCAATCGCGTGGACCGTTGGATCCAAGATCAGCGGTTCCGCGTGCGTGTGAGCGTTCGGACCGCCGAACATCCTTGGCATCTGATGCGTTCATCTTTCATCAGCGGTCGATGCTTAGGGTTGGCGCGTTAAGCTCTGTTCTTTGCGGCGTGTGGGCATTGGATCAATGATCTTGACCCATGTTCTTCCGTCGTTTATCGAGTTATATTTCTCGGGTAGAGTTATTTATCAAGCGAAAAATAGTTTTATCTTCCAAAATTCATAAGTAATTTTACGTAACTTCAAAAATGATAAAACCGGTGCCATTATTTTTCATTCTTAGTAAACTTATTTCGAGTATAGGTTGCTCATTTATCGCGATGGCAGAAAAGATTTATTTTAAAAGTAAGCTTTAAGCGATTATCTTTACAACGAGAAAAATAGTGGATCTTAGAAAACTCATAACTAATTATTGCAAGCTCCAAATGAGATGAATCCGATGGGGCTGTTCATCTTATGAGGTGCTTGATTTATCATAAAAATTTCAGTAGCCGTGTCATTCTAGAAAATTTCACTAAAATCATTGCTTAGGTGAATAGTGATGTTTTCCTTTTACGGCCGATTGAAATTGTTTTGGCCATAACTTTTGCATTGAGAATCCAAATCAATTGGTTCTTGTTGCTTTAGTTCATAAAAATTATGTTCTTTCTACTGTAAAAATTTGAGAACTTTTGCTGAGTTTTGCTGTTGCATCTTTTGATATTTCTCGCCTTTTTGGTTCTTGTTGGTTCTTTCGATGAGTTGCGACAATATTGATCATATCGAGTGATCCTCTGCAGACAAAGCAGCGAGCTTGACAAGGCAAGATATTTGACCATAAATGTCCCATTACTTTCAAAGTCTAATATCTTGTTTACAAACTATATGTATGCATTGCTTTTGTGTCCAATTATTTTTGCCTGTTTAGAGGTAGCTATTCCTAATGCATTGTTGCCATTAAAATGTTATCCCTGCCACAACCATAAGTTATTATCATATTTGGTGAATTAGAGCCGGTGATTTAATTATGCTCTTTTCTTGTCTTTTGCGATGTCATGCTTAGAAATGCTTAGCTACTGGTAGAATTGGCGGTTATCGACCTAGTCGATGACCTTGATCACACAAATCATTTTGTTTATTTTGGTTCAGCACCTTATGCTTTTGTTTTGTAAAAACCGAAAATGAAACAAAATGGTTTGACTTAAACACAATGGCATGTTGGTGTGATTGTTGGGTGTGACAAGGAAAGGTGCCCGTCCCTAAGGACCAGAGTTACTTGTGTCACTAAGCCAAGCGCTTTGCGTACTAACCACATGAGGTTATATGGGACCCTCTTGACCTAGTACTTTGGAGTGTGTTATCTCAGTCGCGGGAGGAGCGTTGTGTGTGTTGTGTGAAAAAGGAATTGTGTTCTTGTGTTTGGGTGTGCGGTGGTGGAGTTTAGGGATGGACTCTCCACCTCGAGGCGTCATGATTGTCAGAGGCTTTACAGTGAGGGAGTAGTTGTCAGGTGGGCCACGACCCGACACAGCGTATGGGTTTCTATCCATATGGGCGACTCGAAGTTAATACATAAGATTGGAAGCGTCTCGTAGGACTTAGCCGTCTTGGCATACCAAAGGTAGTGTGCTTAATCATGTGGCAAAAGGCGATGCGGCATGTGGGTAAGTTGGTACACCTGCGAGGATAAAACTATTGAATAGCCTCGTCCTAGGTTATGGACATGCTTGGTAAGGTCGTGCAAGAACTAGACTACAACCTTTTAAATTAAAATTTGACATGGTTGGCATGAATGGGTAATTCATGCTATTGTTGTGGTGACTAATGGTTTAGTCACTACGGGAATATTTTCTTGTTGTTGATACTTGTTTACTCTTGTTTTTGTCAAATAAAATCAGATTGCAAAATTGCCTTCAATCTATTACATTATTGCAAATAAAACTTGCTTTATGCTTGCAAACTTGATCCTAACTGCTCCACTTAAATACGCTTGCATATTGTTATCGTATAGATCATTATCATTCTTATATATCTTGCGAGTACATTCAAAGTACTCACCCGACTTTTCTTTGAAATTTGCTTTTGTTCTGAGAGGAAGAAGGTGAGCCCCAAGGGCTTCATACGTGAGATGTCTTTTGAGTTCGACGGCTAGGCTGCGGCACAGTCGGTTGCCTTGTGGGTAAAAGGCACACCGTTGGGCTCTTTGTTTATCGCCATCTTATGGCACTTTTGCTTCATTGTTACGTAATATTTATCATTGGCGGTTGGCCTCTTTATTATAATTACTCTTGAATATTATTATGTATGTCTTTATTTTGTTACGTGCTTTGGTTCTATGTGATTGAGTGGAATTGATGCATGAACTTTTGAGAAGGGTGTATCTTGCACTCTGGAAGTATACATTCCTCGGCGTCCTGATTATTATGCTTATGATGATAGGGTCAAGTGGTGACTGATCATTATAAGCTTAATAATCCCGGGGGCGTCACACTCTTCCTGGTCCCTGGTACTGGCCTCTTGTTTCTTTGGTGCTTGCTCCTTCTGCTGGGAAGAAATGGGAGTAGAATGCACTGGGAAGGCTCTTGAGTGCTGGCTTGGAATGGGGGATGGATTCAGGGATGGATGGATCTGTGGCTGGCTTTGCTTGTTCTTGGTTGCCTTGATCTGTCTTTGGATCACAATGGTGGGGGAATGTATGGTGGTGTCTTTGAGGTGGGGGTTTGGCCAGGGGGATTGCATTTGGCTGAGAAGTGCACTCGGCTGATCTTATCTCTTGGCTGTGCAAATTGTTTTTACCAAGCTTCCTGTTCACTTCTACTTTTACCCTGTTCTTATCCCTTCATCTGTGTACTGTGGGCTCAAAAAGGGGAAGTGTGGCTTCCTGTGGCTGATTATTGGCCACTATTCTTTTGTGCTCTTCTGTGGGGTTTTTGCCATATGCTTTGAACTGAGGGAAATTTGGTATTCGTAGGTGTTGGATTTGAGAATCTTAGAATGATGGAACCACGATAATAAGGCAGTAGCAGATTACTTAGGTTGGTTTAGGTATCGTGGGTATCCAGGTGCCAACTGATTTGGTTTAGCCTCGGTGACTTGAAAAACAGGATGCCGGTTAACCCAAGTTGGTTTGGGTAGTCTTGATACTCAGGGTGCCGGCTAATCTAGGTCGATCTGAGAACCGCGATGATTCCTACTGTACTCTGACGGCAAACTACTTTATTCTAACTCTACTCTCTAGTTTTTTTGAACTGCTAATGGTCTTGTGGTTGATTGGCGGACAATGGAGCTGGGAATGGCATTTCGGATTGAGTCGAGGAAGACGGTTTGACTGGACGGCGATGAACGAATGCTTCAAGGAAGACTTCAGCGATATGCAATGCAAGATTTTAATTTAATCTTTTTGTAATGTACTCAAAGTTGTAAACATGATCTGTTCTGATGTAATAAATTCTTGTATTACTTAATTTAGAAAATTTTTATTTACTGCTAACCAGCTATTAATGTTAATTAGATTAGTCTGATTTTCCGGGTTCTCACATCTATCTACTGGGCGCTCAATCATCTTCATGTAATTCATAGCTGAAACGCTTGCTGGTTTGCAAGCAGCAATGTAATTTGGTTTGTTGGCAACTTAGATCATGCATTCATGTGGTGAAATTCTCTGAAATACATGTCTGGATGATTAACCTCTCTTGATCTAATCACACATGAGTACATGACAAATCACTCGTGAATCTTGGATTCTTGATCGATCACTCGATGAGCAGATCAGTGGAGATGAAGCTGTAGATGACCATGTCCCTGAGTCGGCCTTTGACCACGCAGTAGCTCCGCAGCACGGCCTCCCGCCGAAACCTGGCCTTCTCCACACGCGCGCTGGGACGCGGTGTTGTCGACGTCGACGAGCGCCTCCACGCGCTCCACACCCTCCGCCGGAGAAGACGAGGAAGTCCGAGGACGGTAGTGCATTTCTTTACTGTCAGATGGCGGGGAGGGACTGGAGCTCGCTCGGGGGAGGCGCGACTGGGGGCGGAACCGGCGGGGTGCTTGCGGGAGGCGGCGCCGGTGCTGTGCTCGCTGCTGGTTCAGAAGATGGATGCTCGATTCAATCCGATGGCATGTTCAGAAGGGATGAATTGGGAATAGAGAGGGGCAAAATAGGCACTTCAGTAGGGAATTGACGAAAAATGGGAGAAAAAAAGAGAAAAAGTAGAGATAGTGACAAATTTCAAAGCATAAAAGTAGTATATTTCTAATTTCGACATACTAAATGACAAATCTGACAAATTTCTCGATAGTATATATATATATATATATATATATATCAAATTTTGCGTAATTTTGCACTGTCCACAGCACAGACCAATTTTCTCTTTTCTAATAAAGAAAGAAACACCCTCTCTCTCAAAAGAGGATAACAGCGTACACACCTTTTCGTAGAAGCATACGAGCAGGGGAAAAGGGGAAAGAAAAATATTTCAGTCCTGCCGCTGCCTAGAGAATTACACAGGGGCTGCCCTGATCCTCCTGTGTCGCCCAAATCCACCAAAGATTTGAGGAAAAAGAGGAGTGGGAGCCGGGGAGTGGGTAAACATTCGCCATGGCACGAGGCAAGAAGGATTCCCCGGCGGTAGATGGCTCCGGCGATCTGGTCGGGGAAGAGATGGCGGCGGTAGAGGAGGAGCAGATGGAAGAGCGGGGCGAGGAGGGAGAGGAGGAGGAGGAGGCGGAGGAGGATGAGGAGGAATATGGTGAAGAAGAGGAGCGGGACGAGGAGACTAAGGAGGGCGCGGCGGAGGAGCCGGCGCAGGAGGTGGTGGCGGAGAAGTGGTCGCCGCCGAAGCTGGCGGAGGGGTTCTACGAGATCGAGGCGATCCGCCGGCGCCGGCGCCGCCAGGGCCAACTACAGTACCTCGTCAAATGGTGATGACATTTCCCCTCCCCCCAATCTCTTCCGTTTCTTGGAATCCCTGCGAGGTCCTAGCACTGGTTGCTGCTGGATTCTTGGATCGCGTTTGCTGTGCACAGCATTGGTAGTTCAGGTTTTGTGTTGTTCTTGGCTTTTGGGTTCTTGCATGTGAGGTGTGGTTTCGATGTGTATTTGTTGATTCTTGGATGGGGATGTGGATTTCAGAGAAGTTGGTTGTGAATTCCTCTGGAAATTTCATTGCTGTGACATTTAAGTAGTTCATAGATTGCATTTTCTTGTTTCTTGTATGATCTGGGTTCTTCTGGTGGATTCTTGGACTGTAAATAAAATAGCACGCTTAGTGAGAAGCGACATTGATCTACCATCATTGCAGTTTAGCTGCTTTTGGTTTGCTTGATTTTGAAGATCCTTGTATTTCTAGTGTGGTTTTGGTGTTGTGTCATGAATTCCGTACTCAAGAATAGTGGCTGTACGGTCATCTGGCAGTTCTTGGCAATGTAGCAAGTTTCTTTTTAAGATTTTTATTCGTGTTTTGATTTTAGAACCAGTTATTAAATCAAATGCCGCGCATGTTGCCACATCTTGCGTTTCTAGGTCATTTTCGGTAGTGATTGAATCATGTCTAACTCCAACTTCATTTCTGCTTCTTTCAATAGATACATTGTGTACTGCATGATTGCTTTTGAATCACTCTTTCCTTAATTGTGGATGGCGAATTTTGAGCGTGTTTGGATCTCTTGCTTCGCCTCGCCTCACCGGGCAAGGATAGCTGTTTGGTACAGAAGCTTTGCCAGGGAATCTTGCTCGCATTGGCAAGGATTTCCTTGCCCACGACAGAGAGCCAATTTGGCTCCCTCGTGCTGGCAAGGCTAACCTTGCCTCTCCTCGCTTGGCAAGGCTGCATGTCCTGTTTATACATTTTAGTTCAATTGTACTGCTAGTGTTAGTGCTGATGCTTGTATTCCTCAAACTATGATTTGAAAGGCGTGGGTGGCCGGAGAGTGCTAAAACGTGGGAGCCCCTCGAAAACCTGAAGGCCTGCTCCGACATTGTTGATGCCTTCGAGAAGTGGTACGCATCTGAAACACTTTTCTATCCCAAGTTTGATTCACATTTGCAGCAGATAAAATTGTTTTTGTGCTGGTGGTTGTGTGCAATGCAGTTCACGGTCACCAAGGTCCTGTCGGAGCGCAGCGTAAGATCAAAACTACTTGGTGGCTGGTCCTAACCCCTCTCATGGTAAAAGGGGCCGCCCACCTCGCTCAGATCCCCGATCTCTGTCCCGCCCTCCTGCCTCAGAACCCAAGAAATTGCCTTGTAGGACAAGTAGTAGGAGAGCTAGTAATAATAGTAGCAAGAACTCAGTTGGCGGGCTTGAGGTATCAGTGAATGTTGTTGGACAGCAAATGCTTGGGCAGAGAGTAACACAGGAGGGTAGTTCCAGTGTGCTTTCAGCTGGGTTTCCATGTCAGGGAGCACCTATAACTGTTAGCCTTACTGACCAACAAGATGAGCATCAGCTCGTGAATGGTTTATCAAAGGTGGATAATTTATTACAGGCACCCACATCTCAGGGTGGCCAGGTGACTGGTGCCAAGAAGCGCAAGTCTGGATGTGTGAGGAGGTTCAAGCAAGATGAAGCAACTCAAGAGCAAGGAGAAATTCATAATGGCAGAAGTGATAAGTCAGTCAACGAGGATGTTGCTTCCACAGCAGGAGAAACTGGTGATAGGAACAAAGGGAGGACTGTGCTAACAAATTCATATTACTAAGATCATCAAACCAGTGCGCTATTTAGCCAGCATCACCAATGATGTGCAGCAAGTTTCAATAACATTCAAAGCACTCAGGTGACAGATTTTGTAATTTCTGCTTTAGTCTGCTGGTCTTAATTGCAAACTATCTACAAAGTTTAATTTTCACTTACTGATATTGCATGTTATTTTGGCATTTCTCCCTTTCTAACAACAGCTATTTCACCTCAAAGAAAGCGGCCTTGTGCAACAATCAACCATTAATAGGCTAGAGTAGAGTGCTTGTTGGTGTTGCCCTTAGTGCTACTCACATAAAAAGTAAAAACTTGTTGGGTCCTCAGAATTGATTGCTGTATTGAACAGCAATAGGAATCAGGACAAGCTACATGCAGTATCTTGGTTCCTTACACCTTTATTGGATTTATGATAGTATTTTCTGATTTATGTCTTGTGCTAAGGCGCTAAGCTGATGGTGCAGCATGTGCAAAAGTTAAAAAATCGAAAAGTTCATAGCTGCACAAGAGTTCCGATAAAGATAGTTTGTCTTGAATTTACCATCTCCATGAAGTGGATTAGAATATTAGTTGAATTACCTAGCCAGCCATATAGAACATTCAAGAAATTAGGGTTGGGCTAGAGTTCCAGTGAAGCGATGGGAGGCGTGTAGAAAGGTAACAGAGAGATATTAGTACTGCTTTCTTGATTAATTGATATTGTTGGTACGTGTTACAATGTGTTCATTGTTTATCTAAAATCTCTCTCTCTCTCTCTCTCTCTCTCTCTCTCTCTCTCTCTCGCACACAGAGACTGGAACCAACATAAAGACTGCAAGACTCAATTACCATATTTTGAAAATAATCTTAGACTATGATAACACAGTTGATTTGTGATCCATGGATTTCCCAGGAGAATATCCTCTATATGCATTTTATTTATTTTAAATATTTTGTTTATTGAATTTCCTGTAAAATAGATTGGAACTGCCCTCCAAGGGATCAGAAATACCTGACCTCATGTATTTTATTGCTAGCTTAGATGCTGAACTTTTGGTCCAATGAATATTCTGAAGTGTTCGTTTGGGAGTTTAAAGTGTGCATCTCATATTCCTGTATATCTCAACATAGAGGATTACTTTGCAAATTGTTAGATAAAACTCAGTTTTTTTTAAAATATATATTGGTACCAAAGAGTAATCTATACCCAGGCATAGAAGGACCCCGATCTATACCCAGGCATAGAAGGACCCCGGTCTGTTTCCAAAATTTTAATCACAGTACCACATGGTGATGTAAATTATGCAGGCGAGCATATATTGTGTGTTACTATAGAGTATTTGGAAGAAGTCTCTCTAGGCATAAAGTTTTGTATTACCGAAGCCGAATGGATTGCTACTACAAATTAATGGAAATGTCTTTCAAGAATGGTTTGACAAGAAAAGACAGACCACTCATCTCTTTTACTTTCTAACCTGGATAAAAGCTCTTATGTATTGCAAGCATTGTTTAACAAGTATTTGATCTGGGACCAAGAGTATATGCTGCTTAGCTTTGGATGTTGCATATCAATTTGGCATTCAGGTGTTATGGTTACGGGTCACGGGGTCAGTGGCTCAGTGCTGTAACCTTAGTTCATTGCATATACTGGAAAGAAGTGATGTTACTATAAATCATCTGGACTCTTATTATTGAGCAGCTACTATCCTGTTTATCATGGCATGTTAGTCTTTTACCATGCACAATGGTTGCTGATGAGTATGCATTGTGGTTTCTTACCCTCTCCATTTGTACCAGCACAAAGGGGTCTACATGTTTCATCAACTCAACTCCCCTCACTCGTTCCTTCTCTAATCATTATTCTCTGTACACAGTTGATGACCATTTGTCATTGACATGCTACATACATGTTGCTATTGTAAAATTGGTATGTCAGAACATTTTTCCTAACTAATATGATCAACAGGTCCGATGGGCAGGAGGTCTTTGTGGATGACAAAGAATTGAAAGCTAATAACCCCTTGGTGGTATGTTTCATTGTCTTCTCATGTTACCTGATGAAGGAAAGTCGACTAACACCACAATACATGTTCTTTTACAGCTTATAAGCTACTACGAACAGCACCTTCGTTATAATCCCAGTTCATGAGAAAGATGCATTGAAGCTACTAGGTTTCATTTGCCTGTACTGCTCCTATGTTCAGATTGAGTTGAAATGTATTTACTGTAGCATTTTTGTGTTCGAGAAAATTTGTAGCTCTATTGAGTAGATAGTTTAGTCTGGTCATGTAGTAGTTGTGCTGAATGAAAGAAGCGTAACGGAATGGTCTCCCAAGTAACTGCACCGTATTATGTGTAATGTTTTTTTTTTCCAAAACTGGGGAGGTTATGTGTAATATATGCCGAGCAGTTAATTATTTCGTGCTTTCTCTATATTGGTTATTGGAGATTTTTGGTGACCTGCATCATAGAGGGTAAAGACTACAGAAGCACCTGAACTTTGTCTGATGCCATGCATATTCCAGTAGAGAACTGAATAAACTGAGTGATGTTCGTTGTACCCTTGTATTTCTGCTCTTTTTCACTACTTTGCTTCGTATGAACTCCCTTCTCGTGATTCCAAATGCCATCGAAAGTTTGACGATGAAATGCTTCTACATTGGTAGTTTATCATGTCAAGTTGCAGTTCAATTTTACCTTGTCAAAATTTGCTTCTTGTCAGGGTAATGTCTTGGTTCTTCGGAAATTTGTGCCAGACGGCGTGTTATGTATCAGTACCATAGCGGTCCACATAATAGAAGATAATAAAATGTACTATGATCTACATTGGTTAATGAGGTTTTGTTTGGGTACATACTGAAATGAAATAGGTAATTGATGCGGTTGTTCGTGTGCATACTGCCTGAAGTGTCAAAAGGAGAATACTGACGACAAAACCTATCAGAAACATGTCTTGAGTAGTATGTCGAGCAGAGAATCTTTATTCACAAAACAATACTTAGCATGTACAATTCTAAAGCTACAAGAAACTAAGTTGCCAACTTATATTTCCTTGAATATTATGAGACTAGGTACTGCCATTAGACTGGAATTTGTATGGCAAGGCAAAACTCGAAAGGGTAAGAGGAGCAAATTTTTAGGAAGGGAAGAGGAATCAAATGGCAGTAGCAATCACACTGCAAGCAAAAAGGTCTGGATTCTTAAAGACTCCAACAGGGCAAAGCGATTCCACTCGCTTGCCTCTCCATCTCTCTCTGTAAACCTCCTCTATATATGCTAACAGGCAGTTTATGGTGCAATGCTTAGCTTACAACTTAAGCTTGCGCTTGGAGTGCACAACACAATATTAAGAAGAGCCCTTGGTTCATTTTACAATTCAATTGTGCACCAAGTATGATGTGATGAAACAACTGAGGTAGCATTTGCAAGAAACTTTTAGAACTCCATCTGTTCTTCCATTTGGCTGCATAACTGTAAGATTATGAGTGCTTTGTAATGTAGCATTACCATTACTTATTCCATTGTTCTTTTCAATTGTTTAGGAGTTCAAAAAGAATGTTGTTAGTCATCACAGCAGGCAGTAGCATACCATCTGCAAATATGTTTATATTCTTTTGCAAAAGTACCAAGCCACCAACTATTCAGCACTTGAAGATTTTGTGACGCTGATTTTCTCTTTGCAGGGTCCAGTTTTCTGGTGTAGGACAGGAAGATCAAGGTGGCAGACAGACTAAAAATACCACCTCAGCAAGGCACAATTTTTGGATGAGGTAAACCATCAAAATCTACACTTTTAATCTGTCTGAGTTTACACTGATCCTAAGGATGAAAGAAATGAAGTGCGCAGCTGACTGAAATTGACATTGTGTAACATCCCAAATGTTAGCCTTTTAAAAAAATTATTTCAAAAATTTGGATTTTAAATTGGAGTCTTTTTTTTTTCTAAATCAATCACAAATCCGAATCCCAATTTTCAAAGTCTTTTTGAAGCTTTAAAAATAAAAAGAACAATTTGCATTTTATTAAATTAATTTAAAGCTTATTTTGAAATTTTAGAAAAATAAAAAAACATGTTAAATGATTAAAACAAACTTAAATTAAATTCAAAATTATTTTATTCGATCTATTCAGGTTCCAAGGATTTTTGTGGAATTTTCTTGAATTTTCTAAAATTTATTTTATTTTTGAATTTTTCAGTTTTATTTTATTTTTACATTTTCATTCCTTTTCACTCTACTACTTCATCTCTTCCTCTAGCTACGTTCTTCTCGTGCTCTCTTCAGCCAAAACTAGCAACGCTCCATGGTTGCGTTGCCTCGCCACCTCCAACCATGGAGCCACCGGCATCACGGTTACTACGCCACCACACCGCCTCCACGGCCCTCATTTGCGCGCTCGGCCTAACTTAACAAGACCAAGCGCGCAGCCACCATGGCCACGGTAGCCTCCTTCCTCTTTTCTCACACACGTGGAACCAAAATCAAATCCGTCTGAAGCATAATGTTCCCACTAACCTTGCCTTCATCATGCCTCC
Organism: Hsuehochloa calcarea; assembly: GCA_036346395.1. Lineage (NCBI taxonomy): Eukaryota > Viridiplantae > Streptophyta > Magnoliopsida > Poales > Poaceae > Hsuehochloa > Hsuehochloa calcarea. The sequence goes on along the minus strand of CM070611.1, from coordinate 21,179,240 downwards.
ATCAATTGCTTGTTTCCTCCATCAATTACATTCAATTTTACATTTTTCCACCGTTCCTCATTTGCAAACTGAAAACTATGGCTTTATTCCCGCGGTGTTCCTTGTCAACCCAAGCATCGCCTTTGCAGTATAAAGAGAGCACCACGTGTTCCCATATCTCCTCTTCGTTTCTCCTCAAACCCCACCCTTTAACCCCCCTTCGTTTTCTCGGAACGCACGACGCCACCCGTTGTCTTCCCGAAGTCCGGCGATGACATCCTCGTGTTGATCTCTCTCTTCGGTGATCCTCCGACCAAACCAACCATGTCACATCCCCAATTTAATAAATGGAATTATTATGCATCTCATGAGCATGCATGGCATTCTTGAAATATTTGCACCAATTATTGCATTTGGAAAATCTCAATCAAAGATTAAACCTACACTTCAAATTTAAGCTCAAAAGAATACTAAGTTAAAAATATTTGATCATCATCTGGAAATAATTTATTCAAATACTATAATATTTATGTTTAATAAATATAATTTTTTCAAAATTTATAGAACTTAATGATGAGGACATCACTTCTACTAATATGAACACTCCTCTTACTGCTGCCATAAATGATGTGTAAGGTCCAATTACTCGGGCACGTGCTCGTCAACTCAACTATCAGGTAAACTCGTTTTTAGGAGTAAATAGTATTTCATTGAGAATCGATGCCCGTAAGACTTGTGATTTTCTTGTTCTTAGGAATCATGGAGAGAAGTCAACTCACGGCAAAAGGAACACATTAAGGACTTCACCTAATTCGTCCATCTCCACCAATTCGGCTGCATACAAGTCTACTTCATCGGGCTGACGAATTTAGACCTATTATCCATGGTGCTGCGACACCTTTTGGGCCGAGGGCCTTGTATCACCACTTAGACTATTTGGGCCGGCCATCCCCACATTGCTCCCCCACAGGCGCCATTTTCATGGGGTCTTGTTCACATAACGCAGTACCACGACCCTACTATTCATATGAACAGTACCATAAATAGTGCCACCTCTTTTTCCTTATATAAGTGCGGCTTCCCCCTCCCCTATTTAAGGAGGTCGCACCCTTTAGTTTTCGATGGGTTTTTCTTAAGATATTATTCTGCTTAGCAGTCTCACCGCACGCTCGGTTGAGGAACCCCAACTTTTGAACTTAATTTTTATTTGCAATACAATTTTAGATTGCATCTTCTACTCTCTTGCTTGTGTTCTCGATTAAACTGCGGGAGATAGCGTTCTTAGCGAGGTCAACCCGTTCGCACGGTTGATAACCATTGGAGCAGTGGTGTAGTGATTGCGAGGGGTTCGATCTATTTTGGTCGGAGCCTTTGGATCATTAACGTTGTGTCCTCCACAATCGACTTATCAGTACCTTTCGGAAGATTGGGCCACCGTCACATCAGGTGGTATCAGAGCAATGGTTGCACGTTAGGTAATAACGATTTTCCCTTTTAGATTAGTTTATTTCCATCGTCTTAAAAACCCTAGAAAATTAGTCTCACAAAAATAATTGTTCATGGTGTTCTTCCGCTGTCCCATCACCCTTTTGAGCCATTGCAATTTTTCTTTTCAGTTTTTGCTTGTTGATTTTTTGATTGCATCGTCGTGTCTAGTTGTTGATTTCTAGTTTTAGTTAGAGTCTAGTTCATCATCGTTTAGTTTGATCTTCTGTTCCTTTGCGTAGCTTTATCATTGTGTCAAAACTTTTGCCACGTCAACCCCATCCATTGCCATCCCCTACTGCATTGTGTACCTCGTAGCGCTTGGTGCTAGTTTCGGTTTGCAAGAGAAGGAGAGAGTTTGTTTTGGTTTGTCCAGAAGAAGGAAAAGAAAGAATTGGTTTCGGTTGTTCAGAGAAAAAAAAAGAGAAGAAAAAAAAAGACAAAAAAGGAAAGAAGACAAAAGAGAGAGTCAATCTTTTCTAAAATTTGGAAAGTGCATCAAGCCTTCGCCAAAAATAGTTAAAATTGGTGGAGCCGTCCTTCATACATCCAAAAGACTTTACAAAAATTTTGAGCAAGTTTGGCCCACGGGATCAAAAGATATAGCAGTTTCAATTGAGCCCGAAACAAATTCTAGTCCATTTCCGACACTCCTTCAGTAAAACGGGCATAACTTTTGCATACGGAGTCAGAATTCGACGTTTTTGTGCTTTTTCGGAAAGCTAACGACTGCGCGCATCCACTAAAAATGACTAGCTCATGCCAGTCGCCCACCAAGATCCCCAAAATCGGCCATCTTTGACCTTGAAATCGGATCGCAAATTTCTGATTTTTGTTTTTGCCGACTCGTTCAATCTTCCCTTCGGAATTTGGGGTTCATCTCATATGCAAAGTTGTAGATCTCTTCGAAACCTTTCAAACGAGTATATATAAGCCATATAAAACTTTGATTTTTCATCGTTGAGACTAGCTGTTGTTTCTGCTCAATCTAGATGGTTGTTTGTATTGCAAATCTGATATTGTTGTCTTTTGTACTCTACGTCGTGAAAACAATCTTGTACCCTACAAGGAAGTTTGAGTAGATTGGTTAGCGTTTCTCCTAGCACTTATTGTGAGATTTTTCATTGCTTACATCAAGTCACATTGATCATTGCGTGTGCGTACATAAACATCTCTTAGTAGGGCTTCGATTAGCTAGCTTTGATTAGGCTAGGATGAGTAACTTTGACTAGTACTTTGAAATTTTTTTCAACTTGCATTAACTGATTTGATTATTGTTGATCCTTGCTACCATATTGAAGCTTTCCAAGCTCCACCTACTCTTGATCAGAACAGGCCCCCTCTTATGCACAAAGGAAAGAAAATAACTTTGCTACCTTTGACACCTACTGAAATTGTGAATTGTGATAAAGAGGTAGCTGAAAATGAGAAAAAAGAACTTGAACATGAATATGAAAATCAGCAAGTAGTGAAAATATTCTCCCACGTAAGAAAGAGAGGTTGGCACCTAGTTATAGGACCGAGGGAATTAAATTAAAGGGTGTGTCATGCTTGCAACCAAATCGATCTTCTTGAAAATTTTCATAATGATATGCCATGCTATGCTTTGATATTCAAAGATGCTTTATTTTCACTTGATGATATATCTAGTTCTTTGACGTCTGCCGTCAGTAACCTTTTGCAGGTATATGAGGATGTGTTTCCAGCTGAGATACCCCCGGGACTACCGCCTATTAGAGCGATTGAACACCAAATTGACTTAATTCCAGGAGCGACTTTGCCAAACTGTGCGGCGTATAGGACCAATCCGGAGGAGACTAAGGAAATTCAGCGACAAGTCCAAGATCTTTTGGACCGATGGTACGCACGAGAAAGCCTTAGTCCTTGTGCTATTCCTGTTCTTTTGGTTCCTAAGAAAGACGGTAGTTGGCTTATTTGTGTTGATTGTAGATCCATTAATAATATCACAATACGGTATCGTCATCCTATTCCTAGGTTAGACAATATGCTGGATGAGTTGAGTGGTTCTATTCTTTTCACAAAGATAGACTTGCATAGTGGGTACCACCAGATTAGAATAAAATTGGGAGATGAATAGAAAATGACATTTAAAACTAAGTTTGGGCTATATGAGTGGTTAGTGATACCTTTTGGGTTAACTAATGCACCTAGCACTTTCATGCGTTTGATGAATGGAGTTTTGCATGCTTTCATTAGAAAATTTATGTTGGTTTATTTTGATGATATTCTAATCTATAGCAAGTCATATGAAGAACACCTGGATCATTTACGTGTTGTTTTTAATGCTTTGAGAGATGCATGTTTGTTTGGTAACCTTGAGAAGTGCACCTTTTGCACGGATCGAGTCTCTTTTCTTGGCTATGTTGTTATTCCACAGGGCATTGAAGTTGATCAAGCCAAGATCATCGCTATCCAGAGTTGGCTGCCTCCTAAAACGATCACATAAGTGTGGAGTTTTCTCGAGCTCGCTGGTTTCTATCGGCGTTTTGTTCGGGATTTCAGCACCCTCGCTGCACTGCTGAATGAGCTTATAAAGAAGGGTGTTCCTCTTACTTGGGCCACCATACAACAACAAGCTTTCGACGCTCTCAAAGATAAACTGACACACGCCCCTTTGCTTCAACTTCCTGATTTCAGTAAGACTTTTGAATTAGAATGTGATGCTAGTGGCATAGGTCTTGGTGATGTGTTAATTCAAGAAGGAAAACCTGTTGCTTACTTCAGTGAAAAATTAAGTGGTCCTAGTTTGAATTATTCTACCTATGATAAAGAATTATATGATCTAGTTCAAACTTTGAAAACATGGTAACATTATTTATGACCCAAAGAGTTTGTAATACATCCTGATCATGAATCTTTGAAGCATATTCGAAGTCAAACCAACCTGAACCGCAGATATGCTAAGTAGGTTGAGTTTATTGAGTCTTTTTACCATGTCATTAAATATAAAAAGGGTAAAAAAATGTGATAGCTGATGCATTGTCTAGGAGATAAACCTTGCTTTCACAACTTGACATCAAAATCTTTGGATTTGAGACAATAAAGGAGCAATATGTGCATGATGCTGATTTTGAAGATGTGTTGCTAAATTATCAAGAGGGAAAGGGTTGGAATAAATTTGTGGTGCATAATGAGTTCGTGTACCGTGCTAACAAGCTATGCATTCCAGCTAGCTCCGTTCGTCTTTTGTTGTTACAGGAAGCACATATATACACACTGCTAGAAAATAAGAAATAGAAGACGTCTCATCACAGACGGTTTCTTTGTCCGGAGGGAAACGTGTTGCCCAGCACCACCTCCCAAGCCAAGAAGGTTCTTTATCCATTGGGAATGAAAGTAGAAAGAATACATGTATGTTCGAACGATTGTATCCTCTACCGTAAAGAGTATGCAGACATGCATTATTATCCCGTGTGTAAAGCATCCCGATACAAGCGTAAGAATACTACTAAGGTGAAGTAAGGACCTCCTACTAAGATGTTGTGGTATCTGCATGTAATTCCACGTTTGAAGCGTTTATTTGTGAATCGAAAGGAGGCAAGATTGATGCATTGGCACTCAGAGTAGCGTAAGAAGGATGGAAAGCTAAGACACCCTGCTGATTCTACCCAGTGGAGAAACTTCGATCGAAGCTTCGAAGAGTTCGGTGAAGAACCGAGGAAAATAAGGTCAGGGTTGACTACAGATGGAGTGAATCCTTTCGGTAATATGAGCAGCCGACATAGCACCTAGCCCGTGAATCTATGTATTTACAACCTTCCTCGGCTGTGTATGAAGCGGAAATATATTTTGATGTCACTACTTATCCAAGGGCCGAAGCAACTTGGGAACGATATTGATGTATACCTAGCACCATTGCTGGAAGATCTTGTGACACTGTGGAACGAAGAGGTACAAATATGGGATGCGTACAAACGAGAGAACTTCAATTTACACGCCATGTTATTATGCACTATCAATGATTTTTCTGCCCTTGGTAACCTGTCAGGGTTCAGTACAAAAGGATCTAAAGCCTGTCCGTACTGCTTAGATGGTGCCGAGAGTATGTGGCTAACAACTCACGCAAAACTGGGTATATGTGTCACCGTAAGTTCCTTCCCAGGATTCACCCATACTGCAAGATGAAGAAATAATTCGATGAAAATAAGGGGGACGGTTCAGCTCCAAGGTCTTTTAGAGGGAAAGAGGTCTATGATATGGTTGAGGATATCGATGTTGTGCTTGGAAAGAGGCGTAAATTAAGGACCCGTTAGAAAAATATCTGAAAGAAGCGGTCAATTTTTAGGGACTTGCCTTATTGGGAGCACTTAGAAGTTCGCCACTGCATCGACTTCATGCACGTGGAGAAGGATGTATGTGATAGCTTGATTGGTCTCTTACTGAACATTAGTGGCAAAACAAAAGATGGTGTTAACGCACGACGTGACTTGGTTGATATGAACATAAGGATCGAGTTAGTACCAAAAGAGACCGATAAAGGACGAACGTACCTTCCCCCAGCTTACTACACTTTGTCCAAGGCCAAGAGAAATGAACTGTGCTAAAGCTTGCATAGTGTAAAAGTTTCGTCTGGTTACTCTGCCAATATTAAGAAACTTGTTTCCATGGAAGATTTGAAATTAATTGGTATGAAGTCTCATGATTGTCATATGCTGATGACATAAATGCTTCCTGTTGCAATTAGGAGTATCTTACCGAACAAGGTACGAGTGACAATCTTTAGGCTGTGTTGTTTCTTTAACTCAATTGCTCAGAAGGTCATCGATCCCGAAGGACTAGATGCTCTGTAGGCCGAGGTGGTGACGACTCTATGTCATCTTGAGATGTATTTCCCTCTGTCATCTTTCGATATCATGGTCCATCTCATTGTTCACCTTGTGAAATAGATAAAGATATGTGGCTCTGTGTTCCTACATCATATGTACCAGTTCAAGAGATACGTGACAATTCTCAAGTCCGACGTACGGAATCGATCTCGGCCGGAGGGCAGCATCATCGAAGGTTATGCAACCAAAGCTGTCATTGAGTTCTGCGTCGACTACATGGCTTAGGTGGAACCGATAGGTGTGCCTCTATCTCGTCATGAGGGGAGACTGGAGGGTATCGGGACCATCGGAAGGAAAGCAATCACTCCTGATCAAGATACACACGCGCAAGCTCATTTGACGGTCTTGCAACACATGACCCAAGTGTTCTCGTACATCGACGAGCACAAACACATGGTACGCTAACAGAATCCAGACCGGTCGGAGGTTTAGATCACGAGAGAGCACAACCGTCGATTCAATGAATGGTTAAAGGTGTGATTCATAGGGAGGTCATTAAGTGATGATACACTTCTATGGTTGGCAAAAGGGCCAAAATTTACAATTATGATATGGCAAGGATACGACATAAACGGATACACATTTTATAAGGTAGATCAGGATAGGAAGAGCACAGTCTAGAACAGCGGTGTCCGCATAGATGCGTTTCACGAGCAGTTCAATACCGCCGGGGCACGTGGGTTGAACTCCTACTATGGGTTCGTAGAGGAGATTTGGGGGCTCGACTACATACTTTTCAAGATCTGCCTGTTTCGATGCCATTAGGTTAAACTTTCGCAGGGCATGAAGGTTGACAAGTACGACGTCACTACTGCGGACCTCAAACGTGTTAGATACAAGGACGAACTATTCGTACTCGCTAAGCAAGTTGTTCAAGTTTTTTATGCAACTAACCCGGCAAATAAGAACCGCCGCGTAGTTCTTCATGGAAAAAGAAGGATTATCGGAGTTGAGAATGTCGTGGATGGGGAAGTGTTTAATCAATTTGATGAGTTACCTCCTTTCGGAGACGGCATCAGGCTCGAGGAAGAACCCAGTGAAGAAACTAGCTATATGCACGTCGATCATCACGAAGGGCTATATTGTAATTAAGAATTTATTCCATTGTAATTTGATGTTAACGTGGAATTGACATGTGTTATACATGGACTTGTCATCTCTGATATTGACGTGGACTTCATTGTAATGTGGAGTATCAAAATTGGTTTCACTTTATTTGGAGTTGAGTTGAATTATATATGAATTTTTGAAGTCAAATGAATTTTTAGTCAAATGATTTGGAGTTGTGTTATAGACATGGACTTCTCACCAGGTTCATGTGGATAAATACTAAGTATATCACAGATGGTTCTGTTATGGAGCCGTCTGTGATATAGTCATATCACAGACGGATCTATAATGGAACCGTCTGTGATGACTTATCATAGAAACCCTAAACCCTCATATCACAGACGGTTCTGTTATGGAGCCGTCTATATCACATACGGTTCCACGGTTTCATAACGGAACTGTCTGTGATGACTTAACACAGAAACCCTAAACCCTCATATCAAAGACGGTTCTGTTATGGAACCGTCTGTGATGTAGTCATATCACAGACAGTTCCAAAATGGAACCGTCTGTGATGACTTATCACAGAAACCCTAACCCTCGTATCACAGACAATTATGTTATGCAACCGTCTATGATGACTTATCACAGACAGTTCTATAATAGAACCGTCCATGATATCCCTTTATTTAAGAGGAATCGATAGGCCGTTTGTGCACCCTTAACTCACTCCTTACTCTCGACCCTTTACCTCCCCAGCGGCCGAAGCATCCTCCTCGACACCGACCTGCTACTCCCCGCCTCCCCGACGTCGACGCCGACGCCCCTGCTACTCCCCGCCCCCGACGCCCCTGTTGTACTCCCCGCCTCCCCGATGCCCCTTCTCTGACACCGACGCCCCTGACGCCCCTTCTCCGACGCCGATGCCCCCGACGCGCCTTCTCCCCGACCTTGATGCCCCTGCTACTCCCCGCCTCCCCCAAGGTACATCTCTACAGGTCTTAGGCTTATGTATGAACCAAGGTCAAATTACTATAACTTGATCTGTTATGTCTAATGTGGTGATTGAAATTCCTGATTTATGCTTAGAAAATTCCCATGTGGTGATTGAACATTTGGAGGATTAGGTTTTGAATTTTGTGCTTTCGATCTTAGAGTTTATCCATCATGTAATATTTCAAAGGCAGTACATGTGTTGGGTGAAATTTTGGCTGCAAGCAAATTTTACAACGGCAACATGGCCTGAACCAAACATACCTTGCGCCTGGGGACCCTAAGAGCAGTGAGAAAGCAGTGCTACTGAAGACACTAATGCCGGTTAATAGTGATTAGGCAGTGGTGGGAAATGTGCATTCACATTCACAGTTTTAACCTAGGTTTCTTAGATGAGTAGATATGTGTCCATTGTAGGTGGCAATATCTTCACTTGTTGGGGGCACACATTCATTGGTATCACGAAATAAAAAGAGAGATCACAGATGTACATATCTAGCCGCTAATGATGTTTAGATTGTACTGGTGTTAGTGCTAAGGGTGCAAACCCAACAGATAAAAAACTCTCCTCTGCTAAAATTTGGCATTTTCCTCATTCCTAGTCGCCCTTGCTAATATGTTAATACAATGTGCTCGACACTAAGAAAGAGAGAGCGGCCGACGTCCCCTCCCCTATCTGGGTTGGAATCATATAAAAGTAAATCTTACTTTTATATAATTCTTTTGTTTTTACCATATATGTTTACAGAGTTTCTGTTTTTAGGGTTTCTATTTTTCACCACTTGTGCCGGCAAAAAGACGTGTGCGGCCTCCTGTCGCAGCAAGGCCAGGGCATGAGTGACCTCCTACTTCAGAGCATTTTTGGCACCAAACTTTATAGTATTTCTCATAACTTTCTTGCAAAGTGCGGATGAAGATGACGACCGAATTTCAGGAGCAAAGTGCGGCGCACAAAGCTCTCCAGCCACAAAACACTCACCCCACGAACTCGGCACAGCTAGGTATGTGAGTAAAACCACACAATGGGTGGTGGAGGAAGAGAGTGCTACAAGACCATTTGCTGAGATCTCAGATGAGCGCGCTTAAGCCTGATTAAGAGCGAGGGCATCAACCACATCTTCGAGCGACATCTCTTTCACAAACTCGGCAGACGAGGCAGTGTCCCAACGTCTGGTAAATATGTCGAACTACGTAGTTATTAATAAATTCATAAACTACGTAGTTATTAATAAATTCATAACTACGTAGTGTCTATAATAACATGATGACCTCTTGCAGGAAGTATTGACTTCCGCATGTTCTGAAGGTTCCTTCAAAGCAGCTAGGGAGAAGGATTTACTATCTACGGTCCTGAGAAACAAGGAGCACCTGGGTCGCACGCGAGGCGTTGGAGTTTACGTACCTTGGAGGGATGGATTCTGACACGTATAGGAGTATGAAGAGATCCAAAGACGAGAACGACGTCCGGTTGGAACAAGTGCTTACTGAAAAATTTCAAGGACAGATAACAAGATTGCAGGATCAAATAAATCAACTCCTCAACCAGTCGCAAGCCGCCCCTGTTATTTTGGGAACCAGTCATCCTCAACATCGGAGTAGCGTCGCGTCCACACATAATTATGGACATGACGACGTCCAATTACCTATCGACGACATCAAGGTAATGTACATATCTGGAATGCTCCAAAGATAGACCTATAGAACACCATAGCTAATTGCACATCGTTTTGTAGGAGCCGACACCCTGCAAGCTCCAAGTGAGGATGGTTGGGTCCATTTCTATTGAGGCTGGGCGGGGGATGGTGTATCCATACCGACAAGAGGCGGTCTGACATAGTGCCCGGTAGTGCGAGGGTTATGCCGGTCGGTGGACATGGTACATGATAATTTCATGACCATCCCGCTGGAGATTCGTCCGAACGAAGATATCAGAACACTAGGGGATGTCGTGTACACTTTTATCTAGTGCCCCAAGAAGGACATCGCCCTGGAACCTGCAGTGTTGCGATCTCGACATGATCATGCCTCTCCAACAGGACCCTTGATGAGTCCACCTCATCCTTCGCTTTAGAAGGCCGCCTCATCAGTTCCCGTGGAGAAGACGCTGATGGAATAAGAAAAGCGTGCCACCGTATCGGTTCTTGAGTCGTCTCATAGGAGTACGTACCGCAAGCAATTTGTTAAGGCCAAATCGAAATCAAAGAACATTGAGGCGCCTCCCAAGCCCGGGAAATACTCCCTCGGAAGTCCATTGGCCCCCCGACATAGTGCTAGCACGCGCTGGAGTAGCTTGTCTATCTTTGTATGTCTAGTACAAGTTGAAGACCCAACAGGAGGGGTGCAATATTGGAATAACCGTCAGATACACAAAGGAGCATTTCTTCCATGAGCCGGGGCACTTCGTTGTGGGTTTTGACGACTTATTCGACTTATTCAACCTCGCTACCATCGACGCCTCACTTCTACGATGCTGGACACTGTAAGTGTGTACAATCAAGTTCTACACTCACGTAATACCGATAAATATCACAACTCATTGCTTATGTATAGATACATGATGAAAAATGTCCGTCGATGAACGAATCAGTGGGTTTCCTCGACCCACACGTCATCTTTGAGCAAACCATCAACAAAGATGCATCCTACGTCGTGAAATACATAACGACGGAATTGCTTGCTCAGGACGACAAAGACTACATAATGGTGTCATACAATCAGAAGTAAGTGCTTCACTACTTGCTGTACAAATTTTATTTGTACTTTATACGCAGCACGAACTTCGGTTTATGACTATAGCAACATACATGAGTAGGTTCCACTGGATCTTATTAGTTCTTATACCAAAGAGAACAATGTAATATACGTTGATTCCCTACTCAACAAAACCACGGCTACACCCTTGTGAAAGAAATACTCGATAGGTATGCTTATTTCCTCCATATATATCTCTATTATAGTCTTCCTTCTTTTTAAAATGTCTGATGATAACTTTTTGGAATCATGCAGATCGTTCATCAACTATGTTGCAAAGGGAGGGCTATACAAAGGATCTAGCGCCAACTACAACATAGGACGCAATTTTCGGTACGTGCTACAACGCAATAATCCTATATCATACTTCGTAATAATGCATCTCGAACTGACTGTACCTACATATGTAATTCTATTTTGCAGTGCCACCGGCAAAAACAAGATCACCTATGTGCATTATACGTTTGCCATCATATGCGGCAAATGGTGAGTGCTAAGATGAAGGATCCCCGAGGTTTGTCAATCTCGCAATAATTATTTCCTATATATATATATATATATATATATATATATATATGCTTACTACTTTACTCCTGCTAGCGACATGGCTTAACCATAGATTTAGATGTACTCGTTATGAAAGAGCTCTCAGAGGTTCGAGGAACGCTCTGCGCCTTCATCAAGCTGGAGATCGTTAACGCCAACGAAGAGTTTCATTCTGTCGACACCGTTGAATGACCTTAAAACTGTTGATTCAATTGTAATTGATCATTTTGAGTAGTTGTAATTCAATTATAAATCTAGCGATAATACTTGAACATAATCTTTTGTAATTGATTTTGAGTTTTAAATGATCACTTTGAGTTGTGTCAATAATTGATTCATCTGTGATGTATCTAATTTCTGCTAGCTTACTAGTTTTCAGAGGGCATGGCTAGCAATTCCTGAGGCTAGCTGAAAATAAAAAAAATATTAAATAGGTATAAATGAACTATCACAGACGTTTTTTGGGTTGGAACCGTCTAGGAACGGTACTACCACAGATGGTTTCAACAAAAACCGTCTGTGAAGGGAAAGCACCACAGACGGTTTTAACCAAGAACCGTCTGTGATAGCAGTTGGTTATCACAGACGGTATTTGAAACGTCTGTGATAAGGCTCAACACATGTTGTTTTTAGTTGAAACCGTATGTGAAAGGCCAGTATCACAGACAGTTCTATTTAAAAACCGTCTTTGATATGCGATATATCACAGAATGTTTTTAAATAGAACCGTCTGTGATATACGTCGTATCACATGCGGTTCTTGATTGAAACCGTTTGTGATAGTAGCCCGTCACAGACGGTTTCAACTAAAAACCGTCTGTGTTGAGCCTTATTACAGATGGTTCAAAAACCATCTGTAATAACCAACTGTTACCACAGACATAAAAATTCAGACGGTTCAAAACCGTCTGTATTGACGGTTCCGAACCGTCTGCGATGCACTTTTGTGCAGTAGTGATACACACACACATATACATATACATATACATATCAACAACCGATGTACATCTATAATCATGAGATTACAAGTTTACAACAGATATCGAAGATATCGTTGCTTAGAGTTGCTATACATGCGCGTGTACTGGAGTGCACGGCAAGTTTTCAACTAACAATCACAGCCACCCCCTTACTGTTCTACGGGCTCTTTAGAAGGTGCAACGCATCGTCGAGATCGTTGAGCTGTGCGGACTGCGGAGAACTTTAATACTTGATGGGCTTCAGGTGCAACCTGTGAAAGATAATGGAGGACTGGACAAATCGTGGCGGTGGTGCCTCGTCGGGTGGCGGTAGAACAGCCGCACATACGGTATCATAGTGCATCTAGGATTCTAGGTAGCATAATTAGCTGTCTCACGGTTGGGTGCGATGCATATCTATCTAGCGTGAAACTCTGATATGGAAACCTCGTTTACCGAGGACGCGACCGCTCTTCGGTTAGAGGTCGTCTCATTTCCGCCATGCGCAAAGGCAAACGCCGGCTTCAATGGAGAAGCGAAGCTGGACGCCTTGCCGTGGAGCATGACAAGGACGCTCAGCATAGTCGGCCGATCTGCCGGGTTCTCCTGGACGCAGAGGAGCCCGAGATGGACGCACTTCAGCAGCTCGCTCTCCGGGGCCTGCCTGGCCAGTGACGCATCTGTGATCTCCAGTGGTGTTCCCTTCAACCAGTGATCCCATACCTGATAAGTGCAAGAAAAGTATATGCAATGATCAATGATAGTTTCTGCGTGCAATGTCATTATGCTATGTATGGAAAGTAGGACTCTAGGTAGGGCTCACATAGCTCAGCAGATTGTCGGAATCTTCGACTAAATCGGAGATATCAGTGTTCTTCCTTCCCGTCACGATCTCTAGGACCAGAACTCCAAAACTGTAGACATCTAGCTTGACTGACAGTTGCCCAAGTACTGCGTACTCTGGCGCCATGTACCCTCTGCCAGAGAAGAAACAAATATATTGGGTTCAGGGTATGGAAATGGAATTAATATTAAATGTATACAGTGGATCCTTTCCTACCTTCAAAAACAAAAGGTATGGAAATGGAATGCCGTGCCAAGGTATGTGTCAGTCAGTTAAGTCTCTTTGCTTACAGTGTTCCGACGACTCGGCTTGTGATGCTGGTAGTTTTGGAGCCGTCGAAGAGCCTTGCCAAGCCGAAATCCGAGATCTTTGGGTTCATGCTGGCGTCTAGAAGGACGTTGCTGGCCTTGAGATCACGATGTAAGATTTTATCTGTGAATCCTCGTGAAGGTACAGTAGACCTCGCGCAGTTCCATGTATGATCTGGTACCTCGTATCCCAGTCTAACATTGAGCGCTTCTCCGGGTCTGCAAGTTCGATCATGCAAACCATGCTCAGCTCAGTTACTGAATCGGACTAGTTGTCAATTTGTCGTAGTATTTGCAGGTATCGAGTATTGACAGTAAAATGCAGGAAGTTTGTGAAGCTGTTGGTACCAAAAGAAAGGTGTCGAGGCTTCGATTAGGCAGGTACTCGTACACAAGCAGCTTCTCCTGCCCCTGGATGCAAACACCTAGAAGCTTTGCAAGATTGTTGTGCCGGAGTTTGACGACCAACATGAGCTCATTTTCAACTGCTCGAGACCTTGCGCCGATGCCTTGTCAAGTCTTTTCACAGCTATTTCCCGTCCATCCGGCAAGAACCCCTGAGATGAATCAAATAGTTTATTTCAGATCATATCAGTATTGTCTTTTATTGGTACGTCCTAGATAACAGTGTTTCATCAGGTTATTCTAAATCATAACGCTACATTAATTATAAGTTGCTGTGGCAATCGAGCACATATATACCTTGTATACTGCTCCGAATCCTCCATGCCCAAGCTTGTTATCTTCAGCAAAATTCCCTGTTGCCTTTCTTAATGTTGGCAGGTAAAAGAGAAATGGCCCCGAACCGTCATCTTTCTCGGCATCTGCATAAACACGCATTTCTTCATCGGCGCCGAAGTATGTATGAGTATGTTCAGGTCATTTGCATTTTAACTCATTTTGCCATATTTTCGATGTTTTCTGGCTAATAATATTTCCTGATGCTTTTGAGGAACAATCTTAGTTGGAGGAAGCAGTGAGGCGATCTATTTATATAAGTTAGCGCTACTTGTTGCTTTTGGTTATGCATAGGTAAAAAAACAGTATTGTTATTCGTATGTTGCTCGATGCTTTATTAAGTCTAAGATGCCTCGCAAAGAAAATCTAGAAAATTCTAAGATGATTTTTGTGACCGTTATATTTGAATGGCGATTGGTGTGCTGTTTAATTTGACGTTGATCCAATTGATACAAAATGTGACTCATAATTAAAAAGATCAGTCGCATTATAAATAGACAAAAGAAAGGTGATATGCGTTATTAGTTGTGCAAAACAGAAAATGCGGAAGCCATGAATATGCTTGCGGTTCATACAATCATACTGACATTGTTTCGCTTGTAATTTTCTCCAGAGGTAAATGGTGAACACGGACACGAGGATAACTGCAGCACCAAGGACAAAGGCAACCACCATTGCTACATTTTCTGGGCGCCTACTCCTCTTTCCTGCAGGTACGTACATTCACACAATGCATATTATTTATGGTAAATCAGAGAAAATACATGCTACGCAATTTACATCGATCTTTTTATGGAGAAAACATATCGACGACAGTTGATAGTTATAACCAGGGTTGTCAGGGCAGGACTTAAGGAGGAATCTATTTTCTTGACAGGAAAATGGTCGGAATGATCAGTTTAAGTATATTTACTTTAAGTAGAGATATCCAAGGCATAGTAATTAAAATGAACAATTTCAAGAAAAATAAAGGACCTGTATATGCGCTGTCATTTGGGGAAAAAAAGGATGGGTCTGATTATTAAGCAGGTCAAGTAAGATCGGGTAATCAACTCCGATTCATCCAGGAAAAGTTACCCGGCCGGATGGTAAGAGCTTTAATTTGTAGCTAGGGCTCCTAACAGGGTTTTGAACCAGGCAAGCCCAAAATAGCAAATGGACTAGACCAAATTTGGACCCTTCTTTTTTGGACCAGATTTGTCTGTAGGTCTCTCTCTCTCTCTTTTTTTTTTTTTTTTTGTATCAGAAGGCAGTTGGTAGATGAGACCTGTCCAAATGGTCGTGACTGTTAGGCTAGCCTAGGGCACCCGCGACATGGCCTAACACTGTAGACAAGGGGGGCTGGCACGCCCTGACGCAGTGTGTTGTGCTTGGGTAAGCACTCTGGCCTAGCAGGTCGGTCCGGTTAGGCAAGTCATGCTTGCCGGTCCGGTGTCGGGACCCGAATTTTTGAATTCGAACTTTCTGTGTATATCAGTATTTGTCCTTGGATCAGTAGCTAGTGTACACAGTTACATCATTGAATATAAACACATATCTTGTAAATGTAAAACTATAGCATAATATTAAATAAAAGAGTAATGACTTTATGGTCGAAGCTTACAATAACTATCCTTTCAGACTAAATAACTCGAATAGACTACAGCAGAAGAAGCTAACCCCCAGTGATGGCTCATCCATATGCTCATAGGCAATCAACTAGAGAGCGCAACCTAGTACTCCGGATGATCTTCATCAAAGCCACAACCATAGAAGTCGTAATCCTCCTCGGCATCGTTGAAGGCTTCTGAGATTTATTTTGAGTATTGTATGTGAGTACATAAAGTACTACGCAAGTCTTGGGAAAAATACAATATGCAAGGCTTAGTAATGGGGTTCATATGGTTCTTTTGCACAAAGTAATATTTTAAGTTTCAACAGTTTTCACGAAGCATACATTTGACAAAAGTAGTTTCAATGATTAAAAAAATTATTTCACTATTGAAGGTTCCAGCTACCAACTACTAGTATCAAGCCTCTATCTGCCAAGGTTTGATGAATAGGGCTCCATCCACACAATTGGCTCTAGCCACCAGAATAATCACCCAGGAGTTCTAAACACTCCCGATTTACCAAAGTTTATTTCTTTGAAAACAAAATCTAAATCTAATATCTAAAAATGCACCTTGCCCGTCCTTAACCGTGGACATGGTTGTTCGAATAGTTTTACACTCTGCAAAGGTTATACAAGATTACCCACACGAGATAATCAGCTTATAATATCCATCAAACACACTTCCATAGGTTTGTGACTAAGTAATTATAACAATACCTTATCCTTACATCAACATACCCTATGATCTATCCCCTCAATGTATGGACGTCATTTACCATTATCAAGAAAGCACATAGTTGTAGGAGATAACTTGCCTATACATGGACGTCATTTACTATCATCCGGTGCAAGCCCCGACATACATGGACGTCCTTTACTATCGTATGGACAACCCAAATAACACCTACCAATTACAGCCTGCAGGCTTAATGCTTGGACTTGGTAAATTATTTGGTCGGGTCCGTCCCATTCCGGATATGTGGTTGTATGGTAGTGCTCAGTTTGGATAGAGACACAAACGTCGGTCTTCAATATGACTCGGGCAGAACTAGTACATTACAAGTTCTCATGCTCCATCTGCACCTTCCTGAACTTACCACCTGCCCAAGTCTAAGACAGGTTTTCACTATTTTATTTTATTTGCAAACAGTGGCAATACCTATCGTCAAACATTTAACAAATGGTTCGACAAAAGGGTATTGAATAACTCCCACCCATAGGATGATCATGACCGATATAGCTTGTCTAAGAAATTCTACCATTTCATACTAATCCATCAATAATGTAATAATTACCGTGGATTTGCTAAACTTGGGAGACATTGGTTCATAGATAACAACATCAAAGGAAGGTAAATTCAAATTAGGTTAACTAACACTCCAACGAATTGAATTCATAATTTTATGTAAATAGCAATGCATAATAATTTTGAACAATATAAAAAATAAGATTTTGAAAACACTTGGAACAACATGGTCAAAGGAGACTTGCTTTCATCATAGGTAGGTGTCACTTCCTTTGGTTGCTCCAAGTTCACTTTGGCAATGATGGATTCTATACATGCGAAACGAAAAAATAAATAACCCAAAAAACAAATAAAATAGAAAAATTATAACAATAGTATTGATGGACAAATTATGAATTTAGGAAGAAAAACAGGATCAATCAAAGTTCCGATGAAGGAGAACAGGCTGCTGGAAGTTTGGACGGGAGGGAAAATGCTAGAAATTGAGAAAGAAAGGAAAATATTCCCTAGAATATTCTCTTAGGGTTTATTTTATTAAAAGGATATGGACAAATGAGTGGGCCCTTGGTCCATGGACAAAGTTCATAGAAAGTCTATGGTCTATAATGGAGTGAGTTTAGGGAACAACGATGCTGACAAACAGGATCTGCACGTCAGTGAGCGATGGAAGATAATGACATGAGGGACTAGGACATCAGCGAGAAGGGTTTGCATTAGGTTCCGTTGACACCTGGGTGGACACGTATGCGCTGATAGAGCAGACACATGGCGGACACGTGGCGGTTGAAGCAGTAGGATGACATGGCAGTGCTGATATGGAGTAGGGTTTCATGAAGTATACTTGTACTGAGGGACCCAATGTTCATAGAGACAAGAGAGCAAGGAAACGAACCTCATGGAAGTGGCTTCGGTAAGCACACGCGAGGGGGATGGCTTCGATGATAGTACGGGCAGCTACAACACTCCCCAGTGGTGCGGGTCGACGGGGTGATGAAGGCGATACTCCGGTTAGAGGACGGGACGACATGTCATCAGTGGGATCGTCGAGGATGGCATCACAAGTAGCGGAGAAGGAATGGGATGCAGAAGTCACAGTGGAGTAGAGAGACTCACCGGCGAAGATGATAGAAGCATTGAATAGAACAGATCAAGTCGAACTCAAAAGGGTAGATGGTGTAGAAGGATGTTGTCGGACCCCAGAAAATTAATGCCGAAATCATACGTATTTATTGTGCTAGTCCCATGATCAGTGGCTAGCACACATATTTACAACATTCAAATCACATCCATGCACGAATAAATACAACATATTATTACATTATATTAAACAACTGAAGATTGGTCATATTGACCACATTTTACTCAAAGGGTTGACCGACCAAATGAGCATATAAAATAGTAAATTGCTGCAGAAGCTAAATATAATAATAAGGCAAGAGGCCCTCGTGGTATGCCCCATTCCACAGCCAACTGACTGGGAGTTAAACCTTAGATCGTGTCATCATCACACCCACTTGTAGCATGAAAGAAATCGGCTTTCGGGTCTCCATCTTCTCCCTCAAATAATGTTCAACAAATATGAGGTGTACTCCGCAAGACTTACATCAAACACTATTAACTACATGTTTGGCTATGTCAAAGGAAGGCTATAGTATCTAGTTTTATTTACTCAAAGCTAATTTGCATTTTGTAATATAGATTAATAGATTGCAATTGATGAATATAAAACTAGTTGACATTGATAATAAAATAATAGTAAGTATAAATACCATAATTAAACAAATGGCCTCCTACCAAAATATTAAAACAATGACAAATTCCTTTTGCCAAACAACAACGCGCAGATTCCCCATTCATATGTCACTTTAACCATTTTAGAAAACACAAGACTACTAGTGTTTGATATAACCAAGCAATGTCCATGACTCGGGACACGGCTATTCAAATAGTTTACACTCTACAGAGGTCACACAACTTTACCCACACAACATAAACATCCCACCATGTCATGCATGTCATGCGATACCATCAGTATCCGATTGAGAGTCTGTGACAAAACCTTTACATCATATGTTCTTGCAACAAACCACACCCGTTGATCAACCTCCTTTAGGATGGGGAGTGCCCTTTGTCATCCCAAGGCTCAACATTCTGTTGTTAAATCTTGTCTACACTGGTCAAGATCCCTATGAACATGGATACGCCTCCATGCCTACACTAGCCTCAGGCTACATCCCCTTGGCTACTAACTCGTTGTTTGATTGCTAGAACACGATGACTTATTATGCTAGGGCTAACCCATACTAGCACATGTAATTTGCACAGATATACCTGGGTCTATGGCACAAAAGTTCGGTCCTTACTGACTCAGGCCAACTACCCACAAACCACATCTTGTGCATCAACACTTTGTCTCGTCCAACATTAGCCCAAATCAAAATCAAGTTTTTTAGTTTTCATTTGCTAACCAAACTAGCAGAGGTACCTCCTATGTACATATATACCAATGTTTCCCATAGTTCAATAATTTTCTTGAGTTCTCCCATCCAGCAGAACTAGTATCGATATAAGCATGCCTAAGAATTCTCTACATATGCCAACTAAATTCTAATTAATTTATCTTAACCCAGTGGTAAATATTCCTAAGGTGACAATGGTAGTGATGTTCAAGTCCAAGGAATATTTCATTGCAATATAAGACAACTAATCTCTAAGCGCGAATATAATAGTTTACTCAAGATAAGCGTGCGTAAATAATTGTAATGAAAAACAAGATAAATTTGGAAATCATAGGATCAACATGATCAAAGGGGGCTAATTGCCTTGATATTGAGCACTTGGTTCTTGCTCTAGGTCAATCTCGGAATACTTCCGGTACATCATCATTTATTCGGTAAAAGCCAAGAACACAAATAAATACCAAATAAAATCCAATATAGATAAAACACATTTTTTCAAATAATTAATGCACATGATTTTAGGGAGTTCGTACACAAAAGCTACTAGTGAAATGAATTAGCCAGGCTAGAAAAATCTAGAAAAAGAAAAGACAACACTTTATGCTAACGGGGTTTAGGACTCTTGAAACTTCTATTCTTATCCTAACTCATGATCCTCATCATATATAGTAATCTACGAGAAATCCACCTATTTGATATAATTCATTATGCATGTGTTACTCCACTATCACCAATTAATGTTACTCACTATGCACAACCTCATGCATCTAATCCCCTCATAATAATTCACTTAACCAATTCTCAAGTGTTTAATCCAATCACATGCATAATATTATCTAAATTTCGCATTCATCCACTAATGTATAATCAATGTTGCAATCCAACAAACAATGCCCAGACTCACAATCTTCCACTTATACACTTCATCCTGTAATTGTACGAAATCCACCAAATTAAGTGCATATGACAGTGGCTCAATCCAACAATCATACTCCACTAGAATATTTATGCAAACGCTTCCTATCTAGCTCTACTAGTCTAACCTCCGCAAATCATAATCGTATACACCAAATTTCCACCGATCGAGGTTTATTTGACTAACCGATACCTAATGAGCTTTCCAATTTAATTGCACATCCAATATTTAATAGCTCACTAATCAATCAAATAGTATCCATACCACCAATCGAATCATATATGTGCCTCTGTGGTCAACTCATAATCACTCTTTTACTAATGAAGTGAGGACACAAATCCATCGACTCGGCACATATGACTCATCGACCAATCACATGGTACTCCAATTATTTGTCCGTAATCAAATAATCAACTACTAGTTTCTCCCAATTATAGCATCTATGACTCACATAACTATTACTTAAGACATCCAACCAAATTGCTCATGGTTAATTAATCCTCTTATTCAACCTCCATTTTCCACTAATTACCATCACATGAATGATCCATCGAGTATCAATTATCATATCCTTATATGTCCAAAATCCTAAAACCACTAATCCAACTCAAGGGAAAAACACTCCAATTAATTTAACATCTGAAGCTCATCACAAATTTCCATGCAACTTCCAAATTAATATTATGTGATCCAATAATCTAGTAAAATAGTTAATCCGACATCAACTGATCGACAAAACACATATTCCGCTACAACAATCTAATTATTTTCAACACTGATCTAATTAATCGCATCCACCGACATAACACCGACCTAACCTGGGAGTTATACTAGTCTAAGCTACCGGACGCATTTTACACTAAGCATGCATAAAAAGATGGCATGCTTATGACGACTAAGCAACATGCACAACTAATTACCAAGGAAGCGATAACACAATTAATACTAGGGTTTTACCGCCAGCACTCGGCGTGTGAACCACCACCGAACGTCTACGTCTAAGTCATTCATACGCAATCGCCAACGTCACCACCAGTTACCCATCTCTCTCGGCTGATGTCTTCTTCTAAATTACTCATGCGCAACTGCCAACGTCACCACCGGTTACGCGTTTCTCTTAGCAGCTCGTGCGCAATCGCCAACATTGTCGCCAGATGTGCATCTCTCTCTGTCATTCGTGCGCGTCACTCGAAATCACCCCAGATCTGCACCTCTGCCTTTATTCTCTTTTTCTTCCCTTTTTTGTTTTTCTTTTCTTTTTTCTTTTTTCTTTCTCTTCTCTCTTTCTCCTTTCTTTTCCTTTTCTTCCTCTTTCCTTTTCACTCCTTTTTCTTCCCTCCATTCCCTTTTTTCTCCGGTCGACAGCCCACTTTTTTCCCCCTTTCTTCTTCTTTTCCTACCTCTCTTTTCCCCATTATTTCTTCTCTCTTTCTATTTCTTTTTTCCTTTCTTTCTTCTCTCTTTCTATTTCTTTTTCCTTCCTTCCTTCCTCTCCTCTTCCATCTCTGTCTCCAAAGCTCGTCCTCTCTTATCCATCAGAGCTCCCTTCGCGCGACTGGATCTGACCGGTCCTCCCCAAACTGATGCCGCCCTACCGGCAATGCCTCTCCCTTTTGCCACGGCTGCCATCTTTGGTGCCTCTCTCTCTCCCCCTCCCAACCGCCGCCACATTGGCCACCTCGCTGCATCGCCTGCACCACCTGGACCAGGTAGCCGCCCCAACACCAAGCTACGGCACTGCAACTCCACCACGTCGTTGGCACCCATGTGCACCCCATGTCCAACCGCACCGCGCTGTGCCTCAGCCTCACCGCTTTGGCTCGCCTCCACCACCTCGACTCCATCGCTCTGCTACGCCTCGACTGCCGGACGCCTCACCACGAGCTGCCTAGGCAGTGCCACTCCACCGAGTTTCCACCACGCTTAACAGCCTCCAACGCACTTGTCGGCCTCCATTAGATCCCGTGTTGCCAACGCAGCAAGCCACCATTGCTTGGCCCGCCAATGGATCCTTGCCTCTACTCCTCTCAACCTCTGGCATCTGCGCCACGCTTGGCTCCATCTCTGCTATCGCCGCCCTCGGCTCTCGCCTCAACCGTCACCAAGCCGCCACCGCGCACCAAGCAACTGCCTACTCCCAGCTGCTGGCTCTCCATGGCGCCACCAAGCCCTTAGCCTCCAGAAGCATCCTCAGCTCGGCTTTCGGCCACCATGGCCATGTCCCACCGCATGCATGCATCGTTCTCGTCTCCTTCTTGATGTCCTGGCCGCTGCAAGCCACCGCACCACCACCATTGCTCCTCCTCCTCACTGTCGGCTTCCTCTCGGCTCTGATGGCAGCGCCAACCGAACACTGCCAATAGTACCATGGCCACAGTGCCTCTACCTCTCCCTTCCCTCTTCTCCCAAAATGTTCGAACGACCTTTCATGTAGGAATGAATTGCAGAAATAGAACGCTCTCGAGACGACGAATGCCATGGTGTGACATGCATTGCGTGATTTTTGGTTCTTGGATGGGATTGAGAGGAGAGAAGACGGTTTGAGCTTGAGTTCATGAGGAAGGGGAAGTCACACAACTTATTTTGTTGGGGCGGAGAAAAAGAAATGGCAGTGGATGGATCGGCGGGGGGAATAAATGGCAATGAATGAATGAGGATGGGGTGGAAGGGTTTTGTCTGTTGGGGAGGGGAATAGGTAGGGAAAGAAAATGGGAAGAAAGGGTGGCACACAGTTGTTTCGTCTGCTGCCGGTCGAGCTGGAGGAGCATCAATGGTATGATTGAAAAACAATGATATGGTTTTGATGCATGAGAAAACAAGAAATCAAAACAATTAATTTTTATGCGACCTTTCAAAGAATTTGGTTTAATTTTAAATGCAACCTTTAAAATAAATGATGGAAATTACAATTTTTACAGCTCGCTCAATTAAATGAACATCCCGATATGAAAACTGGGGTGTTACAATTGCTCACCGAAGATGGTGAATTTCAATGGAAAGGCACACGGATGGCGATGAAGACGACATGCTCGATCTCGGCAACGAGGGCGTATCAGCTCGAATAGCCTGAGAAGACACGAAGGAAGGAACCGAGAACATGTTGTGATGCAGATGGATCCAACGGATACGCAACGATGTGGTAGGGATTAGGGTTTTGGTGGCATTGCGACACAAGGGTGTGGAAATCTAGGTCAGCATCTAAGGCAATGCCAGAGGATGAACTCTAGGAATATTTGCCAGGAAGGAAAATACTGGAAAATGAGAAAGAAAAGGAATATTCCCTCGGGGATTTATTTTCTTAAAGGAGCAGAGGCTGACGAGTGGGGTCCACCCCACCCGTAAGTGAAATAGAGAGGAAGAGAGAGAGAGAAAATAGAGGAGGTTAGCATGGCGGCTCTAGACGGCGGCGACGAACGGCAACGCGGAGAGACTAGTTGATAGGCAAAATGAGTTGGCAGAACCTCAGGGAGTTGGTAGGTAGTGGCGCCGGAGGCAAGGGCGCACGATGGCGGTGCTGGCAACAAATGGGGCGGTGGCCAAGGCACGGACGACGACGCTCCAGCAACGTTCTTCGGGAGGCGGCAGCGCACATGAGCACAACAGCGGCTAGGGAGTACATAGGATTATACGGGAGGGCCAGAGGGGGTTGAGGCAGTGAGGCAATGGTGGCTAGCATCAAGGAAGATGGTGGCGGTGGTGGCGACCAGCTACGATAGTGCAATGACCAAATTTAGGTGGGGAAGAGTTAGAGGGGTTGGAGGTGGTGCTACTGGTAGAATGAATTGTGGTGATTCTAATCAAGGATAACGAGGTTGATGATGACGATACTTGGAACACGACGATGTCGATAGGCTCCATTCCGGCCAATAGTTGCGGGAAACACGAAATTGATCGAGGGGATTGGATGAGAATGATGCGGAACACAATGTGACACGAATGATTCAGTAGAAACTCACAGAAACGATGAGACAAAGTAGTGGAGCAGTGACTAGCTTTGGGGAAGTCGACCTACGCGGCGACGATGAGGACACAGAGATAGTGTGGGTTTGCGAGGACACAGAGATAGTGTGGGTTTGCGGGTGAGTGAAGGGGTCCAACACGGTCGTAGGATTCAAGTTTAAGGGATCGAGACGACATGGATGGATGCGGTCATGTGTGGGATTGACGGCACAGATTTGGAATGCAATTTCAATTCACATTAATATGGAAAGAAATGACCGACATGAATGTGCGTCATGAAGACGTGTGTTCCAAACTAAGGCAATGCGCGAAGCTTTGTCGAGGCAACACGGGCGGTTTGTCTAGCTAGTGGTGTGGGCAGGAGAAGAGCAAGACAGAGGAGGTGTCGAGAACTGCTGCAACGTGGGGAGAGGAAGGAGACGGGATGGTGAGAGTTGATGGCGGCGTTCACTACAGCGTTGCGCTTGAATGCTTGAGCTGTGGGCGGTGAAACGATCGGTGAGATGTGGTGTCCAGCTCGGTCGATTGGGAGTAGAGAAATAGGGGGAGTCGAGCGGAAGAAAGAAGGAAAGGGAATGAGCCAGACGGGCTGGGCTAAAAGAATGGGCCAAAGGAAATCGAAATAGAGAAATGTCTTTGGCCCAAAAACTGAATTTGAATAGAATTTGAGTTGAGATTTGAATTTATATTTGACTTGATTTTTGATATTGCATTGCAAATTGAATTTATATTTGGGATTTTTTAGATTGATTTGGATTTTGAGCTCAAAATAGAATTAGAATTAGCATTTTGAATTTAAGATACTGAGATTGGGATTTGGAAAGATTTCATTGGAATTTGAATTTATATTTGGAATTTGAACTCAAGAACACCAAATAAGATCAAATTCTTTGAAATAATTAATTTCAAATTATTTGTGGAGAACAACCAAATAGGAGTTAGCCGGACCGGCGGGGCTGTGCCTAAACAGACCATGGCTGGGCCGGACCGCCCGATTTGGCCACCTCTTCGATGCTTCCTCGCGCCTCTGCCTCCACCACCGCTCGCAAGCTCTGCCTCCACCACCATCAAAAACCTCGCGCCTCTACCGTCCGCCTCCATCTTCAAGCCACTACCAAGATCCCTCGCGCCGCCGTCGGTGGCTATTGAATCTAGAACCCGGCGGCCGGCACCACTAAGCCTTCGGCGCCGAGCGAAAGGTAATCTTTTTACCCACTTGTTCTTGATTTTATGCTGATTTGGTTGGTCTGTCACGATTTCTCATGGATTTACCATTTTTTTCACTCGTTGATTCAGCGTGGGAAGCAGAAGAAGGCCGCTCTCTAGCTCTTCCTCTGCCTCCGTCGTTTCTGACTTGCAATCACGGCCACCGCCTCCTTCCTCTCCACCGAGGATGCCACGGTAGGTAATCACTACTAATCAGTAGTCACTAGTACTAACTATTTCTGGGGACTCTCATGCTAATGAATAGTCTTGTTTATGAATGCTTGCTGCATCACCAGAGAACAATATAATGTTTATGTTTTTTACTCCCACTGATGCCTTTAAAATGATTTACAGTTTTTCTTTATAGAGATGAGCCGACTTTGATGCAAAGATCATACAAGTGATAGTTATTTGTTTCCTATTCAGCAATTAGCAGCATGAACCAATTAATTATTTCAGAACATTTACTATTTTATTCAGTAATCAAATTACTATGTTCATCTGTACAAATGGAAGTTGTCCAAACATTTACGCATCCGGCCTGTTTACATGTACTTGGTTTTGTATGGTTTAGGCAATCTCTGTTATTTTCTCTACATGCTCTATGGTGCATTAGTATTAACCTTATTTCTTTCTTTGTATAATACCTATTTAGTTAAGGTCAATGTTTGACAACCATATTCAAGTGATAGAGATATGTGACAGTCCATAATTTACAAATCTTTTTTTAAATAGAGCTAGAGATTCATGATTTCATCAATTTCTGAATCTGAGGAAATAAATAATGCTCCAGTCTTGCCAGCCAAAGCAAGGAAATGCATGCATGCATGCCAGCCAAGTTAAAAAAAAAGGTAATATGTGTTAATTCCAGAACACAAATATTTCAGTATACTAGTTAATCATCACTTGTTTTACTGCAGTTTTTGAACGGAACAGCAGACTTGAGAGATGCTACGGTGCTGTCAGCTGTGCCATGTAAATGGATTGGATTGTGGCCCAAGTCTTTAGTTCGGCCTGGATTAGACATAGGCTTCGTAGTTTTGGGATTAGATTAAAGAAACAAAATCTTGGGCCTGTACGTGATTAGATTAAAGAAACAAAATATGTATCGTAGCCAGGCTAGGAGAAACTGCAACTCAGATTACGGGTGTAGTGTGTGCAGCATAAGTTAATCAGTTTGTAATTCTGTGGTCCATGAAAAAATCATGCGTGTAGCATGCATTTTTCTCTTAAACGTATATGCCCGGCTAGATGCTATAACAAATTTATATTTAAAATAGAATTTTATTTGTTATACAACTTTAATGTTTTTTTGTTGAAAATATTATTGTATTTCTTACTCATATATCTGATTCGTATGTAGCGTTATATCACAGACCCACCCAAATAAGTATTGTTATCTCTGTTTTTTCTCTAATTAACGTGAATTTGTTTTTTTTTTGTAGCATCTTTGATCGAAGACTTCTTTTAATGTCGCTTTAATAATACAACAGATCGATGGTTTGACATAAACGGAAAAGGAAGGTAATCAGGACGGTCAAGCCAATACCGTTCTCCCGAGGCGGCGGCGGCGCTGCTGGCGACGGCGACAACGGCGGGGCGACGAGCTTGACCGCTGGACTGCCATCGTAGAAGAGAAAGGTCTCGTACCGGAAGTTGCACCACACGGCGTTGAACCGCCCTCCCATTCGGCCGCCGAACACCTTGGCCATGTCGCCCATGAGCGCCTCGAGGCACCTCCGGCACGCCCGCGGCGCTTGGTCCGGCGTGCACTGCACCAACCCGTAGATGTTGTGCACCAGGTCCTCCGTCGTCGACGTGAACCCCTCGCCGGAGGCCATCACCCCGGCTGCGTACCTGGACGTCGAGTTGAACGCCGCCCAGTCGGACAGCGCGCCGGCGAGGCCAGCCACGAGCGCGTCGAAGCGGCCGGCGTCAACGGTGACGCGGTCCTCGCTGGGGCTCCCGATAAGGACCTCGGTGTTGTCGGGCCTCGCCGTGAAGTCCACGTAGGAGTAGCGCAGGAGGCAGCAGTCGTAGAAGACGGTCACGTCCCTGTCTCCCCGGCACTCGTTGAAGGCGACGGCCGGCACGAGGGCGAGGCAGGACGCGCAGCCGGCGCCGTCGGTGTCGGCGCGGCAGAGAGCAAGGCCCCACACCGTGTCCGGCCCGCCTACGCCAACGGACCCGGTGGCGAAGCCTGGTGTGGAGTTGGGGGCGCTGGCGGACAGGGAGGCGAGGACGGCGCGCACGTTGGAGTGGTACGTCGTGTTCGCGGCGTAGGTGGTGCCGTTGTTGCAGG
The DNA here is from genome assembly GCA_036346395.1 of Hsuehochloa calcarea. Classification (NCBI taxonomy): domain Eukaryota; kingdom Viridiplantae; phylum Streptophyta; class Magnoliopsida; order Poales; family Poaceae; genus Hsuehochloa; species Hsuehochloa calcarea. The sequence continues at coordinate 21,151,057 of CM070611.1, read as the reverse complement.
AGTAGTTCATGAGCTCAAACGCACGGCATCGGTGTGGAAGGGAGAAGAGAGGTACAAGTAGTACTATTAGTATGGAGGTGGTGCATGCGGACGACGGCACGGCCATGGCGTTGGTTGGGCTGGCAGCCGCGCCGGCGCGTTTGTGGCTGGTCAAACTCATACTCTGTGCTTTTGATCGCCCTGTAAAAAGGCCCCGGAAGTGAACTGCATCAAGTCAAGCTAGCTCCTGCAATATGCAGTTCAGCGGCTGCTTCCAGTCAAAGCTCCTCCAATATGACAATGGGGGTAATACTAATATCTTTGACCATGCCGACGCAAATATAATCTTTACTATTATAAAATAGGGATTTAGGGTGGTGAGTGTTCTATCTACGTACCACCTTTCATTCTTACCTTTTGAGTTAGTATGATATTTTGTGGATATATATATATATATATATATATATATATATATATATATATATATATATATATATAACTTCAAGGACCTTCTGTAGATATATAAGTAAATTGTGTGTGCTTTTGGGTTGTGATAAGATTATACGTGGCTTACTGATTATATGCAAATTATGTGTGAAATTTTTATTTGTAGGATAATTACATTATGATATTTGTTTTCTAAGTTAATTATATTATGTTTATTTGAAAACTGTTGCAACGCAAGAACACTCGGCTAGTCACTATGATAAATTACACTTTGTACCAGGTAAACTGTCATAATTTTTATTTTGCAGCAGGTTTTGTAAATCCATTCACATAACACCAGCCTAAATGCAATTTTGTGGCAGAATTGTTTCTAATGAAACGCTGCAAGTGGCCCCCACATAAGGGTCAAATTAGCCTTCAAAGGGTCCCACATTTCATCCCATTCTTCTCCTCCCTCACACCAATACTCTCTCACCCCCGCAAGGGTTTTGAATACCGGAATTTTGTTTTATCAGAGGTCGTCACCAGTACGACAGCTATGACCGAAAAAAAAATCGGTTGAAATTATTAAATTAAAAATTCATTTTTTATGTTATAACAAAAAAGAAATAAAATTATACGGTTATAAGATGTCAAACACAAGACTGATCCTTACTAAACCTATGAACCTTACCACCAGATAGCATGCTCTTATGTGTTTAGACGTGTTTTTTTTTAACAAAAATCATGTGAATCCGATTTTTTTGGCGGTTTGAAATTTAACCGAGGGTGGTCGATAGAACCAATTTTCAGCGAATTTCGTCCAAATTTTGAACCACCATTGCCCCAAATTCTCCGCCATTGTCATGACAAGCTGCGCTATTCATGTGGCCGTATTGCCGCATACTTCCCCCAAATCACGCTATGCTGCCACCAACCCCACCTCTGAGCTCTTCACTGCCGCCTTCCGCTTACTCTATGCGCGGAGTGACACCTATGAACTCCTTCCTTCGACCTCTTACATGCAAGCGATGGCGTTCGGCTACCTCGTCTTGGTAACCTCCTGCTGCTGCTGACATCTCTAGTGGTAGCCCCACCACCTAGTTTCAAATTCTCAATTGCGTTTCGAGGATTCTAGAATTTCTCGTCTTCAACTCTTTGCGCGAGGGTTCTACGTCCTCACCTTCACGCAACCTCCGGGCCATGATTTTACCTCAGTGCGCCTTAACCCACGCCAAACATAATGGAACCTTAGAAAGCAAGAACACAATAATTTTTTTTTGTGCCGTTGGAACAACAATGGTTTTTCTATTTTTCTCTTGCTCTATTACTCTTGTTCTTGTTCACAAAATCTGCTTGCTGGGGTGTCATTTTATTGAGAGCAAACGGCTACTCTTACCTGCAAAGAATTCTACGTATTCTAAAGGGATACCATACAAACTCTAATACCCATAATGAATACTGCATTAATACTGTAGGACTACGCAAAACAAACTCTTTCTAAAATCTAGATATACCCACTACTACAAAAAAAAAAGATCATCACAGATGGTTAAAAATCGTCATCACAGACGGTTTTCTAAACGGTCTAACTTATGGGCATGTGATAATATGATGTCATCACAGATAGTTTTTGAAATGTATGTGAAAAAACTATCCCAGACGGTTCTTAACAATATCCGTCTATGATAGTCAATTATCTCAGACGGTTCTTGCTTATATCGTCTGTGGAAATAGACTATCACAGATGGGTTTTTAGTAAAAATCGTCTATGATAGTTTTTTTATTGCAAAAAAAATCAATTTTGAGTCAAACCAATCAATTGCCGGACAGTAGTTTCTATATGCTCTTTTGATAGTTTGCAAGAAGGTAATTAAAAGATACTATCTCTCTCAATCAATGGCTCACTCTTTGATGAGGTCGAGTAGAGGTATCCATCTCGAACCGAATCGGCCTCCCTTCTCCACCACAGATGGGGGTACAACTCACTGAAAACAAAATTTGACAGGATGGAGACGAAATCAGAATGAGAAGGAAATTCGAATGGGGATTTGGGGCAAAACTTCATGCTCACCTGAGGTCAAGATGGGGGCGGTCAGATCTGGCAGTACTGGTGGAGCCGCAGCACCCCGCTTACCGGAGGCGCTGTTAAAAAGCAAGCTACAGACATGTGTCGGCCTCTTATGGCAGATATTAAGCTCTTGCGGGCCCCTCCTCCTCGGCTGCGTCTTCTAGCCGAACCGCGCTAGGGAATCGAGGGCGGTCGCTGGAGCTCATCGTGGGGAGGGGAGAGGGAGAGACTGACGGAAGACAAGACGGGAGTGACTATAATATATAAGGACAGCGTTAAAATATTTCGCCTCCCACGCACGCGTCCAAAAATTTTCGCTCTCTCACGCTGTGATGAGCTAATATCACAGATAGTTCATATTAAAAACCGTCTGTGACTCCCTAATTTTACCATGACTTGGATACACACAGAAATATTTAACTCCCTGATTTTACCATGACTTGGACACACATAGAAATATATAAGTAGGTATCCAAGTCATGATAAAATCAATGAGTTATATATTTTTGTGTGTGTCCAAATCATGGTAAAATCATAGAGTAAGAAATACAGGTAGGCATCCAAGTCATAGTAAAAGCAGGAGATACTTATCATAGATGCCTTTTAATACAAATCGTTTGTGATAAGCTTATCACAGACGGTTTGTATTAGGAACTGTTTGTGAAGTATCACAGACGATTCGTGATACGAACCATCTATGATATTAGCTTATCACAGACGGTTCTTAGCGTATCCAGTAACAGAGACGGCCGCACTGGTAAAACCGTATGTGATTACCGTTAACACTAACGGTTTTGGAAAAGCATCTGTGATGAGGCGTCCAGTATTAGTCTTTTTATAGTAGTGATCATATGCACAAAGATTACTAACAATTACTCTATAATCTTTTTGCATTTACTTATCGAGGCAGCCGGTCTCAATTACGACTTTCCCAACTACTACTCAATACAGGACGACGAATACATCTCCTCAACATTCTGAACTCAACTCTGCGGACTCGAATCAGGATAGTGAATACATCTCCTCAACGTCTCGAACTCAACTCCACGGACACACATACAAATACGGAACCGCAACCGCCTAGTACCAACACAACACTTTGACCTTAGCAATGCGCAACTCATCTTGTGTTCCACCGATGTTGTCGTCCTCGACTGCGTCCACACTGCTTGAGCGCACATGTACACCTTCATCTTGATTGTCCATACTGCATAATTACTCTTCGTGAGTATCGGATAATGCAGCGAGACGGCAGAACTCTCCTTTGACATCGCACGCGACGTCGCCTCGTCACCGATGACACCAGTTCCAGAAGAGCGCATCATGATCTTGGGGATATACTGATCAAGAACTCAGATTTTGATACCAATTATTGGCCCAAAGCGAAGACGAACACGTGCGATCGTAATGAAACTCTAGAACGCAAACGCAAAAAAAAAGTGCCGCCGGAACAAAAGCGGCTTTTCTGAATTTTCTCTTACTCTATTGCTCTTATTTTATTCACAAAATTTGATTACAGGAGTGCCCTTTAATTAAGAGCAAACGACTATTCGTATCCGCAAAGGATTCTACGTATCCTGAAGAGATACCACATAAACCGTAGTATTTATAATAAATTCCGCCTAAATAATGTAGGACCACGTAAAACAAACTGCTTGCTAGTCCCTCCACCGTCGAGTCCGATTGCAGCAAGCGAAAGGCCACCGATCAACACTGTAACTGCCTTGATAGCCGACACGGCTGCTTGCTGCTTCCATACAATCTACCTCGCCGCTTGCCAGTACCTCCACTGTCGAGTCCAATTGCAGCAGGGAGGGATTGTCGCTTGCGCGTGGGGAGATTGATATCAGAGTCTTCCCATTCTCACTGACAGGTACAACCTACTGTCAGTATTCTATTCCACAGAACGAGGAACTAATATACTTAGTGTTCTCAGCCATAAGTTGGGCTAAAAGCTGGTGAATGTGAGTATTTGCAAAACCTAATTACTATGATCATTATTCTAATTTTATCGTCAGAGACATGCCAATGTAATTACTCATAAAGAGATGCTGAACATCCCAAAACTTTTATGGGAAGTACAAGTTCCGACCTCAACAAACCAATTAACAAAAGGCCTGGTGGCCAGTGGGATGTACATATATATATATGTATGTTGTAGCTGACGCATATACAATTTTACAGTATATTATACAAATAGTATATGGTAGCCGTATAAATTAAATATGACTATTGATTTGCTAAGGGCATAATGAAGGACCGAAATGGCAACAGAGGGGGTGAATGGTGCAATAAAATTAAGAACTCCCTTTCTTGTATTTAAAACAAATCTACAAAGCCCTCGGATCTCTTAAGAAGAGTGAAGAAAATCACAGAATGAAAACAAACTTGAGATCGCTTACGTAAATCGGAAGGTCCGATTCTACCCGATAGTTCCGCTCCGGTAGTTCCGGGATGCATGCGGAAGTTCCGCTGCGATAATTCGCGTGGACAATCGGAAGTTCGATTGTCTGACCAAGAACGATCGCTCGGTTTTTCCAAAAATCCAAAAGACTAAATCTTGAATGCTCTTCTCGGTCAAGTTTCACAGACATCATCCTAAACACCATCTTGACCTTATGGAGAAGAATCGCAAACAAAGATTCAATAATCAAGTCAAAAGCGGATTTCTTGAAGAAGGGCAAGAAAGACCAAAACCGAAATAGACTCGATTCTCGATTCCTAGTTCATGAAACTTTGAGGATACATTAGCAATATCAAAACGAATCTAGATATCAAGTTTCATGCTATTTCATAGGACGAATCAAAAGATACATAAAAACCCTAAATATTCAACAGGAAGGGAATAAAGAGAGGCATAGACAAGTAATCAAAAACTCAGAGTTTCATTGATAGAAGCCAAGAGATTACAGAGGAAACACAGAGGAATGATTACAAGGATTTTCAGTTCATTCTCTCCAAACCAACAAAAACTCAAAAAGCAAAACAAAAACTTTTGCTAGAGCTAACCCTAATTTTCTTTCTCCAAGTCTAACCCTAACAACAGGGGTTGAGCTCTATTTATAGCCTTTGCTTAATGGGTCTCCAACCCATTAAGCCCGCTACACCCGAACGGAACCGCCTCCACTTGTGCCGCTTTGCGAAATCCCCGTTTCGCCCCTTGCGCACCTTCTGGAAGCCTCCCGTACGCCTTGCTGTCCTTGACACGCAACCACCTCAAGATTCACGCCGTCTTCGACACATCCGACCGTTCTGACCTCAACGCTGCCTGCGCCTAGTCCGATCACCTCGTGTCTCGCCACGACTTCGTCTCGGTGTCCTGCAGTGAACACAGGCAAAAACACATCACATAGCATTGCACAATATCATAGCATCAACATTTGTATAAGACTCAAACTCATACAGAATCAAAATCACAAAATATCCATCTCGCGATTCTCGACACAATCGGAAGTTCCGCACTTTACCTTGCGGAAGTTCCGATTTCCGGAACGTCCGCACTTGTCAGGATTATCGGAAGTTCCGCGCTTAACACTGCGGAACTTCCGATCTTCGGAACATCCGCTTTTCCAGTTTTTCAAAACCGATTATCATCTCAGAGGAACACACAACGTCAGTATTATCGGATACTCCGCCACCCTAGGTGCGGAAGTTCCGATTTCCTTCAGCCGAACTCAAAACCCTGGTAAATCGGAAGTTCCTATTTCCAACGCCGGTAGTTCCGATTATCGGAACTTCCGCTCTATACACAGCGGTAGTTCCGATTTCCCTGATTCAGCACAGAAACAGTCCATACCGAAAAACTCAACTCTCAACCTATTCAACCACGATGTCAAATACTCATCACTCAGAGTGGAGGACCTCTCACATGGTCTCTCAATCTCCCCCTTGATGAGTATATTGATAAACACCGAAAAAGCATAAGATGAGTTTGAGCTTAAAGTCAACCAAGGTCTAAACAAGAGTAGTTAAGCTCAAGACCATTTTGACAAAAAGAGAAAGACTTGAGATGAGATGAAAGAGCAATTTTCGCACAAAACTCAAGGCTTTTCTCCAGAAGGCTTTTTCTCTCCAAAATTCTCCCCCTTTGGCAATAAAATCATCAAGATGTAGAAAAGGGAGGAAAATGCTATATGATGTTCATTTTAAGCATTAGGAGCCATGTAGATTATCCAAAATGATTATTAGAGAATTACACCAAGCCATAACACAGAAGAATGCTATCAAGATCATGACAATTGATGTATAGAAAAGCTAAGTCAGAAAGTCCATAATTCTGATTAATGATCCAATTATTTAGCAAGTCAAATAAACCAAGATTGAAGTCTAGCTAAAGATATCCAAGGATGATACAAGCCATGTCAAATAATCTAAGTTGAACCAAGAAGACTCATATCGAACAGTTTAGAGTGCTACCATTGAAGAAAGACTCATTTTATCCGAACTTGGTCCTTTTAATGATAAGCAATTTTAGCACATTTTCTTTTTCTAAAGCTCTTTATGGTTTTATCTTAGTAAAGCAAGCTCTGGACTAGGTGCCATCCACAACCGCCTCCTAAGCTTCAACCAATTTCTCAAATCTTAGCCATGTGCTAGATCCCAAGCCTTATCACGATCACTCCAAGCAACAGACTTAAGGAGGTGATCTTAGGTCATCAAGGCTCCCCGAGTTCATGCCTAGTGCAATGGCAAGCAGTCTCATGAGAAAGATTTGGTGAGATCGGTTTTTCGCACAAAGGGATCATTTTTCTTTTGAAGTTTTTAGACCAATGATTTAAAGAGAAGTCAAATTTCTTAACAAACTGACATAGCTTACTCAAAAGTTCAAAGGAGATACAAGACTCAACTCAGCCTACTTGACATGGCGAATATCATAAAAGGATAGCTTCAACCAGACTAGTCTCAAGAGCTATCATGACAAGATTTTAATTCAAGTTTAACATTTTTAATCACCTTAGCATGACAAAGACTAAGCTACACATAAAAAGTCATGATAGATCTAGCAGTTTAGCATAAATCATGGCAAGATGTAAAACAGTGAAAACAGATCATAAGGGATAATAAACAAGACTCCATTTGATTATAATGTAATGCATGATGAAATGCAGGAAAAACCAGATTCCCTTCAGAATGAGATGCATCTTTTTTAATTCAGGTTGAGTTATGACAAATTTAAGAACTGGAATAACCAAGATGAACTCCCCCTGAACCAAAGGAACAAAAACGAGAATCTGATAAGAGAAACAGAAAAGGCAGTCCTTTAGAGCATAGAAAAGATATAGAGAAAACTATCGCTCAGACAGGTTCTTATCTACCCCATATGATTCTAGGACTATCAGCTGATCAACTCATACACTAAGGAGCAAACACTGTCCCTGTCTACCCAAGGGTGGCCCGACCCCTGCTAGAACCTATAAGAAGTGAGTAAGCTCTACTTAGAGAAGAAGAGACGACTAATAAGAAGCATCCTAGAAGCACAAGATAAGAAATAGCAGATCAAAGCAATTTGGCAAGAGAACCACTCTAACCTATCTTTGGAAGGACTTGACCCAAAATATAAAAAGAAATACAACGAGAAAGGAGTAATATTATAAATATAATATAATACAAGAGTAGCACATAGCTCCCTCTCACAGCATCCGTAAGGACAAACCACTAAGCTCTCCCATGCAGTGAAAACCTAGAGCTATCCAACGGCTTAGTGAAGATATCGACCAGCTGGTGCTCACTCTCCTGGCCCGGAGCACAATGTCTCCCTTCTCTACATGGTCTCGAAGAAAGTGATATCGATATCAATATGCTTGGTCGAGAATGTTGCCTTTGGGTTCTTGGCAATGCAAATTGCGGATGTATTATCACAAAAGAGTGGAACGCGATCGATAGATAAACCAAAATCCTGCGGTCGAGACCATCCAAAGCACTTGGCTCGACAGAATCGGCTGCGACAACGTGCTCGGCCTCTGCGTTGGGATTTGCGCAACACCGGATTGCTTCCTTGACGACCGGAGACAAGAGAAGTGCCAATGAATTGGCAAGTGCGGAAGTGCTCTTCCTATCTATCCTCTGACAATAAATCGCATCGGAGAAGGCTCTAAGAGATAGACAAGAAGAGGAAGAGTACCAGATACCATAGTCAATGGTAGCTCGAAGGTACCGAAGATGCGCTTCACCGCCGACGGTGAAATCTGCGAGGAGAAGCTGAAACAAGAGCACAAAGACACGAGAGAAATGTATGTCCGGTCTCGAGGTGTGAGGTACAAGAGAGCCTATCATGCTCTGAACTCCTTTTGGTCAACGAGTTCGCCGTCTTCATCCGGATCGAGAAGGTTGTAGATGCCATCGGAGTTGATCTTGGCTTTCCATCATTCATGTCGAGCGCTTGGGAGGTCTCGAGTGTATTTGCCTTGATGAAGAAAAGTACCCTCCAGTCTGTTTGATTTGGAAGCCAAGGAAGAAGCTCAACTCGCCCATCATGCTCATCTCTAATTCCGAGCTCATAACATCAGAAAACTGAGATACGAGAGTATGTGAGGAGCCGCCAAAGATGATGTCATCCACATAGATCTGGACGAGCAAAAGATCAGTGCCAAGACGGCGGATGAACAAGGTCTTGTCAATTTTACCCATCTCAAAACCATGACTCAGCAGATAGGACTTAAGCCTCTCATACCAAGCTCAGGGAGCTGCTTGAGTCCATACAAAGCTTTGGAAAGCTCAGACATGATTAGGGTATTTGGGGTTCTCGAAACCAGGAGGCTGTCTGACATAGACTTCTTCCTCAATAAGGCCATTGAGGAAGGCACTCTTGACATCCATCTGGTAAAGCTTGAAACCTTTAGAGGCTGCAAAGGCAAGCAGGATTCTAATGGCTTCAAGTCTAGCTACAGGGGCAAAGGTCTCTTCGAAATCTAGACCCTCAACTTGAGAATACCCCTGAGCTACCAGCCTAGCCTTGTTTCGAATGACTAACCCATCTTCACTTTGTTTGTTTTTGAACACCCATTTGGTCCCAATGATATTGTGACCTTGAGGGGGCTCAACAAGGGACCAGACCTTGTTTCTTTCAAAGTTTTCCAACTCCTCATGCATAGCGTTTGTCCAAGACTCGTCAGATAGAGCATGACAAACGTCTTTGGGCTCAAAAGAGGCGGCGAAGGCAGAATGGAGACAGAAGAGAGACAAGCCAGCTTTGGAACGTGTGACACGCTCGAAGAGGTTTCCAATTATCTGCTCTGAAGGATGGTCCTTTTGAATGTGTCTTGGAGGTCCAGGGTGAGATGAAGAAGTGGCCTCTACCTCATTAGCAGATGAGATAGGAACAGAGCCACTAGCTTCAGAAGAAGCAGAAGGTAAGGGCTGATCTCCTCGAGGTGCTGTGGAAGAAGGCACCTCAAGAGGAGGAGGAAGATCTGGATCGGGTAGACAACCCTCATCTCCATCTTCCTCATCGTCCACAAAGATGGACCCAGACTGCTCTAGAGAACCTGAGATATCAGGCCTAGTCCCCGGACTGGCCTCATCGAAGGTCACCTCCTGAGTTTCTACCATTTTGCTAGATTCGCAGCCTGGACTCTATAGGCACGAGAAGAAGTCGAGTAACCCAGAAAGATCCCATCACAAGATCGTGACTCGAACTTATCTAGGTTCCCAGACTTCAGAATAAAACACTTGCAACCAAACACACGAAAATGCGAGACGCTGGGTTTTCGCCCATATCTCAACTCATAAGAAGTGCGATACAAGAGTGCAGAAGAAAAACTACATAGAAATATGACAGCGTAGCAATTGCCTCATTTCAAAACTTCCTAGGTGTAGAGTACTCATCAAGCATCGTCTGGCCATCTCGACCAAGGTGCGGTTCTTCCTCTCCACCACGCCATTTTGTTGGGGGCGTATGGAGACGAGGCGGTGCTCTACACTGTCTCACCACAAAACTCTCAAAGTAGGAATTCTTGAACTCGGTGCCATTATCGGTCGAATTGCTCGTAATGCACCCGGAGCTCAACAGAAAGCCTACTAAAAGACCACGAAAAGAGAAAACATCTTATCCTTGAGGCTAAGAAAAACACCCAAGAGTACCTCGAGAAGTCATCGACCACAACAAGAATATACCACTTCCCTCCTGCTGACTGCACTCGAACTGGACCAACTGTATCCATATGGAGCGATTGTCACGTGCATCGATCATTGTCACTTTGTGGAGGAGAGTGAGGCGCGGCAACCATCTTGCCGTGCTTGGCATGGAGAGCAAACTAGATCCTTGACCATCTTGAGTTTTGGCAAACCACGAATGAGATCGTGGCGGACTCGTGTCAAATGATCAAAACCTATATGACCTAATCTCCTATGCGAAAAGTCAAATCACGGATTGAAGCAATTAAACACCGAGAGGATCACGGAAGACTCGGAAAAATCAGCACGAAAGATCCTCCCATATCGAGAAATCCATAAACTAGACTACAGAAGAATCAAGAATTTTGCAATTGTTTTTCTTAAAGCTCACCTCGAAACCGTCATCGGTGGTGAGAGGCGAAAGCGATTATCTGCGGCTTACTTACTAAGGCAACATCTTTTAAAACAAAAGAATCATTAATGCTCACGGTACCTTTAGCGATGACGCCCAAAGAAGCATCTCGAAGGTGATCGTCTCATCACCTCGAGCACGGGCAAGGGAAGAAAACCAACGAGAATCTCCGGTCATATGACGAGAACACCCGGAGCCTACAATCCAAACCTTTGTCTTCCCAACCCGGCGACCCTCATCGGAGTCTGAGTACATTGTCGCTCGCTTCGCCCAGAGGCCATGAAGCACATGCCGAGAAGTTGTCGTCGTCCTTGGGATCATGATCGTCCTTCCCATCATCGTCCTCCACCCTCCACCTCGGTGTCCGGTTAAATCGAGGCGGTGAGACGCGATGGAACAGCTTCTTTGCCTTCCCAAAGTTGCGGAACTTCTTCTTGCCTTGGTCAGGTGCTGAGGGCTTCGTGTTGCGGTTCTTGTCGATGTAGTCGTTCTTGCTCGGACCGCCATAGTCACCTTTGCCCTTCCCAAGCTTGGGATAGTTTGCTCGGATGTGGTTGGGGCCACCACACTCGAAACAAATCACAGGACCTCCTCTTTTTCCATCCCTCCTCCTCTTGTAAGCATGGGAAAACTTCCGAGCTAGGAGGGCTAGCTGTTCATCCTCAAGCTGCTCTAACTGATCATCAGTTATGTCACAGAGAGCAGCTAGGGAGAACCCGCGTATCGACTCAGAAGAAGATCCAGAGGTGGGATCAGTGACTAAAGCCATCGACTGTGACTTCGACCTTCGAGAGACAATGTCAATCTCGTGAGTCTTGAGACGCGAGTAAAGCGCATCAAGAGTCAGGGTCGAGAGGTCCGTGCTATCTTTGATGGTAGTCACTTTCATCTCCCAAACACGAAGATCAAGTCGTAAAGCATCATCGGCGTTATCCGAGTCGGGGTATGTAAGACCGATTGCTCGGAGGTTGCTCAAAATCTTGTGAAAACGCGAAAAGCACTCGTCAAGAGATTCACCACAAGCATCTCAAATTTCTCAGATTCACGCTTGAACTGGTCTTGTCGAACCGTCTTAATCTGGTGGTGCCCTCATGGTATGCATCGAGGTCACCCGGATGTCGTAGCGTATGTCAAATGAGAAATGCGATCAAACTCACTTCTACTCAAACCACGAATGATGATGTTCCTAGCCTTAGCATTGGCCTCAACATCGGGCATGTTTCCGCATTGATGTTTTCATCGGCGAGGCGCAAATCTCACCTTCACCTTTCTCCGGATGGCATACCCCGAGCACGGATGTATGTTTCCATTCGGCTCTTCCGTAAAGGGTAATCCATGCCATCAAAGACCGGAGGCTTGGTGGAATACTTGTCCGTTGCCATGGCTCAACCGATCGGTTAAGATCTATCAAGAAGAGCTAACCGCTCGATACCAATTGAAGGACCGAAATGGCAATAGAGGGGGGGGGGGGTGAATGGTGCAATAAAAATTAAGAACTCCCCTTTACTGTATTTAAAACAAATCTACAAAGCCCTATGGATCTCTTAAGAAGAGTGAAGAAAAATCAGAGAATGAAAACAAACTTGAGATCGTTTCGCTGAATCGGAAGGTCCGATTCTACCCGTGATAGTTCCGCACTCCGTGAGTTCCGGATCTGCGGAAGTTCCGCTGCGATAGTCACAGTGGACAATCGGAAGTTCGATTGTCTGACCAAGAACAAAGGCGCTCGGGTTTTCCCAAAAATCCAAAGACTAAATCTTGAATGCTCTTCTCAGGTCAAGTTTCACAGGACATCATCCTAAACACCATCTTGACCTTATGGAGAAGAATCGCAAACAAAGATTCAATAATCAAGTCAAAAACGGATTTCTTGAAGAAGGGGCAAGAAAGACCAAAACCCGAAATAGACTCGATTCTCTGATTCCTAGTTCATGAAACTTTGAGGATACATTAGCAATATCAAAACGAATCTAGATATCAAGTTTCATGCTATTTCATAGGACGAATCAAAAGATACATAAAAACCCTAAATATTCAACAGGAAGGGAATAAATAAAGGCATAGACAAGTAATCAAAAACTCAGAGTTTCATTGATAGAAGCCAAGAGATTACAGAGGAAACACAGAGGAATGATTACAAGGATTTTCAATTCATTCTCTCCAAACCAACAAAAACTCAAAAAGCAAAACAAAACCTTTTGCTAGAGCTAACCCTAATTTTCTTTCTCCAAGTCTAACCCTAACAACAGGGGTTGAGCTCTATTTATAGCCTTTGCTTAATGGGCCTCCAACCCATTAAGCCCGCTACACCCGAACGGAACCGCCTCCACTTGTGCCGCTTTGCGAAATCCCCGTTTCGCCTTGCGCGCACCTACGGAAGCCTCCCGCGCCTTGCCGCCCTTGACACGCAACCACCTCAAGATTCACGCCGTCTTCGACACATCCGACCGTTCTGACCTCAACGCTGCCTGCGCCTAGTCCGATCACCTCGTGTCTCGCCACGACTTCGTCTCGGTGTCCTGCAGTGAACACAGGCAAAAACACATCACATAGCATTGCACAATATCATAGCATCAACATTTGTATAAGACTCAAACTCATACAGAATCAAAATCACAAAATATCCATCTCTGCACAGTTCTGGACACAATCGGAAGTTCCGCACTTTACCTTGCGGAAGTTCCGATTTCCGGAACGTCCTCACTTGTCAGGATTATCGGAAGTTCGCGCTTAACAACTGCGGAACTTCCGATCTTCTAACATCCGCTTTTCGTTTTCAAAACCGATTATCATCTCGGAGGAACACACAGCGTCGGTATTATCGGATACTCCGCCACCTAGGTGCGGAAGTTCCGATTTCCTTCACCGAGCTCAAAACCACGTAAATCGGAAGTTCCTATTTCCAACGCCAGAGTTCGATTATCGGAACTTCCGCTCTATACACAAGTAGTTCGATTTCACTGATTCAAAGATGAAGCAGTCCATACCAAAAAACTCAACTCTCAACCTATTCAACCACGATGTCAAATACTCATCACTCAGAGTGGAGGACCTCTCACATGGTCTCTCACATAATATACTTTTCTTTGCTTATTGTGGAGTTATTATGGACTTATCCAACTGGGGTTGAAAATATTACTCTTGTATTATAAGAGTAGACAAACAATTACAATTCTACCTCCTTTATGATTCTACTACTTATACTACCATGTGTAGTATGACTAAATATTAATTAATCTAAACCATTAGATCAAAAGGAATGAACGGCTTGTATTGAATTGAATGTAATGTAAAAGATCATATATATATATATATATATATATATATATATATATATATATAGAGAGAGAGAGAGAGAGAGAGAGAGACTATTCTCCACCTGAAAGGTATAATCACAAGCTTTGACGAGGTATGCCAGTAAAACACAATATAACGATTCCTCCACCGTCAAGTCCAATTGCAGCAAGCGAAAGGCCACCAACCAACCCTGTAACTGCCTTGATAGCCGACACGACTGCTTGTTGCTTCCTTACATCTACCTCGCCGCTTGCTAATACCTCCACTGTCAAGTCCAATTGCAGCAGGGAGAGATAGTGATACCGGAGAGGCCCGATCTTCTCAGTGAATTTGTTTCTTCAAGGTTGGTGTGGTACGGTGGTCGGTTCGGCAACGACGCTCCTGAGTCAAGTCGATCTTACGTTTGATCCCACAGATTTGTGGTAGCCCAGCTGTTAGCTCCTTTGGAAAGACGTCGCTGATTTCCTGCAAAACACAAGCAATACCACTAGGAAGAGATCAAAGTTAAGTCGTTAATCGAAAGCAATGTGTCTTTGTACAGCAGTACAAAGTGCACCAAATTGGGATCCTCGCTGAATTCTCTCATCTCTGATTTGGTGGCTAACATGACCAAATTATTCTCCCTCATGTTTCTTTGAATGATTCTCTCGCTCTTGCACTCTCCACGTGCATCTCAATTTTCTGCATTGAAGAGTTCACAATCTGTTGCGGTGTAAACGGTTTTCAAGATGATCTCCACATTGTTCCATCCAAAAGTGTAGCGATTTGTATGCCCATCGTGCAAAACAGAACAATCATATTGCCATGGCCGTCCCAATAGCAAGTGACACATCCTCATTGGCACAACATCGCAATTCACAGTATCAGTGTACTTCCCAATAGAAAATGTCACATACACCATATAGTTCACCTTTACTTCCTTTTTTGTTGCTCAACCATTGCGGCAAATACTTTAAACCCAAATTATGACACATGTCCTTACTGGACAAATTGTGATAACTCCCGCCATCGATAATCACTATGCACACCTTACCCTTATCAAGCTTTGCCCAAATCTGAAATAAATTGCACCGCTGTTCGAGTGACGACGATGGCATCACACTAAGCACCTTGGGTGTGCAAACAATAGAATACTGCTCAGTGCTAGGAAACTCTAGATCACACTCACATTGTTCTATGTCATCAGTGTGCAATACCGGCTGTGCATCAGGCGACTCGTCATCACTAGTCGAAACATAACCGCCCCCTCTATGATAAGCGTAGTTCTGACATTCGAACAGTCCCTCTGAAAATGGCCAACGCCCTTGCACTTGTGGCAAATGATATCATGTCAACGGCCTATCGACCCCATAGAAGAGGCCGCACTAGCAGCAGGTGCCGCTGGTCGGCGCACTAGTGATGGTATACTCTCCGGCTTCTTACTTGCGGAATTGCGCATCGCGGAATTGCTCCCGGACAGAGTGCTCTTGTTATATGGTTGTCTTGGACTAGCTGAAGAATGTGAACGGGCAGCGAACCATGCATCTTTGATCACTTGGCGCTCGGCTTCACGTGCTTGGTGTAGCAACTCGATTATATCATTGTAGGGATGGTGATTGACAATGCGCTTGATAGCATAATTCATGCCAGCTAGAAATCTCGCCATTGTCTGCTCTTCATTCTCACGGATATCCGCATGTATCATGACGGTCTCCATCTCCTTATGATATTCATCAATTGATTTCAAATCTTGTCGCAGCCTTGTTAACTTTTCACATAGAGAACGCTTATAGTGGCGAGGTACAAAATATGCCGCAAATGCTGCTCCATCTGCTCCCAAGTAATAATCGGTAACTCATGGCGCTCCATACGTTTACGAACAAACTGTTCCCACCAATGCGTGGCATAATCATTCAAACCATTGGACGCAAGTAAGAGCTTCTTCTCATTGGAGCAGTTGTTCATCCGAAATAGCGTATCAATTTTCAGCTCCCATGTGAGGTATTCTTCCACATTTGTACCACCAAAAAATATAGGAAGAGTAAATTTGGGCTTAGCGATAAAATCCTTAGCGTCGTCGTGTCAATGGCGATGCATGTTGTTGCGGTGGTAGGGGTTGTCGGCCGTCGTAGTCGTCAACGGGGAAATCGTCATCGCCCCAGAGCTAGGCCTCATCCACCCAACTACGAGGTGCACCGTGTAGACCTCCTCCTTGGGCACCCAGTGGTGCGCCCCCACCCTGGGCCCCGTTGTGGCCGCCGTTGCCTCAGCCACACCCTTGTGCCTGAGGGCGTGCCTTGACTGCCACTCCCGCGTGTGGCGAAACTGCCATGCGATGCGCCTGGCGCTGTCGTCGCTCCTCGTCCATGCGAATAGCAACTCCTCCTCGGTCTCATAGGGCAAAATGGCTAGAGGGCCATGCACACTTGTGTCATCAGCTTGCACACCTCCATGAAGATTGTGTTTTGCGAACATGATATGTAGCTCCAGGAAGTTATTGTTGATGTCTGTACAGAGCTGTGTGACATCCTCCCTGAGGGTGTTCAGTCCAGTTTGAACTTCCCCGAGCTCCTCGCGCACGGCATTGTCTCTGATGAGGATATCATTTCTACTGATATGAATACTCCTCTTCCTACTACTTTGAATGATATGCAAGGTCTAATTACTCAGGCGCGTGCTCGTCAACTTATTTATCAGGTAAATTCATTTCTAGGGCTGAGTGTATTATTTGAGAACTCTATTATGCTGCCTAACGGAGATGATTTACTTGTACTTTGGAATCTAGGACTACGACCAGTTCAAGAAGGTCTATGACCCGTTCCGCAGGGTCTACGACCACTTTAAGAAGGCATACGACCAGTGTCACCAGTACTTGGCGAGCCCAGTACTCGTTGGACACAATCTATGACCAGAGATAGCATGGACTCCTCAAGACCACCCCAGGACCAGTCCTACGACCAGGTCTTCGACCAGAGATACGCGACCTGAATAGTGAATGAGGTGCTGCGTCGTCGTTTTGGCCTAATAGGGCCTTGTAAGCGTGTCGAGGTCGGAGTCCAGGTTGTGTACGCCTCTTCCCGCAGCCGCACAACCCTAGGTTGACCTCCTCACGTTCCCCTATATATATACAGTAGCTGTCATAGTTTAGGGTGGGTTTTCTTTGAGATTATTCTGCTTAGCAGTCTCGCCGCACATTCGGTTGAGGAACCCCACATTGTGAGCTTCATCTATATTCACAATACAATATCAGATTGCATCTTCTACTTTCTTCCTTATGTTCTCGATTCGCATGCAGGAGATAGCTTTCTTGGCGAGCTCAACTGCGTTCGGCACGGTTGATAACCATCGGAGTAGTGGTGTAGTGATTGCGAGGGTTTGATCTATTCTGGTCGGAGCCTTCGGATCATCAACGTCGAGTTCTCCACAATTGACTTATCAGTACCTTTCGGAAGATCGGGCCACCGTCACATCAGTTGGTATCAGAGCAAAAGTTGCCCGTTAGGTAATCACAATTTTTTCCCCTGTTAGATTAGTTGTTTTCCATCGTCCTAAAGCTCCAGAAAATTGCCCTACAAAATATTTTGTTTGTCGTGTTCTTCCGCTGTCCTATCACCCATTGTGTCTTTGCAATTTCTGTTATTTGTTTCGTGTTGTTGAATTAGTGTCCTTTGTCTAAGTCGTGTTGCTGGTTTAGAGTCGTGTTTTTGGTCGCTAGTCAACACCGTTGCACGCCGTGCCACCATCCATCCTGGCCGCGCCACCACCTACTCGAACATCCCCCCTTTCGACCACCTCCTCGTGTTCGACCACCTGGTCGGATTCGACCACCTTCTCCGGTTCGACCATCTACTCGTTTTCCGCCCCGACCACCCTATTTGTTTCTTGTTACTCTGGGACACCCCACGCAATCATCATATCGTGCCTGCCACACAAAGTCCGAGAAGATTTCCATAGCCAAAGTTCAAAGAGAGAGAGAGAGTGTGTGTGTGTCTTTTAATTACCTGTATACCCCTACCTTCTACAAAACGTTTGTGACCCATATATATCCATAGACCCAGAGGAGGTTTTTTGAAGAGTTTGAGTCAAGGTCACATTTGCAAAAAAAAGAGGAACCCTAGGTTGGGTTTTAGCAGCAAAAAAAAACCTAGGTTGGGTTTCGGCAGTCAAAAAAAAGAGAAGAAGAAGAAGCAAATCGACCACCCCAAGTGAAGAAGAATCATCTCGACCACCCCCAGTTGGTCTACGACCACTTCCAGCCTTGCATCCTTTGAATCCTTTGAATCCTTTGTATCTAGTTCTTGTTATCGATCAGTGTTGTGCTAGGGCTACGGACACTTTTTAGACCAGCAACCGTGACAGGTACTTTGGATCCTTATTCAACTTTGCTAATCAGGTTACGATTTTTGCTAATCCTTGCTACATATTATGCCTTCCGAGCTCCACCTACCCTTGATCAGAACAGGTCCCCTCTTGCAATCATACCCACTCTCGACACGGTATCACGAACCAGCCACTGGTCGTACCACCTGCTGTGTTGGTAAGAACACTTGTAAGAATGTGGTAAGACGCTTGAGAGTGTGTGTTTCCACCTACCATCACCTAGTAGTTGATAGGGATAATACCTTTTTGTCGTCTTTTGTTTTTTGCTAACCATGACAGGTGAGACATCTGATCAGAAAGAGTGTGTTGTAAAGGGAGAGCTCATGACGCTCTTGGATGAACAACGTACTACCTTTCATGAGGACATCGACAGGAAGCTTCAAGCTACCATGATCACATTGCAATATTCAATCAACGATAGTATTACAACGCTTACTACACTCCTTGAAAGAATGGTGAACCGACTACCAAACATTGGACGTGAGTATGATCACGATGCAGCCCAAGATCTCGAGGAGGGAGATGATAATGAGGGGAGAAACCATGATACCGGTGCTGTGTTTGCTGACCAAGATGCACGTCAACGACACCGCCTACATCACAATCGTCATGGTATGGGAGGTAATAATTTTCAGCACCACAATGCTCGTGTTAATGATGACCCATTTGCTAAAGTTAGATTTACCGTACCATCGTTTGCGGGTGTTTATGATGTTGAAATTTATCTAGATTGGGAGATGACAGTTGAACAAAAATTTAATGCCCATCTAGTTCCTGAAGTGCATAGAGTCAGACAAGATACTAGTAAATTTAAAGATTTTGCTATCATTTGGTGGAATCAAGTTGTTAATTCTGGCTTAACACATGATACATGGGATAGATTAAAGGTAGCTATGCGTGCTAGATTTGTTCCTCCTGCTTTTAAATGTGATCTGCGTAAGAAATTACAGTGCTTAGACCAAGGTAATAAATCTGTCGAGAAATATTATCAAGAACTACAAATAGGCATGCTGCGTTGTAATATTGTTGAGCATGAGGAGGATAAGATGGCTCGTTTTTATGGTGGTTTAAGGCGTGAGATTCAGGACATAGTTGGTTACAAAGACTATAATGATATTAATAGGTTGTTCCAGTTTGCTTGTTTGGCAGAAAAGGAATTGCAGGGTAGAGAACAAAAGAGTAGGAGCAACTTTGGCAGTACGTCTACATCGAGATCAATGCCGAGACAAACCAAGACAGCCCCACCTCCTGCTTTTCGGTGTGCTGCCCCCTCTGTGAGTAGAGCGCGTTCAGCAGTACCGCCACCACCGTCACGCGCACCCGAGACGAGCAAATATATTAGTGTGCAGGCACCAGCACAGAGCTCTTCATCGATTGCTTCCACGGGCCGTACGACAGGTGTTGTGTGCCACCGTTGTAAAGGGATGGGCCACTTCATGAGAGATTGCCCAAGTCAGCGGGCGTACATTGTGACAAAAGATGGTGGTTATGTAAGTGCTAGTTATGTTGAGGATGAATATGCTCTTGCAGCTAACCTTGCAGGCAATGATGATGATTATGAGGCAGATAGTGATGGTGAGAAAATTTTAGGTGCCGCTGCTACGGCGAATTATAGGACTATAATTGTGCAACGAGTATTGAGCACTCAAAGAGAGCAAGAGGAGACGCTACAATATCATAATTTGTTTCAGATGTTCCTCATCGTTAAGGATTGCCGTGTTCATGTCATAATTGATGGCGGAAGCTGCAATAACTTGGTGAATTCAGGATTGGTCAAGAAGTTTAGCCTGACCACACGTGCGCATCCTCACCCATACCACATTCAGTGGTTCAACAACAGCGGTAAGGTGAAGGTAACACAATCTGCGAGAGTACATTTTTCCATTGGTTCCTATCATGATGTTGTTGATTTCGACGTAGTACCTATGCAAGCCTGTTCTCTTTTATTAGGTCATCCATGGGAATTTGATACCGATGCAATTTATCATGGTAGAAGTAATAAATACTCTTTTATGCACAAAGGAAAGAAAATAACTTTGCTACCTTTGACGCCTACTGAAATTGTGAATTGTAATAAAGAGCCAGCTGAAAATGAGAAGAAAGAACTTGAACATGAATATGAAAATCAGCAGGTAGTGAAGAATATTTTTCCACCTAAGAAAGAATAGTTGGCACCTAATTAAAGGGTTGTGTCATGCTTACAACTAAATCTGATCTTGCTGAAATTTTCCATCATGATATGCCATGCTATGCTTTGATATGTAAAGATGGTTTATTTTCACTTGATGATATATCTAGCTCTTTGCCGTCTGCTGTCACTAACCTTTTGCAGGCATATGAGGATGTGTTTCCAGCTGAAAAACCCCTGGGGCTGCACCTATTAGAGGGATTGAACACCAAATTGATTTAATTCAAGGAGCAACTTTGCCAAACTATGCCGCGTATAGGACCAATCCAGAAGTGACAAAGGAAATTCAACGACAAGTCCAAGACCTTTTGGACCGAGGGTACGTATGGGAAAGCCTTAGTCCTTGTGTTGTTCCTGTTCTTTTGGTTCCTAAGAAAGACAGTAGTTAGCGTATGTGTGTTGACTGTAGAGCCATTAATAATATCACCATACGGTGTCGTCATCCCATTCCTAGGTTAGACGATATGCTTGATGAGTTGAGTGGTTCTACTCTTTTCACAAAGATTGACTTGCGTAGCGGGTACCACCAGATTAGAATGAAATTGAGAGATGAATGGAAAACTGCTTTTAAAACTAAGTTCAGACTATATGAGTGGTTAGTGATGCCTTTTGGTTTAACTAATACACCTAGCACTTTCATGCGTTTGATGAACGAAGTTTTGCGTGCTTTCATTGGAAAATTTATGGTGGTTTATTTTGATGATATTCTGATCTATAGCAAGTCATATGAAGAACACGTGGATCATTTACGTACTGTTTTTAATGTTTTGAGAGATGCACGTTTGTTTGGTAACCTTGAGAAGTGCACCTTTTGCACGGATCGAGTCTCTTTTCTTGGCTATGTTGTTACTCCACAGGGCATCAAAGTTGATCCAGCCAAGATCGTCGCTATCCAGAGTTGGCCGCCTCCTAAAACGGTCACACGAGTGCGGAGTTTTCTAGGGCTCGCTGGTTTCTATTGGCGTTTTGTTCGGGATTTCAGCACCCTCACTGCACCGCTGAATGAGCTTACAAAGAAGGGAGTGCCTTTTACATGGACTACCATACAACAACAAGCTTTCGACGCTCTCAAAGATAAGCTAACACATGCCCCTTTGCTTCAACTTCCCGATTTTAGCAAGACTTTTGAATTAAAATGTGATGCTAGTGGCATAGGTCTTGGTGGTGTGTTAATTCAAGAAGGAAAACCTGTTGCTTACTTTAGTGAAAAATTAAGTGGTCCTATATTGAACTATTCTACCTATGATAAAGAATTATATGCTCTAGTTCGAACTTTAGAAACATGGCAACATTATTTATGGCCCAAAGAGTTTGTAAAACATTCTGATCATGAATCTTTGAAGCATATTCAAAGTCAAACCAACCTGAACTGCAGACATGCTAAGTGGGTTGAGTTCATTGAGTCCTTTCCCTACGTCATTAAATATAAAAAGGGCAACGAAAATGTGATAGCTGATGCTTTGTTTAGGAGATATACCATGCTTTCACAACTTGACTTCAAAATCTTTGGATTAGAGACAATAAAGGAGCAATATGTGCATGATGTTGATTTTAAAGATGTGTTTCTAAATTGTCAAGAGGGAAAGTGTTGGAATAAATTTGTGGTGCATCATGGGTTCGTGTACCGTGCTAACAAGTTATGCATTCCAGCTAGCTCTGTTCGTCTTTTGTTGTTACAGGAGGCGCATGGAGGAGGATTGATGGGTCACTTCAGCGTGAAGAAGACCGAGGACATTCTAACTCACCACTTTTATTGGCCAAAGATGAGGCGTGACGTCGAACGCTTCATTGCCCGTTGCACCACGAGCCAAAAATCTAATTCACGACTTAATCCCCGTGGTTTATATATGCCTCTTCCTGTTCCAAGCATACCATCGGAAGATATTTCTATGGACTTTGTTTTAGGGCTTCCTAGAACAAAGATGGGGAGGGATAGTATTTTTGTTGTCGTTGATAGATTCTCTAAGATGGCTCATTTTATACCATGTCATAAAAGTGATGATGCTACAAATGTTGCTAATTTATTCTTTAAGGAAATCATTCACTTGCATGGTATTCCGAATACGATAGTTTCAGATCGTGATGCTAAATTTCTTAGTCATTTTTGGAGAATCTTGTGGGGTAAGTTGGGGACTAAGCTGTTATTTTCCACTCTTTGTCATCCCCAAACCGATGGACAAACTGAGGTTGTCAATAGAACTTTGTCCACTATGCTTAGGGCTGTGCTTAAAAAGAACTTAAAAATGTGGGAGGACTGCTTGCCTCTTGTGGAGTTTGTTTATAATCGTTCGCTGCATTCTACCACAAAGAAGTGTCCTTTTGAGATTGTTTATGGATTCATCCCTCGTGCACCTATCGACTTGTTACCTCTTCCAGCTTTGGAGAAAGTAAATTTTGATTCTCAAAAACGTGCTGAGTTGATACTAAACATGCATGAGACAACAAAAGAGAACATTGAGATTATGAATGCTAAAAATAAAGTTACTGGTAGTCAGGAACGCAAACATGTTTCTTTTGAACCTGGTGATCTTGTGTGGTTACACTTGCGTAAAGAACGATTTCTTGAATTGAGAAAGTCTAAACTCATGCCACGTGCAGATGGTCGTTTTAAAGTTCTTGAACGTATTAATGATAATGCATATAAGTTAGACTTGCCTGCAGATTTTGGGGTTAGCTCCAGCTTTAACATTGCAGATTTGCGGTCTTTCTTGGGCGCGGAGGATGATCTTGAGTCGAGGACGACTCCAATTCAAGAAGGGGAGGATGATGAGGACATCACCTCTATTGATATGAACACTCCTCTTCCTACTACTTTGAATGATGTGCAAGGTCCAATTACTCGGGCGCGTGCTCGTCAACTTATTTATCAGGTAAATTCGTTTCTAGGGCTGAGTGTATTATTTGATAACTCTATGATGCTGCCTAACGGAGATGATTTACTTGTACTTAGGAATCTAGAACTACGACCAATTCAAGAAGGTCTACTACCAATTCCGCAGGGTCTACGACCACTTCAAGTAGGCATACGACCAGTGTCACCAATACTCGGCAAGTCCAGTACTCGTTGGACACAATCTACGACCAGAGATAGCATGGATTCCTCAAGACCACCCCAGGACCAGTCCTACGACCGGGTCTTCGACCAGAGATACGCGACCTGAATAGTGAATAAGGTGTTGCGTCACCGTTTTGGCCTAATAGGGCCTTGTAAGCGTGTCGAGGTTAGAGTCCAAGTTGTGTACGCCTCTTCTCGCGGCCGCACAACCCTAGGTTGACCTCCTCACGTTCCCCTATATATACATTAGCTGTCATAGTTTAGGATGGATTTTTCTTCGAGATTATTCTGCTTAGTAGTCTCACCGCACATTCTGTTGAGGAACCCCACATTGCGAGCTTCATCTATATTCGCAATACAATATCAGATTGAATCTTCTACTTTCTTGCTTGTTCGATTCGCATGCAGGAGATAGCCTTCTTGGTGAGGTCAACCGCGTTCGGCACGGTTGATAACCATCGGAGCAATGGTGTAGTGATTGCGAGGGTTTGATCTGTTCTGGTCGGAGACTTTGGATCATTAACGTTGAGTTCTCCACAATCAACTTATCAGTACCTTTCGGAAGATCGGGCTACCGTCACATCAGTTTCCATCATGAAATTGCTTTTGTAGCATCTCGCGCAAACGAGTGTACTCCAACCACGTAACCGGTGCCTTCGGATTAGGTGGCTCCTCCTCGTGATCTAATAAGGCAACAACTCACAAACAACAAATGAGATTATATCTGGGTTAGTAAAACAAAAAGCTGTCTCTCTACGCTTACAGCTCACTATCTTGAAAACAAGACAAGCTACCATTCCAAAGTGAATAAAGGATAGCAAAACGATACTTGTGGCAGCGAACGACCACAACCCAGTAATGTATGAGCGTAACCAAGAGTAAGGGAGTACACAAAATGGGTGCAGGTGGAGCTTGGAAAGGTAAGTGTATAGCCTATGCAAATTGATATTCAAGTTATTATATAGCTATGTAATGGTCCAAGCTAGAATATTCTGCCTATGTGCTGATCCAATAGGTTTAAGCGAAGTGTATGAACGCACACGCAAAGATAAATGAGACTTAATGCAAACAAAGGAATGAACTAGAAAGAATCAATCGGAAATTGAGATGAAACAAGCTCGTTTTGCACCAAGTACTAAGAGAGACGCTAAGCAATTATAATTGAATATAGTAGGGCACAAGATTGCTCAAAGGAAAAAATAACCACACAATCTGAAATAATGATGGACTGGCACTGTAGCAGGCAAAATAGGTGTGGTTACTGTAGCAATCGGCAATTTTTTTTTCTTCCTCTCTTTTCTTTCTCAAAAATTGCGTTTTTTGCCCTCTGTTTTTTATACTTTTTTTTCAATGTCGTGGCTTTTCTATGCTATTATGCGGCTGCCTTTTGCTCTTCTTTTCTCTCTTGTTTGGCCGAAAGTGCTACCCTTTGATTTGCGGAATCCACAAATTTCAGCAAAGTGTAAACAAAGAATCTAAGAGCAGCCCTATGGTAATATTCAACAGCTAGTCTCAAGATGAAAGGATTTAAATGATGTTCAAGGAAGCAATATGGTTCGGCTGTGATCACCTCTCGGTTTGGGCATGTAAGTGGAAATCGAATCAAACCGAGACATCACTTCCGAAACTGGAATTGGAGGATTCAGAAAGAAATTCTGGGAGTTCGGTTTGAACTCTATGCTTACCAAAAGAATTCAGAAAGGAATCCTATGGATCAATTTCAGACAACAATCAAGAGATCGAAACCAATTCTACTAACTTGATTATGTAGATTCGGCCAACCAGAACCAAGCATGGATGGTGCACGTCAAAGGGAGAAGGTGCGGCTAGGGTTTACCCAAACCGAATCGAACTCAACAAAAACGGCATGGCACAAGTAATGTTAGGCTAGGGTTCGCAAGTGTCCAAAAACAAGTTGTGATCAATTCAGCCAAACCGAGAGAGGCGGCTAGGGTTTCCAACCATTGGCCATGCCCTTGTCTTCCTCTCAGCCAGGTCGGCACAAAACGCAAGTGGCAGCTAGGGTTTGCAAACACTGAGCCGAACTCAAGCAATACCCAAAGAAAGGATTCGACTATCTCTTTTTGGGTGCTAATTGAGGGGTTCAACTTGCAATTTTCGTGGGTTAAGTGGACACAAGATGAAGCTATGCAAAGGAAACACAAGATCAGCATGGAAAACAAAATTTCTAATGGACGAAAACTTGACTAAACTCACATGAAATAACATATGAAACTACGGTTTTGGTGTTGCAAATTTTTGGTTTTATGGACTATAGAATAGAAAAACGAATCTAGCTACGGGTAAACAAATTATCAATGAGTAAACCTAGAATCTGATACCACATGATACAGGAGAGGCCTGATCTTCTCAGTGAGGAACCATAGAGAGTTGATGCGAAGTAGATGGTGTCGCTAGCTAAACACTCGCACCCATGCATGAACCCTCAACTCTTTGGAAAACACCCAAAACACTCCGGATAGTTATTCGTCGCAAGACCACGAACGACGAACGGCAAGTCCCCAATTCCCAATGGAACGACGGCTTGGCCTTAAATTGCAAAAAGAATCAATGGATTGCCTCTTTCAAAGTCCTCGCATGAACTCTGGTTTCGAAAGAATAAGCAATAGCTATGTTTCAATCTTATGCATAAACTGGTCTAACCCAAAAGGGCCCAAATATAAGGGTATATATCACCCCTAGGGCCAGCCACATGGTATGTAAACCTACTCCAACTCATCCCTACATGTATTTGACTCAAACTCACACAAAAAGAAAACCTAAATTTAAAGCCATCACATTGCTTCAGTCATTGCGGCCCAATGGTAGGGTTTTTGAGGCTGACCCATTGTGTGGGCTTTGGAATAAGCTTTCCAATAAGCACAAGAACACCCAAATCGGACTCTGTATGTGAAAGTTAAGACCTTTTTATTACGCTATTAGGTCATCTGAATGTAATTGAATTGAATTCTAAGTTGATTTCGGGTTTTAATTTGGTTGGTCTCGCGGAAGGTCCGAATTGGGCTTAGATTCTTGGGCTTATCTCCCCTTGCTTGACCCGCATGATCTTCTCCTCCATTGCTTGGGCTCCAGCCTCACTACACCATGGCATATTTTTAAGGGCAATGAAACTGCCGCAGAAAAGTGCTTTGCACGGCAACTTATTTGCCGGCAATACCTTTTCCCGGCACTTGGTGCATGCCTGGTAAAGTGCTGCCAGGAAAAACATTTCCCAGCAGATATTTGTATTCCTGCAGCTTAATCGCCTAGAAAATTATTTTTGCTTAGCGATTATAGTTTCCCGGCTTAGGTTTTTCCGTGCATTGGAGTTTCTCCTAGATTATACTTATTGCCGGCAGTTAACCTGCCCTTAATTTTCAGTTTTTCCGAACAGTTATGCGCCCTAGATAAGATGGTTTTCCCGGGCAGTTATACTTATTGTCGGCAGTTAACCCGCCCTTAATTGTCTGTTTTCCCGAACAGTTATGCGCCCTAGATAAGCTGGTTTTCCCCGGCAGTTGGAGTTTCTCCGGCAATTAACCTGCCCTTAATTGTCTGTTTTCCCGAACATTTATACGCCCTAGATAAGCTGGTTTTCCCCGGCAGTTGAAATTTTCCCGGCAGTTAGTGTTTCGCCGGCAATTACCTGCCCTCGATTGTCTATTTTCCCAACAATTTGCACCATTCAATCCGAATTTAGAAAATAGAAAACATACAATTTTGTCAATTGTACCACTTAGAAAATATCATATCAACAATCTAATAAAAGTACATCACATAGATGAAATTCAAATGATGCAAAATATATAAACCTAAAATATGAAATTACTGATAAGCACAACAGTACATGTGCCACCATACACATGCAATTTTAGAATTCTGAGCATTCTAATATAAGCATAGTCTTCTTGGCATTTACAAAACATCCACACAAAAGAAGTTGACAATACTAGTCTATCCTTAACACATGTAAATACTATAACCCCTTGTACCACAATACTAGTCTATCCTTAGCATATACAAAATATCTACGCAAAAGAAGTCGACAATGAAGATGTCCACATAATGAAATCATCACGCTATCATCATTTGCAAAATAAGGACGATCACTCCATCAGCAAACAACAACTTCAACAACCCTTATGTTTTGTACCTGAAAAGAAATTCGAGAAGTCAATAACCACAAACCATATATAAAGTAAACATTGATATGAGCATCAAATAGTGGCCTTTCCTCAAATCTAACTTGCAAATGCAGCATGATTAGGTTCAATTTGATTGCGGTGCTGATTAGCGTTAAGAGGTGTCATTCATTTTCTTAGACCAAGTTTCACAACGGCAAGATGATTAGGTTCAATCAGTTTGCTACGCAAACACGTATTCTAAAGTCAGATATGCAGCATTACCATTTACCAGTGCAACATCAAATGCTGAAAGTTGGGAGCTAGGATATTGCTATACTTTACAGTGTACAAACAGTAACGAAATTATTATGTATTATCCTTCAAGTTTAACTTAGGTTGCAGGAAAAATAAAGTTATAGGCAGAATCTGCCTTTAACTAGGAACTGAGGCTTTATAAGGAACAAATGAACAAAATGAGGACATCATAAATTTTAGTAATGGTCCAAGCATCAAAGAATTCACCAGCCTCAGATGCATTTTCACTGTCTTCTGTAGATCTCTGGGCACTTTCCTCACCTTCATCATCTGCATCAGCATCGTTCTCTCAAAGAAACTCGCCGCTTCCCTAGGTCTACCTCAAGAGGTCCACCAGAACCTTCCTTCGGTTTAAAAGCTCCATCCACAGCTACATCTTCCAGAGGCCCAAAACTCTCCTCTTCAAAATCCCCATTAGGAGATAATTCTCCCTCTTCTCTTTCAACCTTTGAATTGTTGTGGCATCGAGAATATTCATTAAATGGAGAAACTTTATTGTCCTCACCATTCAAAGATCCCGCCTCCCAGCCTGCAGTCTCATTGAAATGAGAATACACATGAATAAGCTAAACATGAACTTCACGAATGCCTTTTTTTAGGAAAAGGGAATGTGCATTGCCCCGAAATTAAACAGTTCTAAATTAAAATTTTCATTGCTTTGTTCCAATCGTATACACTTGCACTTACCATTGCCAAAACCGCCACCAATAAGAATAAACAAAAGCAAAGTAAGAAAAGGAGAGTCAAAGAACATGCAAAGGTAATATTCAAGGAGAGTCGAGATGGTAAGTAAAATGACCATACCCCATTGAGGGAATTGTTTCATTGCCACCCTTAGCTTCAACCGCACCTCACCTCTAGATAGAGTACCTAACGAGCAAAATTAAGCCACCGAGAAGCGTGAATAAAATCATGATAAAATTAAAAGTGTAGCTTAAAAGATTAGTGTTCTACTTATTTAACAAACAGACAAACCTGATGTAAGCTCCATATTTGCTCTACTGATTACATTCAAATCAGAAAGGTGAGTGTTCTCCTTCTCCACCGATCTTTCGGTGGAGATGTTTTATTGCGATTCTTGCGACATTTCATCGCAGCAGGATGGTATTTTGCACTCTTCCATGTAATGAATTGTTAGATGGTTTCTCACCTCTGCAAATAGTTCGGTCAACATCATGGAAGCCATTTTGAGCATCTCCTGTAACTCCATTCACCAATATAGAACGTGAAGGTTGTGCTTGTTCCTTTGGAATGCTTTCATCACCATTGGCTAGCTTAAAAGCAACTGCACCATTTGCTGTTGCATTATTACTTTCCTCAACACTTGCAAGACGAGCTTTTGGAGTTCGGCTCTTGGTTTACTGATATGTGCAACATTTAAAGTGGCAGTTTACTTTGCACGTCCTAGGCAGCATAAAGCTTGTCGAATTCCATGATCAAACACTTCCCTGTAATGAGCTTTCCATGCCATATCATGTGTTGCATAAAATGATCGCCATCTCAATATATCAGAACCCGTGAAGCATTGGACGATGACCACAACCCAGGAAAGGATAAGAAACAAGAGTGATTAGTGCTTGCCTTGAGCCTCGATCAGCTTCATCCTGTCCTAGATTACAAGCAAGGAGAACTAATTATTGGAGGACAAGATATACATATAGAATTGATAGACCAGGAAAGAGAATCTTGGGCAATTAGGCAATGAATAAAATGCGAGTCCCCCTCAAATGTATTATTTATCAGTATATGCACGAAAGGTAAAAACTGAACAAAATAGTCTTAGTACAACAACAAATTTTCATATGAAATCTCCAGAAAAATATTCTCAACAAATGTTTTGTATGTACGAAGTTTACTTGGCCGTGAGCTTACAGCAAACAAAGGTTTGTAAAGGGTTAGGTCCAAAGAAAGAAGGAATATACAACTGACAGGTGATGGAACCAATTCAAACATACCAAAGAAACATGAACTGGATCTTTCGTTTGAAAGATCTCTCACAATGACAAACGTGAGATAAATTGCCCCAACCAACTGCAACACACCAACTGCCATACCGAATCTAGTCCACCACAACCAGCGTTTATACCTCACCTGTTCAGCACAATGAAAGTAGAAATATGTAAACCAGGAGAAACTATAGTCTGCACAGATCTCATTTAAGTGAAACAACTGCATTTTTAACAAATTTTCATATCCCGTCATTATCCCTGCCTTACTGTTTTTCAATTAATTTCATCCTTGTTTGCCACTTGCTATTATCTTGGAAGAATGTAAACATGAATATCAACTACTAAGATTCCTTGTGTCTCAACATGGAATGCTTGATATGTTAGCATTGCTTTGGAAGAGTTTGACGGGAAAAAATTGTTAACAACGCAACTACGAGTGAATTATGATCCAAAAGATTTAGACAAATGACGTTAATTTACAGTACATGCAACAAAATACCACTTTCACTATCAATAATTACAAAGATGACTACTTCCCACCCAATAGAGCAGTAGAGCAGTAGAAGCAAATTAACACAAATGGTAGCAATCCCATTAGACCTTAGGGGCTTACGGCAATCCCATTGCCAATCAAATGTTGTGGTGTCCATCAAGAATGAGTCGACACTAAATTTAGTGCTAGACTGAACATGGATGAACCAAAAATCGGTTTACCCGATTGACATGGCAAATAAATCTACATCTTGTTGTGCACTAGTGTTCAACCTGCAGAGTTGGGGACTACAATCCTCATTGATACATCATGAAGAATATTTTCCAGTTGCCAATGCTATTAATGTGTGTTGTTTCGTAAAACGACCTATATCGATCGATAACTAATTTCCAATTAAAGGATATACATTAACGAACATCGAGCCACCTCATAGTGCTTAGGCCTTAACCACATCAAACTCCACCTATGTGCATCAAATTAAGCTCTTAATTCAACCTATTCACACAACCTCATTAGTGTCTAGTTTTTCTGTAATATCCTGAAAAAAAATAATTAAATAAATAATAATAACGTCTTTAAGGGCTTGTGCGTAATTAAATAAATAGAATACGTGAAAATAGGATATTTCAGAGTTTTTTTAAGAGCTATATAAATAGATTATGGGAATTCTAGAAAACCCTAGCCATATTGTTTTATTTTCTTCCCGTGCACTCTCCGCCGCCGCCGCCCGTGTCCTATCCACGGCACCTGTAGCCACGCCGCTGCGCCGTCGCTGCTGACCTCGTTCACCCGCTGCGTCGGTTTATGCGTGTGTCGCCGCCACTGCCGAGCATCTGCCGACCGCGTGAAAAGCCAGCAGCCTAGCGCCTGCTACCGCGGCTAAGTATTTTTCCTGGCTGCACTCGGCTACATCGTCGGCGTCGCGTGGAGGTTAATTTGTTGCTCGTCTCTTTTGGCAATGGCTACTGGTTTGCTAAACACTGTTGTAACTTTGTTTTCATGCGAACCTTGGTTAGCTTCGGTGGTTAATTAGATTAGCAAAGCTGCATTGTATGTGTGTATGTGACGTTCCTGCATGCAAACAATTAGCAATAGAAATTAACTAGCATTTGCAAATTGCTTTGTGCGTATACGAGTAGACTTGAACAGTAAGAAAAAAAAAGAAAAGATTAGGAGAAAAGAAGTAGAGATCCGATTTCTTGTGGGTAATGATCTGTCATTTTATTTCCTCTCTGTTTTCCTGATTTAGTTAGAGATTAGAATAGGGATTAGAGAGTGGTTTTAGAATTTTCTAGTCACAGGGACCGATTAATGAGTCCGTTAGCCTGCTGTTCTGTTGAACGATTTATATGGGTACCTTAATGACAAATTTTGAAAATATCATCTACTAGTTAATTGTAGATAATTCCGATATCTTTCTATAGCATATTTTATCATGTCAATCGGACAAGTAGAATTCGAGTTATGATTTTCGGAAGACGGCTGTCTTTGTGGTTGTCGTCTTTTGGCGCTGTTTTGGTAGACTGCGGATTAAAAATAGTAAATGGACTAATTAGAGTTTTTGATCTACATGAAAGATGTAGATAATTGTCCAATGGTGCTGTAGAATCTAAGAACTCGCATTTTGGTTGGGTAAAACAAAAGTTACGAATTTAGTAAGACCTGCTGTTCCGAAGCGGACAGATCGGTTTTCTGGGCTAAAAACGGAGGGTTAGATGATTTAATTGGAAGACTTTGTAATCTAATAAAATGAGGGGAATTTTGTGTAGAATCCAGAACAGGGTGGTTTGTCGTGATCGGACTTTTGAGTCAAAAGTTACGTCCGTTTTAGTACCAAGACAGCAATGGGTAACTTTTCGGTACCGGAGAAGCGTGGTATATTTGGGGACGGGTAGGAGCGATGTCTATTGATTGCTATTCTTGTTGCTGTAGCTTGTATTGAAGTTTGTGTATTTAATGTAGGGGAGGCGTCGTACTTGTTGCCATCTTCTAGCCAAATCGTGTGTCGCAACTAGTAAAGGCAAGTGTATGGTAGACAGCGATCAATGATGATCACTGTTTTCTTTATCTTCCATTACCATTATTGTTGTGCTTTTATTTTATTTAATTGCAAGCAATGGAATGGTATGGAGTTATATTGTTAATGGACATGAAGAAAAGTTGGATATGATGTATGTGATGGAGTTTGCATTTTTCATACATAAGCATCTTTGCATATGAGCAGGTGATCATGAATGATCATAACTCCACGGGAGTGGAGGAGGTCCCCGATCCTTATGGAGGAACGGGCTTGAGAGTGAATGTTGTCGCAGCATTCACTCATGCTATACCCCAGATACGCAAAAGAAGTGCATGTGGACATGTAGATTTGAGTTGCATTCATAAATGAGATCAATGTGTGTTAAACAAAGGGAAGGTAACAGCATGAGAATATTAATAGAAGTGCATGTGATGATAATGAGGTTATTGATTACTGTTGACTTATTATTGTTCGTTGTATATCGATGTGTTTGCTGAGTCGTGGACTCACCCTTGCTCTTTTGTTGTCTTTAGGTGATCTTCGAGGGCGCCGTAACTGAGAGCGAGTAGAGCACATGGACAACACTTGATCATTTGCCATAAGAATCTTTTCATTCAAAATTGGATTACTCTTGGACATGTTAGAGGTTGAATAAAGTTTAGGACAACGTTTGGACTAGACTATTTGTTTTAATAATTTGGATTCATTGGTTGATGCTATTTTGGACTAATTACCTGGTTATATTCCCCTTGCGTATTTATTATCATTTGGACCATAATTATGCATGTTCTTTTGTGATCCATGGATATGTTTATTGTTGTTTTCTTGCTGTAATTTTATAGTGTGTCGATAATTCTTAGCTGAAAGAGTAGTGTGGTGGCATTCTAGGCTCAGTGTTGGGCTGGGGTGTTACAGTTGGTATCAGAGCGGGCTTTAGGTCCGTGGTGAATATTTTAACAACTTAGGCAAACTAAAATTGTTAAAATTTGTTTTAGTTTTAGTAAAACAACTAAAATATGCTAATGGTTAACTAACCTAAAAATTTGACACACTAGTGCACAGTAGGTTAGAGAGAGGTACGAATATAGTTTTACGCTTCCGTTATGTTGTTTATTGATGCATGATTTTATTTTGACCTTTGAACTCATTGCGTATTGTTGATTGTGGTTGATAGCTATGCCGAGGGGTAGAGGACGTGGTCGTGGTGGCCGCGGTCGTGGAGGTCGGGGCGCGGGCGAGGTTCCGTGGAGCCACCTCCTCGTAGCGTATGAGTCGAGGTGAGGGGGTTGCCGCTGACCCGCCTCGGTTGGGGCCCAAGATGAGACCCCGCTGCCGAGAGAGTTGGTGGGAGAGATCCGTGCTCTTCGTCAACAGCGCGGCAGCCTATTCGCGGCATCTGTTGTTGCTCTGCCGCACATCCACCGGTTCCCGAGGCGCGGATGTCACTTGAGTGGATGGGGTTGAGGTTGGATCCGCTTGACGGCCGGGCACACCGTCCGAGCAATGGACTGGTTGCGCTACATGGAGAGGCGCTTTGGAGCTTTAGAGATGTCTTCACCTCGGAGGGTCCGCTTTGTAGCCTTTCAAATTTGAAAGGGCAAGCGGATATTTGGTGGGAGGGCGTGTTGTCTTCGAGGACCGCTATTCAAGGGCCACCACTTGGGAGGACTTTGTTGATCACTCAAGGGAAAGTTCTACCCTACTCATTTGTTGAAAAGATGGAGGTTGCCTTGACGACCTTTGCTCGGGGAAGAGGTCTATTGCCGAGTATGAGGCCGAGTTCAACAACTTGGTTCGCTTTGTCCCTTCATGTGAACGATGATCTTCGAAGCCAAGAGGTTCCGCGGGTCTCAATCTCGAGTACCGACATGTGTTGGGAGCTACTCCACTCCGTGACTACACTGTTGTGGAGCAAGCTAGGGGCATGGAGTTGGAGATGCACCACAAAGGCGACAAGCCTCGTGGATCGTTGCTTCGGTGGTGACCAAGAGGAGCTCTAGTGAGGAAGTGGAGTGCATCAACACCGCTTTCAAGAAATTCAAGGAGGACCGCAGCTTCTTCAAGTCTAAGCGATCGAGGCCGTTCTCTTCTTGGCGCCTCGTCCTTTTGCAGTACTCCAGCTCTTCGCCTGTCCTGGCGGTGGCATGCTTTGCTTTAAGTGTGGTGATGGACACGTGCTGCCGAGTGCTCTTGGACGGGTGATTGCCGTCGGTGTGGCCGACCGGGTCACAAGGAGCGGTGTGTCGCCGTAACCCGCTAAGCGTGATCAAGTGGGAGCCTGTGCCATCTTCTTCTTGATGGGTCCCGCCGAGGATCTTTCCGATGATGACTACTCCTCCAATATTGCCATTTCCTTGACTTGGGCGCCTCGAGGGTACTATCGGCACCGCCACCTTCGCACCGCTCGTGTTGCACGACCGCTTTACCGCACCGCCACGAAGAGATTATCGGGGCTCGCCGCCCGGCGTCGTCTTCGTTCGCCATGGCGCCACAGAGTGTACGCCATGCCCACAGTGAGTCCGCGGTCGTCCCGACGTGGTGATGTACTTTGATTGTGGATTCGCTTGATGCTTTAGTCCTTTTTATTCAGGGCTACCTTTTCGCTTGTTTCGACGGCGCTTGCTAGGAGAGCGAACTTGAGTATGCAATGGATTTCAATCGCGGGTGGTTAGTTCTCCGGGGTATTATTGCTAGCTCTACTGCTTGTCCCGGTGTTCTATTGTCATTGATGGAGAGAAGTTCACGCGAATTTGATAGTTATTCAAATGGAGCCGCTCGACGTTATCTTGGGTATGGATTGGTTGCACTCTTATCGAGCCGTGATATCCTGTTTCAGAGAATGATCTGCATGCGCACCTCGTGCGGGAGACTTTGACTTTTCAGGAGTGCGCCCGCGCTCTCTTTCGATGTTGGTCGACTGTTCCGGGTCGTGCGCGAGGAAAATCGGGCTTCTTTTAGCTCTTGCTGAGAAACCGAGTGTGGCTTCGCAGATTGAGGAGATTCCAGTGGTTAGTGATTACCCAGATGTGTTCCCAGCCGAGCTTCCAGGTTTGCCACCTGCGCGAGACGTGGAGTTTCGCATTGATCTTGTTCCGGGTACTCGTCCCATCTCGATGTCTCCATATCGATTAGCACGTCCGTTTCAGGACGAGTTGAAGAAGCAATTGGATGATTTGTTGGCTAAAGGTTTGATCAGGCGTAGTGTATCGCCGTGGGGAGCTCCTGTTCTATTCACAGAGAAGAAGGATGGGAGTTGGCGCATGTGTATTGATTACCGCACACTTAATGCAGTCACAATCAAGAACAAATATCCATTGCCCCGCATTGAGGATTTGTTTGATCGGTTGAATGGAGCTCAAGTATTCTCTAAGATCGATCTCCGATCGGTATAATCAAACTGCGTGTCGTGAGCGAGATGTAGAGAAGACTGCTTTCTCCACCAGGTATGGGCATTATGAGTATAAAGTTATGTCTTTTGGATTGACTAATGCACCTGCCATTTTTATGGAGACCATGAACAACATGTTGCACGAGTATCTAGATGACTTCGTGGTGGTGTTCATTGATGATATTCTTATCTATTCCAAGACCAATGAGGATCATGAGCGTCATTTGAGGCTGGTTTTAGATACTTTGAGATACCACAAGTTCTATGCTAAGTTGAAGAAGTGTGAGTTCTGGATTTCAGAAGTGGGTTTTCTGGGTCATGTGATTAACCCTCAGGGCATTGCTGTTGATCCTGGTAAGGTCTCCACAGTGGTGGATTGGAAGAGGCCAACTAATGTGAAGGAGGTGAGGAGTTTCTTGGGATTGGCTGGTTATTATCGGCGTTTTGTGCAGGATTTCTCTATCATCGCCAAACCGATGTCTCAACTTACTCAGAAAGGTGTGAGATTCCAGTGGACTGATGAGTGTGAGCGCAGTTTCTGCATTTTGAAGGACAGGTTGGTGACCTCTCCTATTCTCACTCTTCCCGACCCAGGGAAGCGATTCACAGTTTTTTCAGATGCGTCTCGAGTGGGTCTTGGCTGTGTGCTTATGCAAGACGGTAAAGTAATTGCTTATGCATCGAGGCAGTTAAAGAAGTACGAGCAGAATTATCCCACTCATGACTTGGAGTTGGATGCGGTTGTCTTTGCTCTCAAGATTTGGAGGCATTATCTATACGGCGAGCCTTGTGATATTTTCACAGATCACAAGAGTCTCAAGTATATCTTCACTCAGAAGGATCTGAATTTGAGGCAAAGAAGGTGGTTGGAGTTGATCAAGGACTATGATCTTACTATTCAATATCATCCAGGCAAGGCCAATGTAGTTGCTGATGCCCTTAGTCGCAAGGCGACTCCTGCTACTCTAGATTTCCTCATTGCTGATTTTGATCGCATGGGAATATCTTATTGTTATGCGGGCACATCACATGTTGAGACACAGTTGATTCTTGAGTCATTATTCGGACCGCATGTCTGGGAAGCACAACAGAGTGACCGGTTATTACAGGAGGTTAGGAAGCGTCTGGATGAGGGTAAAGAGTGTGATTTTAGCATGGACGATTCTGGTGCTTTGAGGTTTAAAGGCCGCCTTTGCGTGCCACAAAAGGCGGAGGTCAAAGATGATATCTTGAGGGAGGCACATCGCACTCCATACACTGTTCACCCTGGTGAGACTAAGATGTATCGAGATCTGAAATGTAATTTTGGTGGAAAAGAATGAAGGTGGACATTGCTAATTATGTGGCTTCTTGTGGTGTTTGTCAGCAAGTGAAAGCTGAGCACAAGCGTCCTGCAGGGTTGTTGCAGCCTTTGGAGGTTCCCCAGTGGCTTTGGGATGATATCTCTATGGACTTTGTGGTGGCGTTACCTCGTACGCCGCGAGGGAAGGATGCAGTTTGGGTAGTGGTGGATCGATTCAGCAAGTCTACGCACTTCATTCCTATTCGCACGACAAATTCAGCGAGTGATTTAGCTCCTATTTATGTGCGTGAGATAGTAAGACTGCATGGTGTGCCAAAGACCATCATTTCTGACAGGGACACGAAGTTTGTCTCCAAGTTCTGGGAGAGTCTGCAGAGTGCATTGGGCACACAGCTCCGCCTTAGTACAGCATTTCACCCATGCATGATGGGCGCTAGAGCGCACTATTCGACTTTGGAGGACATGTTGCGATCTTATGCTTTTGTCTTGGAAGGGTAGTTGGGAGGACCAGTTGCCACTTGCGAGTTTGCTTATAATAATAGTTACCATTCCAAAGATTAGATCCGCGCCATTTGAGGTTCTATATGGGCGAAGTGCAGATCGCCACTTTGTTGGGATGCGCTTGGAGAGAAGGCAATTTTGGGTCCGACCGGATTGAAGACCGTTGAGCGTGTGGCCATGGTGAGGCGTAATTTGTTGGCGGCTCGAGTAGATGTAAAAGTTATCGATATGAGGAGGCGTGACTTGAGTTTGCGGTGGGTGACCAGGTGCTCTTGAGGGTGTCTCCCACTAAAGGTATTGTTCGGTTCGGTACCAAAGGGAAGCTTAGCCCGAGGTACGTTGGACCGTTCCCGATTATTGCAAGAATTGGGAAGTTAGCCTACCGCTTGGACCTTCCTGAGTCCATGAGTGGGGTTCATAATGTGTTTCACGTCTCGATGCTGAGAAAGTTTTTGAGAGACCCAGAGCATAAGATTTCATTGGAGCCGCTGACTATTGAGCAAGACCTCACAGTTGAGTCGCGTCCGGCGCGCATTCTGGAGAGGTCGGAGCGAGTGCTGAGACACAAGATGTTGGTATATGTCAAGGTGTTGTGGACGCATCAGTCCGAGAGAGAAGCGACTTGGGAGTTGGAGTCTCGCATGCGCGAGCAATACCCGGAGTTGTTCACGTCGGGTACGTGTTATTTTATTGTTTAATTTCAGCAGTGTAGTTTTTATTTGAGTAGAACGGCGAGTAGAATTCGGGGTCGAATTCTGTTAAGGGGGGTAGAATGTAATATCCTGAAAAAAAAATAATTAAATAAATAATAATAACGTCTTTAAGGGCTTGTGCGTAATTAAATAAATAGAATACGTGAAAATAGGATATTTCAGAGTTTTTTTAAGAGCTATATAAATAGATTGTGGGAATTCTAGAAAACCCTAACCATATTGTTTTATTTTCTTCCCGTGCACTCTCCGCCGCCGCCGCCCGTGTCCTATCCACGGCACCTGTAGCCACGCCATTGCGCCGTCGCTCGCAGCCTCGTTCACCCGCTTGGTCGCTTATGCGTGTGCGTCTCCACCTGCTGAGCATCTGCCGACCGCGTGAAAAGCCAGCAGCCTAGCGCCTGCTACCGCGGCTAAGTATTTTTCCTGGCTGCACTCGGCTACATCGTCGGCGTCGCGTGGAGGTTAATTTGTTGCTCGTCTCTTTTGGCAATGGCTACTGGTTTGCTAGACACTATTGTAACTTTGTTTTCATGCGAACCTTGGTTAGCTTCGGTGGTTAATTAGATTAGCAAAGCTGCATTGTATGTGTGTATGTGACGTTCCTGCATGCAAACAATTAGCAATAGAAATTAACTAGCATTTGCAAATTGCTTTGTGCGTATACGAGTAGACTTGAACAGTAAGAAAAAAAAAGAAAAGATTAGGAGAAAAGAAGTAGAGATCCGATTTCTTGTGGGTAATGATCTGTCATTTTATTTCCTCTCTGTTTTCCTGATTTAGTTAGAGATTAGAATAGGGATTAGAGAGTGGTTTTAGAATTTTCTAGTCACAGGGACCGATTAATGAGTCCGTTAGCCTGCTGTTCTGTTGAACGATTTATTCGGGTACCTTAATGACAAATTTTGAAAATATCATCTACTAGTTAATTGTAGATAATTTCGATATCTTTCTATAGCATATTTTATCATGTCAATCGGACAAGTAGAATTCGAGTTATGATTTTCGGAAGACGGCTGTCTTTGTGGTTGTCGTCTTTTGGCGCTGTTTTGGTAGACTGCGGATTAAAAATAGTAAATGGACTAATTAGAGTTTTTGATCTACATGAAAGATGTAGATAATTGTCCAATGGTGCTGTAGAATCTAAGAACTCACATTTTGGTTGGGTAAAACAAAAGTTACGAATTTAGTAAGACCTGCTGTTCCGAAGCGGACAGATCGGTTTTCTGGGCTAAAAACGGAGGGTTAGATGATTTAATTGGAAGACTTTGTAATCTAATAAAATGAGGGGAATTTTGTGTAGAATCCAGAACAGGGTGGTTTGTCGTGATCGGACTTTTGAGTCAAAAGTTACGTCCGTTTTAGTACCAAGACAACAATGGGTAACTTTTCGGTACCGGAGAAGCGTGGTATATTTGGGGACGGGTAGGAGCGATGTCTATTGATTGCTATTCTTGTTGCTGTAGCTTGTATTGAAGTTTGTGTATTTAATGTAGGAGAGGCGTCGTACTTGTTGCCATCTTCTAGCCAAATCGTGCGTCGCAACTAGTAAAGGCAAGTGTATGGTAGACAGCGATCAATGATGATCACTGTTTTCTTTATCTTCCATTACCATTATTGTTGTGCTTTCATTTTATTTAATTGCAAGCAATGGAATGGTATGGAGTTATATTGTTAATGGACATGAAGAAAAGTTGGATATGATGTATGTGATGGAGTTTGCATTTTTCATACATAAGCATCTTTGCATATGAGCAGGTGATCATGAATGATCACAACTCCACGGG
This sequence comes from Hsuehochloa calcarea, assembly GCA_036346395.1. Taxonomy (NCBI): domain Eukaryota; kingdom Viridiplantae; phylum Streptophyta; class Magnoliopsida; order Poales; family Poaceae; genus Hsuehochloa; species Hsuehochloa calcarea. The sequence continues at coordinate 21,110,568 of CM070611.1, read as the reverse complement.
AGTGGAGGAGGTCCCCGATCCTTATGGAGGAACGGGCTTGAGAGTGAATGTTGTCGCGAGCATTCACTCATGCTATACCGGTATACGTGAAAGAAGTGCATGTGGACATGTAGATTTGAGTTGCATTCATAAATGAGATCAATGTGTGTTAAACCAAGGGAAGGTAACAGCATGAGAATATTAATAGAAGTGCATGTGATGATAATGAGGTTATTGATTACTGTTGACTTATTATTGTTCGTTGTATATCGATGTGTTTGCTGAGTCGTGGACTCACCCTTGCTCTTTTGTTGTCTTTAGGTGATCTTCGAGGGCGCCGTAACTGAGAGCGAGTAGAGCACATGGACAACACATGATCATTTGCCATAAGAATCTTTTCATTCAAAATTGGATTACTCTTGGACATGTTAGAGGTTGAATAAAGTTTAGGACAACGTTTGGACTAGACTATTTGTTTTAATAATTTGGATTCATTGGTTGATGCTATTTTGGACTAATTACCTGGTTATATTCCCCTTGCGTATTTATTATCGTTTGAACCATAATTATGCATGTTCTTTTGTGATCCATGGATATGTTTATTGTTGTTTTCTTGCTGTAATTTTATAGTGTGTCGATAATTCTTAGCTGAGAGAGTAGTGTGGTGGCATTCTAGGCTCGGTGTTGGGTCAAAAGTTACATTTTCATCACTAGAGGAATACCATCTTCAGAAGCCCAACTAAAGTCAGCAAACATCGTGAGCGGCGTTGGCGCTAATATCTTTCATCAATTACACTACTATTGCAACCAACCACCTCAAAACCCAGCTAATTCGTGATCAATGCTAAAAGCAACTCGACACCAAAGACAAATTATCCCGAATCTTGACCACTCTTAGATGCACAAAAATCACACGGGTTTGTGTTGAAACCAATCGAAATCTAAGCTAGATTTCCTTCGTGACACCTCGAGTTACGCCAAACAAACCAACCACCGCACGCACCCACCAAAAGTGATCTAACTAACCTAACCAAAGAACTAGAGCTCTCACCACGATCTCGTGGCGAGCAACGGCGTCGGCGACGAGGCAAGACTCGCCGAGGTGGCGCCTAGCGATGGCGTCCGCCGTGGCGTGCTGCACGCGCGGCGCCGACCATGGAGAGCACCCGGACCCCGGCCAGCCCGGGGAGGAGAGGAGGCGCGGGGAGGACGGGAGACGCGGGGAGGAGGGCAATGGGGGGAGGACTGGGAGACGCTGGGAGGGGGGCGGCCGGGGAGGAGGGGAGGCGCGGGGAGGACGGGGAGGCGCGGGGAGGCCGTAAAGAGGAGCAGGCGCGGCGAGGATTTTTGGAGGGGATAAGGTGGAGGAGGGTGAGGCGGCGTCGGGAGCTGAAAGGAATGGAGGAGGCGGTCGGGAGGATGATTAGGCGGCGCCGGGAGCTGAAGGGAACGGAGCGGTCAGGAGGATAAGGGGAGCTGGAGGGGGAAGGGGAAAGGGGATTAGGCAATGGAGCCGGAGGGGAAGGGGAAGGGAAAGGGATTAGGCAATGGAGAAGATTGGCGCTTGTTTTTTTGGCTGCGCGCCAAAGGCTGTAGCTTGTGGTGAGTATTCCCGGCAGATAGGATGACCTAGTTGATATTTTTTAGGGCAAATAAATTGTAGCTAACGTTAAACTATTGCCGGCAGATAAATTGTTCTAGAAAACAATTATTACCGGCAGATAATAAGACCCTTAATATCTTGGATATTGTCGGCACATATTTTGCCACTAATTCAATTTTTTCCCGGCAGATAATTGCCCTTAATACTATGCCATGGTGTAGTGCCTCTCTCTCCTTCTTCTCGGTTCCAAATGCTTCACAATGTTAAAACTTGAGAATGCACGAAACATTTGCATGAGGTAGTATCCAATTATCATCAATGACAATAGAAAACTCATTAAAAAACACAAACACCTGTTGATTTAGAAGTTTAGCTCTTGCTCTAGTCAGTGGACCAACATGCACTTCTGCACTTGTATTAGTTGTAGCTTTACTTATGGTTTGTAGATTAGTCCGTGCATCACCACCAATAGTCACTTGCACGTGGGGACATTGATAACAGAATCCTCCCATTCACTAACAGGTACAACCCACTGTCAGTATTCTATTCCACAAAACGAGGAACTAATGTACTTAATGTTTTCAGCCATAAGTTGGGCTAAGAGCCGGTGAATGTGAGTATTTGCGAAACCTAGAGCAAAGTGTAATTAAAGTGTAATTTACACTGATCTTGGCACTAGTACAAAATAGGTTATCTTGGATGCTTCATCATAGACGATTCTTTCTGTGATGGCACTAGTACAAAACAGACTATCTTGAAGACAACAATCAAAGTGTTCACCAGGCCGGTGGGTCTGCCGAGAAGTTTAATTACATCAACCTAGATACACATATATACAACCGTCCAATACACGTCATGCATGCAAATTTTGGAGTCATTAAGTACAAAATAGGCTATCATACACGCTTCATGACGTATCATTCCTTTGAAACCGTGTGTGTTGACAATTGGCGAGCGGTTCTTAATCATAATCGCTTTGTGAAAATCACATATATCACGACGGTTATTAAATAAAACCGTCGTGATAAAGCATGCAAATTTGGGAGTCATTAAGTACAAAATAGGCTATCATACAAGTTTCATGATAGATTTATTCCTTTGAAACCGTCCATGTTGACAATTGGCGCATTTGTTCTTAATCATAATCACCTGTGAAAATTGCATACATCACAGACAGTTATTAAATAAAACCGTCTGTGAATTATCACAAACGGTTCTCAACAATAACGGTCTGTGATAGTGGAAAATTCACATACAGTTCTTAATAAGAACCGTTTGTGACACACTTTCTCGGCTACTTAACAAATATGTCATAAATTCCAACAAGAACTGTCTGTGGCATGCACACAATCTTCTCCGGCTATTTGATATAGTCCAGAATGTGCTCCATCTTCAACTCTAGCATTCTCCAGATATATAATCATCACAGACGGTTTGTAAATGGAACCGTCTGTGATGTTTATGACATATGGTTATTAACAAGAACCATCTCTGATAATCATTTTTTTATCCGCTGTCATCCACGTAGAATGAGAAATGAAATGGTAGAAATAAATAGCAGTGTATTTCTTCCTCAATTTATCCAAATCGATCAAATGATCTCGCATGCGAGAATTAAAGGTAGGGGTGGATTGCCCTCGCAATACCGAATGCAGCGATATAACATGCATTTACGAATTCTAGATTTTTGTTGGTGATTGCGAGGAGAGAAGTTGGAAAAATAAAGAATGGACACGCAGATATTTATCTGATGCTTATTTCCTCGTTTTTTGTGAATTCTCTCAAACTGCCTTGCATGCGAAAACAAATTACAGAATCGGGTTGGTAGTGCGATGCTGATCGTGGTGGGATGACATGCATGGCTTGGTTTTGAGTTTTGGATGAGATTTGAAGGAGAGAAGCGAAAGTAGTTATCGAGAACTAAGATGAAAAGATGACCGTAAAAGACGGACATGCAAAGCGTTTACGCTGCGGTCGATGAGCCGAAAGAAAAGTGAAGATATTGATGCCTGCATGATGCCATGATTTGTATGATGCATGAGAAACAAGAAATCAAAATAATTAATTTTAATTACAGTCTATCAGACCTTCGATTAAATATCGATAATTATTACTTGAGAGAAAATTACAAAACAAGCTTTAATTCATCAATATATATTTAAAATAATTATGTCGGGTTTAGATTTTTAAATATAAATTTTGAATTCCATTTCAAAATTGACCAAGCAAAATAAATAGGGAACCTATAACCACCAAAAGTTCCAGAAAAATCCAAACAAGCATATCAGAGAATATAGAATCCAACTAAAATATTCCCATAATTCAAATCCTTTTAGTTTTTCTCTGACTTCAAATGGAGCTTTTGAATGGGAGACGATGTATTGGAGTACTAGGTTTTAAATTCTAGTCTTCAAATATTACAGGATTCTCAATATATGTGTTACACAAAAAGTTTTAAAAAGTACAAAATTTCACAAATGCACATTAAATGCTTAACTAATCCAACTTAGGGATTTGGGTTATTACAAAACCTACCCCCTTAAACAGAATCTCGTCCCGAGATTCCAGAGTTCGGAAGTCTGAACGAAGGCTGCGGCAAACCTAACTGGGTTTGGTCACGGGATCATACTTCGGATTTAGTCGCAAAAGGAACTCGAATCCGAATCAAGAGAGGTTCTTCAAAAGTTTTAGGTCGTGTGGAAGGAAGCTTTACTGAAGGATTTCTATGATCCTTCTGTAAAGGGTTTCCTAGACGTTTCTTTCAACTCTAAACGAAATGCACCATCTGTTGTCTTGATTTCCTTCAAAGATAGTGTCGGAAGATCCCGAAGTAACTTGACGTTGTCGACACATTTTCCTTTCCGCTGCTTTGTTTAACCTTTCCTTTGTTGATTCAAGACACTTCGACATATCATGGTTCACGCTGTCTTTTGGTAGCACGAAAATACAGCTCCATTCAATCGATCGAAAGAGGCATCGATCCATAGAATGAAAGGATCGTTGAATGGTAATCTAGCATCAACACCGAATATTGTGCGTAAAAGAGGAGATAAAGCAAGGTTTATGGTAGTCTTACTTAACCCTTACTTCACTAGTTCTAATTGCGCGCTTGGAAAGGAGTGCATTGGATGAATGCATGAAAGGGTACGGTACATTTATGCAAATCAATCCTAAGACAATTTTAAAATTTTGGTTAATGAGAGTACAATGCTCACATGCATGCTTACATGCTTCTATCAAAATGCAACAAAACAAATTCATTTTTGTTAGTTGTGCATGAGATTCGATAACAACAAGGATATATACTAACAGGCCTTGGTTCTTATTTGCTAAGTTAAGAACTAATTAAACAATCAATTAAACAATTTGGATAACCACCCAGTAAGACCTATACATACTAGTATCATCATCTAAAATTATACAAACATCAAGCTTAGTATCTAGTTCAAAACAGATTTGGGTTTAAAGGCTACTAGTCAGCAACTAAGGCTTGGGAAAAATATTTAAAAAGCCATAAATTTTTTTATAAAATTCTGGGATAATTCTGGGATAATATAGATGCTAGAAAAAATCACCCTACACATAAAGCTTAGGTTCTGGTAGGTACAACAATTCAAACAAGGAAAACAAGACATGGGCTCAAACAACAGTGATATTAAGTTAAAAAATTCCAGAAAAATTCTGGCAGGTTACTGAGGTACTACACAACACCAAAAAATTGAGTTCTAGCATATTAAGCCTACCTATTAATCCCAGATTCAAAATGAATCAGAACAGTCACAAAAAGTATTTGAATTAATTTCTAGGTAAAACAAGTTCAATAAATTCTGGAAAAATTATATCTATGAACTACACACCATCAGGTTATAATTTAAAAAATTTCAAGATTTTATAAAGTACCCTCTGTTACAGGTGCACCAATCTTCCAAACTTGACCAAAATGTACAACAATATAAAAGATGTTTTATTTTCCATACAAAGAACACATGTCTACCCAAAGAACCCTACCTATGCTATCATTTTCAGTTAAGCAAGGTGGAATACAAGCTACACTAAATTTTAATCACAACAAGTTCATACTTCTCACCGTCAAACACAAGCATACTTTCTTTAACCATACAAAAATCTAGTACATCAAACTACAACATTCATGACATCTAAAATTTTAAATTTATGCAAAGAATCTAAATGAGCATGGCAAGCTTATTATAATCATGACACTAGTATGAGGAACATGGTATGATCAAAGGGTGAGAATCAAGATGCCTAATACAAATTTGAAATATTTCCTACCCCCCTTAAACATGTTTGATGCATGAAAGATGAGGGGAGGAAAGAATGAGCATAAGATCCTGGACTAGGAGCCATCCACAAACTCTTCCTAAACTTCTACCAGGGCGATAAATCTTGAGGTTCATGTTATTTCTGACAAGCAGTCCCCATGAGATCGTCTGGATCATCAAACTATCTCCAAGTTCATGTCTTTGACAAGCAGTCTCGTAAGAGTAGTTTGGCAAAATTTAAGTATAAGACAATCTTGATTTTTCATGTTTCACAAGAGCAGTTTTAGAATCTCAACAACACAAGAAGCTCAAGTAATGATCAATTTTAGATTCAAGAGCTAACAAAGCAATTTTAACAGGGTCAATGTCACAAAAGGAGCACTAATTGCGCAACTAGTTAAAACATCCACAAATTACAATTTTTAGTTCGAGTTGTTTTAGAGTTCTAGCTCATACAATAAAGACTTTATCTCTATATGTGAAAGCATGATAATTCTATCAAATCAAAGAACTAGACATGGCATTGAGCAAGAATTGAAATACTAAAGCTCCAAAGGGTAATAGGCAAAGCTTCATCAATTTTAAAAGATAAGCATAGAAACTTATATTACAATGCATCTTTTTGGATACCACTAGTTGGATTTTTCATACCACTTGTTGGAGTTTTCATATGAATGCAATATGATACAATGAGATGCAATAAAAGCCTAAAAACCTAAAAAATTCAAAAAGATCAATAAGTTCAGAAAAGAACAAGAAAAGATCGCAAGAACAAGGTAAGATCAGAAAAGATCGAACTCCCCCTCAAACCAACCCATAGGGATAAATTACCTCTAACTCGCTTCTCAAGGTGGCAAACCTAGTTGGGTCTAAAGGCTTGGTGAGGATATCAGCCAATTGAGCCTCGGACTTCACAAAGTGTAGCATAATATCACCTTTCTCGACATGGTCTCTAAGGAACTGATAGTGAATGTCTATGTGCTTGGTCCTAGAGTGTTGCACATGATTTTTAGCAACGTTAATAGCAGAAGTGTTATCACAGAAAAGAGGAAAACTAGCAAAATTTAACCCATAATCCTTAAGAGTGGTTACCATCCATAAAATCTGACTACAACAACTAGCAGCAACTACATATTCAGCTTCAGCAGTAGATTGTGCAACAGAGGACTGCTTCCTAGAAGACCAAGAAATAAGAGAAGTGCCTAGGAAGTGACAAGTGCCTGAGTTACTCTTCCTATCTAGCCGACAGCCCGCAAAATCAGAATCAGAAAACCCCTGAATGGACAAGGATGGAGAACATGAATACCAAATACCACACAGAAGGGTATAGTGTAAATACCTGAATATACGCTTAACGGCTTGGTGATGGGAAGTCCTCTGTAACACCCTGACCCAAAATCGGCTCAATGCCCAGCCCACCGTGGGGCGGACCCGCCCACACATAGCACCTCACTTACACTTTCGCCTCACTTGTAAAAGGGTTAACCCGAGGTGCTACGTTTGGATCCAACAGGCATTATATACCACTACAACTCACTTGAGACAAGCAGTGTGGGACTAATCCCACCACACAACTCCTCATGGGCCACATGGGCCACGCTACGAGCAGGCCAGGGTATTACATTCACCCCCCCTTAAGGGCTGACGCCCTCGGTAGCATACCGCATACGTGACAAATGCCCAGAACCACCCCTCAGACATGTCCGGTGTGTCTAGTGCCTTGCAGCACATATGCCATGCCATATGTCCACTCCGCCCACATGTGCCATGCGCCATATGCCCGTGTTTCGCCCCGCACGCGCCGTGCGGCCAAGGTTGATGCTCGATACCATCTGTAACACCCTGACCCAAAATCGGCTCAATGCCCAGCCCACCGTGGGGCGGACCCGCCCACACATAGCACCTCACTTACACTTTCGTCCTCGCTTCGTGTAAAAGGGTTAACCCGGAGGTGCTACGTTTGGATCCAACAGGCATTATATACCACTACAACTCACTTGAGACAAGCAATGTGGGACTAATCCCACCACACAACTCCTCATGGGCCACATGGGCCACGCTACGAGCAGGCCGGGGTATTACATCCTCGGAGACGACTGAAACCTCGCACAGAGGCAGACCGTGAAGTGGATGTCCGGTCTCGAGGCCGTCAGGTACAGAAGGGAACCGATCATGTTGCGGTACTCGTGTTGATCCACGGCTTCTCCTTCCTCATCGTATCCAAAATCGATGGTTGCCATGGGAGTGGAGATTGGCTTGTAGTCACCCATGTCGAAACGTTTGAGCAAGTCCTTAGTGTACTTCGTCTGATGGATGAAGATCCCTTCCTTGCATTGCTTGATTTGAAGCCTCAAAAAGTAATTGAGCTCTCCCATCAAACTCATCTCAAATTCCCTGGAAATAGTCTCAGAAAAGCTGGAAACAAAAGTATTAGAAGAACCACCAAAGATAATATCATCAACGTAAATCTGAGCAAGCAGGAAGTCATTACCACGCCTAAGAATGAACAAAGTCTTGTCTACCTTACCCATCTCAAAGTTATTCTTAAGCAAGAAGGTCTTAAGTCTATCAAACGAGGCTCTAGGGGCTTGTTTAAAACCATATAAGGCTTTGGATAGTTTGAATACATGATGTGAGTACTTGGGATTCTCAAAGCCTGGGGTTGCTTAACATAAACTTTCTCCTCTATGAAACCATTTAAAATGGCACTTTTAACATCCATCTGATATAATCTAAAGCTCTTAGATGCAAAGAAATGCAAGCGAGAATGTGAAAGGCTTCTAGTCTAGCAATAGGAGCAAAGGTCTCATCAAAATCCAACCCTCAACTTGGCTAAAACCCCGAGCTACCAACCTAGCCTTGTTTCTAATTACGTAACCATCCTCATTTTATTTATTTTTGAAAATCCAATGGTTCCTATAACATTATGGCCACTAGGAGGTTCTACTAGATTCCAAATCTTATTCGTCTCAAAATTCTCTAATTCCTCTTGCATGGTATTAACCCAGCTAGAATCGATAAAGCATGTGATATATCGCGGGGTTCAAAAGAAGCAACAAATGTAGAGTGATAATAGAGATTTGGATCATGATACCGGAGCGAGTAACTCGCTCATGAAGATGATGTTGACTTGCATTTGATTTGTTGTTGGCTTGGTATTGTTTTATTGATGGTACCTTACCATGACTTGCATAGGAGGTCTAGCTTATTTTAATAATCCCTTTTGTTATTATTTTCTATTTATCAAGTAAATTCTATGATTTAAGTTTGTCCTATGAGTATCATCTAGATACCTTCATCTAGTTAATTATCAAGAGTCTGGGTTCGGTAGTCACAAAGACACCTCAATCGTACATGGTTATATTTTCATAAAGGAATGATATTTTATAGTTAACACCATTTCTAGTTGACCTCTTGTAACACCCTGACTATAAGGAAGTCAAGATGTCAACTACAATCACTAGTCTTTATGAAATTCACAACAATAAATATTACTAGAATTGGCATACCACAAGGATATACGTGAATGAAAATCATCAACGCTTTAATCAACGGATTGAAATAAACATTTCAGGAGATATGGTAAATACGCCATGTTTGGCTTATTACAATTCAACGCAGGGTATAAATAGAAGACAATAGTAAGTTCTCAAATATTTTGAATTATAGTAGTGAGTGCATCGTGTTGATCTACCCTCCATGAAACCGTTCTTCCTTGTCATTTACCTAAATAAAAGAACAAAGCAAGAATGAGCCAAAGACACAGCAAGTACTTGAAAGTAACAATCAACATCCAATGAACCATATACATTATCACAGATTGAACATTTATTGGAAACAATTCTTATGAATGGATGAAATGAAATGATGCAGTGAAGGAAGTGGACATATTGCAGCATATACCGGTATAGCGAGTGAAACACCCGTCGGTGTTCACTAAAAGTTTCCGTATGAAGAACGTTTCATACGGTCATTCAACGTGGCCCACATTGGAATGGTGGACACACGTACCCATTCTGGAATTGATGGGATTTCTGATGCCCATACTGGAATTGATGGGTCTTACACGAGAACTCCACTTTCGTGGTCATTATGAATTCATGCATGACATGATGTGATCTCATGGTAAATTTGAATATCAAACATTAATGGAAAGAATTACACATGGCATTCAACTACACATGAAAACAAGTAACCATGTACACATACATCACATATTGTATCAATAATAGCATACAAGTACTTTGCTTGTCACACAAGACGGTTGGGAGGTAACCGAGATACCCTCCACTCACCGCTTCACCACCTACAATATAAAATAATCGAAATGAGGACAAACGAGCAAGATGTTGCTACACGTGCCCTCCCACAATCTCTAACCAAACCAACCAAACAAAAGGTTCAATTTGATCCATTCGCCAAACATTCCAAATACCCCTAAACTGGCAGTTTTACTAGAAAATTCACCAATAAATAACCGTAAGTACAAAAGACCTGAAACCAGTGCTCCGCTTCTCTTAACGTAACTGGCTACGAAACTCTAGTTGTTGGTAAACTCTAATTCGGCCAAAACAGAGGTCTAACCATCCAATGAAAAATTATAACCGCAGTCTACCCAGAATTCAGAACAGCCCTAAAGAAAAGGCTCTAAATTTTACACCACTAATCCAAATAAAGTGATCTTTATCATCCTGGAAACATGGTGAAATTATCTTCATAAACCTAGTTGGGTAGCCGACCTGATTCTGACTCTAACTAGATCAAAACCTAGGTGCAACCGACTATACCCAGATTTTTGTCGACAGAGCAAGACGTGGTAAAATAGTCATAACTTTTAAACTATCTGGTGAAAATTCGTGATCCAGGTTCCAAAAGAAAGCTAATGAAACCAGGATCAATTCTCCAGCAGACAAAGATGTCCAATTCGGCCTCGAAGACACCCAAAACTGAGGTACAACGTACTGGACAGAATCAATCTACTGACAGAATTAAAACGAAACTACAAATCCAATCGGATTCTCAACTCTAATGGAATCAAACAACGAATCGGATGTCTAATTACCCTTGTAGACCTGTAGGACGACGATGATCCGCTGCACAAGGCCTTCCTCCCTTCCCTCTCTTCCCTCTCTTAGGGCCGCCACCGGAGACGCACGAACGGCCGTCGACGCCGAGGGAACGGAGATGTTGGAGGAGACCTTGAGGAGGAGCGACGGGATCACGGAGATGGCACCACCACAGCGAGGAGGCACCAAGGAGCAGCAAGGAGCGGCTTTGGGGAGAGAGGAGGCGGCCAAAGGGGGAGAGAGGAGGCGGCTAGGGTTTGGGGGAGTGGCGCTTCTTTGGTCGGCCCTACATGGGCCGGCCCTCTCTGGGCCACTGGTCGCAGATCGCGCCCAAAGTTGATGTAAATAACATTTACCCCCACGATTGGAAAAATCCGACGAAAGCTGTTTCTTTTACCCCCTCCGACTTCTTTCTTTTTACCGATTCGGTTCCGGAAAGTTCTAAATCTCATTTTCGAATAACGTTCCTAGACAATCGAAACGATACAACCTAGCTGGATTTATGAGGTATTACACCTCTATTTTAACCTAGACATTAGTGAGCATATTGATAAGAGTTGATATCAAATCATTTTATCCATTTTGATTAACCTTCTCCTAATCTATTGACATTAGCATAATTATGTCATAGGGTTCACTGTTTATTTAATTATTGATTCCCAACTAGACATTAGTGGGCGGCAAATGAAACCAGCGAGCGAAGTGGGCGAAGCGCTGGCGCGCTGGCGAGCTAGGACGAGGGTGAGGTGGAAGAAAGGATGTCAGGACCCAAATATACAAATCTGGATCCTCTGTGTATTATGTACTAGTCTAGGATCACGCTAGTGCACACAGTGTTAACATCGATGAAATATCACATCCATACAACGAATATAAGAATAAACGAGTACCTTTAAATAACAAATAACTGTTGGGACCTTACGGTCGAGTTTTACATTTATTAAGCCATGCAAGGCTGACAATAAAGAATAAACTACAGTGGAAACGAAATAAACTCCAGCTGGTTCCTATCAATTTACCACAAGCAACCGATCGATCAAGACCCTAACGATCAACCTTCAGAGAACTCTTCTTCAAAAGCAAATGACGACTCCTCCACTTCTATTGATTTGTTACAAGAGTGAGTACACATCGTACTCGTAAGTCATACCACGTAATGCATTTATACATGATGGCTTATTCCAAAGGAATGACTTCTGTGGTTATTTTGCGGAAATGCAACATTTGCAATTGAATACAAATAATAGATTGAAAACATAATTGAAAATAATTAAAGAATATTAATTTAACAATTGGTTTCACAAAGGACACACAGTCTAAACAAGTTATTAACACAGCTGTACAAGTTATCTCACACAGTTGACCCTTCCCAAATGTTTCATGAAAATCTACCCCTCGTGTGAAATTCCCGAGCATGTCCAACACCGAGGACGCGGCTATTCGAATAGATTGATTTAAACACTCTGTAGAGGTTGTACACTTTACCCACACGATACAATCAGTATAGCTAGCACTGACCATAACAAAACCTTTCAGAGATTTCATCTCAAATAATGATACTCCCGATGTGCTTTCCTACTGGCCAACCGATACACACAGCGTTTGTGTGAGACCCCGGTTTATCCGGCTTGTAATGCTTAACCATCCACTTGGTCCTAGCATCACAAATCAGATAATCCGAGACTCGAGACATGTATACTTCCCAGAGTGCAGTATACACACCTCTTTACAAAGCTCATGCATCAATTCCATTCATTCACATAGAACCAAGCAAAACAACAAACTGAAGATGACATACATAAAGGATAGTTATTACAAAAGAGAGGCCAACCGGCCAAAAGACATCATACATAAAGAAATATAACAGCGGGAGCAAAAGTGCCATAAGATGGCCATAAACCAAAAGAGCCAATCAGTGTGCCTTTAACCCACAAGGCAACCGACCGGACCGCCAAGCTAGTCGTCGAAACCACAGCACATCTCACAAAAGTGAGGCCCTTGGGGCTCACCTTCTTCCTCTGCAGAACAAAAGCAAATTTCAAAGAAAAGTCGGGTGAGTACTTTGAATGTACTCGCAAGATATACAAGAATGATAACAGATCTACACAATAACTATATGCAAGCTTAATTAAGTGGAGCAGGTTAGGACTCAAATTTTTAAGCATAAAGCAAGTTTTATTTGCAATAATGTAATAGATTGAAAGCAATTTTGCAATCTGATTTTATTTGATAAAAACAGTAGTAATCAAGTATCAACAACAGTAAAACAGTCCTGGAAGTGACTAGACCATTAGTCACCACAATAGCATGAATTACCCATTCATGCCAACCATGTCAAGTTTTAATTTTAAAACAAAAACAGCTTGTTGAAGTCTAGATCTTATGGAAATCCCCAAGCGTGTCCATAACCTAGGACGAGGCTATTCAATAGTTTTATCCCCGCAGGTGTACCAACTTACCCACACGCCGGACCGCCTTTTGCCAAGCTATTAAGCACACTTCCTTAGGTATGCCGCACGCTAAGTCCTACGAGACATTTCCAATATTGTGAATTATTCACGAGCCGCCCTGTATGGATAGAAACCCATACGTTGTGTCGAGTCATCGTAAAGCCTCGGTCAACTACCCTTCCTGGGTAAAGCCTTGGACAACTACGACGCTCCTCGAGGTGGAGAGCCTACCCGAATCTCCACCACCGCACACCCAACACAAGAACACCGAGAACACATATCATGTTTCACACACACACACAACCCCTCCCCGCGACTGGAGATAACCCACGCCAAAGTACTAAGTCAAGAGAGGTCCCATATCCCTCTCGTGTGGTTAGTACGCAAAGTGCTTGGATCAATGGCGCAGCAACAATTCGGTCCTTAGGGACCAGGCACCTTCCTTGTCACACCCAACAATCACACCAACATGCCATTGTGCCCCAAGTCAAATCATTTTGTCTCATTTTCGGTTTTACAAACAAAAGCATAAGGTGCTGAACCAAAATAAACAAAATGATTTGTGTGATCAAGGTCATCGACTAAGTCGATAACCGCCCAATTCTACCGTAGCTAAGCATTTCTAGGCATGACATCGCAAAGACAAGAAAAGAGCATAATTAAATCACCGGCTCTAATTCACCAAATGATGATAATAACTTATGGTTGTGGCGGGGATAACATTTTAATGGCAACAATGCATTAGGAATAGCTACCTCTAAACAGGGCAAAAATAATTGGACACAAAAGCAATGCATACATATAATTTGTAAACAAGATATTAGACTTTGAAAGTAATGGGACATTTATGATCAAATATCTTGCCTCGCTTGTCTGTGGGTCAAGGTGCTGCTTTGGATCAACAAGATTATCAACGTGCTCTTCTGGATCCTAACGAGAAAGCAAAAGCAACCGATAAGAACGAATAAAACGCAAAGACCCAACAGTAAACCTTCTCCAAAAATTCTAAAATTTTTACAGTAGCAAGGTCTTGATTTATAATGAATTTAGCAACAAGAACCAATTGATTTGGATTCTTAATGCCAAAGATATGACCAAAACAATTTTGCTCACTTTTATAAATAAAAAATGCTACTATTCATTAGTAAAATTTCGAGCTATACTGGTTTGGAAACATTTTTAAATTAAAGTCTAGTTAAAAACATAACCAACCAAAATTTGAATCACCCGAAAAGGATTTGAAATGAATTAGTTATGCATTTTACAAGTTATCACATTTTTCAGTTGATAAATAAATCTCTTCGGGAAAAATCAGAATTTAGAAATGACGTGGCGAGCGAGGAGCGTCGATCTTGGATCCGACGGTCCGCTCACTGAGCAACGCGACGGCGCGGCGTCGCCAAAAACTCGTCGTTAACCGCTGATCAAGATCCAACGGTCCACGTTTATTGTTGTTTTCTTGCTGTAATTTTATAGTGTGTCGATAATTCTTAGCTGAGAGAGTAGTGTGGTGGCATTCTAGGCTCAGTGTTGGGCTGGGGTGTTACATTTTCATCACTAGAGGAATACCATACTGTAAGCCCAACTAAAGCTGCAGCATCGTAGCAGCGTTGGCAGCTAATATCTTTCATCAATTACACTACTATTGCAACCAACCACCTCAAAACCCAGCTAATTCGCATCAATGCTAAAAGCAACTCGACACCAGCACAAATTATCCTGAATCTTGACCACTCTTAGATGCACAAAAATCACACGGGTTTGTGTTGAAACCAATCGAAATCTAAGCTAGATTTCCTTCGTGACACCTCAGAGTTACGCCAAACAAACCAACCACCGCACGCACCCACCAAAAGTGATCTAACTAACCTAACCAAAGAACTAGAGCTCTCACCACGATCTCGTGGCGAAACAGCGGCGTCGTGGCGGCGGCGGCACCCTCGTCGAGGTGGCGCCTAGCGATGGCGTCCGCCGTGGCGTGCTGCGCGCGGCGCCGACCATGGAGAGCACCCGGACCCCGGCCAGCCCGGGGAGGAGAGGAGGCGCGGGGAGGACGGGAGACGCGGGGAGGAGGGCAATGGGGAGGGGCCAGGAGGCCAGGGAGGGGGCTGGGAGGAGGGGAGGCGGGAGGACGGGAGGCGCGAGGAGGCCGTAAAGAGAGCAGCGCGGGCGAGGATTTTGGAGGGATAAGGTGGAGGAGGGTGAGGCGGCGTCGGGAGCTGAAAGGAATGGAGGAGGCGGTCGGGAGGATGATTAGGCGGCGCCGGGAGCTGAAGGGAACGGAGCGGTCAGGAGGATAAGGGGAGCTGGAGGGGGAAGGGGAAAGGGGATTAGGGCAGCGGAGCTGGAGGGGGAAGGGGAAGGGAAAGGGATTAGGCCAGCGGGAGAAGATTGGCGCTTGTTTTTTGGTGCGCCAAAGGTAGAGCTTGTGGTGAGTATTCCCGGCAGATAGGATGACCTAGTTGATATTTTTTAGGGCAAATAAATTGTAGCTAACGTTAAACTATTGCCGGCAGATAAATTGTTCTAGAAAACAATTATTACCGGCAGATAATAAGACCCTTAATATCTTGGATATTGTCGGCACATATTTTGCCACTAATTCAATTTTTTCCCGGCAGATAATTGCCCTTAATACTATGCCATGGTGTAGTGCCTCTCTCTCCTTCTTCTCGGTTCCAAATGCTTCACAATGTTAAAACTTGAGAATGCACGAAACATTTGCATGAGGTAGTATCCAATTATCATCAATGACAATAGAAAACTCATTAAAAAACACAAACACCTGTTGATTTAGAAGTTTAGCTCTTGCTCTAGTCAGTGGACCAACATGCACTTCTGCACTTGTATTAGTTGTAGCTTTACTTATGGTTTGTAGATTAGTCCGTGCATCACCACCAATAGTCACTTGCACGTGGGGACATTGATAACAGAATCCTCCCATTCACTAACAGGTACAACCCACTGTCAGTATTCTATTCCACAAAACGAGGAACTAATGTACTTAATGTTTTCAGCCATAAGTTGGGCTAAGAGCCGGTGAATGTGAGTATTTGCGAAACCTAGAGCAAAGTGTAATTAAAGTGTAATTTACACTGATCTTGGCACTAGTACAAAATAGGTTATCTTGGATGCTTCATCATAGACGATTCTTTCTGTGATGGCACTAGTACAAAACAGACTATCTTGAAGACAACAATCAAAGTGTTCACCAGGCCGGTGGGTCTGCCGAGAAGTTTAATTACATCAACCTAGATACACATATATACAACCGTCCAATACACGTCATGCATGCAAATTTTGGAGTCATTAAGTACAAAATAGGCTATCATACACGTTTCATGACAGACTATTCCTTTGAAACCGTGTGTGTTGACAATTGGCAGACGGTTCTTAATCATAATCGCCTGTGAAAATCACATATATCACAGACGGTTATTAAATAAAACCGTCTGTGATAAAGCATGCAAATTTGGGAGTCATTAAGTACAAAATAGGCTATCATACAAGTTTCATGATAGACGATTCCTTTGAAACCGTCCATGTTGACAATTGGCAGACGGTTCTTAATCATAATCACCTGTGAAAATTGCATACATCACAGACAGTTATTAAATAAAACCGTCTGTGAATTATCACAAACGGTTCTCAACAATAACGGTCTGTGATAGTGGAAAATTCACATACAGTTCTTAATAAGAACCGTTTGTGACACACTTTCTCGGCTACTTAACAAATATGTCATAAATTCCAACAAGAACTGTCTGTGGCATGCACACAATCTTCTCCGGCTATTTGATATAGTCCAGAATGTGCTCCATCTTCAACTCTAGCATTCTCCAGATATATAATCATCACAGACGGTTTGTAAATGGAACCGTCTGTGATGTTTATGACATATGGTTATTAACAAGAACCATCTCTGATAATCATTTTTTTATCCGCTGTCATCCACGTAGAATGAGAAATGAAATGGTAGAAATAAATAGCAGTGTATTTCTTCCTCAATTTATCCAAATCGATCAAATGATCTCGCATGCGAGAATTAAAGGTAGGGTGGATTGCCCTCGCAATACCGAATGCAAATGATATAACATGCATTTACAATTCTAGATTTTTGTTGGTGATTATGAGGAGAGAAGTTGGAAAAATAAAGAATGGACACGCAGGTATTTATCTGATGCTTATTTCCTCGTTTTTTGTGAATTCTCTCAAACTGCCTTGCATGCGAAAACAAATTACAGAATCGGGTTGGTAGTGCGATGCTGATCGTGGTGGGATGACATGCATGGCTTGGTTTTGAGTTTTTGGATGAGATTTGAAGGAGAGAAGCGAAAGTAGTTATCAGGAACGGAAGACAGAAAAGATGACCAGAAAAGACGGGACATGCAGGCGTTTCGCCTGCGGTCAGTCGAGCCGGAAAGAAAAGTGAAGATATTGATGCCTGCATGATGCCATGATTTGTATGATGCATGAGAAACAAGAAATCAAAATAATTAATTTTAATTACAGTCTATCAGACCTTCGATTAAATATCGATAATTATTACTTGAGAGAAAATTACAAAACAAGCTTTAATTCATCAATATATATTTAAAATAATTATGTCGGGTTTAGATTTTTAAATATAAATTTTGAATTCCATTTCAAAATTGACCAAGCAAAATAAATAGGGAACCTATAACCACCAAAAGTTCCAGAAAAATCCAAACAAGCATATCAGAGAATATAGAATCCAACTAAAATATTCCCATAATTCAAATCCTTTTAGTTTTTCTCTGACTTCAAATGGAGCTTTTGAATGGGAGACGATGTATTGGAGTACTAGGTTTTAAATTCTAGTCTTCAAATATTACAGGATTCTCAATATATGTGTTACACAAAAAGTTTTAAAAAGTACAAAATTTCACAAATGCACATTAAATGCTTAACTAATCCAACTTAGGGATTTGGGTTATTACAAAACCTACCCCCTTAAACAGAATCTCGTCCCGAGATTCCAGTAGTTCGGAAGTCGGAACGAAAGGCTGCGGCAAACCTAACTGGGTTTGGTCACGGGATCATACTTCGGATTTAGTCGCAAAAGGAACTCGAATCCGAATCAAGAGAGGTTCTTCAAAAGTTTTAGGTCGTGTGGAAGGAAGCTTTACTGAAGGATTTCTATGATCCTTCTGTAAAGGGTTTCCTAGACGTTTCTTTCAACTCTAAACGAAATGCACCATCTGTTGTCTTGATTTCCTTCAAAGATAGTGTCGGAAGATCCCGACGAAGTAACTTGACGTTGCTGACACATTTTCCTTTCCGTTGCTTTGTTTAACCTTTCCTTTGTTGATTCGAAGACACTTCGACATATCATGGTTCACGTCGTCTTTTGGTAGCACGAAAAATACAGCTCCATTCAGTCGATCGAAAGAGGCATCGATCCATAGAATGAAAGGACTGGTTGAATGGTAATCTAGCATCAACACTGGAATATTGTGCAGAAAAGAGGAGATAAAGCAAGGTTTATGGTAGTCTTACTTAACCCTTACTTCACTAGTTCTAATTGCGCGGCTTGGAAAGGAGTGCATTGGATGAATGCATGAAAGGGTACGGTACATTTATGCAAATCAATCCTAAGACAATTTTAAAATTTTGGTTAATGAGAGTACAAATGCTCACATGCATGCTTACATGCTTCTATCAAAATGCAACAAAACAAATTCATTTTTGTTAGTTGTGCATGAGATTCGATAACAACAAGGATATATACTAACAGGCCTTGGTTCTTATTTGCTAAGTTAAGAACTAATTAAACAATCAATTAAACAATTTGGATAACCACCCAGTAAGACCTATACATACTAGTATCATCATCTAAAATTATACAAACATCAAGCTTAGTATCTAGTTCAAAACAGATTTGGGTTTAAAGGCTACTAGTCAGCAACTAAGGCTTGGGAAAAATATTTAAAAAGCCATAAATTTTTTTATAAAATTCTGGGATAATTCTGGGATAATATAGATGCTAGAAAAAATCACCCTACACATAAAGCTTAGGTTCTGGTAGGTACAACAATTCAAACAAGGAAAACAAGACATGGGCTCAAACAACAGTGATATTAAGTTAAAAATTCGAGAAAATTCTGGCAGGTTCTTGGTACTACACAACACCAAAAATTGAGTTCTAGCATATTAAGCCTACCTATTAATCCCAGATTCAAAATGAATCGTAACAGTCACAAAAAGTATTTGAATTAATTTCTAGGTAAAACAAGTTCAATAAATTCTGGAAAAATTATATCTATGAACTACACACCATCAGGTTATAATTTAAAAAATTTCAAGATTTTATAAAGTACCCTCTGTTACAGGTGCACCAATCTTCCAAACTTGACCAAAATGTACAACAATATAAAAGATGTTTTATTTTCCATACAAAGAACACATGTCTACCCAAAGAACCCTACCTATGCTATCATTTTCAGTTAAGCAAGGTGGAATACAAGCTACACTAAATTTTAATCACAACAAGTTCATACTTCTCACCGTCAAACACAAGCATACTTTCTTTAACCATACAAAAATCTAGTACATCAAACTACAACATTCATGACATCTAAAATTTTAAATTTATGCAAAGAATCTAAATGAGCATGGCAAGCTTATTATAATCATGACACTAGTATGAGGAACATGGTATGATCAAAGGGTGAGAATCAAGATGCCTAATACAAATTTGAAATATTTCCTACCCCCCTTAAACATGTTTGATGCATGAAAGATGAGGGGAGGAAAGAATGAGCATAAGATCTCGGACTAGGAGCCATCCACAAACTCTTCCTAAACTTCTACCAGGGCGATAAATCTTGAGGTTCATGTTATTTCTGACAAGCAGTCCCCATGAGATCGTCTGGATCATCAAACTATCTCCAAGTTCATGTCTTTGACAAGCAGTCTCGTAAGAGTAGTTTGGCAAAATTTAAGTATAAGACAATCTTGATTTTTCATGTTTCACAAGAGGCGGTTTAGAATCTCAACAACACAAGAAGCTCAAGTAATGATCAATTTTAGATTCAAGAGCTAACAAAGCAATTTTAACAGGGTCAATGTCACAAAAGGAGCACTAATTGCGCAACTAGTTAAAACATCCACAAATTACAATTTTTAGTTCGAGTTGTTTTAGAGTTCTAGCTCATACAATAAAGACTTTATCTCTATATGTGAAAGCATGATAATTCTATCAAATCAAAGAACTAGACATGGCATTGAGCAAGAATTGAAATACTAAAGCTCCAAAGGGTAATAGGCAAAGCTTCATCAATTTTAAAAGATAAGCATAGAAACTTATATTACAATGCATCTTTTTGGATACCACTAGTTGGATTTTTCATACCACTTGTTGGAGTTTTCATATGAATGCAATATGATACAATGAGATGCAATAAAAGCCTAAAAACCTAAAAAATTCAAAAAGATCAATAAGTTCAGAAAAGAACAAGAAAAGATCGCAAGAACAAGGTAAGATCAGAAAAGATCGAACTCCCCCTCAAACCAACCCATAGGGATAAATTACCTCTAACTCGCTTCTCAAGGTGGCAAACCTAGTTGGGTCTAAAGGCTTGGTGAGGATATCAGCCAATTGAGCCTCGGACTTCACAAAGTGTAGCATAATATCACCTTTCTCGACATGGTCTCTAAGGAACTGATAGTGAATGTCTATGTGCTTGGTCCTAGAGTGTTGCACATGATTTTTAGCAACGTTAATAGCAGAAGTGTTATCACAGAAAAGAGGAAAACTAGCAAAATTTAACCCATAATCCTTAAGAGTGGTTACCATCCATAAAATCTGACTACAACAACTAGCAAGAACTACATATTCACCTTCGATGAGATTGTGCAACAGAGGACTGCCTCTAGAAGACCAAGAAATAAGAGAAGTGCCTAGGAAGTGACAAGTGCCTGAGTTACTCTTCCTATCTAGCCGACAGCCCGCAAAATCAGAATCAGAAAACCCCTGAATGGACAAGGATGGAGAACATGAATACCAAATACCACACAGAAGGGTATAGTGTAAATACCTGAATATACGCTTAACGGCTTGGTGATGGGAAGTCCTCTGTAACACCCTGACCCAAAATCGGCTCAATGCCCAGCCCACCGTGGGGCGGACCCGCCCACACATAGCACCTCACTTACACTTTCGTCCTCACTTCGTGTAAAAGGGTTAACCCGGAGGTGCTACGTTTGGATCCAACAGGCATTATATACCACTACAACTCACTTGAGACAAGCAGTGTGGGACTAATCCCACCACACAACTCCTCATGGGCCACATGGGCCACGCTACGAGCAGGCCAGGGTATTACATTCACCCCCCCTTAAGGGCTGACGCCCTCGGTAGCATACCGCATACGTGACAAATGCCCAGAACCACCCCTCGGTACATGTCCGTGTGTCTAGTGCCGGCACATATGCCATGCCATATGTCCACTCCGGGCCCACATGTGCCATGCGCCATATGCCCGTGCCCTCCCCCGCACGCGCCGTCACAACAAGGTTGATGCTCGATACCATCTGTAACACCGACCCAAAATCGGCTCAATGCCCGGCCACCGTGGGCGGACCCCCCACACATAGCACCTCACTTACACTTTCGTCCTCGCCGTGTAAAAGGGTTAACCGGAGGTGCTACGTTTGGATCAACGGGCATTATATACCACTACAACTCACTTGAGACAAGCAATGTGGGACTAATCCCACCACACAACTCCTCATGGGCCACATGGGCCACGCTTCTGGCAGGTAGGGTATTACATCCTCGGAGACATCAAACCTCGCCGAGGCGCACACGTGAAGTGGATGTCGGTCTCGAGGCCGTCAGTCTGAAGGGAACCGATCATGTTGCGGTACTCGTGTTGATCCACGGCTTCTCCTTCCTCATCTCAGTATCCAAAGCATCGAGTTGCCATGGGAGTGGAGATTGGCTTGTAGTCACCCATGTCAAACGTTTGAGCAAGTCCTTAGTGTACTTCGTCGATGGATGAAGATCCCTTCCTTGCATTGCTTGATTTGAAGCCTCAAAAGTAATTGAGCTCTCCCATCAAACTCATCTCAAATTCCACGAAATAGTCTCGTAAAAGTTTGAAACAAAAGTATTAGAAGAACCACCAAAGATAATATCATCAACGTAAATCTGAGCAAGCAGGAAGTCATTACCACGCCTAAGAATGAACAAAGTCTTGTCTACCTTACCCATCTCAAAGTTATTCTTAAGCAAGAAGGTCTTAAGTCTATCAAACGAGGCTCTAGGGGCTTGTTTAAAACCATATAAGGCTTTGGATAGTTTGAATACATGATGTGAGTACTTGGGATTCTCAAAGCCTGGGGTTGCTTAACATAAACTTTCTCCTCTATGAAACCATTTAAAATGGCACTTTTAACATCCATCTGATATAATCTAAAGCTCTTAGATGCAGCAAATGCAAGCAGAATGTGAAAGGCTTCTAGTCTAGCAATAGGAGCAAAGGTCTCATCAAAATCCAACCCCTCAACTTGGCTAAAACCCTGAGCTACCAACCTAGCCTTGTTTCTAATTACAGAACCATCCTCATTTTATTTATTTTTGAAAATCCAGCGGTTCCTATAACATTATGGCCACTAGGAGGTTCTACTAGATTCCAAATCTTATTCGTCTCAAAATTCTCTAATTCCTCTTGCATGGTATTAACCCAGCTAGAATCTGATAAAGCATGTGATATATCGCGGGGTTCAAAAGAAGCAACAAATGTAGAGTGATAATAGAGATTTGGATCATGATACCTGGAGCGAGTAACTCGCTCATGAAGATGATGTTGACTTGCATTTGATTTGTTGTTGGCTTGGTATTGTTTTATTGATGGTACCTTACCATGACTTGCATAGGAGGTCTAGCTTATTTTAATAATCCCTTTTGTTATTATTTTCTATTTATCAAGTAAATTCTATGATTTAAGTTTGTCCTATGAGTATCATCTAGATACCTTCTGTCTAGTTAATTATCAGTAGCCCGGGGTTCGGTAGTCACAAAGACACCTCAACTGTACATGGTTATATTTTCATAAAGGAATGATATTTTATAGTTAACACCATTTCTAGTTGACCTCTTGTAACACCCTGACTATAAGGAAGTCAAGATGTCAACTACAATCACTAGTCTTTATGAAATTCACAACAATAAATATTACTAGAATTGGCATACCACAAGGATATACGTGAACAGGAAATCATCAACAGTTTAATCAACGGATTGGAAATAAACATTTCAGGGAGATATGGTAAATACGGCCATGCTGGCTTATTACAATTCAACGCAGGGTATAAATAGAAGACAATAGTAAGTTCTCAAATATTTTGAATTATAGTAGTGAGTGCATCGTGTTGATCTACCCTCCATGAAACCGTTCTTCCTTGTCATTTACCTAAATAAAAGAACAAAGCAAGAATGAGCCAAAGACACAGCAAGTACTTGAAAGTAACAATCAACATCCAATGAACCATATACATTATCACAGATTGAACATTTATTGGAAACAATTCTTATGAATGGATGAAATGAAATGATGCAGTGAAGGAAGTGGACATATTGCGATATATCGTAGGTATAGCGAGTGAAACACCCGTCGGTGTTCACTAAAAGTTTCCGTATGAAGAACGTTTCATACGGCCGTCCAACGTGGCCCACATTGGAATGGTGGACACACGTACCCATTCTGGAATTGATGGGATTTCTGATGCCCATACTGGAATTGATGGGTCTTACACGAGAACTCCACTTTCGTGGTCATTATGAATTCATGCATGACATGATGTGATCTCATGGTAAATTTGAATATCAAACATTAATGGAAAGAATTACACATGGCATTCAACTACACATGAAAACAAGTAACCATGTACACATACATCACATATTGTATCAATAATAGCATACAAGTACTTGCCTGCCGCGCTGCGACGGGTTGGGAGGTAACTGAGATACCCCTCCACTCACCGCTTCACCGCCTACAATATAAAATAATCGAAATGAGGACAAACGAGCAAGATGTTGCTACACGTGCCCTCCCACAATCTCTAACCAAACCAACCAAACAAAAGGTTCAATTTGATCCATTCGCCCAAACATTCCAAATACCCCTAAACTGGCAGTTTTACTAGAAAATTCACCAATAAATAACCGTAAGTACAAAAGACCTGAAACCAGTGCTCCGCTTCTCTTAACGTAACTGGCTACGAAACTCTAGTTGTTGGTAAACTCTAATTCGGCCAAAACAGAGGTCTAACCATCCAATGAAAAATTATAACCGCAGTCTACCCAGAATTCAGAACAGCCCTAAAGAAAAGGCTCTAAATTTTACACCACTAATCCAAATAAAGTGATCTTTATCATCCTGGAAACATGGTGAAATTATCTTCATAAACCTAGTTGGGTAGCCGACCTGATTCTGACTCTAACTAGATCAAAACCTAGGTGCAACCGACTATACCCAGTATTTTTGTCAGACAGAGCAGTACGTGGTAAAATAGTCATAACTTTTAAACTACTGGGTGAAAATTCGTGATCCAGGTTCCAAAAGAAAGCTAATGAAACCAGGATCAATTCTCCAGCAGACAAAGATGTCCAATTCGGCCTCGAAGACACCCAAAACTGAGGTACAACGTCTTGGACAGAATCAATCTACCGACGAATTAAAGCGAAACTACAAATCCAATCGGTTCTCAACTCTAATGGAATCAAA
This sequence comes from Hsuehochloa calcarea, assembly GCA_036346395.1. NCBI lineage: Eukaryota > Viridiplantae > Streptophyta > Magnoliopsida > Poales > Poaceae > Hsuehochloa > Hsuehochloa calcarea. The sequence goes on along the minus strand of CM070611.1, from coordinate 21,085,431 downwards.
CAACGAATCGGATGTCTAATTACCCTTGTAGACCTGTAGGACGACGATGATCCGCTGCACAAGGGCCTTCCTCCCTTCCCTCTCTTCCCTCTCTTAGGGCGGCCACCGGGAGATTTACGAGCGGCCGTCGGCGTCGGGGAACGGAGATGTTGGAGGAGACCTTGAGGAGGAGCGACGGGATCACGGAGATGGCACCACCACAGCGAGGAGGCACCAAGGAGCAGCAAGGAGCGGCTTTGGGGAGGAGAGGAGGCGGCCAAAGGGGAGAGAGGAGGCGGCTAGGGTTTGGGGGAGGGCGCCCCTTTTTGGTCGGCCCTACATGGGCCGGCCCCTCTGGGCCACAGGGTCGCAGATCGCGCCCAGTTGATGTAAATAACATTTACCCCCACTGATTGGAAAAATCCGACTAAAGCTGTTTCTTTTACCCTCCGACTTCTTTCTTTTACCGATTCGGTTCGAAAGTTCTAAATCTCATTTTCGAATAACGTTCCTAGACAATCAAAGCGATACAACCTAGTGGATTTATGAGGTATTACACCTCTATTTTAACCTAGACATTAGTGAGCATATTGATAAGAGTTGATATCAAATCATTTTATCCATTTTGATTAACCTTCTCCTAATCTATTGACATTAGCATAATTATGTCATAGGGTTCACTGTTTATTTAATTATTGATTCCCAACTAGACATTAGTGGGCTGCAAATGAAACCAATGAGCGAGTGGGCGGTTACCGTATTGGCTACAAGTAGCTAGGACGAGGGTGAGGTGGAAGAAAGGATGTCAGGACCCAAATATACAAATCTGGATCCTCTGTGTATTATGTACTAGTCTAGGATCACGCTAGTGCACACAGTGTTAACATCGATGAAATATCACATCCATACAACGAATATAAGAATAAACGAGTACCTTTAAATAACAAATAACTGTTGGGACCTTACGGTCGAGTTTTACATTTATTAAGCCATGCAAGGCTGACAATAAAGAATAAACTACAGTGGAAACGAAATAAACTCCAGTGGGTTCCCATCAATTTACCACAAGCAACTGACTGGGATCAAGACCCTAACGATCAACCTTCGTAGAACTCTTCTTCAAAAGCAGGCGACGACTCCTCCACTTCTATTGATTTGTTAAGCAAGAGTGAGTACACACTGTACTCGTAAGTCATACCACAGAATGCATTTATACATGATGGCTTATTCCAAAGGAATGACTTCTGTGGTTATTTTGCGGAAATGCAACATTTGCAATTGAATACAAATAATAGATTGAAAACATAATTGAAAATAATTAAAGAATATTAATTTAACAATTGGTTTCACAAAGGACACACAGTCTAAACAAGTTATTAACACAGCTGTACAAGTTATCTCACACAGTTGACCCTTCCCAAATGTTTCATGAAAATCTACCCCTCGTGTGAAATTCCCGAGCATGTCCAACACCGAGGACGCGGCTATTCGAATAGATTGATTTAAACACTCTGTAGAGGTTGTACACTTTACCCACACGATACAATCAGTATAGCTAGCACTGACCATAACAAAACCTTTCAGAGATTTCATCTCAAATAATGATACTCCCGATGTGCTTTCCTACTGGCCAACCGATACACACAAGCTTTTGTGAGACCCTGTTTATCCGGCTTGTAATGCTTAACCATCCACTTGGTCCTAGCATCACAAATCAGATAATCCGAGACTCGAGACATGTATACTTCCCAGAGTGCAGTATACACACCTCTTTACAAAGCTCATGCATCAATTCCATTCATTCACATAGAACCGAAGCAAAAACAACAACCAGAAGATGACATACATAAAGGATAGTTATTACAAAAGAGAGGCCAACCGCCAAAAGACATCATACATAAAGAAATATAACAATGAGCAAAAGTGCCATAAGATGGCCATAAACCAAAAGAGCCAATCGGTGTGCCTTTAACCCACAAGGCAACCGACCGACCGCCAAGCTAGTCGTCAAACCACAAAGACATCTCACAAAAGTGAGGCCCTTGGGGCTCACCTTCTTCCTCTCAGAACAAAAGCAATTTCAAAGAAAGTCGGGTGAGTACTTTGAATGTACTCGCAAGATATACAAGAATGATAACAGATCTACACAATAACTATATGCAAGCTTAATTAAGTGGAGCAGGTTAGGACTCAAATTTTTAAGCATAAAGCAAGTTTTATTTGCAATAATGTAATAGATTGAAAGCAATTTTGCAATCTGATTTTATTTGATAAAACAGAGTAATCAAGTATCAACAACAAGAAATAGTCCCGAAGTGACTAGACCATTAGTCACCACAATAGCATGAATTACCCATTCATGCCAACCATGTCAAGTTTTAATTTTAAAACAAAAACAGTTGTTGAAGTCTAGATCTTATGGAAATCCCCAAGCGTGTCCATAACCTAGGACGAGGCTATTCAATAGTTTTATCCCCGCAGGTGTACCAACTTACCCACACGCCTGCATCGCCTTTTGCCAAGCTATTAAGCACACTTCCTTAGGTATGCGCACGGCTAAGTCCTACGAGACATTTCCAATATTGTGAATTATTCACGAGCCGCCTGTATGGATAGAAACCCATACGCTGTGTCTGAGTCATCGTAAAGCCTCGGTCAACTACCCTTCCCTGTAAAGCCTTGACAACTACGACGCCCTCGAGGTGGAGAGCCTACCCTAATCTCCACCACCGCACACCCAACACAAGAACACCGAGAACACATATCATGTTTCACACAACACACACAACCCCTCCGCGACTCGGAGATAACCCACGCCAAAGTACTAAGTCAAGAGAGGTCCCATATCCCTCTCGTGTGGTTAGTACGCAAAGTGCTTGGATCAATGGCGCAAGCAACAATTCGGTCCTTAGGGACACTGGCACCTTTCCTTGTCACACCCAACAATCACACCAACATGCCATTGTGTTTAAGTCAAATCATTTTGTCTCATTTTCGGTTTTACAAACAAAAGCATAAGGTGCTGAACCAAAATAAACAAAATGATTTGTGTGATCAAGGTCATCGACTAAGTCGATAACCGCCAATTCTACCTAGTAGCTAAGCATTTCTAGGCATGACATCGCAAAGACAAGAAAAGAGCATAATTAAATCACCGGCTCTAATTCACCAAATATGATAATAACTTATGGTTGTGGCAGGGATAACATTTTAATGGCAACAATGCATTAGGAATAGCTACCTCTAAACAGGCAAAAATAATTGGACACAAAAGCAATGCATACATATAATTTGTAAACAAGATATTAGACTTTGAAAGTAATGGGACATTTATGATCAAATATCTTGCCTCGCTTGTCAGGGTCAAGGTGTTGCTGTGGATCAACAAGATTATCAACGTGCTCTTCGGATCCTAACGAGAAAGCAAAAGCAACCGATAAGAACGAATAAAACGCAAAGACCCAACAGTAAACCTTCTCCAAAAATTCTAAAATTTTTACAGTAGCAAGGTCTTGATTTATAATGAATTTAGCAACAAGAACCAATTGATTTGGATTCTTAATGCCAAAGATATGACCAAAACAATTTTGCTCAGCTTTTATAAATAAAAATGCTACTATTCATTAGCAAAAATTTCTGAGCTATACTGGGTTTGGAAACATTTTTAAATTAAAGTCTAGTTAAAAACATAACCAACAAAATTTGAATCAACCGAAAAGGATTTGAAATGAATTAGTTATGCATTTTACAAGTTATCACATTTTTCAGTTGATAAATAAATCTCTTCGGGAAAAATCAGAATTTAGAAATGACGTGGCCGAACGAGGAGCGTCGATCTTGGATCCGACGGTCCGCGTTCACGGAGCAACGCGCGAGCGCCATGCGGTCGCTGAAACCTGAGTCGTTAACCGCTGATCAAGATCCAACGGTCCACGACCACTTTGGTCGAGCGCGCGGCGATCCGACATCGGTCGTCCGCCGCTGGATCCGGATCCAACGGCCCACGAGGATGGGCGCGCTCGCGGTCCGAACGCTCACGCGCGACGCGAGCCGTGGATCACGGGATCCAACGCCCGCGCGACTCGATCGGGACCATTGATCTTAGATCCAACGGTCCACAGACCGAGACGCGCGACGAATTCAAAATTTTCCACGCGAACGTGGGCCGTAGATCTAAGGATCGACGGTTCGCATCGACTCACGTTCAAACCATCGCCCCGCTTTCGTCCGCAAAACGACGGAAGAACGGCCGCCACGCGGCTCGCCGCGACGGTGCGAGCAAATGCCCAAATGGGTCCCAAACTTCATTGCGCACCTAAGGGTACCAATGGCGCTAATGAGGTGGTTCGAACGCCAGCAGCCGAGAGAACCGAGGTGACCGCAAAGTGACGAAAACGAAAATGCAAACGGCTCAGCTGCGGTCCAAGGGAGCTGGTGCCAGGCCACTAGGGACTAAAGAGGGGTTACCTGGGCGCAAAGGATGCACCGAGAAGAGTCGAAGCCGCCGGCGAAGAAGAATGGCGATTTCGCCGAAAGGGGAAACCGAATTCAGCTCGCCCTCGACAAATTGAACCGAATTGAGTGAGGGTTGCGCCGCGAGTAGAGGGAGAGCAGAGGAGCAAAGACTCGAGGAAGAAAACCCCACGCACCGACTTCACCAAGCTCCAAAACCGCCAATGGCGCCGAGAGCTTCCCGAGAATCTGTGACTCAGCTGGCTTGTGAGTGCTAGCTAGAGCCGCGGTGTGGCTAAAGGAAGCTAAGGGAGAAACCAAGGAGCTTAAATAGCCGGCATGGCCGAGAGCAAAGGCGATATCCCGCCGGTCAACTCGCCATTTGAGCGAGAGGGCGACGGAGCAGCTTGGAGAGTGGACGCTCGAGGAGGAGCACGACGGCATTAAATGCGCGCAGAGATAGCCGCTTAAGGCGACCGTGGATTGGACCGACGCCGCGCTTTTCTCTTCTCGCGACGCCATGGTCGCCGCCACGCCGCTACCGACGGAGGAAGGAGACGACTCGCCGATCGTCGGATGGAAATCGAAAGGCCGAGTTAGATCGAATGGATTACAACGGTTCCGCTGCTCAACCGGTCAAGACCGCTCGATGTTGATCCAACTACCGAGTTGGATCGGGTGATTAGAACGATTCCATCGCTCAACCGGTCGAGGGCCGCTCGATCTCGATCCAACGGCCACGACTCGCACACCCGATCGACCACGCCGGCAGCGATTAGTTGATCGACCGAGTCCAATGGCTCGAGCCCGAGCCCGTTCGAACTCAAGGAACAAAGGCAAACCAACTAGGGTTTGAATTAAAGGCTGATTTTTGAGGAATTTGTTTAAGGTAGCAAACCAGCTCCAAAAATTATGAAATTTTAATCGAGGTTGCCGATGTGGGGGAACCTTATATAAAATTTTCAGAGACTTTTATGCACTGCATTTTCTCTAAAAATTTCAGAAGGCTACTTTAGGAGTTTGACTAAGGTTTGACTTGTCTCAAAATTATCAAATAATTTCTGAAAATTATGAAATAATTCTGAGGTGTTAACCATCCCTCCTAGGTTCAATGAAAATTATTTTCAGGGGTTGGGCACAAGATTTTCATGAAGGAGATTTGTGTTGGTGTCCAAATGGCAATTTGATTTTTGATTCCACATAATTCCTTTACAAAAATTATGGAACTGACATAAAAATCAAGATCGAGAAAAAGTTTTAATTTCTCCTCATTTTTATTACATTTGAAACACAAACCAATTTTGGGATGTTACAAAACCTCCCCTTACAAAAATCTCGTCCCGAGATTTGGCTCACTCGTAAAGAAAGATGGATAGTCCGCACGAGACGATCTTCCCTTTCCCAAGTAGCCTCATCTTCGTAATGGTTTGACCATCGAACTTTGAGGAATCTAATGGTTTTATTCCTCGTCCTCCGCTCACCTCATCGAGTATGCGAACAGGCGCCGCGATAGGTCAAATCCTTGACATCGAGGGTTTCCAACTGAGCTTCCTCGCTTGGAACACTGAGACACTTCTTTAGTTGGGACACATGGAAAACATCATGTACCCTTCAAGTGCAAATTGCAATTCCAACTTATAGGCAATAGCTCCTTTCTTCTCGATAACACGGTAAGGACCGACATATCGAGGAGCTAACTTGCCCTTGACGCCAAACGCGATGGCCCTTCAAAGGAGAGACTTTGAGATAGACAAAATCATCGTGCTCAAGCTCAATTCACGACGACGGCGATTCGCGTAGCTCTTTTGCTCGGATTGAGCTGCGGCGCAAACGATCACGAATGAGTCGGACTTGGCTCTCGGCTTCATTGATCGAGCCCGACCAAAGAAAGGTCTTTCGCCTGCCTCCGACCAATTCAACGGGTTCTCGCACTTTCTCCCGTATAAGGCCTCGAAGGTGACATGCCGAGACCGCCTCGAAGTCGTTGTTGTAGGAAAACTTCGGCAAAAGGCAAGCATTTCTCCCAATTCTTTCCATAGGAGAGAACACAAGCACGAGCATGTCTTCCAACACTTGGTTGACTCTTTCACCGCCATCGCTTGAGGATGATATGTCGAATCGAAGAAAGACGAGTGCCCATAGCTTCTGCGCACTATGCCAAAACCGGAGGTAAATAGTGAACCACGGTCGAAATGATCGCCTTTGGTACACCATGCAAGCTCACAATCTCGAGACGAGAGCTCACTAGACGATCGCACGAAGCTTGGTCTTGATCGAAGAAAATGTGCCACTTTGGTTAATCGATCAATAATTACCCGATAGCATCATTCCCTTTGTGACGTGGGCGCACCGTGATAAAGTCCATCCCGATCGAATCCCACTTCCATTCTCGAATAGGCAAAGGTCAAGCAAGCTCGCTTTGACGCCGATGCTCGCCTTGACACGACGACACACGCCGCACTCGCAACGAACTTCGCGATCTCCTCTTCATTCGGTCCACCAAAATCTCGACGGAGATCTTGATACATCTTTGTGGCCCCGGATGGATAGACAAAGGCGAATCATGGGCCTCGCGGAGAATCAAATCCCGCAGCCCATGTCCTTTGGAACCACAAGGCGCCGCCGAACCTTACAACACCATGCTCATCCTCGAGAAGCACTTGGTCGTTCCGTTTTGACATTTTCCTTGATGCGCTTATTCCAAAGATCCGATTGTCGAGCGACCTTAATCCGATCTACCAAGGTTGGTTGCACAACCAAGGCAATGAGGGAACCACGCCAACCAAACCTAAGTTGAGACGCTGAAATTCCTCCGTATGGTGGGTTGACATCCCCGAGCAACAAGGCATTGCAATGTGCTTTATGATCGAGCGCATCAAGAACGACGTTAGCCTTGCCCGATGGTAGTGAATACCCATGTCATAATCTTTGACCAACTCCAACCATCTCTTTGTCCGAGGTTCAGATCCGTTGGGTGAACAAATACTTTAGGCTTTTGTGATCCGAATACACTTCGCAACGACACCGATTAGGTAATGTCGCCAAATCTTAAGCGCATGAATCACAAAGCACCAATTCCAAGTCATGGGTAGGATAGTTGAGTTCATGAGGCCTCAATTGCCTTGATGCATAGGCCACTACCTTGCCTTCTTGCATAAGGACACAACCGAGTCCTCGACGAGAAGCATCGCAAAAGATATCGAAACTTCGATGAATATCGGGAAGAACAAGGACGGAGCGTGGTCAAACGCTTCTTGAGTACTTGGAAGCTTTCTCACAAGCATCGGACCACAAGAACTTCTTGTCCTTCTTGAGCAACTCCACATCGGCGGCCATGATCTTGGAGAAGTTCTCGATAAACGGCGATAATATCCACTAAACCGAGAAAACTCCGCACTTCGCCATCAAGTAGGTCGACACCAAGAAAGAACATCACGATCTTGCTAGGATCAACGGCCACGCCTCCCGCCGAAAGAACATGACCCAGAAGGCCACTTCCTTCAACCGTAACGCGCACTTCATCGAACTTTGCATACAAACCGGTGCTCACGGCTTGCCTAACACGAGCCTCGATGCTCATCATGTTCCTCATCGCTCTTAGAATAGATAAGAATATCATCGATGAAGACCACAACAAACTTATCCAAATACTCCATGAATACCGAATTCATGAGGTTCATGAACAAGGCGGAGCATTGGTTAAGCCAAATGACATGACGGTATACTCATACAAGCCATAGCGAGTAGAGAAAGCCGCCTTTGAATATCCTCGGGCGATCCGAACTTGATGATATCCCATTCTCAAATCAATCTTGGAGAATACTCGGCTCCAGCTAATTGATCAAAGAGATCATCAATGCGGGCAATGGATACTTGTTCTTTACCGCTACCTCATTGCTTGACGGTAGTCAACGCACATGCGCAAAGTATTGTCTTTCTTCTTTACGAAGATTGCAGGACAACCCCACGGAGATGAGCTAGGTCGAATGAAACCTTTTTCCTGCAGCTCATTCAGTTGCTTCTTCAACTCCACCAACTCGCTCGGTGGCATCCGATAATGCCTCTTTGAAATAGGGGCGTACGGAACCAACTCAATGACAAACTCTAGGTCTCGAATCGTGGCATCCTCGAAGAGCTTCAGAAAGACATCAACGAAGTCACGAATCGTGGGGACTTACTAATATCTAGAGTGGCTTCGCCAAGCGCGAAAAGATGCGGACCTAGCGCTTTGGCGGCTTAACTTGCTCACGGAAGGACTAGATAGAGAGACACACTTCTTGGCACAATCGATTTGTCCCTTATGCCGAGACAACCAATCCATACCAAGAATTACATCTAGACTTGCTGAATGGAGGAGAATAAGATTCGCAAGAATCTCACCCCTCAATTTCAATTGGGACATCCCTACACTCGATTCACTCTCAACTCCAACCCGAGAGCGAATGAGCAATGGGACCAACAATGGAGTAAAGAGGAGCTCACTAATAGCAAAGAAAAGACTCGTAAACAAAAGAATGAGATGCTCCCGAATCAAACAAAACAAAGAGCGTAATGAGAGTTAATGAAGTGTACCCAAAGACGACGCCGGGTGCCTCCCGTGCCTCCTCCGCCGAGATGAGGTTGACGCGACCACTACCCACGCCTTGGGTAGTAGGGACTATCTTCAGTCCCGAGAAGAACCACCTCCGCCCGCCCTCCATTAGGACGAGGGGTCGCCCTGCCTTCTTGGGGCATTGGTTCGCATAATGCCCTTGTTGTTGCGTAAGAAGCGTGACATCCGCGGCCGCGGCGGAGGCCTCTGGCCGACTCGCAGTGCACGTGATTGGGGCACGGCTCGCGAAGGGCGAAGAACAGTCCGACGGCCTCGGGTGCCAAGGCGAGGACGGGACCCCGAGACCGCCCAACACGAACGGAAAGAGCGGCTCGATGACTTGTGGGCTCCCACTTGCGCTATGGAATCCACAAGTGCTCTCCCCGCTGCTCAAGAACGATGACCTTGTCTACCAAGGCCCGGAAACCGGAAAGTCAACGATGGATAGCTTGTCCCGCAGCTCCTCGCATAAACCATCCTTGAACTTCTCTTGCTTGGCCTCATCAAGGGCCACCTCCTCCGAGCATAACGAGCCAAATGGTTGAACTCGTAAAGATACTCCGCGGATCGAATGACGCCTTGCTCGAGCGACAAGAACTCCTTCTTCTTCACTTCATCAAGCGGAAGGAATATGAGAGCGGCGGAAGGCAAGACGAACTCCTCCCAAGTGACGGTGACCGACCGTCCGCCGCATGGCGAAAGCTCTCCCACCAAGACAAAGCCGCACCTCCACCGGTGCGATGCGAACATCGCCTTCTCGTGCTCCCCGCATCGCTATGCGGAGCTTCCGCCCACCGACGGCCGCCGTCAAGGCTAAGCGGTCCTCGACCGAGAACGAGGGGCCGAGTGCGAAGAAACTCCGCAAGTCCCCACGCGGCCGATGACCACTCCTTGCCCGATCCTCAAGCACCGTAAGGGCGGAAGTGTTGCGCGCGATGACGCCCGTAAGAACCTCCCGCCCTCCTCGCACGGCTGCGCTAATCAAGAAGGACCTCGCCATGGTCTGAGGAGGAGGAAGATCCTCGTCCGACCACCGATCGCCTTGGCCGCTACGAAAAGGCCCGCCATCCTGTTACAAGAAACTTGGGTTAAAACTAGACTCAAAACAAAGCCAAAGAAAGCTAAAAGCTAACGACTAGGGAATGGAATATCACCCTAACCGAAAGCCAAAACAACAAGTATATAAACTTAAACCAAGCTTATAAAAAGACTCCAAAAATCGAATGAATCACCAAACTAAAGCTCAACTTCCCAATGCAACTAACCCGTATTGAATGAACGAGTAATTGTTTGAGAAGATAAAAATCAGAAGATCAAGGTAAGATCTAATACCACTTAAGATCAAGGCTAAATCAGCGAAAATAGTGTTAGATACATAGCCAACTAGTATCACATCTTACCCCTTTTATTCCCACAAGTTTTAGTTGATTAAACTCTCATTTTCTAACCCATTAGAAACCATCGAGCTTGCTGTCCGAAATTGAAGTTGTCAGAGTGATTTTGCATCCAAGCTCCCAAATAAGTCTTCCATTCTAGAAACTTCAAAATCTGGCACACTTCAATTTGCCAAGCTCAGTGGTCCTATCAGAAACCATTGAGCTTGCTGTCTGGAAATTGAAGCGTGCTGTCCAGATTCCGCATCCAAGCCTCTAGCCGAAACCTTCAGTCCCGTAAACTTCAAAACCCTAAGAACTTCAATTTGCCAAACTCAAGGTTCCCAAAACCCATTTAATCGATAACACTATCTTTGAAGGAAGAAGAGGTAAACAATTTTCAAAACTCAAATTAGAGTGAGATGAGAGGAGAAAGCTAAGATAGGTAAGGAATAAAATCTGAGAATTCCTTAAGCTTTCAAAATCATTTGATACTTTGAAAATAAAGTTTTCCAAAATATCCTAAAGACGACCAACTTGGGTTACTACGGTCAAGATGGCTCGATACTAAACCTTAGAGACCCCTGTTTATCCGCTTGTAATGCTTAACCATCCACTTGGTCCTAGCATCACAAATCGATAATCCGAGACTCGAGACATGTATACTTCCCAGAGTGCAAGATACACCTCTTTACAAAGCTCATGCATCAATTCCATTCATTCACATAGAACCAAGCAAAAACAACAACCGTAAGATGACATACATAAAGGATAGTTATTACAAAAGAGAGGCCAACCGCCAAAAGACATCATACATAAAGAAATATAACAATGAAGCAAAAGTGCCATAAGATGGCTATAAACCAAAAGAGCCAATCAAGTGTGCCTTTAACCCACAAGGCAACCGACCGACCGCCAAGCTAGTCGTCGAAACCACAAAGACATCTCACAAAAGTGAGGCCCTTGGGGCTCACCTTCTTCCTCTCAGAACAAAAGCAAATTTCAAAGAAAAGTCGGGTGAGTACTTTGAATGTACTCGCAAGATATACAAGAATGATAACAGATCTACACAATAACTATATGCAAGCTTAATTAAGTGGAGCAGGTTAGGACTCAAATTTTTAAGCATAAAGCAAGTTTTATTTGCAATAATGTAATAGATTGAAAGCAATTTTGCAATCTGATTTTATTTGATAAAAACAGAGTAATCAAGTATCAACAACAAGAAATAAGTCCCGAAGTGACTAGACCATTAGTCACCACAATAGCATGAATTACCCATTCATGCCAACCATGTCAAGTTTTAATTTTAAAACAAAAACAGTTGTTGAAGTCTAGATCTTGCGGGAAATCCCCAAGCGTGTCCATAACCTAGGACGAGGCTATTCAATAGTTTTATCCTCGCAGGTGTACCAACTTACCCACACGCTGCATCGCTTTTTGCCAAGCTATTAAGCACACTTCCTTAGGTATGCCTGCACGGCTAAGTCCTACGAGACATTTCCAATATTGTGAATTATTCACGAGCCGCCTGTATGGATAGAAACCCATACGCTGTGTCTGAGTCATCGTAAAGCCTCTGGCCAACTACCCTTCCCGTAAAGCCTTGACAACTACGACGCTCCTCGAGGTGGAGAGCCTACCCTAATCTCCACCACCGCACACCCAACACAAGAACACCGAGAACACATATCATGTTTCACACAACACACACAACCCCTCCTCGCGACTCGGAGATAACCCACGCCAAAGTACTAAGTCAAGAGAGGTCCCATATCCTCTCATGTGGTTAGTACGCAAAAGTGCTTGGATCAATGGCGCAGCAACAATTCGGTCCTTAGGGACTCGGCACCTTTCCTTGTCACACCCAACAATCACACCAACATGCCATTGTGTTTAAGTCAAATCATTTTGTCTCATTTTCGGTTTTACAAACAAAAGCATAAGGTGCTGAACCAAAATAAACAAAATGATTTAGGTGATCAAGGTCATCGACTAAGTCGATAACCGCCCAATTCTACCTGGTAGCTAAGCATTTCTAGGCATGACATCGCAAAGACAAGAAAAGAGCATAATTAAATCACCGGCTCTAATTCACCAAATATGATAATAACTTATGGTTGTGGCGGGGATAACATTTTAATGGCAACAATGCATTAGGAATAGCTACCTCTAAACAGGCAAAAATAATTGGACACAAAAGCAATGCATACATATAATTTGTAAACAAGATATTAGACTTTGAAAGTAATGGGACATTTATGATCAAATATCTTGCCCGCTTGTCGTGGGTCAAGGTGTTGCTGTGGATCAACAAGATTATCAACGTGCTCTTCTGATCCTAACGAGAAAGCAAAAGCAACCGATAAGAACGAATAAAACGCAAAGACCCAACAGTAAACCTTCTCCAAAATTCTAAAATTTTTACAGTAGCAAGGTCTTGATTTATAATGAATTTAGCAACAAGAACCAATTGATTTGGATTCTTAATGCCAAAGATATGACCAAAACAATTTTGCTCACCTTTTATAAATCAAAATGCTACTATTCATTAGTAAAAATTTCTGAGCTATACTGGTTTGGAAACATTTTTAAATTAAATTCTAGTTAAAAACATAACCAACAAAATTTGAATCAACCAAAAGGATTTGAAATGAATTAGTTATGCATTTTACAAGTTATCACATTTTTCAGCTTGATAAATAAATCTCTTCGAAAATCGAATTTAGAAATGACGGGTCGAACGAGGAGCGCCGATCTTGGATCCGACGGTCCGCGCTTCACGAGCAACGCACGACGCCGCGCGCACGAAACTCGGTCGTTAACCGCTGATCAAGATCCAACGGTCCACGACCACTTTGGTCGAGCGCGGGCGATCCGACATCGGTCGTCCGCCGCTGGATCTGGATCCAACGGCCCACGAGGATGGGCGCGTTCGGCGGTCCGAACGCTCACGCGCGACGCGAGCCGTGGATCTGGGATCCAACGCCCGCGCGGACTCGATCGACCATTGATCTTAGATCCAACGGTCCACAAACCGAGACGCGCGACGACCAAAATTTTCCACGCGAACGCAATCCGAGATCTAAGGATCGACGGTTCGCGACGACTCACGCTCAAACCATCGCCCCGCTTTCGTCCGCAAAAACGACGGAAGAACGGCTCGCCACGGCGGCTCGCCGCGACGGTGCGAGCAAGTGCCCAAATGGGTCCCAAACTTCATTGCGCACCTAAGGGTACCAATGGCGCTATCGAGGTGGTTCAGAACGCCGCAGTTTGAGAGAACCGAGGTGACCGCAAAGTGACGAAAACGAAAATGCAAACGGCTCACCAAGCGGTCCAAGGAGCCGTGCCAGCCACTAGGGACTAAAGAGGGTTACCTGGCGCAAAGGATGCACCGAGAAGAGTCGGCCGCCGGGCGAAGAAGAATGGCGATTTCGCCGAAAAGGGGGAAATCCGACCACTCGCCCTCGACAAATTGAACCGAATTGAGTGAGGGTTAAGCGCCGCGAGTAGAGGGAGAGCAGAGGGAGCAAAGACTGAGGAAGAAACCCCACGCACCGACTTCACCAAGCTCCAAAACCGCAATGGCGCCGAGAGCTTCCCGAGAATCTGTGGCTCCAGCTGGCTTGTGAGTGCTAGCTAGAGCTCGGTGTGGCTAAAGGAAGCTAAGGGAGAAACCAAGGAGCTTAAATAGCCGGCATGGCCGAGAGCAAAGGCGATATCCCGCCGGTCAACTCCGCCATTTGAGCGAGAGGCGACGGAGCAGCTGGAGAGTGGACGCTCGAGGAGGAGCACGACGGCATTAAATGCGCGCGCAGATAGCCGCTTAAAGGCGCATCGTGGATTGACCGACGCCGCGCTTTTCTCCTCTACGCACGCCATGGTCGCCGCCACGCTACCGACGGAGGAAGGAGACGACTCGCCGATCGTCGGATGGAAATCGAAAGGCCGAGTTAGATCGAATGGATTACAACGGTTCCGCTGCTCAACCGGTCAAGACCGCTCGATGTTGATCCAACTACCGAGTTGGATCGGCGGATTAGAACGATTCCATCGCTCAACCGGTCGAGGGCCGCTCGATGTCGATCCAACGGCCACGACCGCACACCCGATCGACCACGCCGGCAGCGATTAGTTGATCGACCGAGTCCAAAGGCTCGAGCCCGAGCCCGTTCGAACCCGAGGAACAAAGGCAAACCAACTAGGGTTTGAATTAAAGGCTGATTTTTGAGGAATTTGTTTAAGGTAGCAAACCACTCCAAAAATTATGAAATTTTAATCGAGGTTGCTGACAGCAGGGGGAACCTTATATAAAATTTTCAGAGACTTTTATGCACTGTATTTTTCTCTAAAAATTTCAGAAGGCTACTTTAGGAGTTTGACTAAGGTTTGACTTGTCTCAAAAATTATCAAATAATTTCTGAAAATTATGAAATAATTCTGAGGTGTTAACCATCCCTCCTAGGTTCAATGAAATTTATTTTCAGGGGTTGGGCACAAGATTTTCATGAAGGAGATTTGTGTTGGTGTCCAAATGGCAATTTGATTTTTGATTCCACATAATTCCTTTACAAAAATTATGGAACTGATTACAAAAATCAAGATCAGAGAAAAAGTTTTAATTTCTCCTCATTTTTATTACATTTGAAACACAAACCAATTTTGGGATGTTACAGTTTGGTTACAACACACATCGTTGGACAGGGATGCAGCGAACCGTCCCGCGATGTGACATATCATACCTCTAGCCCATCACACAGTTTAAATACAACCTGAGTTGTCAATGTCAAGACTCCATAACTTACTAAGTTAGGCCCAATTTCATACTAGGCATGTGGTCGCACAAAGAAGGCCCACCAATGGCGCACAAAGTTAAATACTTGATTGACCAAGGCAAGACTTCCAGTTTTAACCCAAATCACAAAGTTTATAGCACATAGCTCCACCAATCACACAGATCCACCACTTGCCTTAGTCTAAATCTTTTCCCACCCCGTTGATTAAGTGCAACACATACCATCAATGAGTAATAGCACACAACACACATAGTTTCATCACACAATTCCATAATCACTTAGTCAAGTTTATAATTGCAACTCACATGAAATGATGACTCGTGGCATGGCTAAGCAGTCTAATCGTATCTAACCAACCCACATTGGTGCTACGATAATACCAACTAATACTGAACCAATCTAGGGTGACAAAAGATAATGGCGTACAATAGACAATGTGGATATAACAAATTGGATTAATAACTATCCCAAAAGCATTTAAATAAATACTTGAAATAGAATGCAATACATTGAAACAAAGTATTTTGAAAACTGGGTTCAATATGATCAAAGGTATAACTTGCGTTGGAATAGGTCTAGGTACTGGTCTTGATTTTGAGGAGGGGCTCCTTCAGCAAAATTTCCCGAAGTATCGACGTCTACTCGCAAACGAGACAAAATAAATAAAAATAAATAAATAAAAGAGGCAAAAAAACTCCAAAAATCAAATAAAATTCACCATCAAATAGATCCTAATTTTATATGAATTTACAAATTTGAATGGGCTCAATCAGAGTTCGGATGCAAAAGATATGGGCTTTGGAAGTTTAAAAATCAAATAAAACCCTAATTTGGATTTTATTGAATTTCCCGAATTATTTTTATAAAGGAAAATCGGATTATTGCGCAATACTTGCGTCAGCCGGGAAAAGAAAATAAATAAAACCAGATCGATAGGTGGGCCCCACTGTTAGTGGTTTCGCCCACGATGAACTATGTCCACCGAGCCAACGAGCCGAGGTGGTGGGTCGCACACACGGCGTTAGGCGCTGACCGACGCGCGATACCGGGTGACACGCAGAGCGAGGCCGACGCGGCCGCACACGCAGGGTCCGAGCGCTGGCAGAAGGGGCGCGGCTCGGGATCGAGGGCTCACCGCGAAGCCTGGCAAGCGCAGAGGGGTAAAATGGATTGCCGAGAGAGGCGAGCTACTGGGTCAAGTGGGCGGGCTCGGCGGCGATGACTCACCGCGGCGCGAAGAAGACGACGGCGGTGATGAGCTTCGTTGTCGGATGGTCCCAAGAACGGCGATGGAGGCGCCCTCGGGCGAAGGCGGCAAAGACCGAGTAGCTCGCTTTTGCGATCACGAGGCGGCAAGAGCGGGCACGCATAACGAGGGTCCGAGGCGGCGGAATCCGGCGGTGGAGTAGCTTCGCCGATGGCGAAACTTTGGGCAATGGGCGCAACGGCCGACGGCGAGGTGGCGCCTTAGGGTTTTGGTGGAGGAGGTCAAGCGGCAGATTCGAGGGGTCGGGCCTTTATATAGGCGGAGGAGGGGAGTCCACGGAGAAAACGGCAATGAGTCGGGCGCGGGAGAGTCCGTGGAGAAGACAATGCGACGTGGCATCGGCGGGCCACCGGTCACGAGAGCAAAGCAAAGCGCACATGGCGCGCGGCAATGGGCGATGCCGATCCAACGGCCGAGCGAGCGCGCGCGCGGTCGGTCAATGAGAGAGAAGTCTGGCTGCGGTGGAATAGTGTTGGCCTTCGCCCAAAGATCGCTCCAGATGATTTTCTTTTGGTTTTTCTTTTAAATAAATCCAGAAAATACAAATAGCCAATAGAAAATAGCAAATGACTTTGGAAAAATTCCAGAAAATTCTATAAAATATATCCAAGCAAATAGAATCTAAATGAAATAAGTTTGGCCATTGTTGATGTTAGAATTAAGCACATTAAATCGGTTTGTCCTTAAAGTCCATATTAAGCTTTTAAATTAATATTCAAATAAATCCAAATGGTGAATTTTCTCACTACCACTATTTAAAGGATTTTCAAAACTCTGAAAATTGGGATGTTACAAACCTCCCCTTAAGGGAATCTCGACCCTAGATTCAAAGCTAGCTAGAGAAAAGGCTAGGGAACTCGGCTTTCAACTCTTCTTCACGTTCCCACGTTGCTTCTCCTTTTGAGTGGTTACTCCACTGGACTTTGTAGAAACGAATGGTCTTGCTTCTGGTGCGGCGCTCTGCGACATCAAAAATCCTGACATGTTGTTCTTTGTACGTGAGATCTTCCTTCAGTTCAATTGACTCCAACGGGTTCGCTTCTTCCGCACACGAAGACACTTCTTCAGCTGAGAGACATGAAAGACATCATGCACTCCTGCCAACGACTGTGGTAGCTCCAATTGGTACACAACTTCTCCACGACGTTCTAGAATCTTGAAGGGACCCACATACCTCGGGGTAAGCTTCCCTTCGGCGTGGAATCTCCTAACACCTCTGAGCGGGGTAACTCGAAGATACACAAAATCCTCTGGTTCAAAGCTGAGGTCACGGCGATAATTATCGGCATAACTCTTTTGCCTGGACTGGGCTATCTTTAACCTCTCTCTGATCATAGCAACTTGTTCTTCGGCTTCCTGAATAATATCTGGCCCGAACACTACTCGCTCAATGGTCTCTCACCAATTTAATAGAGTTCGCAGTACGACCATACAAAGCTTCAAATGGTGACATCTCAGAACCGGCTTGATAATCGTTGTTGTACGAGAATTCAAAGATACGGCAAACTCTTATCCTAACCGTAGCATTTGCTAAGGCATGTGCTCTCAACATATCTTCCAATATCTGTTGACACTTTCACCGGCCCATCTGTCTCATGGATGATAAGCGATCAAATTCGATGAGTTCCTGTGGCTTGATGTAGACTTAGCCAGAAACGAGAGGTGAACTGAGATCCTCGATCTGACACTATCTTCTTAGGCACACCATGTAGATCGACGATTTTGACATATACAACTCGCCAAGTGGTCTCTCGAGTAAGTGGTTTTGACTGGCAAGAAATGAGCAACTTTTGTCAAATGATCCACTATTACCCAAATTGAATCATAACCTGATTGAGTCTTGGGTAAACCGGTAATAAAATCCATACCGATCTCTTCCCGCCCATTCTCGTATCTTCATTGTAGCAAACCTCGCCGGTCTCTCGATGCTCGCTTTACTTTCTAACACACGCCGCATAAGGCAACAAACTCGCGACGCCTCGCTTAAGTTTGGCCACCAAAACTTATTCTTAACATCTTGATACATCCGAAAGTGCTTCGTGGTGAATCGAATACTTGAGTCATGGGCTTCCTTCGTAATCACCGCCTTAATCCATCAATATCCGACACAGATACGCCCATTGATCCACAAGATATGCCGATCATCCACGGTAAAGTCTTTAAATTTTCCTTCGCCATCTTCTTCTTGAGGTCGGCAAACTCGTAATCCTTGGGTTGAGCTTCACGAACTGCTTCCCGAGTAGACCGCACTTCCAGATCGCCACAAATCCTTCGTAAACAATTTCTAGTCAGAGCTTCGAATTCCTCATGAAGTTCTCAACACAACTCTTTTTCTTCCAGAGCATTGCAAGAGTTTTACGACTCAAAGGCATCCGCAACTACATTGGCCTTACCAGGATGGTAATGGATTCTAAGATTATAATCCTTTATTAATCCAGCCATCTTCTCTGTCTCATATTCAGGTCAGACTGAGTGAATATGTACTTCAGGCTCTTATGATCGGTGTAAACTTCACAGCGATTACCGATGAGATAATGACGCCAAATCTTCAAAGCATGCACTACGACAGCTAATTCCAAATCATGGGTGGGGTAATTCTCCTCATGAGGCCTTAATTGCCTTGACGCATAAGTGACAGCTCTTCCTTCTTGCGTAAGGACACATCATAATCCTTGACGCGAGGCATCACAGTAGATATCAAAATCCTTGCTGATATCCGGCAAAACTAGTACTGGGGCTGAAGTCAAACGTTTCTTCAATTCTTGAAAACTTTCTTCACAAGCTGGGGTCCAAATGAACTTCTTTTCTTTCTTCAACAATTGCGTAAGAGGCTTAGCAATCGTTGAGAATTCTTCAATGAAACGACGATAGTATCCTGCCATTCCCAAGAAACTACGAATTTGAGTAACCGTCTTGGGCTGCTCCCAATTCATTACAGCTTTAACCTTTCTGGGGTCAACTGCTACTCCTTCGGCTGTCATTATATGACCGAGAAAATCAACTTTCTTTTTCCTAAAGTCACACTTGCTGAACTTGGCATACAACTGATGTTCTCTATGCTTCTCTAGGATTAGTCTTAGGTGTTCAGCATGCTCTTCTTCTGACTTTGAGTATACCAAAATATCATCAATGAACACTACTACGAACATATCCAAATATTCAATGAATACTTTGTTCATCATGTTCATGAAATAAGCAGGGGCATTAGTCAGACCAAACGACATGACTAGAAATTCATAATGTCCATACCGGGTTGAGAAAGCGGTCTTAGGTACATCCTTAGGACAAATCTTCAACTGATGGTAACCTGATCGCAGATCGATCTTGGAGAATACTCTGGCTCCATTCATCTGGTCGAACAAATCATCAATTCTGGGCAATGGGTACTTGTTCTTGATGGTGACTTCGTTGAGAGAACGATAATCGATGCACATCCTCATGTTTCCATCTTTCTTCTTGACAAACAAAAATGGCGCTCCCCATGGCGACGAACTAGGTCTTACAAAACTTTTCTCCAGTAGTTCTTCTATCTGCTTCTTTATTTCCACAAGTTCATCGGCTGGCATCCGATAGGGTCTCTTGGAAATTGGTGCTGTTCCTGGCACTAGATCGATGACAAACTCAATGTCACGGTGCGGTGGCATTCCTGGTAACTCTTCTGGAAATACGTCTGGGTAATCTCTGACTACAGGTACATCGTCCAAGGAAACTGTCTTCAGACTGTGGACTACCAAATGTCCATCACATACTGAGGTGGCTAGAAATTCCACTTTCTTTCTAGTGGTATCCTCTATTGTTACGGCTCTGCGACCACAATCTAGCAATGCTTTATGTTTGGATAACCAATCCATACCAAGGATGACATCTATGGTCTGAGTGTCTAGAACTATTAGGTTAGCTAGAAACTCAACTCCAGCTATGAGTAGCCTAGCTCCTAAACATCCAACTTTAGAACTTAGCTCTGCTCCAGGCGACTGGACTAACAGAGTATGCTTAAGATGCATAACTTTCAATTTGTTCTTAGTTGAAAAAACTTTAGAAACAAACGAATGCGAAGCTCCAGAATCAAACAGAACTGATGCAGGTACTGAATTTACCAGAAACATACCCAGTACAACGTTGGGTGCTTCCTGAGCTCCTTCCAGAGTGACGTGGTTGACACGGCCTCGACCATCGACATGTGTGCTCCTCCGGATTGACCGGCAGCATGAGAAGTTTCTTGATGGTTGTTCTGTACTGGTGTCTTGGCTGGTGTGTTCCCAACGTTGAATCGTACTGGAGTGATTGTCCCATTATGCGGACATCGGTTGGCAAAATGCCCTGGCTGACGACAGGTAAAGCAAACTCTGGGTATACTCTGTGGGTTGCTTACTGGATTAGGGTTGACTGGTGTGGGGTTGCGAAGTTCGAGCAACCGGACGAGGTGTCAAGTTGGTGCGTGGTCTAGCGCACTCGTGGTGGAAAACGGCTAAACTGCGGTGGAATCATTCTTGCCTTCAGCTGGGGTTGGTGACTTCCTTGCTGAGCCATTCTGCGCTTACGGTGATCTTTCAATTCCTTGCGCTTATCCTCAAGAATCAAAGCCTTGTTGATCATCTCTTGGAAATCAGGAAAGGTGTGGCCGATCAAGTTGACTTGAAGTCCAGTGTTTAATCCTTTCAGAAAACGACTCTGGCGAGCTTTGTCAGTGGCAAAATCTTCTGCAGCATATCGAGCAAGTTGAGAGAATTTGTTGAGGTAGTTAGTCACTCACTTTCCTCCTTGCTTGAGAGCACAGAATTCATCCTTCTTCCGATCCATGATTCCTTCTGGCACATGATACTGGCGAAAAGCAGTTGTGAACTCTTCCCAAGTAATGTCTTGCGGCATTCCATGCGCTGCACAAAAGTTTTTCCACCATTCGGCAAAGAATACCTTCCAT
The DNA here is from genome assembly GCA_036346395.1 of Hsuehochloa calcarea. Classification (NCBI taxonomy): domain Eukaryota; kingdom Viridiplantae; phylum Streptophyta; class Magnoliopsida; order Poales; family Poaceae; genus Hsuehochloa; species Hsuehochloa calcarea. The sequence continues at coordinate 21,064,049 of CM070611.1, read as the reverse complement.
CCGTGAGTGGCGATGTAACTTTCTCATGATCGCCGCATTGAGTGATCGCAGCTTCTCTCAATGACACGGCCAATCATCAGCTTCTACCGGTGAGACATGTCCAGAGAAAGTTGGTGGACGGGTTCTCATAAACTCGGCCAACTTGGATGATCCGTTGTGACCATGAGCAACTGGGGCTCCATTGTGATGCTGATTGTTGTGTTTCTGGTTATTCATAGCCTGCATCTGGTTCATCATGGTATACATCAACTGGGTCTGAGCTGCCATGAATGCTCCAAAATTCTGCAGATCAATTGAAGGTGCTTGTGGTGAAACTGCTTCTGCGGGGGTCTACTCCTGTCCTTCTGACACTGGAGTATCAGAACCACTTGTAGCAGCTTGACGAGTTTGAACCATCTGGTGAATTTCCAAGGGTTAGATAAGGTAGTAAGCACGAGATAAGTTGTAGAACTAAGCGGGGTAGGTAAAACCCAACAACATATTTTAAGAAAACTCAACTGAAACTCTTATATTAATTAAGATAATAGTATGGCTTGCAACAAATGCCTAAGGGCCTCTGCAGCTCATACTTGCACACAAACTACCGCCTAAAGGGCGACTCACAAACTAAGACTGGCTAAACCTGAAACAACTTTTCGGACTACTCGATTAAATAGCCTCCGTAGCCTTGATGGTGCTCCCACCTGCTGTAGACCTGAAATTGAGCTGGCATCCTTGCAAACTGATCTTGATGTCCTGTGGTCGGTGCAACAGACTGGGGGTCTCGTGCAGTGCTTCTTGGTTCCTCCGCTCCACTACCTCTGCTGCTCTTCCGGTCCAAATTGTTCATCGCCTTCTTCTCTTCTTCTTCAGTGTCTTCTTCATGATCGTGCTGTCCATAGAGGGTTTCTTCCAGCATGGCGATCCTCTCTTCGGCTCTCTGAAGGGTCTCGTAGACGCACTCCAATGATTCCTCCTGAGCAGCGGCGAACTGGGCAAGATGCACAACGGTGGCGTTGCTTTCTCCCTCCGTAGAGACAAGAACGTGCAAAGAAGATCCACGCCGAAAGAGCGGGATGGTAACAAAAAATGGTGTCCCGAAGCTCCCGAGCGTAGATGTTGCAGATCCTCAGGATGGCAAGGCGCGAAGACTCCTGGATTGCTTCAATCCAAACACTCCTTCGAGCTGAGATGTTCAGGGGTTTGCTCGCCTTGGTGTTCTTCCTGGCGTAAACGGCCAAATGACAAATCACTCCACGATCTCGGCTGTTCACGATCCAAGCACTGCCACGGTACATTGGACGGTCAAATCCTCCAAGTACTTGTAACAACTTCCAAAGTTTAGCGGCAAGTCCTCCCTTGCGCCTCCATAACTCAAGACGAGGCATCCGTCAAGATGGACAAGGAGATGAAAACAACTTTAAAACAAATGGGAGAGCAAGAATTTCAAAGAATAGTTGAGTCAAGAGAGACATGAGATGAGTTAAGGAGTTCAATTAATCTTGCAAGTTAATATTTGCTTTAGAAAATAATTTTGGACATACTACGACGGCCGATCTAACTAAGGTCAAGACCTACAACAAGATGGCTCGATACCACCTCCGTCGGGACCCAAATATGCAAATCTGACCCTCGTGTATTCTCAGACTAGTCCAGATCACGCTTAGTGCACACAAAGGTTAACATCATTTGAAATATCACATCCATACAACTAATATAAGAATAAACGAGTACCTTTAAATAACAAATAATTGTTGGGACCTTACGGTCGAGGTTTTACATTTATTAAGCCATGCAAGGTGGAAAATAAAGAATAAACGGCAGCGGAACGAAATAAACTCCAGTGGGCTCCCATCAATTTACCACGTGCAACCGATCGATCAAGACCCTAACGATCAACCTTCAGAGAACTCTTCTTCAAAAGCAAAGCACGACTCCTCCACTTCGCTGATTTGTTTAGCAAGAGTGAGTACACACCGTACTCGCAAGTCATACCACAGAATGCATTTATACATGATGACTTATTCCAAAGGAATGACTTCTGTGGTTATTTTACGGAAATGCAACATTTGCAATTGAATACAAATAATAGATTGAAAACATAATTGAAAACAATTAAAGAATATTAATTTAACAGTTGGTTTCACAAAGGACACACAGTCTAAACAAGTTATTGAATTTCCCGAATTATTTTTATAAAGGAAAATCGGATTATTGTGCAATGCTTGCGTCAGCCGGGAAAAGAAAATAAATAAAATCAGATCGACAGTGGGCCCCACTGCTCGCTGGCTCGCCCACGATGAACTATGTCCACCGAGCCAATGAGCCGAGGGGTGGGTGGGCACACACGGTGTCTTATTGGCACCGACGCGACGACAACACCGGGTGACACGCAGCGCCGAGGTCGACGCCGGTCGCACACGCAGGCCGACGCAAGCACTACCGGGGGCGGCGCTCGGGATCGAGGGCTCGCCGCGATCGACGGCGAGTCCTGGCGGCGCAGAGGGTAAAATGATTGCCGAGAGAGAGGCGAGCTGCTTGGGGTGGCCGGGGCTCGGCGGCGATGACTCACCGGCGGCGGCGAAGAAGGCGGCGGCAGTGACTTAGCCTGTTGTCGGATGGTCCGAACGGGCGATGGAGGCGCCCTCGGGCGGCGGCGGCAAGACCGAGTAGCTCCGCTTTGCGATCACGAGGGCGTGTGGCACGGATAACGAGGGTCCGAGGCGCGGAATCGGCAATGAGTAGCTTCGCCAACGACGAAACTTTTGGCAATCAGGCGCAACGGCGACGGGGTGGGCGCGCCTTAGGGTTTTGGTGGAGGAGGTCTGGGCGAGCGATTCGAGGGGTCGGGCCTTTATATAGGCGGAGGAGAGGAGTCCACGGAGAAACGGCGGCGAGTGGGCGCGGGAGAGTCCGTGGAGAAGACGATCGCGGACGTGGCATCGCGGGCCACCGGTCACGAGAGCAAAGCGTAAGCCTAGCGCAAGCGTGCAAGCGGCGATGCCGATCCAACGGTGAGGGAGCGAGCGGCGGGTCAATGAGAGAAGCTGGTCAGGCTGCGGCGAATAGTGTTGGGCTTCGCCCAAAGATCGCTCTGCATGATTTTCTTTTGGTTTTCTTTAAATAAATCCAAAAATACAAATAGCCAATAGAAAATAGCAAATGACTTTGGAAAATTCCTAAAATTCTATAAAATATATCCAAGCAAATAGAATCTAAATAAAATAAGTTTGGCCATTGTTGATGTTGGAATTAAGCACATTAAATCGGTTTGTCCTTAAAGTCCATATTAAGCTTTTAAATTAATATTCAAATAAATCCAAATGGTGAATTTTCTCACTACCGCTATTTAAAGGATTTTCATAACTCAAAATTGGGATGTTACAAAGGTCCCAAGAAATGGGCCCACACGTTAGCTTAGAGGGGACCGTTGTGCGCGGATGGAGTTGGCGATGATTTTTGGGTGGTTCATATGCGCCCATAAGGGAGCGGAATTCAAAATAGTTTTTGAATTTCCAAAATTTGACCAATATTTGCTAATTTTTGTGCCGAGCAAACAGAGTCCAAAATTTATTAAATTTTTGTTAGGTGTCCGACCTAGTATAGTTTCTTATGTGAATTTTTATATGCTTTGTGATTTTCTCGACAATTCTTACAAGTTTCTGTTTTTCATGTAAATGCATTGTTACATTTGATGAAAATTCACAAAATATGCTCAAATAAAAATTTCCCCCATGTAAACATGCCCAAAATTATTATCCTACCTATTTTCATTCTATTTCCCTAAAAATTAGGATTTTTGGGTTGTTACAGACCCACCCCCTTATAAACAATTTCGTCCTCAAGATTTGGTGGGCTTGGTAAAGAAATAAGGAAATTCAGTTCTAAGGTGGTCTTCCCGTTCTCACGTGGCTTCGTCTTCAGTGTGGTTGCTCCACTGAACTCTTAACATCATGATGGCACGACTACGAGTATGTCACATGGCTTCGTCTAACATCATGGAACTCTTAACATCATATATAATTTATTTCCATACGAATTCAAAATTAAAATTCCTAAATAACTAAAATTCAGAATAATTAAAAATATCAATTTGATTGTATACAAACTCGAAAAAAAGAGTTCACGTCAAATACAATCCAAAAGTAACATAAATCCAGAATAAAAAAAAATAAGCAATCTGATTTCCAAACTAATTTTGAAGTAAGAATAAAGATGAAATTAAATTAGTTGAATTTTTATACGAATTCCAACAAAACATAGTTGAATTTTGGACTATGATTTTTTTTTGGCAATATAATTTCCATACGAATTTGAAAGTGAAATCCCTAAATAACTAAAATTTAGAATAAATGAAATAAATTAGCTATTTGATTTTCCTACGAACTCTATTAAAAATAACTATTTTTTGAATAAGAAAATTAAATGTATAACGATGATAGCATGAATGGTGTCGGAAGAGACCACGAAAGAGTGGAATTGCAAGAAGACATTGACCAACAGAGAAGTGAAGAGCGGACGTCCTCGATGGTGCGGAGATGAGGAAAATGCCTTGTTGCTCACCTAAGCCGTTAGACGAGGATAATGTCGTGTTGCTCGTCGGAGCTGTTGAAGAGAAGTATCATAGTTAAAGGAACCAATGGTCGCAACGACGATTTGCGAGCATCGACGTTGTTGAAGAAGTTGATGGTCAAAGAAGCTCAATGACGGGGAAGCTCTGGCATAGAGGAGATGAAGCTTTGTATTGAAAACGAGCTATGAATAATATATGATCATCGGGTAGGTAGGAGCGTGCCATCGCTGGTGAGGGGCATGCCTTTACCAACGATGGTGAGAAGATTATTCATACTATTAGATAGCGACTAAAGCAGACATACCGACATTAGTTAAGATAGGAGGTCACTCTGGTTAGTGAGGACGCCACAACATTGAGTTGGCCAACATCGAAGAAGAAGAGCGACCGACACGGGAGAAGAGGACTCGAAAACACATAATATCATGCATTTGTATGAATAGAAGCACAAACATACAGAAGCATATGTACAAGGAGTTCCGAATAGAGATGGCACATCGCAGGGCTTAGACTCAGGGCCAACGGAGAGAGCATGATCGGTGTCTCCAGTAGGGATTGACGATGATTGCACATGTATATGTGATGATGTTGCAACGGTCGTCATTAAGCAATAATTGGAGAAAAGTGGAAGATAACTATATTGTAAAGTATTGTTTGGAAGGGGTAGCAACTGAAATGGATCAATCAAAACTTAGGCTTGCTGTTGAATGTTGAAGCAGAAAAGTTGTGGTGGTAAGAAAATATAGAAGACATACAGTTTGGTGGGGATAGATAACTCCAAGGTAGGTCCCGCCATGGTACATCCGTGTATGTATGAGCAAGATACTCTAATACCATGTAGACTAATAAGATAATTTGCCACACATATAATTAACATATTGGTTGAGATTAAATAGAGTTACATGTGCATGCATATATTTTGGAAAAGTGTAACTAATGGATGATGGATAGAAGCATGAAGTTACATGATCCATATATGATGGAGAGTGATTACGTTTCTAAAAATCCAAACAGCTTATTATGTTCAATGATCATTCCATCAAAGGTCATACTTCAATTATGTTCCACAAGTTTTATTTTCCTTCAAGCTTCTATTGTTATTTCTAATGTTTATGATGTCTTAAAAATCTAAATAGCCTACAAGATTCGTAAATATTTTTTAAACCATCTACATTATACCATTTGATACTTAAAAAATAAATATAGCCACGCAAATACGCGAATCACCCTACACGTTACTAGAAAAAAATAGTTGTGTATTTTACATTGGGGTGCATTTAAGTTGCATCGTACTCCCTTCCACCCAAAGCATCATGAACTTTGCTTTCATAGGTGTGCAACTGCAACAGCCAAGCCAACAGCCACTCGTAATCTCCAGCCAAGATGCAGTTTAACAACGAAGCACACACATGATACCCGGCTCCTATATTCTTCCTCAAAGGATAGAAAAGAAAAAACGGGAACTTGATTAATTATCTCTAGTAATATATATATATATATATATTACTAACTGGATTTGTAGCGCGGTGGAATCCGTCACCTAGCTGGTACAAAATGGAGAGACTCCGTGCTCTCTTCACAGTCGAACGACTTCTAGAAGCTAGGGCAAGCAGTTATTGGTTTCCGCGGCAAGTTGGGGTTGTGAATGCGACGCGGCAGTTGCTGATCACCAATTTACTTGCTCCGACCAAGTGAGCGAGTGGCCCGAGTTAATTAGTACAGTATCATCGAGTTATATCTGTGTGGTAACCGTAATGACGAACTAACCTGCATGGCAGGGTGGGATCTGTGGACATGTAGTTAGTATTTTATTGTCTTCTCCGTGCCCGCGAGGCCACAAACGAGAGTGATTTATTGAATGCAGGGAACTTTTAGTTGGTCGATGGTGTTAGTTAAACTCACTTGTCATAGTTAACTCAAGCAGAGGATGCTGCTGCAATGCATCGAGTTGTTCTTTCATCTCGAGTGTTCTTCGCGCTACAGGGTGTCATGTGGTTCTGGTTTCGTCAAAGTCCAAGCAATGTATACTATGTACGTGCCGGCCTGCTTGGAGTAACCGGCACCATGGAAAGCACGCAATTCTTTCTTTCGGCCGCACATGTCGCACGACATAGACGGCCCGGCTCCGGCCTACGCGCGCACGCCCGAGGCGAATTGTTGAGACCTTCCGGCCCAGTCGGGCAGTCGTGCTGTGTCCGGCCACACGGAAGGCGAATTTTTTTTCGATCACTACCGATTTTCACATCGACAATAGCTTTTACCATCGCGCGTGTGCGATTTACAAAGTGACCGGCTGGCGCAGGCGGGCGTCGCAGGCCAAGGCGCCGCCGCCACCATGCTGCGCGCGCGCCATACCGCCCCACTGGATTTTTATAATTTTCATTTTTTTTTAATATAATTTTCATTTTTAATTTTTTTTCAGGAATTTTAAATTTAAAAAAAATGAAAATTTTTGTGTAGCATTCTGACAAAGTTTATTTGATTATGTAATTTTGTATTATTTTATTTGTTAAGAATCTTTTGATATAACTTTGATTTCGCATGATCAATTAATGTACTTCATATGCACGCTACGCGCCACGCCCGCCCGCCCCGCCAAATCACTCAAGACGCCGCGCCTGCCCCGCCTCGCCACGCGCGCCAGCCAATTAGGCCGGTTGTTAGTTTAGGGTTAGGTTAGGATTAGTTTAGGGTTAGGTTAGAATAGAGTATAAATTTGAAAAAAATTAAAATATATAGTATATTACATCAAAAATTACAAAATTTTTGTGGGGTTTCTCACATGTTGTATTTGTTTGTGTAATTTTTTATTAATTTATTTGTTAAGAATTGTTTGATATAAATGCGTGTTTATACAAAGCAATAAATGTGTGTCGAATGTGCATTGTGTTATCCGTGACATGTGTTCATTTGCTAAACATTGTAATGTGGCCCTTTCTCTATTTGCGCCATATGTTGATTGTCCAACGATTTAAACCAAAGCTATCTGTCCATAATTGAGTCATTCCTCTATTTGCGCCATATGTAGATTGTCTAACGATTTAAACTGTGCCCTCTCTCCATAATGGAGCCGTGTGTTGATTGTAGAAAGAATTGAAGCAGACCCTCCCGCATTTGTCAAAACTTTCCACCGAAAGAATAGAAGCGTGTCCTCTCTCTCACCCGCTACACCCGCCACGCATCCGAATCATGTAACGGAGAATTAAAAACGCCGGGTGGCCATCTTTCCCACCGCCCATCCTCCTCCTCCGCACATCTGTCGCCCCATCCAGAATTCCGGCGCCAATGCTTACGGAATTCCGGCGCCAAGGCCGCGACTCTCCTCCACTCGGCTATAAATACCGGACCGCACTCGCTTCTTCGTCATATCAATTATGCTTCGATTCTCGTTCTGCGCTCGTCACGAGAACTCGAGAACGTAATATAATTAATTTTATTGGGAGGTAATCTGCTTTCGCTTCGCCACTCGCCTTGATTTATGACTTCCAATGGTGATTTATTACTTCCTCCAAGGGTGATTTATTACTTCCTCGGAAGGGTGATTAATTACTTCTCGTAAGGCGTAATTTGTGTTATGCTTTTGCCGCTATTACCGTAGTCGTAATTAGTTAGTCTTTGTTAGCTAGTCGTAATTAGATAGTTTAGGGTAATTAATTAGTAGTAATTAGTTAGTCGACTAGTAATGAATTAGTTTAGTGCTAATTAATTAGTCGTAATTAGTTTAGTAGTCATCGTTACAAAGATATGAAGTAAGTGGAAATAAAGTATCGTATTTTTAGTGGTAATTAATGAACCGTAATTAGTTAGTTTAGAGATAGCTAATTAGTCGTAATTAGTTAGTTCACTAGTAATAAATTAGTTTAGTGCTAATTAATTAGTCGTAATTAGTTTAGTACTCATCGTTCAAACATATCAAGTAAGTGGAAATAAAGTATCGGTATTTTGTAGTGGTAATTAATCAACCGTAATTAGTTAGTTTAGAGATAGTTAATTAGTCGTAATTAGTTAGTTCAAGAATGAATTAGTTTAGTGCTAATTAATTAGTCGTAATTATTTAGTGGTTGTTGTGGGTTTAGGTATTTTCAACATGCAAGACTTGATTGTGTTTTACGGCGATGGGCTTGTACGAGCCGGACACGATGGGTTGGACTGTCGAGATGCCAAGATAAGGTGGTCCGGCGAGGGGCTCCACGCGATGAATATTCACGAAGCATGGTCGCATCCGGAGGAGTTCTCACGAGCCAAGGACGAAGAAAGTTATGATTGAGGCGATCACCGCACCAATTATGTGGGGAGCTCAGAAGGTGGATGGAAGCATAGCATGGAGGCAAGACATGGAGATTGTCTCCACCGAGGCGGCCATTCACGGAAGCCTATGGTGTACGCCAATTTCAGACATAGGGCGCCGAAACCCCGATGATGCCGAGGCTCGCATAAGCGGGCAAGCGCACTGAAGTCAAGATGGCAAAGACGGAATGTCTTGCCGAGGGAAGTCCCGTGCCTAATTTTGAGCCAAATGAGGGGCGAAACATGGTGGTCGCCCGCATCGATCGCCACGAGTATCTACCGGACGAGACTCTCGTTGGAGTCCGACGAGGACACCGACCCAAGCTCGGATGGTACCGACGAGGACGCACACGGCCGGTGGTCCTTACGCGGCATCGAGACTTGATGATATCGCGTGCGCTCGCCAGATCGCCGCAAGAAGAAGGCTCCTGGGGGTTTGAAGCCGACACCCTCTTAGTTGGGCAACAGGCCCGAACAAGGTGGCGTGCAACAAGCTATAGCACGTGACGCTTTGTCCATCACCGTGTACCGAGTGCACCGGTCCAACCTGTGGAAGTACGCAGCGAAGTGCATAGTAGAAGGCCGCCTCGCAAGGTCGGCGCTCCGAGCAAAGATCTCTCGCTCGGTCTTCACGGCCAAGGAGCCGATCGACCACACCGCGAAGCTCACGAGCTCGCGAAAGATCGAACGTGACTTCCGCATATGTTGTAAACCTCATCACGCACCTAGTTGAGGCGACGTGTCTATCTCCCCAAGCCGATGATGTCGGAGGTCGCCAATCGTTGGCTATCCAGCTTAGCTACAAGAAGGTTCGACGAGCCAAGCGAAAGTCATCAAGACTATGTACGGACATACGAAGAGGCGCATAACCTTGTGCCGAGATTGTTTCACCGATTGCCGGATCAAACCCCGACACGCATATAAACAAGCCGGACCGTGAAGATGTCAAAAGGGCCCAACCACTTCATACCGATAGGGTGTTCGGTTTTCGCCGTGCCATCGGGGGCTTCAAGTTCGCCGTCCCGCATAACGATGGATGACACTTTTCTCACTGGAAGTACAAGGGCACCATCCTCACCGCGGTGGCGGCCGGCGCGAATGACCAACTTCTCCTGCTGCATTTGCCATTGTCGAGCGCGAGAACACATCCACCGGCCGTGGTTCTTGGAGAACGGAAGAGGGCCGTGGTGGGAGACCGCCAACGCCCGCTTAGTCACGCATCGCAATGTCGGGTTGTTGGCGCCATCAACAAAGATGCGCGTGGGATGGATCCATCTCACCAAAGGGAACGACGTGCAATCCAGTGGTGCATGAGGCATCTTGCATCTAACTTGTTCACGCGTTCCAGCAATCGAACTCATGAAGACGCTCAAGGCATTGTGTATGCGTAACTGGGCCGACGAAAGTTTGAGTCTATTTGGAGAGACCTTAAACACCGGACTACGAGACATACAAGGGAGTCCACTCCGGAGAGGGAGCGACCTAGTAGCGCCATAACCTTCTCCCAAAGGATTAACGACCACGCCCCGAATTGGAGAAATGGTCCTCCTCTATGACACAGACACGTGCGAGGTACGGCGTTATGACGACCAACATGTCCGAGGTCTACAATAGCGCCCCGAAGGTGTGCGCTGGCTCCCTATCACCGCGTTGTCCAGAGACATGGACTCGCACCGCTGGTTATTTCAGGAATAGAGCCACCGCAGCCTGCCGGCGATGGACGGGCAAGCAAAGGGTCCGAGAACATGCAGACACATGGATCGGAAGATGGAGAAGGCCCAATGCACGACATTCGGTGATCGACGGCCTCAAAGTAAAGTACGAGATCAAGCTTCGGCGTAAATACGCCAATAGTCATGCTAGGGGAAAGAAAATGCATGCACCCGGGTGATGTGGCGACATGCACCGCAACAAGCCAAAGTTTTCCACAAACCATGCTCGCATGTGTACAAGGCATGTGCGCAAATGCGTGATGGCTACACCATACATCTCTCGAGTACTACGACATGCAAGACCTATTCGGTACATGGAGCGAGAGTTTCACTCGTATGGTTTGGAAATGAACTACAAGGATCTTTGGCCCGACATGGTGCAATCGGGTCCCAACAGGACTTGAAGAGAATAGGAAGGGCGACGCAGACGCGGCGCTCCGAATGACATGGATGCTAGTCAACGCATCAAGATAGCCGCATGTTGAAGTGTAGGATATGCAAGACCCCGGCACTCAATGAAGGATTGTCCCAATGCACCTAGTTCGTCCTGGCCGTCATTCAAAGGTCGTAATTTAATGTTTTTCTGCCTTGCTTGTTATGTACAACAAGAAAATTCTACGAGACCCGCTTATGGACTCTTCGCAAACTTCTACAAGAGGATGTTGCGTATACAATCGGCTTGGCGCAGAAGAGGAAACAAATAAAAATACCCGGATTTTTCAATGAAAGATGCTCCAGGCCACCACGCTTGCCGGTCCCGGTGTGTGTGTGGTGAACCGCAGAGATCATTCACCACACACCTGCATACGGCCGCCGGGCGCATTACATGCGCGCCACTACATGGTAAGCGCTTTTTCGCAAGACGATTTTCCACCCAACGTTGAATTCCTTCAATTTTTAACTTCATCCCCACGTAATGCAAATTTCGAGATGCGCCGCCACTTCTTCCAAAGGGATTGACGGCCCGAGATGTACGACAGGCATTCATCCAAATAGAGTACATGCTAAACTACTCGGTGCGCGGCCGAGAACTTCTCACGGTGGAAACCTTACGCATTGATGAGGAGGCACCAAGGACCCCAAAGCAAACTCCCGAGCGTAATCCATATCGACGACAAGCGAAAGGCTCATGCAAACGCCGCTATGAAGAAATTACATCCTTCTTATGATTTTCACTATACGGTACTTACATCATGCAAACGCAGACATTGACGACTTCGACACACCACCGACGTGGACATTTGTGGATATCGTGAGGATATGTGCACGATCTCGTGGATGATGAGTCAATTGGCAATGGCGCCATTGGTTTGCAAATTCTCGCTGGTTTGTTCCAAGGTCAGCCAAAGCACCGCGGTCCGACCGTTGTGCAGGCGGTCGGACCGCGTGCGGAGCAACCCGACCGCCATGGTGACCGGTCCGACCGCTCCTTGAAAGTTGTGTTTTGGAGCCGGGCCAAAATAGGTTGTGTAGGCAAGTGAGGGAGTCTCCGGATGTGGTCCCATCATTTTTGAGCTCCCAAATAAAAGTTCTATTCGATTGAAATTTCCGTAAGGTTTCGGAATTTCTCGCTTGAATTTTGGCTAAGTTATTTGGACCGTCCGACCGCCGCTAGGGAGCGGTCCGACTGTTATGAATCGGCCTGACCGCCTTGTGGGGCGGCCGACCGCAAATACTTGAGATGAGCCAAGTGTGGCATTGTGTTTGTTCGAGTGTGTTATTCTATGAACTTCAATGCTTTATTGATGTATATTGCATTGCGGAACCGACGTGGGTCAAGTTGTGAGGAACTTGTTCCCTAAACGGTTTGTTTGTCTATTGTCGCGTGTGGCTTGCGTGTCAACGACGCCAACGGTGAGTGGATCGACTACGCTTGAGAGCCGAGGTCCGTAACGGCCGTGATACCGTGAGGTTGTGTGATCAAGCATGGTGCGATTGGACAAGATGGATCGAACGGTGGTTCAAATACCGGTTGGATCAAAGGTGCGATATCGGTTGCATGCGTAGTCTCTGGAGTTTCCGATGGGATTCTGACAAGAGAGGCTTGGCGCCGATGAGAACCGCCGATCAACCTACACGTGGTGAAGCAGGCGATTGCTTCAAAGAGTTATTTGTGTGTGGGTCCCATGTGTAAGAGACCCAAAAAGGGAAACCCTAGCTCTCTAGTATAAATAGGAAGGGGAGAGGTGGAAAACATAAGCAAGCATTCATTTAGCCCCTTCTTCCTTTTCTAGGGTTTGGAGGAGAGGAGAGGAAAACTAGGGTTTGGAGTGTGCTCTTGTTGAGCTCTTGCCCTCCTTGGTGGAGAGGCTTTGTAAGCATCTATTGTGGATGAACAATCTTGTGATGCTTAATTGAAAGATCAATTGCTCCCTTTGTGTTCTTCTCTCTTTGGATGTTTTTGGTGCTTCCTTGATTCAAAGGTTCATGCTTGGTCTCTTGGCCTACTTTACCTTGCTTTGATGTGTGGGATTACTCCTAGAGTCATCTAGATCATCAAACCCCACAAGCAAGTCTTGAATCAAGTTTTTCTCATTTCTAGGGTTTGAGCACCTCTTTGTTAAAATCTCGAGAGATCGATTCTCAAGTGGATCTGACGGATCGCCGCTAGAAATAGGTCTCTAATATCATTAGGAGGTGTGCTAGAAATTTGGTCAAGTTTTATTGGTTGAATCAAAAGTTGGATCAAATTTCGTTTTGGATTTGGGTGGAGTTTTTCAAGATCGACTCTACCGTCCGATCGCCTTACAACGGCGGTTCGACCGCCTGTATTCGATCACTGGTTGGCGGGTCGAACTGCTGCCCACCGGTCCGACCGCTAGTTAGTTGCCGGCCGATCGCTCTTGACCGCCGGTCCGATCGCCGTGGTAGCCGGCCGATCGCCGTGTCCAAAGAAGAACATTGAGTTCTTTTCTCCTTTGTGTCGTGGTGCTTGAGGGGCTTATCAAATTCAACACAAGGCTTCCGCAGTGCTCACCGAACTTCTTAGCTCTCATAGCTAAAGGAGTAAAGTACGTGTTGGTTTTGATTTAGGCGAGAAAGTTTTGAAAGCGCCTATTCACCCCCTAGTCGCCTTTCGGCCCTACAAGTGGTATCGTGAGCCGCTTAGCTCTTTTCTATAGATCTTAACCGTCTTTGGAGCCATGGCGATCGACAAGTACTCAACCAAGCCACACATTTTTGAGGGAGTTGACTTTGCATACCGAAGGCTCGTATGCAAGCGTATATCGAGGCTCAAGGGCACGCTTATTTGGCTAAAGGTGAAAACCCTTATGTCGTGCAACCGATGACGATACGATCACCTCGTGATGTGGAGGCCAACAGAAGGCTCGAATTATTTGATCCAAGGCCTTAGTCGATCCGAGTTTGAGCGTGTTGCTCACTTGCGGTCCGCTTCACGAGATCCGCGACACTTTGTGATTATCACGAAGGGTCCATCGCGATCAAGGAAGTGAGACAGTAACCACTCAAAAAGGTTTACTCAAGATCGAACAAAGGCCCGTGAGTCTTTGGATGAGCTGGGGAAGATTCTCTAAAATTCTTCATGATCTCCGCAATGTTGACTTGATATTTTCGAAGTCCAAAATGCACGCCACTTCGGGTGCTCTTGATGTGAAGGTCTGGGTATGAAGATCACTTCCATCAATGACAACATCACATGAGTGAGCTTACCATGGATAAGCTCTACTCGAGGTTGAAGACGCATGAGATTGACTTTATCTCGCCTCCCAAGACAGAGTCGATGGCTTTAGTGGTCGACAAATCCAAGGGTTGCTCTTCCGATTCTCTTGATTGTAGCTCATCCGCTTTTCATTATCTCGCTTTACATTCTTTGAGTGATGAGCAACTTGAGAAATTGCCCGAGGATGACTTAGCCTCCTTTCCACCAAATTCACAAGAGCGCATAACAAGGTGAGAAATAGGAGGAGGGACCTATCACGTGCTTCAATGTGGTGAGCCAAACCACATTCGCTCCAAGTGCCCCAAGCTAAAGGGCAAGGAGGAGAAGGAGACAAGAAGACATCCCGTGAGAGGGATGCAAACCCAAGAAGACAAACTATCGAAGTTTGTCACCGGGTCCTTGCCGCTCTTGAGAATGTAAATATGAGCGATGTGGACTCGGAACGGAGGACGACGAGAGTGATTCTCGTGGCAAGAAGAAGGCGCATGACTTCACCGCATGTGTTTCATGGCCAAGAACAACCACGATAGCGACTCCTCCAACAATGAGGATCCTTCAGTGATCCCGATGAGGTATGCCCTCTATTGCCGATATGAAAAGGGCTTTGGTGCTTGTCAATGTAAATTGCATAAGCAAGTAAAAATGATTAAGAAGGTGACATTATGATTGATAATTTGAATCTTGAAGTTGTTAGGCTAAAATCTATTAATCCTCGATGACTTTTGTGAATCTCGCACTACCTTGCTTAATGATTTGACAAGCTTGAAATCGCTCATTCCTCCTGTCTCAAATCAACTTAAAGATGCTCTCGATGAACTAGAATCTCTCAAGTCTAGTTCGCTTGTTTAGATGCCATTTCACTTGATGTGACCGCCATGGAAGCTATCCTTTAACTTGCTCTAATTGTGCTTTGCTTGAATTAAAATTGATAGCTCCTTAAAAGAATTGCAAAATTTGATGCTAGTCACACATGCTCTCATTGTAAGAATAATAAGATTAAGATGCAAGAGATGAAAGAAATGCTAGTTTACTCTAGAGTTGCATCTTGTGAAAATTGTCCCAAGCTTACAATTGAGATTGAAGCCTTAAACAAGACCTCGAAGAAAAGGCTAAAATTGAAAGATCCATGTCTTTTATCGCTTCTAAAAGGTTATTGATTCTAACTCTTGTGTTTTGAATGTCAAGTTGAAACCATGGTTAGTCGATACAAGAGGCTTTTAGAGTCAAGTTTAAGGAGCAGCTTGAGTAGGATTCAGAATCCTATTGTGTGTCTTGTGAGGCCTTCAAAGTGGAAGTGGCCCTTCTTAAGAGTAAGCTTAATGAGGTAATCAAGTCTAGCAAGTGTACTAGATGTGAGGAGTTAATGAAAGAGAATGATTACCTCAAAGTGACTCTTGAGAAATTTTCAAGTGGGAAAAGAAACTCAACATGATTCTTGATCAATCCAAGGTGAGCGTGAAAAATAGTGGTCTAGGTTTCAACCCCTAGAGCATTCCAAGAAAAACCCACCTAAGATTGCTAGAGTTGTGAAGAATGGTTTGTTTGAGCTAGAACCTCCTAAGCCATCCGGGTTGTTTTCAAATCCGTGGTTTTGCTCAAACTCTTTCTCGCAAGAAAGGTGCTTTCACTCATTCCGCATGCACTTCAAAAGGTCCAGCACCATTGCACCTTCTCGCAAGAAAGAAGGCCATACTGCTGAGTTCTCGCCTCGAGAGCAAAACTTGAGAGAAAGAGAGGATGAGCGCCCTAAGATCCATTAGAGGAGTCCTCCTCCGTATGTAGTCTCTAGAGCTAGGCACTGCTTATCGCACCACACATAGGCCTAGATTTGTAGAGAACTTTGTAGACTCTTTTGGTGGGTCTAGGCAAGATGTTGGATTAGGACATCGTGAGGAGAGACACCTGTAGCACCTAGACAGGGGAGTATCGATCTTTTGGTAGATCGCTTTGAGAGGTCTAGGTGGTTCTCATGTGCATCCTTATGATTTTATTCTCGATCATGTTTCACTATTTCTATCGCTGCTCCCTGACATCGTGCTTCTCAAGATCGATTCCTCGCTCATTTATCACTAACCCCAAGATCGAGGCACGGATGTTTTCTCGATTGTGCCTTTTAGGTCCGCTGTGCGAGGAAGGAGGACAAGTGGCTTGTTGACTCCGGTGTTCTCGACATATGACCGAGATTCTAGATGGTTCTCCTCCTCACACGTGCATCCGCAATGAATTGATTACATTTGGGGATGCTTCTACGGGACCGTGGATCGCAAAGGGCACCGTGCGCGCCAACGACAAGTTCATGCTAAAAGACGCCGCTTTGGTAAGTAAGTCGAGGTATAATCTTCTATCTGCTTTCACCGCTTGATGAGGGTCTAGAAGTGAGGTTTAAGAGAGGTGAATGTAGAGTTCTAGATTCCTCGTGTGAGCTTGTTTTTGAGATCTCCAGATTTGAGAAGATTTTCTGTGCAAATTTCAAGATTTCTTCCGCTTCTAGTCCTAGGTGTCTTGTGGCCTCCGATTCTCATGACCTTGTTTTGTGGCATCGAGACTTGGGCATATAGGTTTTGATCATTTGTCTAGAGTCACTTGCAAGGACTTGATTAGAGGTTTGCCTAGGTCAAGGTCACGAGATCTTGTGTGCTCTCCTCAGAGACATGGTAAGATGGTGTCTCGCTTCCCACCCACCTCTTACTTTGGTAATGACTGATGGACTCGGATGCCTTCTTCACTTAGATACAGCTTGGTCCTTCTAGAGTTCAACACCGGTGGGAAATGGTATGTGCTTGTGGTTGTGGATGATTACCTGTATTCATGGGTTTATTTTTTTGCTTCTAAGGACTAAGCATTTGGATTCTTTAAAGATTTGGTCCTTAGAATTGTCATTGATATACCCGAGCTTTGAGAGCCATTAGAGTGATAATGGGACAGAGTTCAAGAATTCTTCTTTTCTACCTTCATACCGATAGGGAATTGAGCATCGCTTTCTTCTCCTAGAGTTCCTCAAACAGAATGGTGTTGTAGAAAGGAAGAACAGTAACCCTTGTAGAGATGGCTCTGACCATGCTAGATGAGCATTCTACTCCTAGGAGATTTTAATGAGGCGATCTCTACCGCTTGTTATATCTCCAATAGGGTTTTCTTGAGATCTGTGGTTGGGAAGACTTCTTATGAGCTTAGATTTGGTCATTCTCCCAAGGTCTCTCATTTCAAGATTTTTGGTTGCAAGTGCTTCATTCTTAAACATGGAAATCTTGATAAATTTGAGTCTAGATGTTTTGATGGCATATTTCTTGGATATCCCGCTCATTCTCGTGGCTATCGTGTTTTTAATGTTGATACTAACAAAATTGTTGAGACTTGCGAAGTCACTTTTGATGAGGCTAGTCCCGTACTAGACCCGATGCTTCGTGCACAGTGTTTCAAACCCAAGAAAGCATCTTCGTCGATGATGATTCTGAGGATGAAGACCCAAACCATCCTCCCGCTACCTCCGAGAGGGTGGAGAGCTCGCTATTACTACTTCAAGATCACCGAGTGAACCGCCTCCTATCCCCACCGACGATCCGAGTGGCTCTGCTCCTACCTCCACAACTCATGGGGTAGAGGCCACTGCACCAGAGCACCTCTTCGCATTCAAATGACAACATCCTCCCGAATGATGATTGGGGATCTTCAAGAGCGAGTCACTCGCTCCAGGTTTATTTCTTCCGATTCCCATGCACATTCTGCTTTTGTCGCTTCTTTTGAACCCCGAGATATCACCCATGCCTTATCTGATGCCTCTTGGGTCAATGCCATGCATGAAGAGCTTGAAAATTTTGAAAGAAACAAAGTCCGGTTTTAGTTGAGCGACCTTCCGATTCTCATGTTATTGGAACAAAATGGGTTTTAAAAATAAGCAAAGTGAGGATGGATTGGTTGTTCGCAATAAGGCTAGACTTGTTGCTCAAGGTTATTCCTGTGTAGAGGGCTTAGACTTTGAGGAGACTTTGCTCCAAAGAGCTAGATTGGAGGCCATTCGCATTCTTTTAGCATTTGCAACATCCAAGGGTTTCAAGCTTTTTCAAATGGATGTTAAAAGTGCTTTCTTGAATGGCTTCATAGAAGAAGAGGTCTTTGTCAAGCAACCTCTCGGGTTTGAAAATCAAAATTCTAAACCATGTTTTTAAACTCTAAAGCCTCAGATGGATTGAAACAAGCTCCTAGAGCTTGGTATGACAAGCTTAAGAGTTTCTTGCTTGAAAATGATTTCAAAATGGGAATGGTTGATAAAACCTTGTTCACTCTCGTGCATGGCGTTGATTTCTTGTTGGTTCAAATATATGTGGATGATATTATTTTCTGTGGTTCCTCTCATGCTTTGGTGTCTAGATTTTCGATTCTATGAGCAAAGGAATTCGAGATGAGCATGATGGGAGAGCCGACATTCTTCCTTGGTCTTCAAATCAAGCAACCGAAAGAAGGCACCTTCGCCCACCGTAGTAAGTATACAAAGGACCTTCTTCTACGCTTCAATATGGGAAGCAGAGGCCAATGTCTACTCCCATTGCAACAACCACCGTGGCCGGACCCGATGAGGATGGAGAGTCCGTGGACCGTATGAGTACCGCAGATGATTGGCTCCTCCTCTATCTTACAAAATACGAGGCCGACATACACCGCCGATGTCCGTGGCGCCGATTTCGTGCTTCCTCGTGCTTCTCATCGTCAAGTCAGACGCGATCTTCGTATCTTCAAGATACGCTTGATTTTGGACTCGTATTCTTCTTCTTCGGCTCTTTCAATTCGAGCATTTTCGATGCGATTTCACGGTGTAGAGTTGATAGGAAGAGTACTTCGCACTTGTCATTTCTTGGGCACATCACTTGTTTCTTGGTCTTCCGAAAAATCTTACATACGATCCACACCGAGGCCGAGTATGTAGCCGCCGCTGGTCGCTTCTCGTGTTCTCTCGGATTTTGTCCACGCCGCGAGACTATGGGTTATCTTTGGGAAGTGTTCCTCTTCTCGTGACAACACTTCTACAATTAATATTGCCAAAACCCAAAGGCAACATTCCAGACTAAACACATTGACATTCGATTTCATTTTCTCGAGAGACCATGTTGAGAAAGGTGATGTTGTGCTTCATTTTGTAGAGTCCGAGCAACACTTGCGATATTTTCACTAAGGCTCTTGACTCTTCGCTTTGTCGCTTATGGGAGAGTTAGGGTTATTAGTCCTATTGGGCTGCTTTTGAGGGGAAGTTGCTCTTTTGCATTCATTGTATCATAATGCATGTTTCATTTCATTTGTCTTGCATTGTGTAATAAAATCATGGAGCTTTGATTATTATCTTTGTATGACTTGTTCTCATATTCTATACCTTGTCATATCGAGTGATACCTGCTAGACCTCTTTTATGGCTCTTCGTGTGTGGCTTAGCTTTTGACTTGCTAGCTTTATATCCGTGAGAAACTTGAATCAAATCATGTCTTGTTGGATCTTGTGACTAGTTTTGCTCTAGTGATCCGCTTATGATTCTCGCCATGTCTTACAAGTTGAATTGAGTCTTGAACTTATTCTGAGTTGAAAATGAGCTTTTATCTTATTAAGTCAAGCAAATGAAAATGAGATTTTCTCATGTAAAAACCGATCTCACCAATCCTTTCTCATGAGACGGCTTGCCATTGCACTAGGCATGAACTCGGGGGAGTTTTGATGACCTAGATCATTCTTTTAAGCTTATCGCTTGAGATGGTCGCATGCAAGGCTTGAGATCTAGCACAAAGAAAAAAAGGGGAGAAAGAAAAGAGAAATTGCCCAAAAGGGCTAAGTGCTTGAGCTTTGCTTCAAAAGAATTTTCTTAATGCTCAAAATGCCTCAATTCTTGTTTTGAGTCTCTTTTACTTATAGACATGGCTTGACTCATTTTTGGTTGCTTTGAGTGAATCTATGATTTTGAGCAACTTTCATGATTTCAATTCGTTAATCTCAGATTTCGCTATCTTGGTTTTAGCTTTGCAAGACACGCTTTGCCATGATTGAATATAGCGCCTTCTCCTTATATGGCTTGGTATAATACTTGTACTGCCTACATGTATAATGGTCATTGCTCCTTTTCACTAAAGTTCAAAATAAAGTCATTCCTTCATGCTCTTTCTTTTCATGCATCTTGATGAATTCATTGTCAAAGGGGAGAAAGATTGTGAAGAAAATGATGTTAATGATGTTGGAGCTTTTGGTTTCATACTCAAGGTTTAATATAAAAGAACTTCATAAAATAAAAATTTTGAACCTTTTGAAAATTTGTGATCATGGTGAGTTGAGTTTCGGTTTCATTGTCTTATCTTATTTGATTTGCAATTGAAGAATACTCACAATGATCAAAGGTCAAATAGAACATTTTGTTTTTCAAATGGACCTTAGTGAGATTTTTGGCTACTGAATGTGAATCCTTTTGTGCTTTCAATGCCTTATCTCACTTGCTTACACTATTCAAGCCACTTTGGTCGGTTCCTAGGCTTTTTGTTGCTTATGGATCAAGTTGTGCCTTTATGCAAAACGGCGAGTTTTACTTTTCATTTTGAAAACCACATTTTCTTGAAAATTGCCAATGTGTTCATCAAGGGGAGATTGTGGATATCGTGAGGATATGTGCACGATCTCGGGATGATGAGTCAATTGGCAATGGCGTCATTGGTTTGCAAATTCTCGCTTTGGTTTGTTCCAAGGTCACAAAGCATCGGGCGGTCTCGACCGGTTGTCTAGGCGGTCGGATCGCCTGGAGCAATCCCCGACCGCCATGGTGGCCGGTCCGACCGCTCCTTGAAAGTTGTGTTTTTGAGTCGGGCAAAAATAGGTTGTGTAGGCAAGTGAGGGAGTCTCTGGATGTGGTCCCATCATTTTTGAGCTCCACCAAAAGTTCTATTCGATTGAAATTTCCGAAGGTTTCGAATTTCTCGCTTGAATTTTGGCTAAGTCTTTGGACCGTCCGACCGCTGCTAGGAGCGGTCCGATCAATCATGAATCGGCGGACCGCCTGTGGGCGATCGGGCCGGCAATACTTGGAGATGAGCCAAGTGTGGCATTGAGTTTGTTCTCGAGTGTGTTATTCTATGAACTTCAATGCTTTATTGATGTATATTGCATTGCGGAACCGACGTGGGTCAAGTTGTGAAGAACTTGTTCCCTAAACGGTTTGTTTGTCTATTGTTGCGCGTGTGGCTTGCGTGTCAACGACGCCAACGGTGAGTGGATCGACTACGCTTGGAGAGCCGAGGTCCGTAACGATCGTGGATACCGGTGAGGTTGTGTGACTCAAGCATGGTGCGATTGGACAAGATGGATCGAACGGTGGTTCAAATACCGTTGGATCAAAGGTGCGATATCGGTGCGAGTCTCCGGGAGTTTCGATGGGATTCGACAAGAGAGGCTTGGCGCCGATGAGAACCGCCGATCAACCTACACGTGGTGAAGCAGCGATTGCTTCAAGAGTTATTTGTGTGGGTCCCATGTGTAAGAGACCCAAAAGGGAAACCCTAGCTCTCTAGTATAAATAGGAAGGGAGAGGTGGAAAACATAAGCAAGCATTCATTTAGCCCCTTCTTCCTTTTTCTAGGGTTTGGAGGAGAGGAGAGGAAAACTAGGGTTTGGAGTGTGCTCTTGTTGAGCTCTTGCCCTCCTTGGTGGAGAGGCTTTGTAAGCATCTATTGTGGATGAACAATCTTGTGATGCTTAATTGAAAGATCAATTGCTCCCTTTGTGTTCTTCTCTTTTGGATGTTTTTGGTGCTTCCTTGATTCAAAGGTTCATGCTTGGTCTCTTGGCCTACTTTACCTTGCTTTGATGTGGGATTACTCCTAGAGTCATCTAGATCATCAAACCCCACAAGCAAGTCTTGAATCAAGTTTTTCTCATTTCTAGGGTTTGAGCACCTCTTGTTAAAATCTCGAGAGATCGATTCTCAAGTGGATCCGACGGATCGTCGCTAGAAATAGGTCTCTAATATCATTAGGAGGTGTGCTAGAAATTTGGTCAAGTTTTATTGGTTGAATCAAAAGTTGGATCAAATTTCGCTTTTGGATTTGGGTGGAGTTTTTCAAGATCGACTCTACCGTCCGACCGCCTTTACAACGGCGGTTCGACCGCCGTGTATTCGCATCACGGGGTTGGCGGGTCGAATCGCCGTCCACCGGTCCGACCGCTAGTTAGTTGCCGGTCGATCGCTTTGACCGCCGGTCCGACCGCCTGTGGTAGCCGGTCGACCGCCTGTGTCCAAGTGAAGAACATTGAGTTCTTTTCTCCTTTTGTGTCGTGGTGCTTGAGGGGTTTATCAAATTCAACACAAGGCTTCCGCAGTGTGCTCACCGAACTTCTTAGCTCTCATAGCTAAAGGAGTAAAGTACGTGTTGGTTTTGATTTAGGCGAGAAAGTTTTGAAAGCGCCTATTCACCCCCTAGTCGCCTTTCCGGTCCTACAACATTCCGTGAATAAGGGCAAGGAAAAGGCTCATGAGGTCGAGCCCGCCGCTTACAACAGATCCGGCCGCCTCTCAAGGCCATCCGTATCCACGACGCCGCTTATGAAGAAATTACATCCTTCTTATGATTTTCACTATACGTGCACTTACATCATGCAAACGCAGGGACATGGACGACTTCGAGACACCAACCGACGTGGAGCGCCCCGTGACAAGGGCAAGGGAAAGGCTCATGCGCGGTCGAGCCCGGCCGACACAACAGATCCGGTCGTCCGGAGCAATCTACATGGACGACGTGAGTTATGAAGAATTGACATTCTTGTTACGCTTTTGTAATCGCACGATGTACTTACATCATACAATCGCAGGTACGGACGACTTCGACATACCACCGACGTGGAGAGTCCGGTGATAAGGGAAGGCTCCTTCGATCGAGACCCACCGACGCCGAGACAAGGCTCCTTTGCTATGGCGCCGCGAGACAAGTAGCACACATCGTTAAATAGTAGCTACCCACATGTTGTACGGCATCTTCATAATCGCAACAAGCCCGCCTCCTAATTTTAAATTATAGCAAATGAGGTCAAAAAAATGAAAATTTTTGTGTTTGACAAAGTGTGTTTGATTATGTAATTTTTGTATTATTTTATTTGTTAAGAATCTTTTGATATAACTTTGCTTTCGACATGATCAATTAATGTACTTCATACAAAGGAGGTCTCAGGAGGCCACGAGAGGTCTCAAGGTTTAATGGAGTGGAATCATTATACAAAAAGTTTGTACGCTTATTGATTAATACGAACAAGACACTCATACGAAATAGCGATAACAAGCATGCAAAGACAATGAAAATCGCATAACACGTGATACTATACGGCTCACTGCTCGAGCCACTACTCTCTCCTCGCATGCCGCGGTCACGGCGCGCCTTGTTTTGCGCCGAGCATGACC